>CP139505.1:81741740-82414729 GCA_021014915.2 Artemisia tridentata subsp. tridentata
TCAGTTGGGTCACTTTTTAGGGGTGAAAGGATAGGAAGATGGTGATGAAGTTCGGTATTCAAGCTATCAGAAGAATCAAGTGAATGTGAAAACCCCCCAAAAGCCTTGGTCACTCTGGAGATCATATCAACTGGAGTGCATGAACCTGAGAATGATGATAATAAAGTGTGAATGGTTTCTGGCTAGCTGTTCTTAAAGGATAAAATATCACACGCCTTTATGGGCATATCTCGGGGACAAAATTGTATTTTTGGGTGTGTGAAAGTATAATAAATTTAAAAAAGGAATTGATGAATTAAAATTTTAAATATAAAAATGTTTTATAGATTTAAAGGATATAAACACTTTTAAAAAAACTCTAAAAAGAAAAAAAATTTTTGGTTTCAAAAAGAATGAGGGTGTTATAATGAAAAAATAGGGGTGTTAGAGAGGATTTACTTTGTGAAATAATGATTTAAATGTACTGAGAAAAAAAAAAGCAGAAGTAGTTTTTAGAAAAACAGGAAAAAGTGCAGACTAAATAACAATAGTTTGGCTAGGTTTGATAAAGGGAAAAGAGCATCTAAAAATTAAACAGGTTATTAAAGTTCTATGTCTGTAAAAACTAAGTTTGGGTTTGGGTTGGTGATTACATAGGGAAAGACAATTCTATGACCCAAATCCCCGCCATGCGGGGTGTCAAATACTCGCAAAGTACGTCGGGGGGTGTTATTTTCGGGGAGAAAAGTTAGTAAGTGGTCATCAAAGAGGCAATTAGTCACTATTTTTTTCCACAGAGGCGAATCATTGCCATGTTGCCCCTGTGTAAAAACCCTATGGATGGACTCAACTAGGGGATATGGCTTTGCTACGACAAGATTCTCTGTATTTGATAACAAAAGTGCTAAGTCTTTGCTCCCAACAATGCCCAACCCCTCCCGATCAAGCACATCGATAGACATCCTTCATAAGGGAAAGGTTGAGAAAGGGGTTGTTTAACTTTACTTCAGAGGCAGATTTCAGTTGGTGATATCTTCACTAAAAGGGATCTCGAGAGAACGGTTCCAATTTATTCTCCCCGACTTGGCATGAAGGGTTTTAGCCAAAAAAAACCCCAAGTGTTTCAAGAAGAAAAAGAGGGAGTAAGGGTTTTTTCATGTATCCTTGTATATATTTTAAACCAAAAAGAAAATAAAAAAATATAAAACCTATAAAAACCATAAAAATCAGAAAATCACAAAAATACAAAAACATAGTTCCTCTAGGCATGTCTTCTGTTTATCAATAACATTTATGGTCCTAGAAATGTCATTCACTAATGACACTGGTCTTTAAATGAAGCTCGAGCAGAAGTTAAAATGAATTTTTTAAAACATGTCATGCCGGCTTGCAGTTACTTCAGACTGTAACCCGTTCCTCATTATGGGGAAAGCTCGTCTCCAAAAAGGCGGATGTTCCTCCCACTGGGTGAAGTTCACCCGGGCATGGATTACTTTATATCCATGTTTCTTCGATTTAATGTACGTTTTAGTGCATTATTTCTCGTATAATAAGAGGAGTCATTTTTGCATCACAAATTCTTTCTCGTCTATGATTCTTCGGGAGAGTACTCTTTAAATAGAAAATGGGTCATTAATTGAGGGGGAGAGTGTTTGTTCAAATTTATGACACCTCTTTAAACTTTGTGCAGCATCAGTAGTGATCCGACACTCTCCCTCTTGGTTTGAGGGGGAGCATTAGTATGTTCCATTATCAGCACATATTAAACCGGACCACATTTTCTCCCATATTTTCTAAATTTATTTAAATCAATTGGGATCACAAAATCTCAAAAGGTTTGAAATTTCTGATCGGGGGAGAGAATGTGATTTAAATATGCAATCTGATAAAAATGTGATGTTTTGGACTTAAATGTAAGCTCTCCCATATGTGTCAAACTCTTTCGTATATCGATGCACATATTGAGGGGGAGCAAATGGTTTGTGATAGCAAAAAGGATGTGGCATCTCATGTGAGCGCGACTCAGACTTAACCAATGAATTGACAAAACAAAAACTGTCATTAATCGAAAGGACTTGTCCTGGCCGGGTAATAATTTCAAGCTGGTCTAACGAGTGATGTAAGCGTGTCTCAAAGAGGACTTGTCTGAGTAGAGTGTACCATTTCGAGAAACTTTCTGTGGACTTGACCAGGCCGGGTAATAATTTCAAGCTCGTCTAACTAATGATGTAAGCGTGTCTCAAATCGGTCATGTTCACAGAAAGTAGATCAATTCAAAAAGTGCAAACTCTACCCAACATGTGCAAATTTAAAATTAAAACATATGAGCACATGTTAAGGGGGAGTTTTTGAAAAATACAAAACTCTCAAAGTGTTAGCAAAATGTGTTGTATAATTATAAACACTTTGAGAGATTTTTCAAAGGATTTGGTTAACGGCAACATAGGATAGTCATGAAGTTATAAGGTGGCTAAGTTTAAGAAAACCGTCCTATGATCCGCCAGAGCCGGAGGGATCTACCCGAGGACAATACCGAATAGTTAATATTAGAAAGTCCTTAGGTATGATTAAAAAAAAGTAATATGAGAAAGGAGAAAGAAGTGGTTGAAGAATTAAAAAGAAATGTAATGAGAAAGGGTGAAAATAAATAGCCCTCCAATTATTTAACCTTAGGGCAGAAACCGGGTTCAATTCATATGCTACTGGTGGTTACTAAGGTAACACCGGTATTGAAGACAAGACGTCATAGACCCAGTGACGCACTGCACTAAACCTTCTAGCCACTCAAGTTCTCTTAAAAGAACTTGTTTCATTCTCACGGGGAATCCTGCAGAGTCTATCGACCGCTCATTACGAGTTATGTTGATATTAAAACAGGAGACACCGCTCCAGTCTCCGACTACCAAAAATTGCACTTATCGAGTCTAGAGCCGCGAGATACACCATAAGATCGCATAGGAACACATGATATTGATATACTGATGGTTCAACATTAAGGACATCAATTGTACAATTTAGAGTCCTACGCAGATCCTAGCAATCTGCCAGAACATTTATGAGGGAATTTACAAATGTAATTCTCAGTGATTGAATGGAAATTCCTGCCAGGGTCAACATCAAACAGCCCTGAAAGCAGGTCACTTCTGTAATTCCTTGTGGATTACGCTTAGTGGTCGCGGCGGTTTCAAACGGTCTACAGTCGTGGAGTGAACTCCAGCGACTCACCTAATCATTGATGTATTTTGGTAGATCTTGTAAGCCCTCTCGGGGGCATCTGATTTAGGAACGGCCTTGGCAAGAATTAGAGAAAGTTTTTACACTATGCTGTTAACAATCTCGAAGTCCGAACCTGTAAGTACCGGAAGTTTTATTGCTAACTGTCGTATGCAGGAATCCCTGGCGGTTGCAGCTGATTGCCGAAAAGATGCCGATCCATCACCCCATGCTCACACTTCACCATCATAATCAAAGAAATCATGATAATTGAAATACTTTCAACACTGCTACCGCAACTCTGATGCTGAAAATCATGATCCAGAAAAGTATGAGCATGTCGGTCCAAAGATCACAACGACACATGGAGACGATACTGCAAAAGGATGACTTGGAGACGTACGTTGGTTGATGACCTCAAAGAATCCTCAAAGATCATCCAAAACAAAAGAACAGTCATCAAAAGTTCACTGCTGAAAGTACAAAGATTTATGAATTAGAAGAATCAAAGACCACGAGCTAGGAATTCAAATTTGTGTAATAGAATGCTAGAATTCAAAGTGTAATTTCCGGGGTGACCTCCCTTAGGGGGAGATTGTTAGGAATATAAATATTCACATGAAAGACTCGGTCACCCGAGTATGGATTAGCATTAAGTAGCTCGTAGGTTTAATCATATTAGTTTAGATATCGTTTCACCATGGAGTCGGGTCGGGTCTTTACCCACTGCCCGCCCGGTCCATAGCCTGCTAGAGGCGTTTTTGTAAACACTATATAAGCCCTCTCCCACCAAAGGAGAGGGTTGAACCTTTCATTCATTCAATCTAATATCTCTCACTTTCTCTCTCTAAAAGGCTCCCAACTTCTCTCTCTTTCTCTCTATATATAAATCGGCAAAACATCAATCTTGTAGGTGTGTTATGTTTATGAATATCTTACAAAAGTTATAAACTGCTATTACTTAAACATATATATTTGTAACACATAATTACCTCGAGAAACCAACACACATGCACGGGTCATGCCCGACTTCTATCAAAATAAATATACTTATCAGGTTTTTATCAAAACTGAAAAACGAAACGTTTTATATACAACCTCTATAAACTAGTTTCTCAAATTACAAATCTTTTAAATAAAACCATTACTTACAAATAATTATTCATACACATCTAAATATATTCTTAGCAAATATTTCAAAATAACTATTTATATACTTTTATAGCTACTATTTTTATATACCTTTAATAATAATGTTCTCATATTCCGGCAACATCTAGTATTGTTTGTAATTACTCTTCGTACGTCGTCTTTCGGTTATTGTCGAACCGGAATCTTATTCGTCCTTGATATTTTTATTATTATATACTTATGCACTTCCAATAGCCAATACCTACAAATACTTAGAAAACTGTTTTAAACTTAAATGTTGTCACACAAGCAACAATAACATAAACACTTTTAAATTTTTGAATTAAATTTCGTTGAGTCTTAAATTAAAGATGTGAACTAAGAAATGCCTTACTAATCTAGGTCGCATGTTGGTGCCATATTCTATCTGATTCACTTCATCCACTGTTTACTCTATTGAGGTGAGTTTATAGCCCCACTTTACTTATACTTGTTTTGCAACTAGGGGTGAGAAACATGCAAAACATTTTCTGGACCACAATAATGTTTTATTTTCTCAAAACTATTGCGTAGTTACCCTAAGCCCCTTAACCGACTGTTATGCCCACCTTCATTAATCGTTAATTCCCGCTGGGAAGCGCGATTGATATAAATAGATCTATTGGGGTGACTCCCCCGTTCGGTTGGCCAGACGGGTCAATGCGAGCGTATACCAAGTCGGATTACGAGTGTATTGGGTTAAACACTCGCTATGGGCCCCTATTATTATTATTTATGTGCTACATTGTAGCGCACTGAACTGTCGAGCTTCGGTTGCATGAACTTAGTGCTAGCGTAATAGACTATTTTTATATGACATTATATGCATTGTAATGTTCATATACAAAACTCATTGTCCAAACTATCCATTTTACTGCTTATTTATAAACCTATTAACTCACGAGCTTTTTGCTGACTTTTAGCATGTTTTTCTCATGTGTTTAAGCAATTCATTATTGGCAAGGCGTGGCAAGGCGATGATCATAAACTATTTATCGAAGTGTTTTCACACATTTTTATGACTTGTTTTTATAGGACCATTAAACTTTTGGGCTTATCTGTTAAATTTAAAACTCTGATGTATACTTGATTTAATTCAACTGAATGTATTTTAACAGAGTATGTATTCCGTTCTTTACTACCTTGTGTTATAATTTCTAATTCAGTAGTACCCCATGACCCGAATGCTTCCGCAAACTTGCATTACAGATTCGACAATGGAAAGTGAATTTGTAGCTTTAACTGCTGCTGGAAAGGAGGCAGAATGGTTAAGGAACCTCATATATGAGATACCTTTGTGTCCGAAACCAATATCTCCTATTTCTATACATTGTGATAGTGCTGCCACTTTGGCTAAAGCATATAGCCAAATTTACAATGGAAAGTCTAGACACTTAGGTGTTAGACACAACAAGGTTCATGAGTTAAATACGAATAGAGTGATTTCCGTGGATTTTGTCCATTCTCAACAGAACTTGGCGGATCACTTGACTAAGGGATTAGCCAGAGACTTAGTGCACAAGTCGGCTATCGGGAAGGGATTAGAGTCCATTTAAATCTCTAACTGTGAGATACCTAATTCCCTTCTAATACAATGTTAGAAGCTGAATTCAATGCGGAAAGCTTACAATTAAAGATTGGAACACATCGTATCATCCCAAGGTATGTGTTCAGACTGCAAGTGGGTTAGGTTGAAGTTTATCTTCTTAATAGTTCTTTTGAAAAATTGCATTGCAGGTGCAAGACTAAAGGAACTACCTATGTGAGCATGGAGTGTCGCCGCTTCAAGAAGCTAGGACTGGATTTTATATGCTCTTGAAGGATATGGACACAAGGCTTTGTAATAGTTTCAAGTATATGTACATTAGAAGCTTGTAAAAACTTATGTGTAAATTATCTTTGAGTATTCAATCGAGTTGATGGGTTCAATATGTGGGACACTCTGATTCTCGAAAATTTGGAATGCGTAACATACTATGTGAAAATTCAATATCTAAGACATTTTCATTTATGCATGAGTTTGGTTTGTTTTGTTTATTTTAGTAGATCAAGGATTACACTAAAATGGGAGAGGAATGTTGGTGATTTTAGTGTCATCACTTATATTTTATGTAATTGTGATTTACTTGAGATCAATGGGTCAATCAGGTTTAGTTTATAGTCGAGTTAGGAGGTGCGGAGTGCACACTTGTTTTAGCTAGCTTGATGCCGCCACGAACAAAGAGTGGGGGTCAAAGGGTAACGCCCCTTGCTGGGGTCCCGCTCCCAGGTAAACGGGCGGGGGTCGAGGGGGGACGCCCCTCGCGGGGTTTGGGGCAACGCCCCAAAACCTAAACGATTTTTGGGATTCTAGTATTACCGTTTTTTTATTTCCCAAACGGTTTTTCCCACCAAAAGTCACCTCTTTTCCCCAACAGTCATGACCCTTCCCGCCAACCGTCTTTAACCGATTTTAACAAAGTTTCGGTTATGCATTTTTAATATATATATATATATATATATATATATATATATATATTTATTTATTTATTTATTTCTTCCATAACAGAACATATATAACAACTTTCTCTGTATTGCTTTGATTTCTCGTGCCTTAGAAACAAAGTGTTGTTCTCTGTCTTATCCAATTGAGGATTGCGTGATACCCGAGGCATATAGGGTCAAAATACTTCAATCTGAAGTGATCTCAACACGATTCAAAGAACATAACAGGATTATTACCACCCATACACTGAAATTCTAACAGCAGCTAAACTATGTATAATCACGTACCACATCAATCTCACAATGTGCCCTTGACGTATTTCACAATACGTCATGATATGACCCACAATCCATTGGTTGGAAATATTAATCTCACACTGATACGACTAGGGCAAATGCCCCTCCGCCATCACTTCTTGTTTATTTTGAGTCAACACGAGTCATGAATCTGAAACTAATTAGTTCAAGAGACATGATTGAATTATTGAAACAACTGAATCAATGAACTTGATTGACTTTCAAATGTTTTATATTCAGTCTCATTGACATGTCTGTGATAAGATAACGTTATCTATTTGTTAAATGAAAAATGATGTTGATGCATGTCTTCTCAATGAATGGATGTTTGGTTCACATGGATTTTGGGCTCAAGATCAAATGTACTCGATCTATCAATCTATCATGTTTGCAATTGCCTTTAATCGTTTGGGTACATGTTATAATTAAATTATCAAAGTTATCTAACTAACGTAATCTGTTCTACATGCATGAATATTTATCTATTTTTTCATTGTACGTTTCCATGTCTAATTTTACTGTGAACGATGAAAAGAAGACCGACACTCATGAAATGTGTGGAGTACCTTGCTTAAGGGATCAACATTTTTCTTCCTCGAACAGAAAAAAATTTCAAATGAAATGTGTGGAGTGTAAGTCTATATATATGGAGCATAGTTTGGGTTAAAAATGTGTGGACTTAGTGCAGTAGGTATCATGAGGAGCTCAAGCTCCTCATTCGGGCCCTACGGGGTGCCACGTCACCACAACAAACCACAACTTACAACCTCCTCTTATTATAACATACCATAAATTACTCATCCGGGCCCCACATACACACTTATTCACCCTCACAAACCATTATAAATAAATAATTAAAAAAAAAGAAAATAAAAAGTACAAGTTTACCTCCTCGTGCAGACGAAGACGAGGAGGAGATGGATGAGGAACCATGAGGAGGGGGTATCATGAAGAGCCATGAGGAGGCATGTGAGGCCCTAATGGTGAGGCATGAGCAACCCATACCGGGTGCTCTTACATACACGCTTCGAGAAAGTTGAAATTTATCTATAATGTCGTAGATATGGCAATGCATATGCTTAGATGAAAAACAAGTATCATGTTCAAAAACATGTCCATCAAGAAAACCATATGTCATAATTATGAACAAGAATCAAACATAGTAACTTTTAAGTAGCTAATAAATGAGTCAAGGCCTAGAGGAGGGAGTGGGCAGCGGGTTGAGGAGCGGGCTGGGCGGGCTCCAGTGGAACACCGCCGCCGGAGTTTCGGGTTGGCTGGGCGGGTTACATTTGCGAGTATAATACTCGCTGCGAGCTTCCAAGAAAGTAATGTTATTGTGACCGTTGAGGGGTGAGACTGAAAAAGAAAATGGAACGTTGGAGGAGCGTGTGAAAAAAAAAAAAAAAAAAAAAAAAAAAAAAAAAAAAAAAAAACATTCGCAGTCCCTTAATTTTTTGTATAAATAGAAGAACAAACAACCAATTTTTTACCACAACACACATTTTCTTATCAAAAAACATTCACAACCTTTTAATCAAAAAATGTCATCATCATCATCATCATCATCTTCTTCTTCCTTTTTGTCCGAGTTAACGATGCCACCCATCTTACCGGACTTATCCACAGGTAGTACGCTACCTTTTTTGTGCTCCGTGGTTGAGTCGTTCGAAGAAGACACGGCAAGAACGCAAGAAACTCGAACCTATATCGAGCGGTTTCTGGAAGAAGCTCAAGAAACACTAATGCGTGACTATTTCGTTGACGAACCGAAGTTTGGCCCGTCTTTGTTTCGTGAGAGGTTTCGGATGTCCGAAAGGTTGTTTTTACAAATTGTTGGTGATATTGAGCAGAGGTTCGAGTATTTTCAAGAGGGTGTAGATGGTAGGGGGAAAAAGAGCTTTACGGCTCTACAAAAATGCACATCCGCAATTAAACAACTCGGAACGGGCAACCCTCCGGATAACTTTGACGACTACTTATGCATGGCCGCGAGAACGTCACGCGAATGCCTTGATCATTTTTGCACCGCGGTCATCGAGATATATGGGCGCGAGTTCTTACGTAGGCCTGCTAGTCACGACGTTGCACGCTTGTACGAGGCGCATGAACGAAGACACAAGATTCCGGGAATGTTAGGTAGCCTTGATTGTACACATTTTGTTTGGAGAAATTGTCCTAAACATTTGAAAGGCCAATACAAGAGTGGGAGGTATCCATACCCGACAATTATGCTTGAAGCCGTTGCTTCACAAGATTTGTGGATCTGGCACGCTTTTTTTGGTCCTCCCGGGTCGCTTAACGATGTCAATGTTTTGTATCAATCGACTTTGTATCTTAGGGAGCGAAATGGAACGGCTCCTAACTCATCATTCGTTGTAAACGGGCGTAACTACAAACGGGGATATTATCTTACCGACGGAATCTATCCTAGGTACTCAACTCATGTCAAAGCATTTCCGTATCCGACTGAAGCGAAGGAAAAGAAATTCAAGAAAGTTCAAGAGTCGGCAAGAAAAGATGTCGAACGATGTTTTGGTGTTCTTAAGGGAAAATGGGGTATTTTGAATCGCAAGATCCGTCAAACGACCATCGAAAAGATCACTAACATCGTTTACGCGTGTTGTATATTGCACAACATGATTATAAAAGATGACGGGAGGGCAATATCACCGACTCATATAATGGATCCGCCGGTGCAACCCGTTTATGACGACAACGCACTACCGGAGTTACTAGATGAACAAATCCATCATCGTCTTCAATTTGATCTTACGGAGCATGTAGCGTCTCAAGATTTACCATACCTCGATGACCCGGAAGATTTAGTTATGTAGTTTCTTTTTATTTTATGAATTGTACTTTTAATTTCAGTTATTAATAAAATGTTTGTTTTTTTTATATATAATTGTTTAGTATTGGAAGGGTTAATGTTGCAAATTTATAATTTTGGAGGACAAATTATGAATATTTAAAAAAAGATTTGGGAGGGTTGAGAGTGATGGGCGCCAGTAAAAAAGGTTGAATTGAGGGTTGAAATGAGGTGAAAAATTTGATTGGTTAATTTTGAGAAGGTTGGAGAGTGATGACTCCCCCACCCTGAGTCAAGGCCTAAAGGGTCAAATAATGAAATAATTTTGCTCACAAATTGGATCTTGCACCTACATTTTATGGGAACCACGCTAATGTCAGTATCGATCCCTTTATTTTCAAATAAAAGACTAAAGTTCAAATGTCACATTATATATATATATATATATATATATATATATATATATATATATATATATATATATATATATATATATATATATATATATATAGGGAAGGGTTATTTTCAGACCAAAAAAATGTACAGAACTGCGAGAATCACCATCAACCAATCAGATTTTTTTGAATATTAATTTTTATTATTAAATTCAAAAGAGTATAATGGTAAAATTAATTTTTTGAATTTTATTTTTATACAAAAAACGTTTTTTTAGTTCCTAAATTTTAGGGTTTTTTTTTTGTTTTTTTTTTTTTTTTTTGTTTTTTTTTTAGAGTAAAAATCTTGAATACAAGGTGCACATGTGTTTTTGTAGATGGTATGTTTACGTATATTTGTAGTGTTCAATTTACATGTATTTGGTAAGGTGCATATATATTTTTTTAGATAATGTAAATTTACGTGTGTCTGTAGTGCATGGAATGACAAATAAAAGTATTTTACATGTATTGTTTACAATTTAAAACAAAAACATTATATACAAAATTTAAAATCATGTGATAATACACTTCAAATACAAATTTCTAAAAGCAAAAATGTTGTCATATATGCACATGTATTTTCCCTCGTTGGACACTTTGTATTTCTTTGTATGTATATGTGCACTTGTATCTGCGGCTGCACTTGTGTCTTTAATCTTTAGCTTAACTATCTTATCGCTAGATAGTATGTACAAAACACATGTGCACTCTTCATATTGCTCATCATACTCGTACCTGTAACCACGAAACACAAGTGCACACTTAAAATAGAACTAAACACAAAAAATCTTTATATCATAACTAAAAACATATATGCACTTTCAATATATTTAACTCCAAAACTATAAAAACACATATGCACAGAAGGCAACAAATTCACCAGAAACTGTAAAAACACATATGCACCCTTCATTTTTTTAAAAGCTTCTCACTTTTTTTAAAGCTTCCTTTATTCGAAAAGATATCTTAAAAAGGCTTTGTCAAGTTAAAAGATCAGGTAACCCCAAACACCCATAATCAGAATAATGCAGGCACCAAGCTTTTGCAAAGGAACATGTTTATTTATATAACAAAATGAATAAAAATGAGTATTTGTTAATCAAAGGAACACGTTATTCATAAAACAACAATACTTGTGCACATATGTTTTGGGATGGCTTGCAAAGATATATGTGTAGTATATCATGTTTACTCTTTTATCAAGCAGACATGGTACTTGTGCACATGTATCCGAGGATGTTCACAACAACCATCAAACCAAACCAAAACTAATCTGTAAATAAACTAAATAAAATTTAAGTTGATTAAAGCTTGGGTACATGTGCACGAGTGTCTACCGTTATCATAAAATATTAGTTACCATCCCTAAAGCTTGTGTACAGTAGGTTTCAATTACATATCCAACCAAACAAAACACAATCATAACCGAACAGAACACAAATATTGGAAAACATATCCTATTTTTTTATATCAACTATTAGAAAACATATCCAACCAAATAATCTCAATCACAAATAACAATCAACATATGACGATCAAACCATATGTAGCATATGTAAGTGTGTCTTACAATGTGTTGTTAAAGAATTCATATAGTCCGTACTAATTAACTTTAAAGCTTGTGATCTATGTATAACCTTTTAACTTTAAAGCTTGTTTAGTTGTTATTAAAAAACGGGATTTATAAGCTTAAAACCGATTAGGGTTTTGAAACAAAGATGAAAATAACAAGGAAACAGGGCGCGTGAGCTTACTTATCGAGAGAGGAAGGAGGAGAGGGGTGGCGGCGAGTGGTGGACGGCGGTGTGCAGAGGTGGTGGCTTCAAACGCGATCAAACGAACGCCTATTGGCTCCAAATGCTCCAGAAACACTCTTGTGGTCTCGATCTATGCGACGACATAAAAAAGGGTTCGCTGGAATTTAGTGGCGGCTGAGTTTAGGATTAGGGTTGAAAGAGAGGTTTGAGTGGGAAAGGGAGAGAGGGATGTGAGAAAATAAATCTGTAACTTGTAACTGCTCCTATTTTTTGTTGATTGATGTTAGGTGGAATTCCATAATTGCCCTTCAACTTAATAAAAATTATCAGACGAAATTCTTCATATTTACCATAATGCCATTTCATTTTTATCCATTGATTTTTTTGATCAACGGCTAACGTTGGTTCTCGCAGTTCTGTACTTTTTTTTTGTTCTGAAAATAACCCTTCACTATATATATATATATATATATATATATATATATATATATATATATATATATATATATATATATATATATATATATATATATATATATAAAGTAGATAATAACTTGTAATTATGCAATTAGACGTTAAAAATAAACACTTGATTACAAGCAACCGAAAATATGAAATTCGTACAAATGAAACATACATTTAAACAAACACAAAGCCAATTAGCCAAATGACTAAAATAACGTAAAGTTGCAAGAACATGCGTACATTTGGTTTTTATGAAATTCTTTTTTTTGTGGGAATCAAAAGTGATGTTGATTCACTTGTCGACGTTTTTATGTGATCTTTAAAAACCAATAAGATACATGAAGCTTCAGTCAATAATTTGATATGTGTATATGTGATTTAGACACCTTATAATAATATAAGTTTGGTTGATAAAAAATAGTGTGTAAGTGGAAAAGTTAGGTAAATTTGGTTTTCTATTGTCACATACCTTCTTTTAAAATAATATTTGTTTTGTTATTCGTAAGGCTGTTGTATTCGTCGCAAATAACTATCTTCAAAATCCCTTTTTCGTTTTTAACGTGAGACACATGCAAGCAGAAATATAAACTCATATAATCGTTTTTATTTTCAAAAACAACATTTAGAATACATGAAACTGAAAATACCAAACTAGAGATGACGACGGGGTCGGGGATTGCATTTCACATCCCCGTCGCGGACCCTAAGTCTACATCCTCATCCCCGCCCCCATCCCCATTCCCATTGAGGAACAGGTGTACTTCACCATCCCCATCCTCATCGGCTACCCTCATGGGTTATCGTGAATTTTTCAGTGGCGGATCTTGAAGTCTTTAGTAGGGGGGTCGGAAATTTTTTTGTCCTATCATTATATTAGGGTCTTCTAATTCGGGGGGGGGGGGGGGGGGGGGCCGACTTAGTAAATATAATTTTTTTCGGACGAAATACGGATAAATTAACACTACGGAGCGAAAAACCAGGGGGGCCCTGGCCCCCCCTGACCCTCAAATAGATCCGCCCCTGATCGTGAATTTTTAAGTAGATGTGTTATCTTTTACAATGTCTATGTACAAATATGGTATAAAATAAAACTTCAGCGTATAACACAATAATTCTTATATGCAATTAGAAAGAAATATAATAAGTAGTAAGTCTTTGTGATAACAATCCGTGTATTTGTACTACGCATATAAGATAGACTTATTATATTGTTGCAAATATTTTTTTAATCTAACCAGGAGGTGTTATTTGTATTTTTGTATTTGTAGGAAAACTTAGTTACTACATGGATTTAAAATGGTGTATCCAAAAGTATAGGGGCCATTTGTGCAATTATCACAATTGAAGAATGTTTTTGCTTTCTTTTTTCCAAGTTGCAGTTGATAGGTACGTGGACAAACAACAACCAGTCAGTGTGTAATTAGAAGAGAACGTGCGTCAAGAGAAAAGAATGTATGCAACTATACGTATTTTAGTAAAAACGAGTGCTTTGTCGATAGTGTCAAGTTTTTTTTTTGCGTGTTTTTTGGTTATTGTTGGTATATGTAAAGTCGGCTAAATTGTTTTTGTTGCTATTGTTTTGAAAGAGTTACATGAATAAATAGGTATATAGACTATGAAATGCGGGAGCATTGTATACTTGAACATATATGACCATTACATCCCGTGAACCCGTTCCTCATACATAATTCCGAATCCACGCCCTGAACCTATTATCATAGTATCTGGGTGATGAGATACATCTAAAACTTGTAAATTTCTAAGTTTATATTCCATTGACATTCTAAAAAAAATGAATCGACACAACTGAGTGGTTTGTATATAACTTGCAAAACAAAAATCACAAAGTCAATTACTCAACAACTTATGAACCCGAATCATCCAAACCTCGAAAGATATATATTTCTGACCAAAGCAAGGATAACCAAAAAGAATTTAACTTCACACGACATTATCCAGTAACAAATATATGTATTCCGAATTGTATTATTGAACTATTAAACAAAACGTATATGTTTTGATCCATTACCCAACCTCACTGAAATTCTGCTTCTCCCAAGCCTCCGCAATTCTTGTTTTCGTTTGTTAGCTGATTAGCAGCAGTGGGTTTGTTGACTGTGAGCAGAAGGAAATAGTTAAGAGATAAGTCCATCAACAATCATGCACATCTGTTAAAAACATAACTGAACAAATTAAAGAATATGTATAGTCTGGTTATTCAGTTGCAAGCTCATAATCCGCTTAAACAAGCGGATTATGGACTTAAAAAAAAAGGATTGTCCAAGAACTGGTATTGTTTCAATTTCTTGCTTGAAAAAAGGATTGTCCAAGATAATGCATATTTTTTTATATCAAATCACCGAAACACAGTTGATACCAATATTATGAGGATATAAAAACCTTTTAAAATCCTATCTTCAGGAAACTAATAATTTCAAAGTTCAAAATGTACTCATACTTCAGCGAAACTAATCACATACCGAGTAAATACTACCAAACACACAAAAAAGGTTGAGTACATACAGAAGAAGGCACTATAACGTGCAAGTTTTTGGTTAATAACTCTAGGGTGCATTGAATTTGAAGTAATATTGACTCCCTCTACCTTCAAAATGGGACGAAAATAAAAGTTCAACAAAAAGGTCAAAAAGTCTTTATTATCAATGAAAAACCATGTTAGATGATAAATTGAGATTACCTGTTACCATTTTGTTAGCTCATTGGAGTACAATGCTGGATAAAACACAATCCAAACTATAAAAAATGGATGCCTCATCGGACCTGCAAAACTCTTGAAAACACCAATCTCTAAGAACATGGTTGTTGGCCACAAAAGCAGTGATTCCTTGTTCTCAGCCTCCTGAGAATGAAAACCAAATGTCAATGATTATAGATATGTAGTTTTTCGCAGAATTCTTGAATGCTATGTTTAAAAAAGCGCGCATCAGGCGTGATGCGTTGCGATGCGAGCCTCTGTTGCATCAGACACCCTGATGCGTTGCGTTTACGTGATGCGAGGTGATGCGCGCGCATCAGGCACGCATCAGCTGATGCACGCATCGCGCGCATCAGGCGCATCATGTACTTTTGGCCTTTTTTTTTTTTTTTTTTTTTTTTGTTTTTTTTTTTTATCTTAATTTTCGACTATTTATGTATTTTGGCAATATAGAATCGTGAACAATGAACATGCATGGTATCTTTTGACATTAAATGTGGTATAAATATGTTATTAATGTGTTTTGTGCACCATATATAATTTAAATATTTTTTTTAAAAATTGTCGCCTCGGGTACGTGATGCGCACGCATTCGCCTCGGCGCATCGCGCCTCGGCTTTTTGACCCTTATCGCATCGACGCGCATCTCGCTTTTTAAAACCCAGCTTGAATGTACTGAGAGATTCAAGAAGCCGTGTAAATGATGAAATTCGAGAATACAGTATGATAACAGGCCAAAATCTTTCCCAACCCATTTATTGATGAACGGAAAGAACGTACTGCAATTTTTACTTAAACCATGTCAAGGTGTCAAGTGGACATATTTTCGTTATCGGGTTTTGCTATATTTCGTCTCACATGATCAGACAAATTTCAAAGTGATATGTTAGAAAGGAATGGTGGATAGCCACAAAATTTTGAAACGCATACCTTGGTTTACATTTAAAGTGGCTCCTTCCTGAGGTGGAAAAATGAGTGGCTCCGGACTGATTTGGCCGACAGCTCCGGCAACACACCTCTGAACACTCCATTCACCACTATGACTGCAGGACTGGGATCCCGGTAATTGTTGCTGGTAGGACATGCTCTCCTTTTTCCAAGCAGACAATTGGAATCAGTCGAGAGAGACGTATTTGCTGCTTATTACACGGGGGAAAAGTGGAATGAAAAGACATTCATAATAAGTCATAAATAATGTAAAAAAACATTTTCCTGAAATCCAAAACACACACCATTATTTACGCCACATTAAGAATCTATAGCTTCAGCATTGGCAGCATGAAAACCCGCAACTGAGAGTGTATGACTGCTCCTATATGGTCTACGTGCGCTGACCTCCGTAGACGTTGGTTTGTAAGTAGATTTCCAACAACCGAACGGTTTGAAGCTGCAACAAAACAATGACAATAAATACTCATAAACCAAAGTGAATCGAAGTTTGTAAACTAAGATTGATATGTCTAAAATTAACAGGGTTAGAAGATAGACACTCACATACTATTACAAACTCTGAAATATGCAACTTATACAGCTTTTAAATGCTGATTTTACAGCTTTAAAATGCTGATTTTTAACAGCAGCGAAAGGGGTCTTTGGACGTACATTTTATAGCTTTGCATGTTGCTTTTAACAGCTTTTATATGCTGTTTTTATTAGCTTTTATATGCTGTTTTTAACAGCTTGTAACTGCTGATTTTTAACAGCAGAGAAAGGGGTGTTTGGATGCACATTTTACAGCATTGTATGCTGTTTTTAACAGCTTTTATATGCTGTTTTTAACAGCTTTTAAGTGCTGATTTTTAACAGCAGAGAAAGGGGTGTTTGGATGCACATTTTACAGCTTTGTATGCTGTTTTTAACAGCTTTTATATGCTGTTTTTAACAGCTTTTAAGTGCTGTTTTTGGTCTTGAAGTTCCATGTTCTCTTCTGTCTAAGTTAGGTGAAGTGTATATAAAATAAATGGTAGCCAACATAAATAAGTTATTACCTTCAAGTCTAAAGATATTTCAATTATCACATGGCTATCCACCATTCCTTTCTAACATATCGTATTGTTAATATTTTACTTGGTCTTTCATTATATATATATTCTAGACATCGCTAATGCTAACTATCTCTTCTGAAAAAAAATTATCTAATTCGAAATCCATGTCTTAATATCTCCTGACATAAGCATAGTGCTCATCTTGTAATATTTAGTATGTGCAAAAGGGAAAAAAACTATTTACAAAGTCGTCAATCATACGAAAAAGTCCAGAGGACCCGTGTCAGTGAGGCCGACACATATTGAAAATTCAAACATTTGTAATACATGTGAGGGCTTATGGTTCATTTTTTTGTAATGGCCATGCCACATTATCTCCATTACCCAATATGGTACTTACTTACGGCGTGTTTGGGATTGCCTATTTTAAACTACTTGCATAAGTAGATTACAATTGAATACTTACCTTGTGTAAATTAAAACCTGAAGCTTGAATATGTACCACCACATTGGTTGCAAGTCCATTACTGAGGGACCTAAAACAAATGATAACATGCAATCATTATTCAGTTATTTTTCCTAAATACAAATAACTGTCTACTTTAATGCAGATTATACTAATAGCCAAAAACATTGACTGATAATTTAAATGATGACATAATTTAATACATATTGCAATGAAAACAGGAGACCATTATCACCTTTATTGCATTCAAAAAAATTTGTAATTGCTTCAACTGAAATCAAAACAGGATACCATGTATCGCAAAGCATTTTGTTTCAGTTGTCTAGAAATTACGGAGTAAATAATTACTGAATTAGCTGTTTGGATTTTGATAGTTTGAATTATATGTACCACATACCATGTCTTCCCAACTCCCATATGCATATAATTCAAACTATCAAAATCCCTTCACATCACACCTTCACCTCAAATCAGACTCTTTTCATACATATAGAGTCTACAACATAAATAGGTTCTCAAGCCATAATCAACAACATAGTTACATTCAAACTCAAATATACAATCAACACATACCTGGTATAAAAATACAACCACACAGATGAAGAGCACGAAGATTAGGACACCCATCGTTTCCTAAATCTGTTTCATATATGTAAATAATACAAAATTATGATTTATCAAACACGAAAATAATACAAAATTATGATTTTTAAAATTAGTGTTTTTTCAATGATTCATATATGAAATCAGAATAGCAACGAATTATAAATAATACAAAAACGAACCTTATTAATATAAATTAGATAGAAGATCCGTGGTTCATGGTTGAATGAGATGGGAGTGATGGTTGTTTCGATGCATCAGGAAGAAAGTAGCCCATCGGTGACAAATCAAAATTGATTTGTTGTAAACTTGAATTGTTTTTGGTATAACTGATTTGGGATGGTGATTTAGGTAAATTGATTTTTACGGTATTAACTAGCTAAGAACCCGTGTAATACACGGGCTGTATAAATTATTTTGTTTTTATCAACACTTAAATATGCAGTAACAACAAAATTGATAATAACATGTTTCCATACGAAATACTATAAATTACAAATACAATATCATGATCAAGTTGATCGCTATTTTTCTTAACAGGAAATGAGGAAAAATTGTGATTGTCGTGATATAGTCTTTAAAACATCATGATTATGTTCATCGCTACTTCTGAAATTTCCTAAAATAGCCAATAAAACATTATTATTTACATTCGTACTCGTGTAGAAATTTACAGATGTAACACTAAATTGATAGTCTAATAGGTATAAAATGGAGTTAAGAATGAAAATTTTACCCCATGATTGGATAGGGTTATTGCTTCGTTCTTTGTATATGGTTGTATTTGCTAAATATATTTTGCACTCTGCAGGTAGAAAATCAACATAGTATTTGGTTAGGGTACATCCACTATAACCATATAAAGAATACAACTGAAGCAAAAATATCTTTGCCATAAATCTATTAAGAGTTATATATTACTGTATGTTTTACATGAAAATCTAGCAACCATATTAAGAAACAATGTCATGAAATTAAGTTATTACATTTAAAAGTTAAACAATATCTTCTTATATAACCAAAAGCCCAAAACTGCTACTTATTTATGGATAAACAGGGCATGTCGTAAAACTATAATTTGGCCTAAAAAATGAAGCCTTGATCTTGATATATCTGTTAAACAATAATAAAACTTTAGTTTGTAGTGATCCAATTCTAATTTTAGGTTTTAGGGCCAACATAACCATATCACTTGGTTATGATGAAATAAGCAACATTTTTTACTCAATCGTTAATTCTTTATCCACTATTCTTATGTCATTACTGGAAATTACACAAAGATCTATCATTTTTAGCACCCAAAAGTCTAAAATAAGAAGTTAAGAACATATAAATGTCATCACTAAACACCCAAATGAAACAAAATATGGGTACCTTTCACATTATCGGAGAACAACAACTGTAGAAGGTTGTAAAATAACTCTCACAATTCACTGTAAACCTGCAAAAAGGAGCCTAATAGATTAATGATATCAAAATGCATGATTGAGAACCTGATGTCTAATAGCTTATTTTCACCCATAGAAAAATACATACGCTCATGGAACTAAGTTTATGGAACACCTTTAAAAAGCTATTAAGCCTTAATTAAGCTTATCCAAACACCCCTTATGAAGAAAAAGTAAAAGATTGCTTATTAGGGGGTGTATGAGATCAGGTTATGCACAAAAGCTTATTTATTCTAAAAGCCTAATACAATGTATTAGAGGCTTGTCCAAACACCCACTAAATCAATGTTAACATTCCAATTTAGTCAATAACACATGAACAAACCAACAAGACTCTAAAAGATTCCACCTAACAAAAACTCACAAGAAAACTAATCAATTTGTCACTTCCACTTCAAACGCAAATTTAAAACTCAAGAAGCAAAGAAAATAACCTCAACATTATATTATTATGAATCTTGAAAAAAAGAACTTGGCACATATGCTGCAAGCAGTATGTAAGTTGGTCATCAACGATTTAAAGCTTAAGGCTATAAAGAATGTCTGCAAAAACTTCCTCAACATTTGGCCACTTACCTTGTAAAGTTATAAGCATAGCCATGAACTTTGTCTGCTAAGTTCCTGCAAATATTCAATATCACAAAATAAAAACTAAAAAATAATATTAATAAAGAAGCAGAAAATTATGGTGATATAGGGATTGAAACGAAACAAACATACCTTTGAATTGGACAAAGAGAATTTGCGGATAGATGAAGATGAATAACCTTTCAAATTTTGAAAGATTTTATGAGTGTTGATTTCAAATTTTGAAAGATTTTATGAGTGTTGATGGCTGGAAAGCGAAAATTACTGGAAAGGACTCTGCAGCAATTTGTTGCCTTTTTTAGGTCCGGTTTTTTTTTTATTCCCAAAAAGCCTCATATTTCGCTGCAAAGTATACTAGAAATTCAATACCAACACGTGTCAACATCTCGTCATTTTTAGAATAAAAAATTATAAAAAAAAATGTACTTCACATACCCTTTGCAGCGAAATACAATGCAAAGGGTCTCACCACTTACTTACTTCTTTTTTGGCCCACCCGAATATTAAAAAAAAAAAAAATTGTATTTCTTGATCAATTTGCAGCGATTTATCTCTCTCTTCTCAACTTTGGGGCCTACATCACACTGCCAAGTCACCATTTCACATACATATTGTAGTGAAATGTATAGAATACCAAAAAGTTCAAAATTTACCCTTCAACTTTTTGATATTTACAACCTTTTTATATAACAAACTTTATTCGTCGAATATCTATAAAATGTCTAGCTAATTCGCTAATAAAAAATATACCTTTGCGAAGAGCTCTGGATTACGAACAAAACCAGCCCAATATCGATATGCTTTTGACGTACGTTTTATTTTTCAAACTTCAATATTTTTCAATTTCAAAGTTTAGGGTAATTTTGGTAAATTTTATTTTTCAATTTCAAAAAAGTTTTGATATATATATATATATCAAACTTCAATATTTTTTATAAAATCGTACGTACGTCAAAAGCATATCAATATTGGACTCGTTTTGCTCGTAATCCATAGCTCTTCGCAACGGTATTTTTTTTATTAACGAATTCGCTATATATTTGCTAAATATTTGATGAATAATTTTTTTTATATTAAAAAGTTATAAATATTTGATGAATTCGCTATATATTTGCTAAATATTTGATGAATAAACTTTTTAATATTTATAACTTTGGGGCCTACATCACTATATATATTTGCTAATATTTATAACTTTTTAATATAAATTTGATGAATTCGTTAAATATTTATAACTTTTTAATATAAAAAAATTTATTCATCAAATATTTAGCAAATATATAGCGAATTCGTTAATAAAAAAAATACCGTTGCGAAGAGCTATGGATTACGAGCAAAACGAGTCCAATATTGATATGCTTTTGACGTACGTACGATTTTATAAAAAATATTGAAGTTTGATATATATATATATATATATCAAAACTTTTTTGAAATTGAAAAATAAAATTTACCAAAATTACCCTAAACTTTGAAATTGAAAAATATTGAAGTTTGAAAAATAAAACGTACGTCAAAAACATATCGATATTGGGCTGGTTTTGTTCGTAATCCAGAGCTCTTCGCAAAGGTATATTTTTTATTAGCGAATTAGCTAGACATTTTATAGATATTCGACGAATAAAGTTTGTTATATAAAAAAGTTGTAAATATCAAAAAGTTGAAGGGTAAATTTTGAACTTTTTGGTATTCTATACATTTCACTACAATATGTATGTGAAATGGTGACTTGGCAGTGTGATGTAGGCCCCAAAGTTGAGAAGAGAGAGATAAATCGCTGCAAATTGACCAAGAAATACAAATTTTTTTTTTTTTTTTAATATTCGGGTGGGCCAAAAAAGAAGTAAGTAAGTGGTGGGACCCTTTGCATTGTATTTCGCTGCAAAGGGTATGTGAAGTACATTTTTTTTTATAATTTTTTATTCTAAAAATGACGAGATGTTGACACGTGTTGGTATTGAATTTCTGGTATACTTTGCAGCGAAATATGTGGCCTTTTTGGGAATAAAAATAAAAAAACCCGCCCTAAAAAAGGCAACACATTACTGCAGAGTCCTCTGCAGTAATTTCGCGGCTGGAAAAGTAGAAGACAAAGTCCCCTCTTTGCTCCATGTTTTGTGGCTTTATGCAAAGTACTCGTATAAAATATTGGTAAAATTAAAAAATAAATACAATATATTATAATGACGTCAGCTATTTTAGTCCAAATTTCAATTGATAGTCTAATTAAATGACACATACTCAAATTGATTGAAACATGACGTCAGATAAAACTCCGTTTTAATAGATTGTATAGATTGATAGGGATTAAAATCATTTAGGGTTCTTGTTTGTTTGGTTTTCAAATTGTTTTCCAGGTATTGTTAATGATTGAGGTTTAGGGTAAATAAAATTGTTCAGTGTGTGTGTGTGTTTTTTTTTAGGGTGATGAGTGTGAAGAAAGGTCTGTGAAGTGTGAAGAAAGGTCGAGAAGGGGGAGGGAAAAAAAGGAACGGGAAACGGGGTGGATCACTGTAGCAACCGTAAAAGCACTGTAGCGTCAACTGTGTAGCGTCAACTGTAGCAACCCATAATAGCACTATAGCAAGTACTATAGCCCGTTATCCTCTTGCCTTTTAGTATATAGTGTAATTTCCGGTATAGACTCTGTCATCATTTACGACTCTAAAACTTTGTGTTACAGAAAACTACTCAGAGCGTAAAATTCGTTTGCGCGTCCTTTAATTTGCACGGGATATTTATAAACCATACACGTACTTATTTTATGTTGTCTAGATTGAATAAGATTGTGACACGTAGAAGTGCAAGCAAAACAACTTTACGTATTATAGAGAGCGGGCAAATGAAGAGAGCGAGCAAATGAAGACAACGAGCAAATATGTTTGCGCGCTGAGTAGATTTTGGTAATGGACTAATGGGGAGAAAGTATGTCGATTTTGGTTATTTGGTTTAATAGGCGTAGATTTTGGTACTTTTGTTCGTATTTTATCATCAACAAAGCGGCGGCCGGCCGTGTTGCGGCCTGGCGGGGATTTTTTCACGTACATAATATAGACGATAAGGTAGCAGACCAGTTGTATTTCAATTTGGTGTGTCATTGGAGTGTAGGCGAATATAGATAATAGGAATTTTGCAGATGCTAGTTTTTCCATCTGTTTGGAGTTGGTTTTTTGGGTATATGTGTATCAAGCATATAGTTAGTTACTTGTTTTAAACATTCTGGTTGAAGTGATTTTGAAATATTGGATTTGATACGGTTAATGATTGCTTATATTTATATGTCATATAATTCCTAGATGATATAATGTTGCCTAACTGATTCCAATTAGTTAAAAAAATTGCTATGTATTTTCTGCACTATAAGATGTTTATGGTTTTGTTTTGCATTTCTTTGATGAGAAAATGATCGTTTATATATAATATGTTTGCTGCTTTGAATGAGTTCCAGTTAATCTTTTTGTGATATAGTCTATGGAATTTGTGTTCATGTTTAATGTAGCTTTGTGAGCTACATTTCGTTTTTCCATTGAGTTAGTCAAAAAAAGGATAATTTTAAAACCGTAAAATAATTCAAAGTCACCTCACCGGGGCCCCTAATAAGAAATAGCAAACGCACCATTGTGAGTGAACTTTATGACACTACCGAACTTAAGAAAGAATTTGATGATATAGAGTCTCAGTATAAAGAAAATTATGTTAAGGTTCAAGCTTATAGTAATGCAGTTAAAACCTTAGAACAACAAAAGGTGTGGAACAAAAATAACCAATTAGCATATGAAGAAAAAAAAAATTAGGGTGTTAGAAAGAGATTTGACAAACACTACTAATTTGCTAAAACATTCTGAGAGAGAAAATGCTAAGGTGGTGTTAGAGAAACAAGAATTGCAGGCTAAGTTAGAATGTGAAGTGGCTAGGTGTAATACATGACAACAATTAGCTAAAAACCTAGTTAAGTTAAACAATAGCACTCAGTCTGTTAGGTGTAAGAGAGGGTTGGGGTATGATGTTGGGCCAGATGATGTATATGACCCTAGTGACCCAAGTATATTTGACCCTACCCCTAAGGAAGTAAATTACCAGATCCCTGTAAAGTATGTCAAAGAAGGATGAATGAATGTTGTTCCTCCACCCATAACAGGGATTTTTAAACCTACCTCTACCCACATTGACATAGACTTAGATGAATCACACAGGGCCTATGGAAAAAGGTCACCTGACTTGCCTGAACCTGATGACTTTGTCTCTTGTTCTTCCAGTGACAAGTCCTCAGAACCAGAGATCAAAGACTATGCCTCATGTGATTCAAGTGACAAGTCAACCTCACCCAAGTCCCATGACTTCTCCTCAAAAGTAGCTGATGATGAATCTATTTGATGCGTGGTTTTGCAACCTTACAGCAGGTTTTACCTCTCGAGGGATCTCAAGAGGCTTACAACCCCACCAGGCAGTGTACCTGACAGATGTAGTATAGTGTAGTGGTAAGTACGGGGGATTGATCGTTCTCCACAGGGAATAGTGTTCGTTAGGTATGAAAAACTACTCTAATTAGGTCTAAGGGTGAAGGAAGATTATTTTTGTATTTTTATATTTTTATGAAAGCAAGTAAAATCTCGGGTTTTAAGGAGTGGGCGGAATTAGTTGCTAGTCAACTAACCCAAATTACTACGAATGCAAATAAAATAAAATGACGAAAATGAAAAGGTTGGTGAAACTTATATGGAGAGAAATGTGTTTACTTAGATTTCCTTACTCCCTAACTATCTTTTACCGGTTGATTAGTGTGTATTAATTGCGTGGATGACGGGTGTATTCCTTAATACCAATCGTGGGGTGGCGTACGTACTTCCCCAACTCTATAAGCTCCTACTTCACTCCTATGTCGAGCCGGCTAAGAAGCTCCTAACATGGGATCACTAGAATTCGCTCATGCATTAAATACAACCATAAAAACCTTAGTACGCATTGGTTCATGTTTCTTAAGACGTTCAAGCAAGTTACCGTATAGGAAGTTAGCCAGTTTTCTTAAGCCTAACATCGATGAACAATCATCCAATACAATTAATAACACACTAATAACCAACAATCAATAGCTAGGTTTCATTAGATCTAAGCAAACACAAGATAAATCTAGCCTAGCATGTTAATTAAAAGACAAGAACAAGATGTAATCAAACAACACATAGACATATTGAATGATTAAATAATAACTTATCTTCAATTAAACATGGGAGATCCAAGGGTATGAAAACCCTTAAAAATGGCAGAAATTCGTCTAGGGTTTCTCCTCCAAAATTACACACAATAAGTTCCACACTAATGACAAAAAATTGCAAAACTATATATAGAGTTTAAGGGCTGACGGCGTCACGTTGTAGCTTCTGACGCCGTCACCTCGCCGCTTTTAGGGTTCCCGGATGGCCTTCCTGACGTCGTCCCTCTTTAGTGCTCCAAAATCCGCTCTGGCCTATCAAGGGGTGACGCCGTCAGAAAAGAGCTTGACGCCGTCCCTCTTTAGTTTAAACCGTGATGGCCTTGATCACATTAAAGGGTGACGCCGTCAGATTTTTCATGCAAAATTCTCTGGCTTATCATGAGTAATTTTCACATCCACCTTTTTTTGCCAAGCCATGACGCCGTCTGGGGAAATTCCTGACGCCGTCAAAGGTACTTTTCAGCCGATTTTGAGACTTTGTCGTTTTCTTCACTTTTATGCTCCAAAAACGTCCAAAATGCTTCCTTTTCCAGATTTCTTCTCCAAAGTACCTAAAATGACAAAAGGAACGATTTAGGGAAATATTTGATCAAATAAATACGATTTAGGGCTTAAATGACCCCCTAAAAGCGGTACACTTTTCGCTTCATCAAATACCCTTACACTTGAGATTTGCTTGTCCTCAAGCAAATGCGCTTTTATTCTAATCAAAATACAAGTTAGGGGTCATTTAACACTAATATAAAAGTAATTACAACAAATAGTCGTTCCACTTTAATCATAATAAGCACGGAGATTATAGACTAGCACCTCACAAGTAGTGTTTAGATACTCACATCTCTCAAGTGTCATCAAAATAAATCTCATAAATGAAAACGGATATTATCTCTCACTACCTGTCATAGCAAATAGATTACCATAGGCTTGGGAAAGGATCAAAAACCTCCTCCACTAGGCGTAAGCACCTAAGATAAACTATCAAAGAGGGCTTTTAAACGGGATGGTAGTCCGTATGTTTTTTTCTATTTTTCGATTGTTACACGGTTTTGTTGGATAAGGGATATTTTACTGGTGGCGAGTTAAAGATCTTGATCAATTACATGTACTATACAATGTTGCTAAGCCAAGACTCGACTCAATCTTAAGCTAAAAACAAAATAACAAAAACATAAAATGAAACGGGATGGTAGTCCGTATGTTTTTTTCTATTTTTCTTTTTCTCATTTTTTTTTCTTGATTTTTCGATTTTTTTTTAATTTTTTTTTTCATACACTCTTGCCCTACCATCCAAAATAATACATCATAGGGGCGTTGCATTCCCCGTACACTTGAACTTTTACATAACTTTACAAATAACTATTCTAATGACTCGAATTAAGATAATTGAAACACTTGGAGTACTTTTAAAAATATTTAGCACATATGGGGGTAATAAATGATGTTCTTCCCCATTACTCCATTACACTAGTACTTTACCCATTAGTCCCAATCGTCCCAAAACAATATGTACAAGGATATGACTCGACTTAGCAACCATGTAATCAACTAGATAATTAACTTGGGTTTAAACAAATGTTGTCACAATAATGCACTAAAAATGAGTGCATACAAGGTAGGCTAAGGCGATTTGGGTGTACATTTTAGTGGGGTGTAACAAATTCTTCCTTTAAGTAAAATGCTTAAAGGTCGAAACGAAAAGATAGGCTCTGAGGGGTGTACTAGGGGTATCGTGTACTAAAAATGAGTACAACGCAAAGGGTGTGGGATAATTACTTGACCAATGTAGCCAACGTAATTATAACAAAATCACAGGTGTAAAACAATGGGTTAATCCTAATGCCTCTTATCATGTAGTAAATCTAACTACACGAATGTAGTCTCACTTGTGGCCTCGGAATGGTCCTAACGCAAGTTCTAGAATCTAAGTGCTACCGGTACACACAGCATAGCATAAATGCTTTTCCTACCAATTCTAGGGGCGA
Organism: Artemisia tridentata subsp. tridentata; assembly: GCA_021014915.2. Classification (NCBI taxonomy): domain Eukaryota; kingdom Viridiplantae; phylum Streptophyta; class Magnoliopsida; order Asterales; family Asteraceae; genus Artemisia; species Artemisia tridentata. Next base: position 81,769,355 of record CP139505.1, read on the forward strand.
ACCTCACATATTTGGGGGTGGAAATTTTTTTTAGTGGTACGGTTTTTGTGCTAGTCATATAACTCCTATCCGTGAGACGCTCATTAAGATCAAAGTTTCACTCCTAAATGTTGTAAAAAATTTTAAATTTGGCACTAAAATTACCCTAACAGGTATTTATCTCAGTTTTATTACACATCTACTATTAAACAAACAAAAATCAAGCGTAATAGCATTCTCTAATCGTACTTTTACCCCCCCTTACACTTAAGATGAACATTGTCCCCAATGTTCAAATAACAAGATTTAAAAGCATAAAGTAAAAGAATGAAATCAAATACTCCCCTGATTCGCTCGGTGGATAATGTGTTAACACGGTTAGATCTTCTTCCAAGGTAATGTTGAAGCTCCATGACTAATGCATCGCCATAAGCTTGATCCAGCAAACATTTCCTTGTCCAAAATAACCTGTTAAACCTGAGAAAACAAACACGAAAACCTGCATAACATCGGCGGGATAAACTCTATATATAAGGATATAATGCTTGTGGAATGATAATTTTGCAGATTCCTGGAGATTATAAGTTAGAGATTTAATAAAAACTTTTTATTAAAACAAAACTTTCAAAAATTTTCAGAAAATTAAACCTGACGCCGTCAGGTTGTAAATCCTGACGCCGTCAGAAATGATCTGACAGAATTCTCATGTTAAGTTTCCGAAAAAATTTTGGAAAAACTTATACCTTACTTCCTGGAATTCCTGCAAAACATCATTATGACTCGATACAAGCATTTGACTCAAACAAATACTAATATGTATGTTAATTTATTATTATTATGATTCATGTTCATTTGTTCTTGTAAACCGATTTGGATTTCCCTTACACTTAACTTTTGCAAAATACCTTTATATGTAGTTAAGACGAAGTTAAAAACAAAATAAAGCATTTTCACAATTTAGTTTTGAACATGAATCAATAATAATAAAACTTAAACATACATACGGAAACAAATAAAATCAAACAAACAAATAAATAAACACACAAAGCAAATAAAGCTTGGGTTGCTTCCCAAGAAGCGCTTGTTTTTGTTCGAGTCACGAGCCTGACTCTACCCTTATTTAACGGAAATAGGGGAGGTTTTCCCTACACTTAGGATTAAGTGCGGGTGATAGTAGCGATACACACCATCTTGGTGGAAGTATGCCGCGTGAGGAAAGAGTGGTGGATGAATTATATACTCAAAGGGGTGTGCTCCTTTCATCATAACCTTACCTAGTTCACTTTGGTCAATGGGTGAATTAAAGTTTTCTCCTAAAAAGGGATCATCTTCTATCAACTTCGAGAGATTCCTAGTTGGGAATCCATCTTGACCTAATAAACCCGGTTTAAACCCATAATGTTTCTTGTGATTAATCATGAATGGGTGATGTAAGTATGAAAGGTTATGGTTCACTCCTATATTAGCTTCCACTCCACATGGCCTAGAGTCTACTACCTTAATCTTAACATTACCCGGACTACATGGTTTGATGGGTGGATCGGGACCTTTTTTAATTCCTAAATTCACATCTAAAGATGGAATATTAGGTAACGGTTTTGGTTGAGGCTTCGGTTCATCAAAACTAGGAACTTCCATAGAACTAAAAGAAAGGTTATGACTACAAGTATTCAAACCTACATCCTCTAGTTGTGTTTGGTCCAAGGTTTCTACCTCTATTGGGGTTCCTATAGTCTCTTCTACATCTTCTGGGTAAGTCACGGGTGGTGTGTGTACCTCAAATGATGGTAGGACTTGTGGGGTACTTGGTGGGCTTGGGTTCTCTACTATATCCTCCATCACATTAAGATCACCAATGTGTTCATCTTGTATTATGGTAGGGCCTAACCATGACATGCAGCTAGGTGGCTCAACTCTACCCTCATGTGTGTCGTATGTTTTGGTGAAATCTATCCCACTCATGCAACTAACCATCTCAGAATCTTGGTTTGATTCTAAGTCCATGTTCTTAGAAACTAGGTCTCTTTGCTCATACGAATCCACCAATTCGTTCCACTTATGGGTCATGGTTAGGAAGCTTTCCTCAAAATTCATCCAAAGGGCCTGACTAAAAGGAATTGATCCAGATAATGCTCGTCTAATAGAAATCTCACATGCATAGAATTCATTAAACCCATTTAACCTTACCCCTAACTCCTTTTGGAAATCACAAAGATCACACAAAAATTCATAGGAATGATAGGAAACAAATCTATTGGTGAAATATAATTGTTCCTCTATTGTCAATGATCTAAATGGAATTTCATCCATCATAGTGACAAATGAAAATGGTTTTACAAACAAAGGGCACAAAGAAAAAGATAGACTACAAGAAATCCTAGAAAAATAAAATAAAAAATCTAACTAGAAAGGAATCTAGTGAGTAGACCTAATAAAATAAAAATTCAACATAAACAATAACTATTCCCCGGCAGCGGCGCCAAAAACTTGATGCGTGGTTTTGCAACCTTACAGCAGGTTTTACCTCTCGAGGGATCTCAAGAGGCTTACAACCCCACCAAGCAGTGTACCTGACCGATGTAGTATAGTGTAGTGGTAAGTACGGGGGATTGATCGTTCTCCACAGGGAATAGTGTTCGTTAGGTATGAAAAACTACTCTAATTAGGTCTAAGGGTGAAGGAAGATTATTTTTGTATTTTTATATTTTTATGAAAGCAAGTAAAATCTCGGGTTTTAAGGAGTGGGCGGAATTAGTTGCTAGTCAACTAACCCAAATTACTACGAATGCAAATAAAATAAAATGACAAAAATGAAAAGGTTGGTGAAACTTATATGGAGAGAAATGTGTTTACTTAGATTTCCTTACTCCCTAACTATCTTTTACCGGTTGATTAGTGTGTATTAATTGCGTGGATGACGGGTGTATTCCTTAATACCAATCATGGGGTGGCGTACGTACTTCCCCAACTCTATAAGCTCCTACTTCACTCCTATGTCGAGCCGGCTAAGAAGCTCCTAACATGGGATCACTAGAATTCGCTCATGCATTAAATACAACCATAAAAACCTTAGTACGCATTGGTTCATGTTTCTTAAGACGTTCAAGCAAGTTACCGTATAGGAAGTTAGCCAGTTTTCTTAAGCCTAACATCGATGAACAATCATCCAATACAATTAATAACACACTAATAACCAACAATCAATAGCTAGGTTTCATTAGATCTAAGCAAACACAAGATAAATCTAGCCTAGCATGTTAATTAAAAGACAAGAACAAGATGTAATCAAACAACACATAGACATATTGAATGATTAAATAATAACTTATCTTCAATTAAACATGGGAGATCCAAGGGTATGAAAACCCTTAAAAATGGCAGAAATTCATCTAGGGTTTCTCCTCCAAAATTACACACAATAAGTTCCACACTAATGACAAAAAATTGCAAAACTATATATAGAGTTTAAGGGCTGACGGCGTCACGTTGTAGCTTCTGACGCCGTCACCTCGCCGCTTTTAGGGTTCCCGGATGGCCTTCCTGACGCCGTCCCTCTTTAGTGCTCCAAAATCCGCTCTGGCCTATCAAGGGGTGACGCCGTCAGAAAAGAGCTTGACGCCGTCCCTCTTTAGTTTAAACCGTGATGGCCTTGATCATATTAAAGGGTGACGCCGTCAGATTTTTCATGCAAAATTCTCTGGCTTATCATGAGTAATTTTCACATCCACCTTTTTTTGCCAAGCCATGACGCCGTCTGGGGAAATTCCTGACGCCGTCAAAGGTACTTTTCAGCCGATTTTGAGACTTTATCGTTTTCTTCACTTTTATGCTCCAAAAACGTCCAAAATGCTTCCTTTTCCAGATTTCTTCTCCAAAGTACCTAAAATGACAAAAGGAACGATTTAGGGCAATATTTGATCAAATAAATACGATTTAGGGCTTAAATGACCCCCTAAAAGCGGTACACTTTTCGCTTCATCAAAAGTAGCTGATGATGAATCTATTTCAAAAACAGCTTCTTTTGACAACAGCTCACCTAATTCTGTTAAAAACAATTTTGTCTCTAATTCTGGTAGTAATAATTTTGTTTGTAATAAGAGAACTTATGTTAAGAACAAGTTTGTTAGGAAGAAATCATGTTTTGTATGTGGTAGTTACTCTCATCTCATTAAAGATTGTAATTATTATGAGAGTAAAATGGATGTTTGTGCTGGGCAACAACAGACTAGACCATTGTGGAGAAATGTAGAGAATATACCCCCATTTGTCCCTAGAGCAAATGCATTTCCTGCTGGTAATGCAAAACGACAAGCACCTGTTGCTGCTGGTAGGCCCTTTAGAACCGCAGTTATTCCTGCTGGTAAGCCAGTTCTAGCTGGTCAAATCAATTCTGCTGTTTGGAAGAGGAATGTTGGTCTACCATTTAACAGACCTACAAGCTCTTACTTTCAAAATGATTATAGGTTTGTTTACCATGACCCAATGTATATGGGGAGTAATAGATGGGAAACTGCTGCTAAGTCTTCAGTAGGTTGTTCTTGGAGACATAATGGTCGATATTGAGGGGAGGCTTATTGTTGTATATTTTTCATCTTTTTATTTTCTTTCTTTTCTTTAAGTTTATTAGTTAAAAAAAAAAAAAAAAATCTAGCTTGTCAACTATTATATATATATATATATATATATATATATATATATACATAGAACTAGTTATTATCTTTATTCTTTGTATACTAACTTGTATGTTTGAGGCAACTGATTACAGGTACAGTGTTGGTTTATAACCACACCACAAATGGTAATCAACTCACCATGTCTAACAGACAAGAAAGAGTTGACTCACCATGAGGGTACGGCTCTGGTGTGATTATCAAATCCGTTGAAAGCTGTAATAGTTTGCTAAAAACTATAGGGTACTCAACTCACCCATGTTTCATTATTGAGAGTTGAATGGTTTTTCAATTCACCATGGATTTTTCCCTTTTGGGGTTTTCAAAGAATTGGCTAGCCCACAAGTATATGGTTTGTGGTAAAGGCAGTGGAAAACCATATTTGGTATTCAATTCACCAAAAGGTTATCTTCAACCTAATAATTGGCTAGTCCTGAGCAAACGGCTACAGGTAAAGACAAATCAAATCCGTTTATAGTTGATGATTTACTAAAAAATCATATGGTTATCAATGTACCATGGTCTTACACACCTAAACATTGGCTACTCCAGTAGTGATGGCTATTGGTAAAGAGACATTAAATCCATTAATTTTCAATGATTCACCTCTCACAGGAGTTCACACACCTGGAAGTGATGAGAATAGTATGAAACTTAACAGATTTGATGTACAATATGTCATGGTTGCTGTGAAGATCAAGTCCATGGCAGTTCAGATGGTGCCCAACTTAAGATGATGTGATTTCCTGTTGCTGCTGATATCTAGAAGTTGCTGCTGGAAGCTTGTGCTTAATAATGATCATTGCTGTTGGTTACTTTCTGATGCTGCTGGTTCAATCCTCTACCTCTGGACTTCAAAGATCTATCCAGAAACTTGAAATTAACCAAGTCAAATTCAAGTTTAGGGGATGATTGTTAGGAATTATTAGAATAATATTTATTTTCATTATTTTCATTGCTGCTATTAGTGTTAGTGGTTCCTGCTGGTAGAACATTTTGTTTCTGCTGTTAGTTATTGGTTTCTGCGGGTATTAGTTATAGTTAACCCGTATGTTTAGAAGGTTTGTTAGAGTTATTTTAGGAAGAGATAGTGTATATCCTCTTTACACGTTTTCTAGAATGCCGGATTAGGGTTTCTTGTAGTATAAAAGAAACACACGGCTATTGATATTGTAACACCTTGAAAAACAATATTATTAGTGAATAAAAGATCCATAGATGATCAAAGTCTTTATAGTTATTTTCTTCTTAACTCTTGTGTTTAGTTTCTGCATAAACATAAGTTTTATCTTTAGAGATTCTCTTAGGCTGTTTGTGATTACATAGACAGTCTACCAAGCTCAAAGATCTATCAAGTAGGCACGATCCAACATTGACTCTCTACTAGACCCACACATCAATCCTTTGGAAATAAAACATGACCGCTAAACACCTGTGCTTGGTTTAGCTTCTAGTATTTACCAATGTGATGAAATGAGATGAGATTTTGCATGTCAGATATATCAATTATTCTTTTGTGGATACCTTTGTAAGTTGATGACTTAATAACTTATTATTTCCAAAAGATTATAAAGGTGAACTGTTTTAGTTCTAGGTGCTCTGCAGATTCGGTTTCTATGTTACGTGTGTTGCACTTGAGCTGCAAAGATTGTTTGAATGGAAATTTGCCATGAAGTCATTCTTGGGATGTTGGTTGAAATCATTTTTCGGGTTTTAGTGGCATATATATATTTATAGATAGATAGATAGATCATAGATGAGTGAAAATACTATAATTGGACCTACATTGGTGTCGGGTGTTGCACGAGCTAAGTGACAAATGGTAATTTTCCATTTTAATAATAATTATTACTTTATCAGAAAATGTGCATTATTTATTTTCTGACACCTATTAATGAGAAGTTATCTCATTTAATGTTGTTATTACACTACGATAACTCACACATGTTGGCTTCATCAATACGTGATACACAGTACATTGGAACGAGCTCACACATGGACCCCGAAAATCCTTTACACTAAATAATACACCAGACGGATCCTTATATTAATACTCGGCCCAATTTCTAGCTTGGTACAATTCACAGGCCCATTCCACTTCTTAAGTTTTATTTATTTCATATATATCACTCGATCGAATCACCCACACTTGGCCTTGATTCCTCTCAAATTCGACACACAGTATATGTAACTTTCTACACCATTCGACTCCTCACCCACCAAAGAAATAGTATGTCGACTCTCACTCACTCATTCGAACATATGATCACCTAACAAAGTCCAAAGTAAATCGTCCTTGACATGATTTCAAGTTCAATTAATATTTCCACCATTTTACCAAAATCGATCCAACTTAAATTCACCTAGGTCTTTTGGTTTTATATGATCGAATATGAGTTCTTAACATTTTTTAACATCATTGCTCACCTTTTTCCTAAATATCACACGTTAGAAAATTAATTTGGACCATTTGAACATATGTCGACACACCCTCTTATACACAATTTGACCAAGACCAATACTACACACTAGCTTTTCCCAAATATCTTTGAAAATCTACTAAATTTCACCAAATCTCTGCCATATTCTGATCGAGCAACTTGGGTGTTTATTTTACAATATAAATCGACACATACACATGCATTTTTCCTTCATACTTAAATCCTATTCACACATGGTTATTGTCACACATACATTTCACTAAGTCTTTCACTTATATTCGAGCCTCAAGACCAGGAGGATTTCACAAGCCATTCGAGCTCATTGCAAGTCGAAATAGCAACATTCGAAGCCTTGATTCATAGTTCTAGCGGGTTACATCCATAATTTCCAAGTTCTAGTCCTCAATCACGTTTAACTCCCACCTTTTAAGGTGTTGTAAGTCATCTCAAACCATTTTCCATTCATTCTTATTGTTTATATCATTTCATGCATCCTATATTTATATCTCGAACGTATATTACTTTCATTTGATTTATACGCGTTCGTATTGTTTGTTTTCACATATTATAAGTCGATCTCTTTCTAGAGATGGCTAAAAATCAAGTCTCATCATCACTCAACGCTCACAAGCTCATTTAAACACTTATCGAGCATCATTTTAACTTATGTTACATCGTATAAAATTATAACACATAATATAAGTCATACTTATTTTTTACACCTTACTGTATCGACTAAGAAATGGCTATTTAAAACCGAATTCGAACACGCGACATATCAATTTTATTGCTCATCTCGATTCTTCATAAGCTCAACAAATAAGCTATACAAATAAGCACTTGATACAAGCTCGTATAAACCCTTTTAAAAGTCTCAAGTGATCGCTACTTAAAAACTGGTCGAACACCCTTACTTACTAACGAGTGGGCTTAAGGCCCAATAAGCAATTATTAAGCACTCTGGATAAGTTGGTCCTATAAGCTCTTTGAATAGGTTTTTGTAACACTTAAATAAGCCCTTTGATAAGCCCAATAACCCTTAAAATCCGTTGGATCATAAAACCTTAATGGGCCTTTAATCCCACACGTTAAGGCCCATTAAGCTTAAAAATAAGCTCTTTGACCAATAAGTAGTTTATTTTGACTTAAATAAGCTTTATGAAAATGTTAAAACTTTCGGAAAACTTTTCACACTATTTTTGTACATTTTGGACTAAAAATGCAAAGCATATTTACTATTAGGGTTAAAACTGTAACTTTTGAAAAAAAAAGGTTACAAACTGTCAAATCAGTAAATTAAGTGTAGAAAAGGAACATCCAGTAAACAGAAAGCTTAATATGTCATTTTAGAACTTTTTGGACTAAAAATGTAACAAGTAATTAACCAAGGACTAACGGTGCAAAACTAACTCCGTTAGGGTAAAAAGTGTAAAATATGTAAAAGTACAAGGATCAAGCTGTAACTTTAACTCATATTCATTTCTATTTCACATTTTACACTTTTTCACACAATCACGTGCATTTGTACAATTCGTGTTAATATATTTAAACACGTTGTGTTATATTTATATAACGAATTTTAACGATTTAACTTAACGTTTCGTTTTCACCACTTTCGAGGAAACGATATTTAAGGATCAAAGGACATAAAAACAAGATAATATTATATATAATATTATTTTTTAACTTTAATCATTTTAAGCTTAACACTCACTCACACTCATCACAAATCGTTATCGTTATCTGTTTTCGCAATCACTATTCATATTAAGTCAAATTCTCAGACTTTACCGTTATTCAGCTCGTGTGTTGGAGCCGCTCCCATAATTCACTAGATTTCACTTTCCTCCTTGCCAGTTACACTCAAGGTGAGTCATAGCCCCACTATTACTCTTTAATACTCATTTTAAACTACTTGGGGTGAGAAACATGCTTACTTTTATGGATCATTTAAACAATGCTTTTGTTTGATAAAACTATTACCTACTGGCCTAAGTACTGTATCCCAAATTATGCCCATGCTCACGTACTGTTTCCTGCTGGGAAGCACGAGTGATATAAATAGATCTATTGAGGGTGACACCTCCATCCGTGTTGGGATTCAATAGTCTGGATTGGACAAATGGATGTATACCATGTCGAATTACAAGTGATTAGGGATAGAACACTTGTCGGGCCTTATTATTACATGAACACTTTTCATGCAACTGTCGTAGCTTCGGTAACATGAAACTTAGCACAGTGTAATAGCACTTTCGTATAACATTTCGCACTTTGAAATGTTAACTCATGAACTTATTGGTCCAACTTTACTGCTTTATGTTATGAACTCACCAGCTTTCAGCTGACGTTTAGCATATTTTTCTCAGGTGTTTAGTAGTTGATAGATGATGATGCAAGGCAGTGCTTGGCAGGGGCATAGGCACACTTTTAGAGTGTACGCATAACACTCATGACCAGAGTTTTTGTAATATGAGACAACTAATAATTATTATGGGCCTTGTTTTCCGCATTTCAATTATGTAAAACTTATGTTTAAATTAATGAAGCTTTTAAAACGGATTTGATAAATTCGTTCTCTATTACTTGTGTTGTGATCCAATTACGTAGCACCTCAGATATTATTTCCGCTGCGATCTGACTTGGGGGTATTACAAGCTACACCCGATTTTTTTATCATGAAGTGCAATTTTTTTTTAAACTGTCATTTTTTGGTATGTGCAACCATGGATAATCTTTTTTGCTACCTTCTGTTTCCAATACAAAGTGTCTACAGGATTCCCAAGCGTGGCTTCCTTGTTGTTGCTTTAATTGCAGCTTATTGTCACGGACTTGTCTCTACAAGGTCTTTCGTGCGGCACCTAGTCTCGACTAAGCTCAACCTTGTTTGAACCCTCAACGATGTATGCAACTAAAGAAAGCTTCGAATATGAAAAACGGTTTTATTACTTATAGAACTTTACAAGAGAGATTACAAGTGAACTTTGTTGGATGCCTTGAACAAATGAGACCTCCTCTATTTATACTACTCCTACCAAGCTATGTACAAGTTCTACATCCTTTCATGGAAGCTTCTAGGATTTCCGTAATCTTCTAGGATTTCCATAGGCTTCTATGACTTTCATGAGTTTCTAGAGTTTCCTACACCTTCCATCCTCTTACAAAGGCTTCCAAGATTATCCAATCTCTTCCAAGAAAAGTGTGGAACAATCCGGAATCCTGACCAACCTTGAAAATGATCCTATCGAGTAGGTGGGTCGTGATATCCTCCCCTACCTAAGTTCGCGACATCCTCGTCATGCCATCCTCATGATTTTTCTTGATCTTGTCTGCAAATTGCCACAATAAGTCTTCGGCTTCCCAACTCGCTTCACTATCGGGCAAATCACGCCACTTGATCAAGTACTCCTTATAGCTCGACACTCCTCATCTTCGTATCGTACGATCTAATAAGATCTCCTCAATCTCTCGATCATATGAAGTAACAACCGCTGTTTTGCCCGCTTGGACACCCCTCGTCCCGAGTCTTCCTCGTCTCCATGATATGGCTTGAGAAAACTAACGTGGGAGACAAGGTGAATCTTCAACTTTATGTAGTGAAGAAAATTGTAACACCCCCAAATTACCGCAGCGGAACAGTAGTGTCAAGGGGGTATTACTTCATAATATAGATCAAGGTATAGAAAACTACCTCTAAATGAGACGTTTTGAAAAGTTACAATTCGAATTATTAAAATCAGAGTTAATACAAAGGTTTCAAAGTAAAGTTACATAGATGTTTCGAATGGTAAAAGATAAAGATATGAGTCTCCAAGTATGCAAATGACTCTAGATTCCATGCATCCACTATCGCCTTATAAACCTGATATAAACATGCTAAAAAGTGTCAACCAACGGTTGGTGAGTTCATAGAGTTTAGTTTAACTGTAAAGCATTGAATAAAGATTTCACAGCAAAGGCATTGTAAATCCACTCAGTCCCAAGCCCCGTCCATACAAGACTTACAACCTGTGTGTTTACAATCCATTGCCAACATAGTATAAATAGGACAGATGTGTATAGAAATACGTATCACAAGATGAATATGACTAGGACAGATGTGTATATAAATATGTATCAATGTCATAGTGTTTTGAGTACGTGCATTCCACTGCAAAATGTATCTTGCAAACCCATGCAAAATGTATCTTACATACCAATGCGAACAGTATTAGAATAACCATGCATAATGTATGAGAGAACAGATATGTCGGGGTGTTACATATGTAAATACGAATCATGTCATATGTGTTTTGATAAACGAGTAAAGTAATCTAAACATGTTAACAATGCATAATGTATCTTGACCTACAAATGCAAAATGTATTAAAGTACTTGTAAAAAAGTAATTGAAAGTAGTTAGGCATGTATCTTCCCCAAAGAGTTAATAAATCATTAAATGATAGAAATTGTGGGGCTATGATTCACCTTAGCTGTAAAATTCAAGGTAGTGTGATATTATGTCAATAGTATCACGGAAACAGCTCCAACACACAACCTGAATAAAAGGGAAGTCTGATATTTCGATGGTCTAAGATTGACATGATGTGAATAGTGATTGTGGAAAGATATCGGATAACGAATCGGTTCGTTATGAAAATGATTTGATATGCTTAAAATGCTTAAGGTTTAAAAATAATATTATACATAATATTATCATGTTCTTATGTCTTTGAATCAGCAAATATCGGTTCTTCAAAAGTTGGTGGATGATAAGTTACGCTTGTTCGGTAAGAGTTACGTTTTATAAATATAAACGTAACGTTAGTTATAATAATCGTACGAATTGAAAAATGGATTTTAGGAATACAATTGTATAAACCACTTTATGAATTTGTATATAGAATTTAGTTACTGTTTGGTCCTTGTAGTTTCATGAACTTTACACTTTTAACCCTAACGGTGTAATATTTGCACCGTTAGTCCTCGGTTAGAAAATAATTATGTTTTAAGTCCAAAAGGGTAAAATATGTCATTTTTAGACTTGTAGTTACTGTTTTGTCATTATCTACCCATAATTTAATAAAATGACAGCTTATACACAATTTTTCTGAATGTTACACTTCTAACCCAAATAGTAAAATGCGTTGCATTTTTAGTCCAAAATGTACAAAACTTGTACAATAAAATTTCCGAAAATTACAATAACTTTATAAAGCTTACTTGAACTTATAGAAACTGCTTATTTATACCAAGAGCTTATTTTCATCTTAATGGCTTTTAACGAATTAATATAAAGCCCATTAAGCATTTTTGATCCGAGGGCTTTAAATAGAGTTTGGGCCTTGTTTTGGGCTATTTTTATTGGTCTTAAAACGTTCTCAAAGTGCTTAAAACACAGCTTATTTGAAAGTGCTTATTGGGCTTTTTAAAAACCCCACTCGACAACTATATAATTTAAAAATTGTTTCGAGTAGCGTTTAGTTGGGGCTTTAAAAAGGGCTTATACGAGCTTATTAATGAAAACTTATAACAACAACTTAATAGGTGATCTTGTAAAGAATCGAGTTGAGTAATAAAAATGATATGTCGTGTATATGATTTCGATTTTATTAGTCCATTTCTATTCGATATTAACATGATTCAATAATATAGAAAAAACAACATAACATGTGTTATGATACATGCAATTCGACAAATGATAAAATGATGCTTGAAAAGTAATAAAACGAGTAAGTAAGTGTCAAGTAGAGATAAAACACGAGTTCTTTCCATAAAGTAGGTCAATGCATATAAACATAAAATAAATAATAAGAACTCGTAAATAATGCATTAAAGTAAAATACTTTCGAAATAAATATAAGAACAATGCATGAGATATATAAATCGATAAGAATGAGTTGAAGAAGGCTAAGGAAGACTTACAACACCTTTAAGGTGGTGTTTATACGTTTGAATGATCAAGAACAAAGGAAATATGAGTGTAGCTCGTGTAAATGATCACCAAAGCTTCGAACAAAGTGTGATACGACTGGATAATGGCTCGAACTAATGGAGGAATGCTACTGATGCTTGAGGACCCTCGGTAGCAAGGGAATACTTAGAGAAATTTGGATAAAACTTGTGTGTGTGAATAGGATTTAATAATGCATGGAAAATATGTATGTTCGGTACATATATATACACGTACATATGCATGAATATAGTTACTTGATATAATGTTTAATATGGCAATTTGGGTTCTTATATTCGATTGGTGTCAGTAGAAGATAAGGATTTAGAATCATTTTAGATCAAGTGGGAAGCATGTGAAAGGTTTAATAGTCGAATAGCATGTATCTATACATATGTCGACAACCAAAATGGTCCAAAACAATTTTCTAACATGTGATATTGTGAGTCAAGGTGAGAAATAAACTTGGTAACTCATATTTGATCATAGAAAAGCAAATGAGCTAGGGAAAAATTAGTTTAGATCGTTTTTGATAAAACGGGTAAAAATAAGTGAACTTGAAATCGAGTCGAGGGTGATTTACTTTGAGTCCCGTTTGGTGTTCAAGCCTTCGAAATAGAAAGTAAAATTCGACATACTAATTATTTGGTGTATGGAGAATCGAGATGTGCAAAAAGTTGCATGTCTTGTGAGTCGAAATCAAAAGAAAACGGGGTCAAGTGTTGGTGAGTTGAACCGAGTGAATAATAGAAATTATAAGACTTTTAAATGTTGGGTTGGGCTGATGAATAGTAACAGGCCATAAATATAATTAAGGGTCCGTTTGGTTATTATTTGTGTTTTAGATTGTCGTGGTGCGCATGTGAGCTAGTTCCAACGTATAGTGAATCATGTAACAACGTCTGAATTATAGAATGTAACAAACAAAACTTTCAAATTTTGCTCGTAAAAATGGTTAAGTGAACAGTAGCGATGTGTTAATACTAGATTAACGTATACTAATGACCAGGGAATTCTACGGGTTGCTACACAAATTAACTTCAAGCGTCTGCCAAAATCTACAAGTAATTACCCTATATATACATTACTCGCAACAGACTGTCAGTCCCTCTGGTGGGCTACTTATGTTTGGCCCGTTAGCTGCCCTTTCTTCTTTGGGCGTAGTTCGGGTAACTAGGCCCGCCAGCTTTTTTCCATTTTTAAATCATTACCATGCAGGCACAACACCCCATAGATATTTTCCAACCAAAAAAAAATGTTTAAAAGGAACCTTTGGGTAATCACGTTTAAATAAAAAAAAATAATAAAATAAAAAAAAAAAAAACAAAAAAAACTAACATGCTTATGTATGCTAAACTTAAATTTGGAACCCGTAAAATACAGAAAAATGACGACAACAAGTTCTTTCTCAAAGAAAAAAATGACCACATTAAAAAATAAATCAATTACCTGAATTGACACATCGAGAAATTGATATTGCTTGCCACTTCCATTTGCTCGCCCGAGGTGATGTGGCTGTTTCACATCCACAGAAATTAGGAAGTGACGAGCAAAAGTGATTCTTCGCCTCCCCCTTTTTCTCACTGCTTTCCTATACAAAAAAAACATACTGGAAAAGCATCTCCTTTGTCCATGTCTTTGACAACATGCGTAGATAGCTACTCCCTTCTCAAGGAACCGTACGTGAGACTTCCGCATCATACGGCTCCGTCCCGAGCCATCTGGAGGTGCACACCTAATTATGAATATATACAAAGGGCTAAAGAGAGAACTCCATGGAGAACTACCAAATCCAATGACTTTGAATTGTTCGTACCATTCTATCATCGATCACTGCTGGGTCGGTTGGTCTTGCCATTTCTTATTTATTGATTTATATACTCATCATCATCCCGCCGATCCCACCAACACTTTCTTACACATTAGTATGTGTTCGTTGACCGCGTAAGGGTGATCCATCTTGATGACGAATTCCACGATAACAAGAAATAGAAATTAATCGTTCGATGTCTGCTCGTTCTCCCCTCTTCAATTCACAATGAACAACATGATCTTGACCTATCATTTGTTCAATTTGGTCGATCTGATACTTAGTTGATTCTGTTATCTTTATGTTCCCACTGATACCTAATCGATAACGAACCAGAATGGCTTTTTTAGGCCCAATTCCGTTGCTTTTTAACTTTTTTGTATTCAAAAGCTATCTGTAGTTATGTGCAACATGCTATAGAGCTTTAAATTCTCAATTGACTTTTTCTTTTATTAACTTGTATATCCTGCAAAAAATGTAGTATTGTAGATTCTTTTTTAACTTTGGAAAAGGACCAAGAAATTAATAAAATACCACAAGCGCAAGTCAGGAAAACCACTTTATTTTAACTTTGGTTATAGACTCGGCGAGCAAAATGAAATTAGAGAGCAAAACACTTTGCTCGACAACAAGTATCATCCACACAACCTCATGCATGGCGAGCAAAACATGGGCGAGCATCTTAGGGGTGTGACGAGCAAATCATGTATGCTCGCAATGTTCATTTTCGTAACACGATTTTCAAAAATTCATTTTCGTAATACTCGCAGTCGCAATGAATAGTGTTCATTTAAAAAATCTGACACGCTTACTTGTTTATTTCTATACTTTTGGTTATGCTTTCATTCGCAATGAATAGAATGAGGAAAACGACCCGCCGCGTTGCGGCGAGGCTATTTGTTGGATTTATAAAATACAAATCTTTTTTGGTCAAATAGTTATTGTTAGATGTGTTTTTTTTTATTAAAAACGTTGCAACTTGTTAGACTGCTAAAAGAATATAACTGATTATATTTATAACTCAGATGAACTCTCTAATTTCTTAACATGTTGATAATCGCTGGTTGCGGCGGGATTTTTTGACGCTTATTTTAATTTACCTTGCTTCTTTGTTTTTACTATTTGCTATGTAAATCTGAGAATGCTAGCCCAACTATTTTCTAGCAACTGGTAATTTGAGAGTTTCATATATACGTTTATTTTTTTAGCAACTTCATACAGATTTGTAGCAAGCGAGTGGCAGTAACCCACCACAACGGGCATTTAAGAAAGGTAGTTGTTCAGGTGTGGTTGCATTTGCGACAACATTATTAAGCCATGCGATACAAAAGTAAGCAGTCAACTACATTAGAATGTAGCCTGCAGTTTTGACAACGTTCGTGCTACAGTACTTTCAGTTGGTACAACATATGTCTACTTACTATACATACTACGGTCTGTTTTTCTTAGTATGTACATTACATTTGGTTACATAAGTTGGGCGTTTATCAACGCAGATATGTAGTTGAAATTGTTTTGTCACTCGCGTTTTGTTTTCTTGAAGGCTCGTGTAGGTGATAGTTCCCCTGTTTCTTGAAGCAGCTCCTTGCGGACTGTGGTGGACTGGATTTCGGTTGGAGCCTTTATTTTTTGTGGTGGTTTGTCTGAGTAAGGGGGTGGGGATGGCTGCAAATGATCTAACTTCTTAAGTGTCTGAAGGAACCTCCGAGACTGCTGCCAATGGGGCTTCCTGTGCGCCGTCCAGGATAAATCTTGGGAAACCTCTGCGGCTGTGTTTGGCTAGATGCAGGTGGAATATGTGCTTTATGTTTTGTAGATCTTGTATGATGGGTGGGAAGACATATGGGTTGGGGTATGGAATATAGCTCAGCACTTCTGTTACCTTTAAAGGAAGTAATGAATCTGTGTCTGTGCTAAAACAGGTGACCAATACGCTGCCCATCACATCAGCCAGCGCCGTTTTGAAACAGTAGCTGTAACAAAAGAGTTGGTTTTTATTTTTTTGATAGCGGTATACAAAAAATGTAGGTGGCATATGGCATATCTATTGGTTGTAGTTTTACGTGCTGTTGACGTACCTGTAATTAGGTGTTGGCTGGATGCCAGGTTGCTTCCAGTGCCGATGTGGCATGTCGTCTTCTATTTTGTTGCCACATGTTTTGCGTCGATTGAAATACCAGCCCATTGATTCATCGACCTTGACTATGACTGCTTCAGTGTTGAATTGTTGCTAGAGGGTCGATTAATAGAGGAATGTTAATATTGTTTTGCTTAACGCGGTTTCAATAATATAGACATGGGTCGTACCACCAGGCTTTTCGGGCTACCTTGCATGAGTATGCTCAATGGTGTCAACCGCCTTGCCATTGGGTGTTCCTCTTGCTGTAAGGTAGTTGCTGGTAATTGCAGAGGCGGTGGAGGAGGCATCATCTCGTTATACCTGTTTACACATAAGTGCAATGTATTATATGAGTAAGTTTTTGCATAGTTTGAAGAACTGTTTTTTGATGCTTACACTTTGCGGATATTGTCTGATTCTTCCACTAATAGATTCAGATAGTAACTACTGGCTGGAGTTGCCAACAGTTGGAGGCCGCCTGGCGTTATAAAATGGTGTGAGAATGTAACGTGAATGATGTCTGCTGTTGTATGTTGGGTGAAGAGGCTGTGTACTAGAAAAGCGTCTGCCGCAGCACGAACTAACCGCTATAATAACTGGCTGTTCCATTTGGTCGAGTATTTTAAGCGGAAAGTTTGTGCCCATCTCATTCCAGATTCTGAAAGTTACAATGTTACCACTGTATAAGTAATGTGAGATATAAGTTGTGCAGTGTTACTGTTATAAGAGATTTAATGTACATACTTTAGCTTTCGGATGTCCATGTTTCAGTATTCTGTTGCTAGTGAGATTTGATGCACATCACACCTGAAATCAATTATCTATGACTACAAAAACGTAATAATCAAATCATGACTGTCAATATGCAATAGGAAACTCACTTTTTTTAAACACGTTTTCACTCACTGAGTCTCGCATCGCAATTTTCTTTTAACTATTATACACATCTGGATTTCGTATAAAGTAAATGAAAATTACAGTAAGTCTGTAAACTGCACAGCTATAAAAAAAAGCATTGAAGACTTACATTGAATAACCTCGCCGCTGACGCTTCCTGTGGCGATGCCCGTCCTGTGTTGATTTAGTCTTTTGCCATGATTCTGTTTCAATAATCTCATCGATGGACCAGCTTCTGTTCTGTATCTAATCCATTCATGGGACTCAGTCCCAAAAAATTATATATCAATCCATACCCTCGTAGAATAGTAGTGCTACTCCATTTTCAATAAATATAATATCAATTTTTCATAATTAAGTCAGCAATAGTGTGGAAAACTAGAAGGGGGTTGAATAGTTTTACCGTTTAAAATTAATTCGATTTGTTACTTATTGTGATTTCAAAGTCAAGTAAACAATCAATCACACAAACAAGTAATATAAGTAAATAAGTAAAGAGAGGAAAAATCAAACCACACAACACAGTCGTTTATAGTGGTTCGGCTACAAAGACTCTCTTCCTTGCCCTACTCAACTCCTCGAGCCTCTAACTCGAGAGTTTATCTTCACTAAGAACCAAGCTCCCTTCTAGGCGGAGAAAACCTTTACACGTCACATAATCTTTTTTCGGTACTAAGCTAAACACCGAGTTCTTTACAAGGGTACAACCACTCCCGTTGGTTCCTTCACAAGGGTACAACCACTCCCGTTTGGTTCTTTACAAGGGTACAACCACTCCCGTTGACTCTATGTGTTTTGAGGACTAAAACACTAACCGGACTCTACTGTATGAATGATACTAACTATGATGTGTGACTAAAACTAATTCACACAGACTCTATGTTAGAAGGAAGATAACAGACTGTTACTCCTTGTATGTTGAGATCTTCTTTGCTACAAAAGAAAGATCTATGAAATGTTAGTAAAATAAGGGTTAGTGATATGAAAATGAATGAGTATGAGTTTTAAGCTATATGAGTGATGAATTGGCCAAATGATCAGCTTGCTATTTATAGGCAAAGTTGATGAACAGTCCACGGATCCGACGGATCCCTTAAAATGGATCCGTCTGTGTACCACTTTGGTACCGCCGTGTCAGGCCAGCTAAGAGATCTCCAAATCTTTCCAAATCTTGCCATATCTTTCCATATCTTCAAATGTCAACTCTTTGGCTTGAAGATCTAAACAAAATATCACAAAATCTTACCAAGATTGTGTAGATGATGCATGCCATGATGTCATCCTAATATTTAACTAATAAAGTTTCCATTTTAAGAAATAAACATGTAAACTTGTATATGTCATTTCTAGAAAACTTGTGATGTGAAAATGTGTTTGTAAAATGCTTATCACTATAAATGTAAAAGACTTAATCTTATTTATGCTTTGCTTAAAGATAAACTTTGTAATTGTCATTAACAAAACTAAGCAAAGATCGTAAAATATAAATAACATTTTTAGGACGATATTTGTATTAACAATCTCCCCTTTTTGTTGATGACAAAACATAAAGTGTATTTTTAAGTAGAGAGCTTAAATAAAGGATGAGTCTTTTAAAAATATAGATTAAGTTAGTTGATGCAAGTTTTAAAAACTATTTTAAGCTAAAATGAATGTACTGTGATGTTTCACAGTTGATGCAACTTAATCCTATCTCCCCTTTTTTGTCGAAACAAAAAGAAGTCATGCGTAGCGGAATGTGATTTTGAGAACTTTAAAGTTCCCCCTTGATTTATACTCCCCCTAATTGGAGTAACAAGGATATGATGTATGAACCTACAAAAAAATGGTTAGAATATGCTATGCTCCCCCTTGATGTATACTCCTCATTGCTAGAGTACCAACGTATACATTGCAAGAGTATGATATGATGTATGATCCTACAAAAAAAATGTTAGAGTATGATATGCTCCCCCTTGATGTATACTCCTCATTGCTAGAGTACCAACGTATACATGTCAAGATTATGATATGATCCTACAAACCAAATGGTTAGACTATGATATGCTCTTCCTTGATGTATACTCCTCATTGCTAGAGTACCAACGTATACGGTTCAAGGATGAGAAATGCTAAAAATGATGAGTTAGTATATGATAAACTCCCCCTCGATCTATACTCCCCGTTGCTAGGGTACCAACGTATAGAATTCAAGGTTGAGAAAAGCTAAAAATGATGAGTTAGTATGTGATAAACTCCCCCTCGATCTATACTCCCCGTTGCTAGGGTACCAACGTATAGAAATCAAGGTTGAGAAAAGCTACAAAAGAAAAGTTAGTAATGAGATACTTCAATCAAGAAGCAATATGCATATGCAATAGTCAACCAAGAAAGGTCAACCCATTTGACTTCTAGAAAGTCAAAATGAAGTGTCTGATCAAATTTTTGTACCTAGTGTACAAATGATCAATGCAATATGTGATGTTTAAGACAACCACACTATGATGTTAGTATCCTAAAAAGAGAAAATATGCTTAATGTTGATCACTCACAAGCATAAAAACACAACCATCATTCATTGAAAATAGGTGACAAAAAGTCACAAACATTACAACAAGAAAAATAAAACCTAAAAAGACAAATACTACAACATCATCCTAAAAAGTTCCTATAAGAGGAAACTTAACAACGCTCCTATTGAGGTGGATGAGAGATTGCATTGAGGCGCTTGAGAACATGGTTCAAGATGAACCTCATCTCATTTTGGAGCTCATGGACCAAAATGTTGGTCCTTTGGGCCAAGTGAGCCGTTCTCTCGCAATGTGAGCAATCATGGCTCGAAAAACCGGGAGGAAGACTAGGCTCCAAGTTTTGTGGTTGTGGTGGTGGTGGTGGTTGGTTGTTGTTGTTGGATGGTTGTTGTTGTTGTTGATTGGATGATGGTGGTGTGGGGATGGAGTTCATCAAAATGGTTTGAAGATCCATTGCTTCATCAAGGCGGGATCCAACCATATTAGAAAGAGAATAGAGGCGGTTGAGTTCCTCACTAATCTCTTCTTGAGTTTGTGGGATATTCATCTACATTGCCTCATCAATGGCAATTAGAGTGGATGTGGGTGAGAGAGGTTGTGGTTGAGGTTGAGGTGGTGGTGCATCATGGTACAAAGGACCATGGATATCCGGGTAAACCGGGTGAAAAAGCATGGGTTGTTGACCTTCAAAGGTCATTGGTGGAGGATTGGTGGACCTAGGTGGAAGTTCTTCCAACTCATCTAGGTAAGGATGTGGTGATGTTGGTGGAGTCCTAAATAGCTCCATGGGTTGGAGTTTGGGTGATTTAGGTGGTGATGGTGATCTAATAGGCTGTGATGGAGCCGGTGGTGGAGTAATGGTTGGTGGTGGTGTTTTAATGACTACATTGGATGGTGTTGGAATGGAAAGTGTGAGGAAATTCTCACTAGCAATGGGTGAAGAGATACTGAGAGGAGATGATTCCTCGGATGATGAGTTCGCTAAGTTGATGAAACAGCATGGTTTAACACTAATCCTGGCTGTTCTTCTTGGAGGTCTAGAGGTGGAAGAGTTGTTTGACTTTGTCATGGTGAAGTAAGGTAGCTAAGTTGTACAGGAGAGGAAATGGTTGTTGTGTGAGTTTAGTGATGATCCTAAAGCACTAATTTATAGGCAGAAGGTTTGTGAGTCTGTGTGTTTGGATTGGATGTGAATCCAATGGAGAATGTTGGTTTCTAATGATTTGGAACAAAAAATGAAGCTTGTCACATCCTAAGGTCAATCCATTGAAATGGAGTTGAGTGATATGAGAAGGATTTGCAGTAAATGCAAGGAGATAGTGGAAATTCTGATGATAAGATGTTTCCACAGATTTGACGGATCCCTAAAAAGGGTTCCTTGTTTGTATAGGAAAGGTAACTCACAGGAAAATTTTGAAAATTCAAATTTTGGTAGGAAATTGAGTTCCTAATGTTCTAAGAGTTTCCTAAAGCATTCTAAGGTGTTTAATGATCAGTGATCATAATCTAAAGAAAGCTACAACCTAAAATATAAGTTTCAGGATGAGTCGGGAATTTTTGAAAAGTGACTGTTGTACCAACGGATCCAATCGACAACAAAGGCGGAGCCAAAGTTGGGGAGCCGTCGGATCTGTGGGTCCTGGACTGGCGGAACCAAGTCTAACACTAGGCGGATCCAATTTCTGGGATCCGCCGGATCCGTAGTCTGAATGTGCTAATTCTAACAGAGAGTAATGCAAAATTTGCATTTTTCGACCAAAACCCGAAATTTCTCCTATAACGTATGTAATAGCTAACATATAGTATAAATATACTAAATATATATATTCTAACACACGTTTGCACATAAATAAATCCGATTATCATAATCTACCATATAGGGAGTTAAGCCAAACGGGGGCTTAAACTTGGAAAATTGATAACACGAAGTGTTATCGCCCTGCAAATATCAGTTAGTTCATATTCAAGACAAGTACTACCACAGTAAGTTAAGAACCATACATGGTTAACACATAATTGTCAAATAATGTCTAGACCCAAACACTCCTTTTACTTGAACTTCTTACTCAACTTCTAGTACCCCTTGTGAAGTTTCATAATCCAACGCCCCAAGTTCTTCATCATCCCTTTGGTTTGCTTGAACTCCGGTGACTCATTAGCAATTGGTGGAAGTTGATGCAAATAATCCGGTGGAGGAATCCTAGAGTTTGGCAACCCATCATCGTCACTCATTGATGATGATGATGATGATGTTTGAGCACGAGGATGTTTGCCCTTGTCAACCGCTACCCTAAAGTCGCTCAAAGGAACGAAGGTACGTGGAACCTCATCATAGTCGGGAGCAAAACCTAAGGCATTTCTAGGAATGGGTGCAAATTCTCTATAGAGACGAGTCAAAAGCATCCCATATGGCATTGCCATCTTTCCTTGAATAGGAATATCGGCCATTCGCTTGGCGATATAGAAGGCAAGGTTGAAGGGTTGACGGGTGGACACACTATACATCATGTAACATAGACAAGCATTGATGTGATCTCTATTCCCTACCGTGCTAATGACATTAGCTCTCAAGACTTCTTCTAACTTCCTAAACTCGGGCTTGAGTTCATTTAGCTCCATATCAAATGGATATCTAGCCACTTTCTTACCTCGATGTACTCTAGTGGGGTTGTTCCTAGGAAGGAAGAGATGTTGCCTAATGGTTTCTTTGTCGGACAAAGGAGTGGCATATGGTGCCGTTCTAGCAAAGTTGGAGTCTAAGATGGTTAATGACCACTTATCCGAATACACACATGTTCCTCTATTAGGAACTCCTAAGACTTCACCGAATTGATCTAAGGGTATGTTGTATTGGTTTCCATTGACACAGAAATGGATGTTCATGAGACCATCATCGTCGAAACTTAGACCTATGGTAGCATAAAACTCAAGAATGAACCTAGGGACTATCGGTTCATCAATATCTAGGAGGCTATCAAAATGAATTGCGGCTAATTGCTCGCGGAGATTGGTGTCATCATAGAATGAGGGATCTACAACCCTACCCTCATGGACATAATGTTTTTCTAGAGCCTTAAAGATGTTGACTTGGGCTTCGGTTAGACCCTTGGTTTTGTGGTGTTTTGGGAGGTAATCAAGAGTCTTTTTGTGATCGTAATTTGTTGCGGGAGGCACGAAAAATATATATAGTTTAGTTGAAATTATCAAAAATACATATATATGTCTAGTGTGTGCCTACATAGGGACAATGTGAAGGTGCGGTTATCTCGACTCATTTTGATGCATGAAAATTATGTTTATGCAAGTTTTATGATAAAACTAGAGATAACCCAAACACTCCTACTTCAATGTAGCTACGATTGAATGTACCCGAAAATACATATTAATTATGTATTCCCTTTAGCATTCAAGAGACATGATGCAAGTGATGCTTAAAACCTAACGTTTTTGTATTCGTATGAACAGTGTCCAAAAACCCTTTTTTCTAGTCGTGAGAAGATTTTAGCAAAAATTTCTCATGGAGTTTTTGATGAATGATGACAATGTACTACAAGATGCAATTCCTAACTATGAAAAACATGATTTGTTATGCAATTTGGAAAGTATGCTTCATGATTTTTCAAGAATTATGCATAACCCCAAGTTTTGGTTTTGTGCATGAAATAGAAATCCTAGACGCAGATCAGGAATGCAAATATGTTAAGGATACTTACAGTGATGATTTGAGCACAATTTGGTTGGGAATGACGGCCTAATTTGTGATTTTGGTGAATTATGGTTCGAACTCAGTGGGTGATATGTTTTGGAGTGAATGATGAATAGTACAGGAGATTATTTAATATAAAAACCTGATCTCCATGTGACGGATCCGGCGGATCCCAAACAAGGGTTTCGCCCTTGTTGTCGTTTGGATCCGCAGGATCAGAACATGGTTTTGGCTGTTGCCGTGTTTTGGTTAATCTAAGGTTTGAGCTAACGTTAATTCTACTCACTAGGTTCCATTAATCCTAAACCAAGTCTAATATAGTTGAATGGTTCTCTTTTGAGAGGTTTGTGAGGATATCGACAATGTTGTCCTCTGAGGAAACTTTCTCAATTGAGATGTTTCTCTTCTGAACATTGTCACGAAGGAAGTGATGACGTATTTCTATGTGTTTGGTTCTAGCGTGTTGGACTGGGTTTTTGCTAAGATCGATAGCTCCTTTGTTGTCACAAAGAATGGGGATGTCGTTGAGTACAATTCCGTAGTCGAAGAGAGCTTGTTTCATCCACAGTGCTTGTTGGCAAGCTTTTCCTGTTGACACGTACTCGGCTTCAGTTGTTGAGATGGCGAGGGCTGTTTGTTTCTTAGCAAACCATGAGGTGAGACAATGTCCTACAAAAGTACAAATACCACTTGTACTTTTCCTATCAACATAGTCACCGGCATGGTCTGAGTCGGCATACACTATGGTTTCTACACCTGTCCCTTTGGGATACCATAATCCTAAATGTGTAGTGCCTGTAATGTATCTAAATATCCGTTTAATGGCTTCAAGATGGGATGATTTCGGATCTTCTTGAAAGCGTGCACATAGACAAACACTAAACATAATGTCCAATCATGCCTCTATATTTAGTGCTATCTACGGATTCACTTTCGTCATCCTTGGTGAGTTTGGTTTCGGAAGACATTGGTGTTTTCATGGGTTTAGAATCTTCAAGACCAAACTTCTTAAGCATATCCTTGATATACTTTGATTGGTTGAAGAATATCCCATCTTCTAATTGTTTTATTTGGAGACCTAAGAAAAAGTTTAGTTCCCCCATCATACTCATTTCAAACTCGTCATGCATGATTTTTGAGAAATCATCGCATAACTCTTGACAAGTTAAGCCTAATATAATGTCATCCACATATATCTGGACGATGAAAATATGTGATCCCTTTTTCTTGGTGAAGAGAGTATTGTCTACTAGGCCCATGGTGTACTTATGGTCAACTAGGAAGGTCTTAAGTCGATCATACCAGGCTTTTGGTGCTTGCTTAAGTCCGTATAATGCTTTCTTAAGTTTGTAGACATGATTTGATTTTTCAAAATCGGCAAAGCCGGGAGGTTGTTCTACATATACCTCTTCATTTATGAAACCATTTAGAAATGCACTTTTGACATGCATTTGAAATAACTTAAAGTTATATGCACATGCATATGCAAGTAATATCCTAATAGACCTAAGTCTGGCTACGGGTGCAAAAGTCTCATCATAATCTATACCCTCTTGTTGATTATAGCCTTGGGCTACTAACCTAGCTTTGTTTCTAGACACAATGCCATTTTCATCCATTTTATTTCTAAAAACCCATTTTGTACCTATTATGGTTTGATTTTTAGGTTGTAGAACTAATGTCCAAACGTCATTCCTAACAAATTGATTTAATTCTTCTTGCATCGCAATGACCCAAGATTCATCTTTTATGGCTTCATTGACATTTTTAGGTTCAATTGTTGAAACAAAACAAAAGAAGTTACTTTCATTTTGAGATTTAGACCTTAATTTTCTTTCATTGATTTTTCCTATGACGTTTTCTAATGGATGACTTTTGGTTTCTTTGATATTAACTATCTCTCCTTTTACCGGTTTATCTTCTTTCTCATTTTCAACATTTTTCTGATTATCAACCATTTGGTTTTCAACTAAGTCATCATCTACCAAAGGTGATGTCTTAGAGGGAGGTGGACTTTCATCGAATGTTACATTCAATGATTCCTCGACTCTTGAGGTTTCTTTATTCAACACTATGTGTGCTTTACTAGTTTGTGAATATCCTATAAATACACCTTCATACGACTTTGGGTCGAACTTGGTGAGATAGTCCTTTGTGTTTAAAATGAAGCACTTGCTTCCAAACACTCTAAAGTATCCTAAAGTAGGCTTTTTGCCTCTGTATAACTCATATGGAGTTTTTCCCAAGAATGGTCTAATTAGAACTCGATTTAGAATATATGTAGATGTATCTACAGCGTGACACCAAAACTTTTGAGGTATGTTTCGTTCGTTTAACATGGTTCTACTCATTTATTGAATGGTCCTATTTTTTGGTTCTACCACACCGTTATATTGAGGGGTTCGAGGAGCCGAGAAATTATGAGTTATGCCATTGGCATCACAAAAAGCTCCGAATTGGAATTCGTTATCGAATTCACGACCGTGGTCAGTTCTAATTGATACTATGTTACTTCCTGTTTGATTTTGAATTTTCTTACTTAAGATTTCAAATTTATCAAACGCTTCGTTTTTAGTTTTTAGAAACTTAGTCCATGTATACCTAGAGTAATCATCTACTATTATCAAAGTATAGAAGTTTCCCCCGTAACTTTGTATAGCGGATAGACCAAACAAATCCATATGTAATAATTCTAGACACCTAGATGTGGACACCATGTTTTTAGCCTTATGGCTATTATGAACTTGTTTTCCTATTTTGCAAGCATCGCAAAAGTGTTGGTCATATTTCAACTTGGGCATGTTCCTAACAAGTTCCTTAGATGATAAGGATTGAATTAACCTCATATTGGCGTGACCTAAGCGTCGATGCTATAGAGTTGAGTTTTCGTCCAAGGAGGTAAGACAAAACTTATCTTTAGGTGTTTTGTCGAGTTTCATAACGTAAACATTATTCTTCAAAACACTTGTTCCTACAATTATGCCATCTTTAAGTATTTTACTTCTATTTTCACTGAAAAGGACGTTATACTTTTTGCGGCATAATTGACTAATACTAAGCAAGTTAAATCCTAAGTTATCTACATGAGCAACATCATCAATAGTGAGTGAGTCATGAGAAATTGTACATTTTCCGATGATTTTACTTTTAAGCTTGCTACCGAATGTGACATTACCTCCGTCGTATAATTGGTAGTTTGAGAAAAGGCTTTTGTTTCCCGTCATGTGCCTTGAGCACCCACTATCTTTGATCCATTCATCAGGTTCAAGTTCAACCTTTAGGCACACCTAAGTTCAAGAAAGACTCAAGCGTTTGGTCCCCGATATTTCATGGGTCCGTTTGAGTTAAACATAACATTATCATGATCCATGTATGGAGATGGTGGACACATGTTCCATGGCATGAAGTTGGGACCTAGAAAGTTTCTAGACATGTTTTGGTTCCAATTTCTTTGATAATGATGTTGCGAGTTAAAGTTACTCTTTGGAAATGGGTGTTTGGGAAAACTTTTTTTTGGTGCCTGTTGAACCGTTTTGAATCTATACTCATTTCTAACTTGACCTCTTCCTATAGAAACTGCCGGTTTTTGTTTGTTATTGGTTGTACTAGTGCTAGGTTTTCTAGTAACTCTAACGAATTCAGTACGGTCAGTTTTTAGAATCTTCTGTTCACTATTTGTACTGGCGGATCCTTTTGGCACAACTGGCGGATCCAAACTTTTGGATCCATCGAATCCGTCGGTTTCAGACTTAGTTGGAACAGTTTCTTTTTCTTTCACTGTTTGTTTCTTAAACTCACCTAAGCTTCCTAGTTTCATAAAACCTAATCCGGTTTTATCATTAGGCAGTTTTTGTATCTTTATTATTTCATCTGCACAACTTATGTTTTTATCAAACTTTCTAAACTTAGAGTTTTGTTTGATAAGTTCTTCCTGTGTTGACTTAAGTGTTTCTAGTTCTAACTTAAGCTCCTGACATGACACACATGTTTCTTTGACTTCACATATGTCTCAAAGCGATTTTTCCAATATATGAAAAAATTGGGTTCAAATAGTGGTGGTCTTTGCATAGATTTCCCTTCTTTAAAGTTTTCAAAATCCATGATCGTTTCAAGTTTTTTAAAATACAATATATTTTGAAAATCTTGAGTAACACCGCTCTGGTACCAATTGTGGAAAACTAGAATGGGGGTTGAATAGTTTTACCGTTTAAAATTAATTCGCTTTGTTACTTATTGTGATTTCAAAGTCAAGTAAACAATAAATCACACAAACACGTAATATAAGTAAATAAGTAAAAAGAGGAAAGATCAAACCACACAACACAGTCGTTTATAGTGGTTCGACTACAAGGACTCTCTTCCTTGCCCTACTCCACTCCTCGAGCCTCTAACTCGAGAGTTTATCTTCACTAAGAAACAAGCTCCCTTCTAGGCGGACAAAAACATGTAACACCCCAACCCGACAAGGGTAGAAGTATCACATTATGGTGGCATATCAGAACATACATAATAAAACGCAAGCGAAAGTCTAATCATAAATACCAAAATGTAAGTCAATATGACTTATAAATTCCATGATCCAAATTAAAGGATAACATAATCCAAAACTAAATAATGAAGACATAGTCCAAAGCTAGGAAATCTAGGGTAGGTAAGTCCACACACAGCTCCTACTCTCAGCCCAAAGATAGCCCAGCTCCTAGCATAATAACCTGCCGCAGGAAAAGAAATGCGGCTGAGCTTAAAAAGCCCAGTGAATAGATATATATAAACGAAACCAAAAGATAAGGAATGAACATATAAAGTATGGTGCATTGGGAAAAGCATAAAGTATAAACAAATGGATATCAAAAGTAAGAAAAGGTCAGAAATCTACCACGAGCCCAAATAAATCAAATCAAATATCATAGTAACCATAGAGGTGCAACCTCTCAAATATGTGAAGGACGTGTATTGCACACAACATCAATCACCAAATCAAATCATATCATATAAGATAACAGATACAAATACAAATCATATCTAGGATGCATCCATACGCCCCTGCAAAGATATTAGTGGCCAAACATGTATAATAATTGAGCTCATAATAAATAACAAAAAGGGACAATGTGGAACATCACTCGACCACACTAGAGTCATGTCAGAGGTGCATCAATGACACGGCCATGGAACCCCCATGACTAGGAAACAAAGTGGCTCGGGTATCAAACTGTAGGGTTTAAAATCATATTATATCAAAGGTCCATAATTTTCATAGCAAAGGTTCAATTCAAATGTTTCAATCAAATGTTCATTTAAAGAAATCTTTTGAAAATGGTTTTTATAAAAGTAGTCTTTAAAAGTAGTTTTCAGAAAAGATAGTTCATAAATCTAGGGAAGCATGGCAAGGGCTAGATCATACAGGAAAGCCATAATAAGAAGGCTCAGATCATAATCAAACTAATATAGAAAGAATGTAATGAATCATGAGAAATTTTTAAAGAAAAGTTAGAGTACAAATAGGTTGAGTACTTGTTAAAATCATTTAAACACTGTTTTCATAAACGTATCCTTTTAAAAGAATTTTTCATAAAAGTCATTAATCCTTCGTAGAAAAGTGGTATCACATCGGTTTCATATTAATCATTTTAAAACATCTTTATTCTGATACGAATATTGAAGTCAAACGAATAGTAAATATCAAAGGATCAAAAGTCACGAGAAGTCCTAAAAAAATATAGTACGACCAGATTATGTAATTATGAAAGTCATTTAAACGTTGATTTCCCGGAAGTATTCCTTTAAACGTCGTTTTAA
The DNA here is from genome assembly GCA_021014915.2 of Artemisia tridentata subsp. tridentata. NCBI lineage: Eukaryota > Viridiplantae > Streptophyta > Magnoliopsida > Asterales > Asteraceae > Artemisia > Artemisia tridentata. The sequence goes on from CP139505.1 coordinate 81,799,218, forward strand.
TAATAGTCATTAAACCTTCATATAAAAATAATGTTTCCTCGTATTCATAGCAATCATTTCAAAATTAGTATTTCTCAAAACCATCATTAAGATATATATTCAAAAAGGTTTTTCATACAAGTCATAATATCAATGGACTACAAAATATCAAAGGATTCAAATACTGAAGTCACCGGAGATAACGAACGAATCAGATCAACAAAACAATCAAACGAATATCAAATGGATCACAATTTAGAATATCAAATATCAAGGAATCAAGTCATAGATACCCTTACTGAGAAAGGGTGGAATATCTGTACCTTATGCAAAGCAACTCAATCAAAATAGGAAAGCACTTGGAAATTACTCCTTCTTCACATAACCTATATGAATTATGGATCAATTATTTATCAGGTTTTATGTCTTTGATTCCATAATTATCTTTTCCTTGATTGTCGTTGATTTAAATCGTTTAATTAAACCGTTAAATGTTTGTTAAGTATGTATACGCTGAAATGAATAAAATGATGCATATGATATGAATGAGGTGGTGAAATTTATGAAATGGAATTAGAATATAAATATGTTACTGATCAATCCTTAACTTTTACAGAAATTACATTTTAAACCCTAACGGTGTTGGTTTTGCACCGTTAGTCCTTCGTTAACCAAAAGTTACATATTAAGTCTCTAAAGGTTCCAATATTACATTTTATGATTCAAGTTTATTATATAAACATTTCTAACCTTTATTTTACATAATTGGCATACCAGAACCCTTATTTTATAAAGTGGCAGTTTTAGTCCCTAAGGTTGAAAATGCGTTGCAAGTTTAGTCCAAAAATTACAAAAATAGTGTGAATTGAATTCTGAAAATTTATATGACTTTATTAAGCTTATTACAACTTATATTCATTGCTTATTTCACGAAAATGCTTATTTTTGACTAAATGGGCCTATTAACGTTTCACTTTAAGGCCCAATACGAAATCTAGAGGCGAGGGCATGAAAATAGTTTTGGGCCTGGACTTGGGCTATTTTTGTGATTCTAAAAATGTATCATATGGGCCTGTTGGGCTGGTCTATCATAAGTTATTATTGGGCTCAATCTAAGCCCAAACCGGATTTATTAATTTCTGGAAAAAAAAAAAAAAAAAAAACAAGTTATAAAAATTCTAGCGATAGGTAGTTTTATTTGAGAGTTTCTGGGCATGTAAACGAGCTTATAAATACAAACTTAAAATACGAAAGTTGTAGATTGTCAGGTGGTCATTCGATATGTGCAAAAATATTTGTACCTTATGTTTATAAATACGAATTAAATTGGTTGTCTTTTGGGGTGGTCGAGCAGTTTTAACACGAGTATAAACACTTAGTTTATTTTCTTGAATTGGAATATATGAACACTAGCGAACACAGTAAGGATTCGATAATTTAGAACGTGTAAACGAGTTTATGAGAACGAATTTAAAACACGAAACATGTTATTTGCTATGTCAACTATCGAAATGTGCAAAAATAATAATATATCACATGTATAATATACGAATTAAAGAGGGCAGAACTTGGGTGAATCGACCAGATTTTCATGTATCAAACACTTGGAATATTTTGAGTTCTATACATATTTCAGTTCGAGTAGCTTATAAATGAAGGCTTTTTAAGAGCTTATGCAAGCTTATGAGTACAATCACAAAGAACGAAAGTTGAAGGTAGTTGGGTCGGGAATTGATATATGCAAAAACATACACACGCTACTTGTAAGAATATGGATTAAAGGAGGTATCAAGTTGACTAGTTGGGGCGATATTATACAAACTAAACACTTTAGAAATTATTTCCAAATCCTAACCCGGTTTGACTTTATTCGAATTGTGTTTCGTTTTTGACATTTCTAAGTTCATTCACGACATGATATGATATTTTAGAGTTCATTAAGCTTTTCTATACGTATAACAAGTATATATATATATATCTTAGCAAATACCATGCACGTATATATGTACGTTCGAATATAAAGGAAAGGAACATGCATGGTTTAATTTTCTACCTGATATGAGATGTTTTTGGAGTCCATGAGACTTACAATATTGATGAGAATGGGTGTGGTATGTTGGAACGAAAGCAGCACACAAGTCTCGCTCAAGCACAAAAACGTATAGAAACTAAGATACACCGTTCGACTTGAAAAACTTAACCCGATCAAATTTGGCGTCCTTCTGGCTTTCAAAGCTTATCTAACTGTGTTGTAAAACCTTAGCTTGTATGTTGTGAATTTTGAGAATATATGGAATAAAAGTATCTCATTTGGTTATATTTAGAAACCAAGATTCACTTTTGCTTTTGTTTAGTGATACTATTAGGTAAAGCATCCCCCTAGCCATTCTTTATAGTATAATTATGCTTATGTTAGGTGTAAAGGGATGTGATAATGGGGCTTGCTTGATCGTGCATATAAAGAAACAAAAATGAAATAAACCACTTTGTAAAGGTATGCAACATATGCAATAAACTGTATGAAAAGTACTGTCATGTAGTGTAACAGATGAAAACAATATAAAGTGACTTAGGTGATGTGTAAACAATGCTGCAATGAATTATATATTTCATAAAATTGTGTTGCTACGTGCCATAGTTTATAGTCGTATAATGAACAAATGTTGTGACATGTACCCATACCAAAGTAATAATAAAGTGCAAATGTAACAATTTTCTATATGCATAACCATTCAAAGTGTACACATGTAATGCTTGACTTAATTAGTGTATAAGAGAATAATGTTATAACAAATTGTATTAGTACACTAATATTGTCATGTAAAAAAAATACTAGTCACATAATTAATGCAATATAGTAAATGCAACTGGTGTATGAAAAATTAATTATGTAGAGATTTTAGAAAAGAAATGTATATCGGGTTCATAAAATACAACCATTTGGCTTTGATTCCAAAATATGATCAAACATTCGTGTTTTTCGACGGTTCTTGGTCCTATGAATTCTTAAAAGACTCTAGAATTAATTAGTTGCATTCAAATTAGCCACGGATTTTAGGAACGATGCTTTAGGGTATTATAATTCTTCCCCTCTAAAAATAAAAATTTCGTCCTCGAAATTTGAAGTCGCAAAAGTTGGACGGAGACGTATCTATCACGAAATAATTAGCAATAACTAATCTCATCAATCCTATTCAGATTCTGGATGAACTAAGGAACTTGCTAATACTCAGAGAAGGATATAACGAATCATCAACGTATTAAGAGTTTTATAAATAGGTGGTTAACCTATTCGTACTAACGAACAACTAAGCACATGTCGGAGTATCAAGATGTATCAGATGGCATAATGGGCTAGGTAGAATAATCTTACAGATAATAATGAGTCTAGAATGAGTCTAAGGTCTAACGTATCGCTAACTAAATCTTACTTATATGCCAAAACATCTAACTCTTCTGTACAAGTACACCATACGTATCACACAAATTCTCGGTTGAAAATTTCAAAGTTTCTTTTTCACAATGATAACTAACTCATTAGTCACTATAGTCAATTTCGGACTTTCAATAAACAGCTCCTCGACCTAATTTAACTAAAAGGTGTTCTTCATCTCTGTTTATACAAAACACCGAAAGAATAATTCTTGTCACTGGCACGCCATCTGTCTACTTGAGCATCTACAACTAAATCTAACACTTGTCATATTTCCTACTCAACACATCTTCCAAGCTCGAATAGTTGTTCTGCTTATCCATCAGTCTGGAGGTGCAAAGCATTACTAAACTTGAGTCTTGAGATTCAAACGTTAACAGATGGACAAAGGTCAACAATACATGTCGAGAATTCAAACTTATCCAAATGTCTAACTATGAAGGTAGAGTACTCGCACAGGTAGAATGAACCTAAGGTCTCACTAATCGCGGATAATCTTCATTAAATGTCAGAAGTCTAAAGCTTCTCAGGCACTCCTCGAAATATCTTATGAACACAATAAAGGTACGTTATATGACATAAGTATTATCACGTTAGCTACGCGTCATAATACTAGTATCATATAATTATACCTTCATGATGATCATACTTCATCTCAAGTTGTGACTAAGCAACCTATCGTCAATCTCCTAGTTCTTCTTCACTCTTATAGGCTAACTAAATCAATCGTCATCAACGGAACTTATCATAGAAGTAACGGGAATCTAGTATGTCTATCAGAAATGGAGTACGCCGCTAATTGCATCAATTCTTCCACGAGTCACCAAAATTATCATAATAGATAAATCAACCAACATACGCAGGGTTACCACAGGACGAAATTACCAATTGAGAACTTAAAACATTCAAAGACCTTAATATGCTTAGCAAAAGTAATGGAAACTATAAGATGTGTCGAACACCTCAGATTCCTACATATACGAATTCACTAAACGAACGAAAAGGCTTCTAAACGATTTATAAACAAATCAGATATCGAAATTCGAAAGAATGCGGTCACGTCAGAAAATGAAACCTTTAAGGTACTACCACAAAAGTCTCAAAGCATTCTAAACTTATGTTGCATATCTTGCTAAATTTTCTAATTCTCCGTAACAAATGATCTTATAAGGCTTAGTTTAAAGCAGAGGCATAAATCAGAGTAGTGCGGAAGAAAGATATCTAACAAATGCCTTATCGCATAATCTATACCCAATCCTTACCAGTCATACTAAAGTCTCAGCAAGAAAAACCTAAGCAAAACTTCAAGTGTCATTTCATAATTTCCTAAAGTGCAAACTTAAGGGTCCAAAACTTCACAGGTCATAACTTAAAGTACTACAGGTCGAAGCCAAAGCTCTGATACCATAATTGTAACACCCCAACCCGACAAGGGTAGAAGTATCACATTATGGTGGCATATCAGAACATACATGATAAAACGCAAGCGGAAGTCTAATCATAAATACCTAAATGTAAGTCAATATGACTTATAAATTCCATGATCCAAATTGAAGGATAACATAATCTAAAACTAAATAATGAAGACATAGTCCAAATCTAGGAAATCTAGGGTAGGTAAGTCCACACACAGCTCCTACTCTCAGCCCAAAGATAGCCCAGCTCCTAGCTTAATAACTTGTCGCAGGAAAAGAAATGCGGCTGATGTAGGATCGTGCCTCTTGATAGATCTTTGAGCCTTAAGAACTTGTAGAAAGCTTATGTAATCACAAGCAAACTACTTTGAGAATCTCTTAACTATAAACTTGTGGTTATGCGGAAACTAAACACAAGAGTTGAAGAAGATAATAACTATAAAACTTTGATCCTCTATGGATCTTTTATTAACTAATGATTCAATCAATTCGATACAAAACTCAAAGCCGTATGTTTCTTTTATAGTGCAAGAAACCCTAATACGACTTCTACGAAGAAAACGTGTAAAGAGATATACACTATCTCTTCCTAAAATAACTCTAACAAACTATACGGTATAACTAATACCCGCAGCAATGACAACTAACAGCAGAAACAAAATGAACTACCAGCAGGAACTACATACCTGCCAGAAGGAACCACTAATGCTAACAGCAGCAATGAAATAAATATAATTCTAATAATTCCTAACAATCCTCCCCTAAACTTGAATTTGACTTGGTTAATTTCAAGTTTCCAGATAGATCTTTGAAGTCCAGAGGTAGAGGATTGAAGCAGCAGCATCAGTAAGTAACCAGCAGTGTAACACCCCAACCCGGCAAGGGTAGAAGTGTCACATTAATGGCTTCATATCAGATCAAAACAAAGCATACATTCAATAGTAATACAAGGATTCTCAAAGGTTACAAAAGAAATACTGAATACACAAGGTTACAAAGGAAACAAAAGCTAAATACTAAGTCTGCAATGCAATCCTTCTAATGACTTCTACTTCCGAATAACTATCAAGGTCTTCTAAGTCCAACAGTCTCTTCACTCATACCCAGCTTCCAACTAAAACCTGCCGCACACGAAAAGAAACGTGCGGCTGAGCTTAAAAAGCCCAGTGAACAGATATATAATAAACGGAAACGAAAGCAAATGGAAATAAACGAATATAGTATAATGTATAAGGTACAAGAGTAAAGGTTTAGGACAGTCATCCACCACGAGCCCAGAAACAGATCATATCATATCATAACAGTGTAACCATAAATCTTCATGATCATATAGAGGGGAGACCTCTCAGATAATCAGATAATATGAGGGGTGTCCTCATTCTTCAAATGGAGTAGCTAGCTCCCAGATATATGTGAAAGGCATGTATTGCACACAGTACCAGTCACCAGACAAGTCATATCATATCAGATTAAATCCACTAAACAGATCAGATCTAGGATTGCAATCCATACGCCCCCCAGAAACATATATAATCATAATCAAAGTAATGCGCATATCATAATCAGAATGGGGACGGTGTGAGGAATCACTCACCCACACATGAGTCATGCCAGTGGTGCATCACAGACACGGCCAGGTTACCTTCCTGGCTAGGTAACAGAAAGGTGGCTCGGGTATCAAACTAAGAGTCATAAGTCATGTCAAATCAGATGTGTCATAATCCAGGGTTCATCATAATAGGTTCATAACAGAGGGTTCATAACAGATATATCAGATGTAATGCCAAATGTCCAAATCAGAGTTTATCAGATCAAGGTTCATATTAAATAATCAAGTCAAGGTTCAGATCAAAAGTTCATTTCAAAGTTTCTATCAAAAGTCCATTTTAAACAATCCTTTATTCATGATTTCTATAAAACGATCCTTTAAAGTGGTTTTCATAACAATAATCTTTCAAAAAGGTTTTTCATCAAAATAGTCTTCCAAAAATAGTTTTCATAAGAGTTAGTAACATTTATATAAAAGTGGTTTCGCCTCATTTATCAACATCTTTTAAAATAGTTTTTCTCAAAACATTTTCAAGGTATGATTAGAAAAAGTTTTCATAACATAGCTTCATATCAGAGGTCATATCAAATGGAATCAACATAGAAGGTTCAAGCAAAGGAAAATCATAGCAATCGAATCAGAAACTAACGGATCAGAATACGAAAGAGGTCATGAGAAACCTTAAAAGAAAGGTCAGAATATCTGTACCTTTTTCAAATAAACAACTGATGAAAGGCGGATCACACAGAACGGAAGGTCACTTTTTCTTCACCAAACCTAGCAATTTATAATCATATGTTACTCATAGGCTCGTTTTAAAATCAGATTACATGATTTAGGTTTCTTTTCTATTTTTAGTAACTTTTCATGTTTAGCAACTTTCCAAAAATAGTAACTTTACAAAAATAGTAAGTTTCCTCTTTAAGTAGTTTAATCATTTATGTCACTTTCTATTTTTAGCAGGTTTTTCGAATTAGCAAGTTCCCATATTTAATAAGTTCTCCGATTTATGTGCATGATAATATACATGTTTTAGTAATAATTGTCCCAAAACCAAGACAATTGTTGACACCACACATATACTTAACGTGACATGATTTACCCCTAATCCCCATGCATACACAACTCTCATACGCATAACCCCAAACTCAAAACTTTTGTAATTTCAATCTTTATATACGTATCACCTTAACGCGTGATTACTAGTTAGTGAATTGCCTCTTAGGAAGATAGTTTAAAAGTACTTAGGCTGAATAATATTTGATAAAAAGAACCCATGATACATATTCCTTTAGCTAGATGGCACGTGTATGAAGACATACGAGGATTTCTTTTCAACCGACCCATGATTTCTTTTCATATCATATACAGTAAAAGCTTTTTTTTTTTTTCTTGCATATTCAGACGGTAGATGACTCTCGTACAGCTATAGATTGAAAATGTAACATAAACATGCACACAAGAATAGCGAGGCATGAAAATTCCCATAACCATGCACGCACGTACAAACCAAACCAAAACCTTAACCCCGACAATATGTACGTCGACCTTAGTTAAAAAATGCATGACCATGAAGGCATAACTAGTACAACCTAGGCTGATCAATGGAAGGTTGACAGGAAGGAAAACCAGGCACTCGACTTTATTATAAGGCAATATCTCTTATTGTTTTTAGGTTGCGTTAATCTTTTAAACAATATGTATTCGAAATTTTTACATGCTACAGATTCACTAAGGATTTTGCATGTGATCATGAAACATATTATAACCAATTGATCATTTAATATCCACATTCAGTTGTTGCGACATATATAATAGGAAGTGAAAAAAAATGACGTAGACCTTTTAATAATCAAATAGAACATGGATCACAGAGTACCTCCAAGATAAGCGTGAATGGCTGAGTCTGGAATCGAACCCGAAACAAGCACCCGAAAATGAAGGTACAACAAAACACGATCGAACCTACAACCGAGGCTTACACGAACACGAGTACGAACGAATATCCGTACGAGCCTTATGTCGACTGCTAAAGGAAAACGAAGAGAACAAGGTAAAAGATTCGAATCACAAAACAAAGCCCCAACGACTGGCTATGCCCCGAGTCCTCGATCACCAAGCTGCTGCACACCAACCGATCACCACACTTCTCTTTTGCTTCGCGCCTCATGGATCTTCTTTATAAAATAATGTGGCTGCCGATTTTTTTGTGTTTAGGTTTTATCAAAGTTTTTGAGAGGAGAATGGAGTATGCATAAAAAAAATGAGTTAGGGGCTGTTGATCAAGTATGGAAATCGTGAATTATGGGATAGTTTGTTAGGGAGTGATTTGTTATCAAAGTTGTGAGAGTGGAGAATATACGCTTTAAAAAAAATGAGTGAGAGGAGTCACATGGATGAGTCGTGTACTTTGAATGATGGTTGGCGAAATTAAAGGCCTAATTTATGATTAATTGACCGAGTATCATGGAAGATGTGATTTAATGATAATTAAGGTGGACTTACCATATTTAAAAAAAAAAAAAAAAAACGTGTGTACAAGATTTAATTATTGGGCCTATGTGACACATTTAGACGTGCCATATTTTATATTACAAGGTTCATACATAATTTCGTATAATACTTTAGGTTGTATGTTCATATTGTATGGTTCCGAGTCATAACTTGTTATATCACTCAAGTTTTAATTTATAGCGTATTTTATAAGTTCTTAAAAGTTCAAAATTAGAGGGCATTTTAGTCATTTCGGATTATATTAATTTTGGGTTTTTACAACTCCTCCCCTCTTAAAAGAAATTTTCGTCCTCGAAAATTGAAGTCGCAAAGTTAAACGAAGTCGTAGTAAGTCGCAAAAGATCATCACAAACATTCTCACGCCCGAGGAGGTTCTTCTAAAAAGATCTTCAGACCTAATAGTTTCTCATGACTCAAATCAAAATGAGGTGGGTTCAAGTTCCTCAGAAGGAAACAAAATAAGTTGATCTTGATCAAAAGGTCTATGCAACATAAAATGGACGATAGGCAAATCTTTAGAAAGCTCATATAGAATACGAACAAGATTTCACGTCGAGTTAACTGTATCAATAGTAGGGAGTTCTAAAGGGAGTTCAAGACTTATAACTGAGGTCAACAGAATTCAAATCGAGAGTTCAAACTCAATCAAATATCTAACGAACGAAAGTAAAGTATACGCATGGGTAGAACGAACCTAAGGTCTCACTAATCACGGATAATCCGACGGAGATCAAATTCTAAGCTTCTTAAGTACTCCCCAAGATATCCTATGCCCACAACAAGTGCACGTTATATGATGTAAGTATTATCACGTTGGCCAGACGTCATAATACTAGCATCATATAAATATGCCCTCATGATAGTCATACTTTATCTCAAGTCGTAATCAAAACCACCTATCTTAATCCACCTAGTACTTCTACAGTTTTTGAGGTCACAAAATTGAATGCCATAGTCATGAGGAAAAACAAAACTATTCGCAAGAGTATCAAAATCCCAGATTGCCTAGCAAGAGTGAGGCACGCCGTCACAAGCATCATATCTTCCACAACTCGCCAAAATCTCTCAAAACAAAGCCATCACCGAACAATACGAAAAATAAACACGAAACTGAAATGCTTCTAGGGAACTTAAATCATAAGAGGATCTTATTACTATATAACAAAACTTAAGAGGGTCAACGGAACTGGAAGTTAGTTGCCAAGAACTTCGGCCTTCATAGAATCAATTCTTCCAAACATAAAGGGTCTGTTTCTAAACTCCGTCCATTCAATACATCCAATATCCTCAAGTCCGGTTAATCTGTCTTCGTCTGTCCATCAATCGGGAAGTGAAGCCAAAATCGGGAACTTGTGTCTGGTTCGTCGAGCCTCCTGCAGTTCTTCTTGGAATGTGATGGAGTAATGTGGATTTCTGGCACGATCTTTGAATATCTTCATCATCCAGTCTGCTTCCGCTCTCAATTCATCTTAGTACAACCAAGATGAATAGGGAAGTTAGACTGCATGTCTTCATCAGCTCCAGGTTCGCCATCTTGACTAAATTTCTTCTTCTGCATCGCCAACATTTCTGCCTTGTAAGGAATGTCTTCACTCCTCAGGGTAGTCTTTGTTGTCGTCAACTCCAGGTCAGGCAGAGAACACCGTTGTCTCAACAAATATCCATCTCCCTTCTCAGAAGTTCTTGTGGTTGCTTCTTCAGTCCTTCAAACATTTAATGAGGTCGTCTCGTACGGAATTTACAAGGATAGAACGAATCAATGATTGGCACGGGGAAATGGAAAAATGATTACGGGTAGTGATACGGTTAGGTTTACGATAGTTAATACTCCAAAGTTTTCTCTTTCTTCTTCACAATTTAACAGGGTGTTCAAAATGAAACACTAAAGTGAACAAAATTATATTCCATCATCTTCTTCAATTTCTCAACTTCCATAGCATCATGGTCCGTCAACTGAGATTGGTTCAAATTTCATTCTACTACTCAACCAAGAGGGAAACCCAAAAGTTCCATCGGAGAACAACAGAAAATTTGTACAACAAAATTTCCAATGCCAAAACTTCTAGGGTGGGTACTACTAGGTGTCAGGGGACAATCGAAAATCGAATGAGATTTTCCATAACGGCGTTAAGCTTAACAGATTTGAGCGGTTAAAGGTTATCATAACAAAAGTGGGATGAAACATATAGCTAAAAGGTCACAAGTCAGATATGGTAGTCCCTGGCAGCGTATGAGGGCCAGCCAATCCATAACTTAAAGACCTCAAAATCGAATAGGTCAAAAGTAAACAGATTCGTAGGATGAGTACGGTCGCTGAGCCAGACGGATAGTTCATGTGTCAAGGTCAAGTACATGGTTCATCAAAGTGTGGAGATGGATAAGCGAACAATTCAAGGTGTTGGAGTCTTGATTAGATATTTAGCATAAGTGGCAGGTAGGTTGTAAGTCATCGGACATACAAACATCGTATAACTGTCAAGAGTAAGGCATATCGAATATCAGTTATCAGTATCATCATGCTCAGTTAACCATTTCACATCGAGACAAAATTATCATCATGTCCATGGCTAATAATCGCCAGAGTTCTCATAGGAGTAGTAATGGACTTTGCAAGGACAGAGTACTATCAGGTGATACATTTCCATCCAGCACGGGTAATGAATTTATAAAATGTGTCAAACACATTAGGGTTAAATGACCTTCAGGACGGTCAGAGTAGTATCAGACTGCTTATCAAACAAGTCAGAAGTGAAGAACAAAATTAGGTAGTAATAGCAAAAGTTTAACAATCGAAAATCATGGTAGGGAGTTCAAATGGTTTCAAAAACCGAAGGTGGAACATAGGAGGGTAGTCGTCAACGATCAATCAACCTATCCTTTATCAGAATAAAAAATCAAAGTTAACTATTCAATGAAAACAGATCGACAACGTAAGTCTTATCGTTCAGAGGTGAGGGGAAACACTCTTATACTCGTGGTTAAAACACCACCAGACTTCTCATGGCAACGGAGCTGTTTAAGACGAACTCAGATAGGGTCAGAAGATTCATAGATTATCGAAAGCAATTAACAGAATGTATCAAGTAGGTTATCGTCATGGAGATTCTCAGAATACCCGAAGAGACATCAAAATGATTTACAAAAGAATCAGAGGTCGGAGTAGGAATCTTAGGTGGTCTAAAACGTGAGTTTTCAATCTCCAAAAGTGATCTCAACAAACCGGGCATAAATCAGAGTGATGCGGAAGCAATGCTACTTAAACAAAAGCCTTATATTCTACCCATTCCTCACTGGTCAAAACTTAAGTTCCTATAGGGAAATCCTAAAGCAAATCTTAAAGGTTGTCTTATGAGCGCCTACAGTGGAAACTTAATGGTCCAAACTTACACAGGCCAAGGGTAAATGTATTACGAATCGCAGCCTGTCGCTCTGATACCATAATTGTAACACCCCAACCCGGCAAGGGTAGAAGTGTCACATTAATGGCTTCATATCAGATCAAAACAAAGCATACATTCAATAGTAATACAAGGATTCTCAAAGGTTACAAAAGAAATACTGAATACACAAGGTTACAAAGGAAACAAAAGCTAAATACTAAGTCTGCAATGCAATCCTTCTAATGACTTCTACTTCCGAATAACTATCAAGGTCTTCTAAGTCCAACAGTCTCTTCACTCATACCCAGCTTCCAACTAAAACCTGCCGCACACGAAAAGAAACGTGCGGCTGAGCTTAAAAAGCCCAGTGAACAGATATATAATAAACGGAAACGAAAGCAAATGGAAATAAACGAATATAGTATAATGTATAAGGTACAAGAGTAAAGGTTTAGGACAGTCATCCACCACGAGCCCAGAAACAGATCATATCATATCATAACAGTGTAACCATAAATCTTCATGATCATATAGAGGGGAGACCTCTCAGATAATCAGATAATATGAGGGGTGTCCTCATTCTTCAAATGGAGTAGCTAGCTCCCAGATATATGTGAAAGGCGTGTATTGCACACAGCACCAGTCACCAGACAAGTCATATCATATCAGATTAAATCCACTAAACAGATCAGATCTAGGATTGCAATCCATACGCCCCCCAGAAACATATATAATCATAATCAAAGTAATGCGCATATCATAATCAGAATGGGGACGGTGTGAGGAATCACTCACCCACACATGAGTCATGCCAGTGGTGCATCACAGACACGGCCAGGTTACCTTCCTGGCTAGGTAACAGAAAGGTGGCTCGGGTATCAAACTAAGAGTCATAAGTCATGTCAAATCAGATGTGTCATAATCCAGGGTTCATCATAATAGGTTCATAACAGAGGGTTCATAACAGATATATCAGATGTAATGCCAAATGTCCAAATCAGAGTTTATCAGATCAAGGTTCATATTAAATAATCAAGTCAAGGTTCAGATCAAAAGTTCATTTCAAAGTTTCTATCAAAAGTCCATTTTAAACAATCCTTTATTCATGATTTCTATAAAACGATCCTTTAAAGTGGTTTTCGTAACAATAATCTTTCAAAAAGGTTTTTCATCAAAATAGTCTTCCAAAAATAGTTTTCATAAGAGTTAGTAACATTTATATAAAAGTGGTTTCGCCTCATTTATCAACATCTTTTAAAATAGTTTTTCTCAAAACATTTTCAAGGTATGATTAGAAAAAGTTTTCATAACATAGCTTCATATCAGAGGTCATATCAAATGGAATCAACATAGAAGGTTCAAGCAAAGGAAAATCATAGCAATCGAATCAGAAACTAACGGATCAGAATACGAAAGAGGTCATGAGAAACCTTAAAAGAAAGGTCAGAATATCTGTACCTTTTTCAAATAAACAACTGATGAAAGGCGGATCACACAGAACGGAAGGTCACTTTTTCTTCACCAAACCTAGCAATTTATAATCATATGTTACTCATAGGCTCGTTTTAAAATCAGATTACATGATTTAGGTTTCTTTTCTATTTTTAGTAACTTTTCATGTTTAGCAACTTTCCAAAAATAGTAACTTTACAAAAATAGTAAGTTTCCTCTTTAAGTAGTTTAATCATTTATGTCACTTTCTATTTTTAGCAGGTTTTTCGAATTAGCAAGTTCCCATATTTAATAAGTTCTCCGATTTATGTGCATGATAATATACATGTTTTAGTAATAATTGTCCCAAAACCAAGACAATTGTTGACACCACACATATACTTAACGTGACATGATTTACCCCTAATCCCCATGCATACACAACTCTCATACGCATAACCCCAAACTCAAAACTTTTGTAATTTCAATCTTTATATACGTATCACCTTAACGCGTGATTACTAGTTAGTGAATTGCCTCTTAGGAAGATAGTTTAAAAGTACTTAGGCTGAATAATATTTGATAAAAAGAACCCATGATACATATTCCTTTAGCTAGATGGCACGTGTATGAAGACATACGAGGATTTCTTTTCAACCGACCCATGATTTCTTTTCATATCATATACAGTAAAAGCTTTTTTTTTTTTTCTTGCATATTCAGACGGTAGATGACTCTCGTACAGCTATAGATTGAAAATGTAACATAAACATGCACACAAGAATAGCGAGGCATGAAAATTCCCATAACCATGCACGCACGTACAAACCAAACCAAAACCTTAACCCCGACAATATGTACGTCGACCTTAGTTAAAAAATGCATGACCATGAAGGCATAACTAGTACAACCTAGGCTGATCAATGGAAGGTTGACAGGAAGGAAAACCAGGCACTCGACTTTATTATAAGGCAATATCTCTTATTGTTTTTAGGTTGCGTTAATCTTTTAAACAATATGTATTCGAAATTTTTACATGCTACAGATTCACTAAGGATTTTGCATGTGATCATGAAACATATTTAAACCAATTGATCATTTAATATCCACATTCAGTTGTTGCGACATATATAATAGGAAGTGAAAAAAAAATGACGTAGACCTTTTAATAATCAAATAGAACATGGATCACAGAGTACCTCCAAGATAAGCGTGAATGGCTGAGTCTGGAATCGAACCCGAAACAAGCACCCGAAAATGAAGGTACAACAAAACACGATCGAACCTACAACCGAGGCTTACACGAACACGAGTACGAACGAATATCCGTACGAGCCTTATGTCGACTGCTAAAGGAAAACGAAGAGAACAAGGTAAAAGATTCGAATCACAAAACAAAGCCCCAACGACTGGCTATGCCCCGAGTCCTCGATCACCAAGCTGCTGCACACCAACCGATCACCACACTTCTCTTTTGCTTCGCGCCTCATGGATCTTCTTTATAAAATAATGTGGCTGCCGATTTTTTTGTGTTTAGGTTTTATCAAAGTTTTTGAGAGGAGAATGGAGTATGCATAAAAAAAATGAGTTAGGGGCTGTTGATCAAGTATGGAAATCGTGAATTATGGGATAGTTTGTTAGGGAGTGATTTGTTATCAAAGTTGTGAGAGTGGAGAATATACGCTTTAAAAAAAATGAGTGAGAGGAGTCACATGGATGAGTCGTGTACTTTGAATGATGGTTGGCGAAATTAAAGGCCTAATTTATGATTAATTGACCGAGTATCATGGAAGATGTGATTTAATGATAATTAAGGTGGACTTACCATATTTAAAAAAAAAAAAAAAAAAACGTGTGTACAAGATTTAATTATTGGGCCTATGTGACACATTTAGACGTGCCATATTTTATATTACAAGGTTCATACATAATTTCGTATAATACTTTAGGTTGTATGTTCATATTGTATGGTTCCGAGTCATAACTTGTTATATCACTCAAGTTTTAATTTATAGCGTATTTTATAAGTTCTTAAAAGTTCAAAATTAGAGGGCATTTTAGTCATTTCGGATTATATTAATTTTGGGTTTTTACAAGCAGCAACAACATCATGAAGCACAAACTGCCAGCAACAACTTCTCTATATCAGCAGCAACAGGAAATCATTGTAATATAAGCTGGTCACCTTGTAATGCACTTGATCTTTACTGCAACTATGACAATGTGTACATCAAAACATTTAAGTTTCATACTATTCTCATCACTTTCAGGTGTGTAAATGTGACAAATGGTAATATACACGTTGTTAATTAATATTATATGAATATTAATTATTTTTAAGCTAAGCATTTCTATGCGCATTTGCATGTTTCTGAGTATTTTGAGCATTTTCGGGAGTTGTCCCAGCATACTGTAGCTTACAGTCATTGCAGAAAAAGTTTATTTTTGTCATTAAAGTTGATTTATCACATTTCTGATAGTTACTGACAAGTCTTATAATTTACTGAGAGCTTTCTCACATTTTTCTGAAAAACAACCGCACGCGCGTACCGACAGCATAGTACATATGGTAAAAGTCAAATAAATATATTTTTGATTCAGTAATGACATTTTATTATATTTCTGATGAAAACGTGGTTAAAAACTTTATTTTACGTTATTGGGTCCAAAAACGTCAAACCGGGACTTTACGGTAACTTTTAAACTCAAACCGATACACTATACACCAAAGCGGGATAAAAACTATTTTTCCCTTCCTTCTAATAAGCCATAACCAGCCTATACCCTCACCAAGTCACATGGGACAAAATTAATAATTATCTTAAATGTAATCTAGATTTTTCTTAAAATGGTAATATGCTTTTAGATTTCCATGACCTTATCACTTAATACTACCCAAAATAGCTTTTCTCATCCACCTTATTTGCCTCATTTAGACGCCACTATTCACACACATCAACATCACTTACAAAAATTTTCACTACAAGATCAAGATCATTAGGTGGTTACATAAGGTTTTTGGATAATTTGGAGCTTGATTTGGGTAAAATTAGTGAAGTTTGGGTGTTCTTGTTTCTCCTATCCCACGTACCACTTCAAACCATTGTAAGGATCCATAAAACTTTTCTAAATTTGTTAATCTCTTGTTCATATGGTGTATGGTGATGTTTAAAAGTGTTAAATGTGTATGTTTTGATAATATGATTTAAGCTAGGGTTGATCTTGTTTATATAGTGCTCGACTTTTTGAGGATTATGAGTTAGTTTGTATATTTCTTGCTTGTGTGGTAAATATTGTTACATATAGTGCTTATTTGATAATACAAACATTAGTTATGGTTTTTACACTAATTTAAGCACTATGATGATTTTTAAGAGTTATACATGGATCGGCTAGTATTAAAAATATGAGATTATTGGGGTTTTGAAAAACATAAAATTTTGGCTCAAATAGTGAAAAGGTGGAAAAATAAAGTAAAGTGCTTATTTGGATTAGCTTATTTAATAAGCTATAAGCTACTAAAAATAACTAGTAAAAAGGTGAAAATAAGTTGAGATAATTATGATGGGTCAAATGGACCTAAAAATAGTCAAGTTTGACTTTTTGACTAAGTAGCATATTTATAAGAGCTTATTGATAAGTAAAAGTGTATTTGATAACTAATAATCACTAATAAGTAATAAATAAATACAAATTGGACAAATGGATTTTTGGACCAAAAAGCCCACTAAGTTACTGTTGGGCCGAAGCCCATAAGTATTTTTGATGTTTTGACTTTTTGACCAAACGGACGTATTGAACGAGTAAAATGATTTTTAGTAACGTGTCGATATATACGTTAGAACTAAAAATGTGTTTTGGGTTAAAAAATGTAAACTGGGCTTATTTAAGAAGTTTCGGCCCAATGAGCCATAAAAATGGTAAATTTAATTTTTGGAATATTTTCCGACTCGCCGAAGTTAATAAGGTTTAACGACGCGATAAATGTAACGATAATTATTTTTGGACTTGTTTTGAGACATTTAGTCTTCGAAAGGGTAAAAATCGACATTTTTACTAAATTAACATTGAGATTGACTTTCGTTGACTTTTTGGCAAAATATTGACTTTACGTCGAAACCTAAGGTTAATACTTAAAAGTGAAGATAACGAATAATATAACTACGAAAATATTCACGACACTTGATATATATATATATATATATATATATATATATATATATATATATATATATATATATATATATATATATATATCACGAAAGTATTTTGCACTCGAAACTAGTTAGTGAAGTGTTTCAGTAAAAGTTGCAGCATTTGAGATAAAATGGAAACGTTGTATAAACGAATGGGTCATGCCCAAATTTTCTAAAAATCCAACACTTAGAATATTTTTGTGAAAATTCACAACTTAAGTAAACTTTATGGAATTACTTAACAAAACTTGTTTTCTTATAATAAAAGTTGCAACCAAAATAATAAACGATGTTTCTAAACATAATAATTTTTCACTAACTATATTATATTAACCATTTTTCAAAACTTATTTAATTAATCTCCATTAATTAAATATATGAGAAATTAACTTTTATATATATATATATATATATATATATATATATATATGAGAAATTAACTTATATATATATATATATATATATATATATATATATATATATATATATATATATATATATATATAACACTTGCATATTTAAATCGCGAATACTAGCACGGATGTTCCGTTACGTATTCCCACCATGCACTTTTACCATGAGCTACCCCAAGAGTTACAATAATAAATCATTTCATAATATATTTTACCACACAGCAAGCAAGAACTACATGAGCACAGGTCAAACGTAAAATTTTTCAAATAAAATAACGACACATGAGACACAAACGTTTTGCTAAGACTTACTGTACTGATTTAGGTGCTGGTCGGCACGGTTGCATTATTTTTGATTGATTAGCTGAATTGTTGTATTTGAAAGGTGAGTTTATAGCCCCATATTTTATACGATTTTGTTTTATAAGCTTGGGGTGAGAAACATGCAAAACTGTTTTTCATGGACCAGAAATGAAGTTGCTTTTAAGATCACACTAATATGCAAAAACCTAAGTTTGTTGAATCCCATTTTGTGCCCACTATCATCTGCCGTTAATTCCTGTTGGGAAGCCGTTTGTTATAAATAGATCTATTGGGAGTGACGTCCCCGTTCGGTTGGCTCGGCATAGCCAAGGCGAACATATACCAAGTCGGGTTTTTGGCCGAGTGTATGGGGATTTACACTCGCGGGCACCCTTATTATTTTGCTAATGCTAGTCTTGCTGCATTGTCTTAACTTCGGTAGGATGAGGATTAGTGTTTGCATAGCTAGTAGTGTGTATCTGCTGAATTGTTTTTACGATGTTGCTATTGGTCCATATGTGTTATTTATTTAAACCTATGAACTCACCAGCGTTAGCTGACTTTTAGCATGTTTTTCTCATGAAACTGAGGTTCGTTTAGCCGGGTGCAGAGCATGGCGTCGGTCACAATAAATGATGGAAATGTTTTTCAATGCGTTTACTCTGACTTTTGGACCTTTATAACTTTAATGGGCTTCATTTTCATCTAAAATGGATTTTATGTAATGTTACATGACTTAACTTATGTAATGTATTTTTAAAATGGATTTTCAATCTGTTCCCTATATCTTGTGTTGTGATTTTCCTTTCCGTAACGCCCCAAACTGTATGCTTCCGCGAATGTTATGATTTTAGGGGTGTTACAGATTGGCATCAGAGCCTAGGTTATAGAGAACGTGGTTTATAAAAACCTTGAACTATAACCGATTTATGAAAAACTTTCCATCATGACCGCCAGATGCCTGCCAGTTTAGCTTGCTATGATTTGAGCATTATACTAAGCATATATGATATAAGTATTTTCTATATACTTACACGCGTCGCACCATAATTGTCACAGACCGTCTCCTACGTAACATCATCATTTCACTTCGAGTTGAATACTCGCTACATACCACGCGAATTCATTTTCTATTCGATTCCAAGTTTGAACTACCGTATTATTCTTTCGAAACACTTATATTACTATCGTAAAGGAACTCACCAACTTATGTGAGAATGATCCTAACCTACCGCCTTATAACACATCTTCTGGAATCATCTACTCTTAGGACACATCCTTGCTAGATCTCACGCTTCTTTTCTCATTGTGAAGGACCATGTCATCTGAGAGGCAAGACCTAAATTCCGCAGCCATGGGACAACTCGTAGCCCAACGAGTAGCAGAGACTATTGATGCCTATGAGTTAGGAATTCGCACGGGTTGCGACTTAATGAGCCAAGGGACAGTTCAAGAAGCTGAAAACATTAACAAAAAGAGGAAACGGGATAACAACCCAGGAAACAAAAGGGTACCACAACCCCTCAGAAAGCCAAAGTTGACCAAAACTTTCATTGCTGGACCTAGTAACAGACAGGCTTATACCAGAAAGTTACTAATGTGTAGTCGCTGCAAACTACACCACTATGGACCTTGCACCGTGAAGTGCAACAAGTGCCAGAAGGTTGGACATATAGCTAGAGATTGTAGGTCCAAAACCGTTGCAGTAGCACAGACAATACCCGGGAACGACCGGAAGGCTGAGATAATCTGTTTTGGGTGTGGAAAGAAAGGGCACTACAAGAACAAGTGTCAAGAACCAAAGGACCAAAAGAAGTGAGCAATCAAGGAAAAATTGGAGCGGGAGAAAACCAGGACTCAGACGTGGTGACATAAGAATGACTACCCTATGTAATAGGACCTAAGTTTAGACTCTTTTAAGTTCGTTTCTGTAAGTCTTCATCAGTATTTTCTGTGAACCGCGTAGTATGGTATGGATTTAGTGAACTTTTTTTATGAGATGTAAGCTTATTTGACTCCAACTATCAATGGCCCTACGCCAACTAGGTGTACCAAATGCTGCTCGTTGCACTATTTATCTTTACTATCAGTTAACAAACCACTTGCCATCGTTTTTCAACTATTTGAACTCGTACCATAAACCAGCTGTCCACTTTATTATCTTTCCATAAAATAATAAATGAAATTGCTACCAACACTCGAACTTTTGCAAGTATTTCACAGACTATCTCGTAGTCATATTACAAATCGTTTTACTACCAGATTTCGGAATCAAAGTTTTAACCTCACTACTTTGAATAAGGAACTTCCTCATATTGCCTTACGAAATATTTTACTGACAATTGATAAGCTAAACTATAACTTGGATACTATTTTTCCAACAATGAACCAGTTTCATATTATTCTAAAAATTGTTTGCAAACCATTTTACAAACTATTCTGTCACTTCTCGGCGAATTATTTACTTTTTGAAAGGTAGTTTATGCTGCAAATTCGCAAGCAGAAAAACCGATATGTTTTCTTGTAACTAAAACTCAGCTTTGCATCGTTGGACCTCAATTATACAAAGCCTGATCACCTTTGTATAAGTCGGGTAGGACCATACTATGCTAAGAATGGTTACCTAGAATTTTATGAAAGACGAATCTATTATTTCCTTCTTTTCGAGAAATCAGAAACTCGCGTGTGTGAACACATAAAAGTAGTGCAAGTCATGGGCATTCGTACTAGGAAACACCGTAACCAAATAGGCTTTGGCGCCAAGATATCACCTAGAACTAGCCTTACTTCGTACCACGTCCAAAGACTAAAAGGGTAACTTAGACTACTAGTCAACATAAGATGACTCCACCAATTTACGTCTCACGGTACACTACTTTTCCGATTCCGAGACATTGCATAGTCTAACAGACGAATCCTTACCAAGCCAACAAACTGACTGCTAGTAGCACTCAACAACATCTCTCAAGGTCATACTCTAGACCTGCCAAACTCCCCAACCAACAGTGACCCTATGTCCACAAAACCTGGAGACTATAACGTCATCCCCAGTATAGAATGGATGTCGAAATACCACGCTGAAACCACCCACGATGGGAAACAAGTCCACATACCTTATGGTAATAGGATCCTAGTAATACAATGAGGACCCCTAGACGGAACTAAGCAATGAGTGCAACAAATCCCGAAACTAAGGAAATGGTGGTAGGCCAGGCAATTAAGTAGTAGTAGGAAACAATGGAAACCAGAGCAATGGAGGAGGATCCCGTGGAAGAGTTTACGTTGTAGGCAGAAGGAAAGCCCAGGACGACCCGAATGTGGAGACGGGTACGTTTCTTTTAGACGTTACGCTTCAGTACTATTCGATACAGGAGCAGATAGAAGCTTTGTGTCGACCGCTTTTAGTCCTTTACTTGATATAGCCCCGACCACCTAAGATAATGCCTTTGACGTAGAATTAGCAAACGGAAACCTGTAAGTTTATTAAACCGTCCATTCAACATTGACCTTATGCCCATAGAGTTGGGTAGTTTTGACGTCATCATAGGGATGGATTGGCTATCGAAATATCATTCCGTCATCGTCTGTGACGGGAAGATTGTTAGAGTACCCTATGGGAACGAAGTTCTGATCCTGGAAGAAGATCCCCTCCTATCGTGCGCGTTCGTCAAGATTGTGCATCATCTCGTGTATGAAGGTGCAGAAATACATCGAGAAGGGATGCTACCTCTTTTTAGCTTATGTCACTGAAAAGAAGGAAAAGGAACCTCGAGAGTAAAGGTTGGAGGATGTGCTAGTCGTAAGGGATTTTCCAGAAGTCTTTCCAGAAGACTTACCGGGACTTCCACCGGCCAGACAAATCGAATTCCAAATCGATTTAGTGCCAGGAGCCGCGCCTGTAGCGCGAGCACCCTATCGTTTAGCACCTACGGAATTACAAGAATTGTCCGATCAGTTAGCTGAATTGTCTGGAAAAGGTTTTATCAGACCGAGTTCATCGCCTTGGGGAGCTCCTGTTTTGTTTGTTAAGAAGAAGGATGGATCCTTCAGGATGTGTATTGACCATCGGGAACTGAATGAGCTAACCATTAAGAATAGATACCCACTCCCAAGGATAGACGATTTATTTGATCAGCTGCAAGGATCATCGGTTTATTCTAAGATAGACTCAAGATCGGTTTATCATCAACTTAGGGTCCGGGAAGAGGATATCCCGAAGACCGCATTTCGAACCCGATATAGCCATTACGAATTCCAAGTTATGCCATTTGGCTTGACAAATGCACCAGCGGTATTCATGGATCTCATGAATCGTGTGTGTAAGCCGTATTTGGATAAATTCATGATAGTGTTCATTGACGATATCCTGATATATTCCAAGAATGAGCAAGAGCATGAGGAACATCTCAAACTAATTTTGGAATTATTGAAAAAGGAAGAGTTATATGCTAAGTTTTTGAAGTGTGAATTCTGGATACCGACTGTGCAGTTTCTTGGTCACGTGATAGATAAGCAAGGAATTCACGTAGATCCTGCTAAGATTGAGACCATTAAGGATTGGGAAACGCCCACAACGCCGACGGAAATCCGACAAATTTTTAGGACTTGCCGGCTATTACAGAAGGTTTATAGAAGGTTTCTCTAAGATAGTTAAACCATTGACGAAATTGACTCAAAAGAATGTGAAATACGACTGGGGAGACGAGGAGGAAGAAGCTTTCCAACTCCTTAAAGAAAGATTGTGTAGTGCACCTAGTTTGGCTTTACCCGAGGGTAGTGAAGATTTTGTTGTGTATTGTGACGCATCACACAAAGGTTTGGGAGCCGTGTTGATGCAGAGAGAGAAGGTAATAGCATACGCTTCTCGACAGCTGAAAACTCATGAGAAAAACTACACAACCCATGACCTAGAATTAGGATCAGTCGTGTTTGTACTGAGAATTTGGAGACACTACCTTTATGGAACTAAGTGTGTAGTGTATACTGATCACAAGAGTCTACAGCATATATTGAACCAGAAGGAACTGAACATGAGACAGCGCCGATGGTTGGAGTTGCTTAGTGACTATGATTGTGAGATCCATTATCACCCAGGAAAGGCAAATGTTGTTGCCGACGCTCTTAGAAGAAAGGAACGGATCAGACCTCTCAGGGTCAGATCGTTAGGGATGGCGATCAGTTCGCCGCTTCCAGCAAAGATACTTGAGACCCAGAGTGAGGCGCTCAAGGATGAAAACCGATCACGTGAGAAGATTCACGGAATGCCAGAGGGTGAGAATGGCTTTGTAAGAAGGTCTGATGGAGTTTTGTGTTATGGTAACAGGCGTTGGATCCCGTTACATGGAGAAATTCGTAATTTGGTTATGCACGAATCCGCAAATCTAAGTATATCCCTTCAAACCTAGGTACATCCTGTTACTGAGCTTGAACTTGTAGTTTAGCTTAATCTCATGACAGTTCTTGTTTGATGAGTTGTGGAGTTAAGTTAGATTTTAGTTGAGGCTCAACTACCAAAGATGTTCTTAGATTCGAAGAAGTTTTATTGGTGACCATACATGAAGGCCGACATAGCTGAGTACGTCAGTAAGTGTTTAACGTGCTCGAAGGTCAAGGCTGAACACCAGAGACCGTCCGGTCTGCTTGTTCAACCTGAGATTCCAGAATGGAAAGGGAGCACATTACCATGGATTTTATAACGAAATTTCCTAAGATATCGAGTAGTTATGACACAATTTGGGTAATCGTTGACCGTCTCACAAAATCAGCGCATTTTCTTCCTATAGCGGAGAAAATTGAGATGGATAAACTTGCGCGACTGTAGGTGAAGGAAATTGTCGCAAGGCATGGAGTGCCTATTTCTATTATTTCTGATCGAGACAGTCGATTCACGTCAAATTTTTGGAAGTCGCTTCAGGATGCATTGGGAACCAAGCTTGATATGAGTACGGCATATCATCCTCAAACGGATGGTCAGTGTGAAAGGACCATTCAGACATTATAGGACATGTTAAGAGCCTGTGTGATTGATTTCGGAAACGGCTGGGACAGGCATTTGCCTTTAGTCGAGTTTTCCTATAACAACAGTTATCACACCAACATTAAGGCCGCACCGTATGAAGCACTTTATGGACGTAAGTGCAGATCGCCAATTTGTTGGGCGGAAGTTGGAGAGAGCCAACTTACCGGACCAGAGCTAGTCCATGAGACTACTGAAAAGATTGTACAGATAAAGAACCGAATGCAGGCGGCTCGCGACCGTCAGAAGAGTTACACCGACAAGAGGCGGAAACCCCTTGAGTTTCAAGTGGGAGATAAAGTGATGTTGAAGGTCTCGCCATGGAAAGGCGTGATCAGATTTGGCAAGCGTGGTAAGTTGAACCCTCGCTATATAGGACCTTTTGAGATCCTTGACAAGATCGGGCCGGTAGCCTACCGACTCGAACTGCCAGCTGAGCTCAGTGCTGTGCATGACGTCTTTCATGTCAGCAATTTGAAGAAGTGCTTATCCGATGAAAGCGCAGTTATTCCTTTGGATGAAACCAGCTTGATGAGAGGTTAAATTTTATTGAAGAGCCGATTGAAATCATGGACCGGGAAGTGAAACGACTAAAGCAGAGTCGTATCCCAATTGTGAAGGTCCGATGGAACTCTCGCAGAGGCCCCGAATACACTTGGGAGCGAGAGGACGAGATCAAACGCAAATACCCTCATCTTTTTCCGAAACCAAAGAGTGGCGTCAATTGAAATCCGGGACGGATTTCCCGATTAGATGGGGAGACTGTGACAAATGGTAATTTACACGTTGTTAATTAATATTATATGAATATTAATTATTTTTAAGCTAAGCATTTCTATGCGCATTTGCATGTTTCTGAGTATTTTGAGCATTTTCGGGAGCCGTTCCAGCATACTGTAGCTTACAGTCACTGCAGAAAAAGTTTATTTTTTTCAGTGAAGTTGAATTATCACATTTCTGATAGTTACTGACAAGTCTTATAATTTACTGAGAGTTTTCTCACATTTTTCTGAAAAACAACCGCACGCGCGTACCGACAGCACAGTGCATATGGTAAAAGTCAAATAAATATATTTTTGAGTCAGTAATGACATTTTATTATATTTCTGACGAAAATGTGGTTAAAAACTTTATTTTACGTTATCGGGTCCAAAAAGGTCAAACCGGGACTTTACGGTAACTTTTAAACTCAAACCGACACTCTATACACCAAAGCGGGATAAAAACTATTTTTCCCTTCCCTCTAATAAGCCCTAACCGGCCTATACCCTCACCAAGTCACACGGGATAAAATTAATACATTATCTTAAATGTAATCTAGATTTTTCTTAAAATGGTAATATGCTTTTAGATTTCCATGACCTTATCACTTAATACTACCCAAAATAGCTTTTCTCATCCACCTTATTTGCCTCATTTAGACGCCACTATTCACACACATAAACATTACTTACAAAAATTTTCACTACAAGATCAAGATCATTAGGTGGTTACATAAGGTTTTTGGGTAATTTGGAGCTTGATTTGGGTAAAATTAGTGAAGTTTGGGTGTTCTTGTTTCTCCTATCCCACGTACCACTTCAAAACCATTGTAAGGATCCATAAAACTTTTCTAAATTTGTTAATCTCTTGTTCATATGGTGTATGGTGATGTTTAAAAGTGTTAAATGTGTATGTTTTGATAATATGATTTAAGCTAGGGTTGATCTTGTTTATATAGTGCTCGACTTTTTGAGGATTATGAGTTAGTTTGTATATTTCTTGCTTGTGTGGTAAATATTGTTACATATAGTGCTTATTTGATAATACAAACATTAGTTATGGTTTTTACACTAATTTAAGCACTATGCTGATTTTTAAGAGTTATACATGGATCGGCTAGTATTAAAAATATGAGATTATTGGGGTTTTGAAAAACATAAAATTTTGGCTCAAATAGTGAAAAGGTGGAAAAATAAAGTAAAGTGCTTATTTGGATTAGCTTATTTAATAAGCTATAAGCTACTAAAAATAACTAGTAAAAAGGTGAAAATAAGTTGAGATAATTATGATGGGTCGAATGGACCTAAAAATAGTAAACTTTGACTTTTTGACTAAGTAGCTTATTTATAAGAGCTTATTGATAAGTAAAAGTGTATTTGGTAACTAATAATCACTAATAAGTAATAAATAAATACAAATTGGACCAAATGGATTTTTGGGCCAAAAAGCTCACTAAGTTACTGTTGGGCCGAAGCCCATAAGTATTTTTGATGCTTTGACTTTTTGACCAAACGGACGTATTGAACGAGTAAAATGATTTTTAGTAACGTGTCGATATATACGTTATAACTAAAAATGTGTTTTGGGTTAAAAAATGGAAATTGGGCTTATTTAAGAAGTTTCGGCCCAATGAGCCATAAAAATGGTAAATTTGATTTTTGGAATATTTTCCGACTCACCGAAGTTAATAAGGTTTAACGACGCGATAAATGTAACGATAACTATTTTTGGACTTGTTTTGAGACGTTTAATCTCCGAAAGGGTAAAAATTGACATTTTTACTAAATTAACATTGAGATTGACTTTTGTTGACTTTTTAACAAAATATTGACTTTACGTCGAAACCTAAGGTTAATACTTAAAAGTGAAGATAACGAATAATATAACTACGAAAATATTCACGACACTTGATATATATATCACGAAAGTATTTTGCACTCGAAACTAGTTAGTGAAGTGTTTGAGTAAAAGTTGCAACATTTGAGATAAAATGGAAACGTTGTATAAACGAATGGCTCATGCCCAAATTTTCTAAAAATCCAACACTTAGAATATTTTTGTGAAAATTCACAACTTAAGTAAACTTTATGGAATTACTTAACAAAACTTGTTTTCTTATAATAAAAGTTGCAACAAAATTAATAAACGATGTTTCTAAACATAATAATTTTTCACTAACTATATTATATTAACCATTCTTCAAAACTTATTTAATTAATCTCCATTAATTAAATATATGAGAAATTAACTTATAATATATATATATATATATATATATATATATATATATATATATATGTGTGTGTGTGTGTGTGTGTGTGTGTATATATATATATATATATATATGAGAAATTAACTTATAATATATATATATATATATATATATATATATATATATATATATATATATATATATATATATATATATATATATATATACATACATATTATATATAACATGATGCGTATGACGTCATCAAATGCAGGATTGATGAATAAGCGCTGGATTGATGAGTAATCATGCACTTATTCCACCTAAGCATGCCACCTAAGCAATAATTGACCATATAAAATTCGTATGTTGAGTTTTAATTTCGAAATTTTAAAAAAGACTCTAAAGATTCGAACTTGGGTTGTTTACATAGCTTAAGTATATGTCAATTTTACCATTAGATCAAATTATTTTTTGTGATATAGCTCCCACAAAAAATAACTATAATCTTCTTCTTTGATGACCATGCGGAATTTTTGAAGTGATATACATATTTTCTAAACATGTACCCCGATTTTTTTTTTCAAAATATGTTTAATTTGTAGAAGATATGATTTGAAAGATAAGTTTAGAATATATTTTGTATAAATATTTTATTCCTATATTTAAGATCATAAACCTACTTTGACACTATATGTGGATCAAAATATAATGTTTCTTCTCAAGCCAAAAACACTCTGCAAGTCTTGCATAAGGATCCCATAAGAATAATACGGGAACTCTTTCAGAAGGTGTGTTTTTTATATATAGTTTAACCAATGTGTTGTTGTAATTTTATTGTTGTCGTTGTATAATTAATTTAATGGTTGCATGTACAATCATATATATAACAAACATCTATTTGTAAGTTGTTATATTCTTATTGATGTTGTTGTTGAAGCAATCTAATGCACAGAAACATTATCATTCAGAAGAAACAATTGCTTTCAGAAGGTATGTTTTGTTACATATAATTTAACCATTGGGTTGTTGTAATTTTTATGTAGTCGTTGTATAATTAATCTAATGTTTACATAGACCATCCTTTATTAACAAATAATCTATTCGTATGGTTGTTGTATTGTTAATGATGTTGTTGTTGAAGCCATGTAATGTTTTGTTGCATAAACACGCAGAAGCAGTATCAAGTATATCGAGCAGTACTAATAGATTATGGCAGTGCCAACACATGTAAAATAAATACACAAAAGCGGTATCAAGTATATCTAGCAGTACCAATATAGTATGGCAGTGCTAACCACATGCAGGACACTATATTAATTTGTAAACAATAAAGTGAAATGTGTCGCGGAATTAGCTAGAAACCACGACATTTGAATTAATACTTGCAAGTTTTTGTAAAAAAAAAAAGAAAAACATTTGCCTAAATGAAGCAAAATGTAAATACACGGATATTTATTAAGCACTTACTAAAGTGCGGAGGTGTCCGTGTGTGAGGTCGTAACCTTTCCTAAAGATAGCATCTCTTGAGATTGCAAACATTCCATGTGCGTTGTAGCTCGCGGCCATCCATGTCACGTAGCTTGTACGCACCTTTACCTAGTGCTTCAACGACCTCATAGGGTCCTTCCCACTTCGGTCCAAGTTTACCTGTATCCTCTGCGTGGCTTGCATCATTAGCGCGATAGACAAACTCGCCTGGTCTGAATGAGGTGCTTCGAACTTTAGCGTCGTAATATCCCTTCATTTTTGACTTGGCTTTTGCTTCGCGTATAGCTGCGCGTTCACGCCTTTCTTCCAATAGGTCCAAGTCGATACGTCGTTCGTCGTCATTGGTTGCAACATTAACTTCCGCGGTACGAATAGTTGGCATCCCAATTTCAGCTGGTATGACAGCTTCTGTCCCATAGACAAGAGAAAAAGGAGTGTCTCCATTGCTAACTTTGATTGTCGTGCGGTGCGCCCATAAGACATGCGACAATTCGTCCACCCATCTTCCTTTGTGCTTGTCCAGGCGCGCTTTAATTCCTTCGCCTAAACTACGATTTGCGCGCTCAACTAAACCATTGGTTTGTGGGTGTTTAACTGACGCGAAGTGTTGTGTGATATTTAGCTCTGCGCACCAGTCTTTGAACGGGTTATCACGGAATTGTTTTCCGTTGTCCGAAACAATCTCCCCAGGTAATCCAAAGCGGCATACAATATTTTCCCAAATGAAGCGTTTTACTTGATTACCTGTGATTGTCGCCACTGCTTTTGCTTCAATCCACTTAGTGAAGTAGTCTATTGCCACAATAAGAAATTTTAGTCCCCCTGCTGCGACAGGGAAAGGACCCGCAATGTCGATACCCCACTTATAGAATGGCCATGGAGAAGTGATAGGTGTTAACTCTTGTTGTGGTCTGCGCGGGATGGGTCTATGAACTTGGCAGTCGTTGAACCTTTTTATCACATCACGCGCATCGCGATGCATAGTGGGCCAGTAGTACCCTGAGCGCAATGCGCGTGCTACGACGGACCGTGGTCCTGAATGCATACTGCATGAACCGGCGTGGATCTCTCGGAGTACGTAATCTGCCTGAAGAGGTCCCACGCACCGAAGCCATGGTTGTAGGAATGAGCGCCGATATAGGATACCATCTCTAAGTTCGAACCTCTGCGCTGTGCGCCGTATCCGTCGAGCATCCTTCTGCTCCTCGGGCAGTTTGCCCTTACTTATGAATTCGATGATAGGGGTCATCCATGTAGGATCCTGCTCTTCTATCACCGTAGATATCTCCATCTCCGAGATGGATTTGTTCTTTAGGATCTCCACCAACACTTGTTTTGACAGGTGCGCAAAGCTTGTAGATGCGATCTTGCTTAGCGCATCCGCTTTCTTATTTTCACCTCTAGGAACTTGTTTAATGGTAAACCTGTCAAAAACTTGGATTAGCGATTTGGTCTTGTCGAGGTATTGAACCATGTTATCCTCTTTAGGCACATATTCGCCTAACACATGGTTGGCTACTAATCGGGAGTCCACATTTGCTTCTAGGTTACGTACGCCCATTCGATTTGCAATGCGTAATCCAGCGATTAGGGCTTCATATTCTTCCTCGTTGTTCGTGGCTGTGAATTCAAAGTGCAGTGCGTAAGTGAATTCCATTCCTTCTGGATTAGTGAGGATAAGGCCAGCGCCCGACCCATCCACGCATGAAGATCCATCCGTGAACAGGATCCATGGTTCTTGTAGTTCTACCTTGCTCGGTGGAGGTGCGTCATTGGTATTTGGTTTTTCGATGATGAAGTCTGCTAGTATTTGCCCTTTAACCGCAGTGCGTGGTCTATAAGAGATGTTATACTCGCCTAGCAGCACACTCCATTTTTGTAATCGCCCCGATGCGTCAGGTTTAGAGATAACTTGCTTGATAGGTTGATCTGTGATTACCACTATTGGGTGCGCTTGAAAGTATCTGCGCAGTCTTTTGGCGGCAAACACTAACGCCAAGACCAACTTCTCCATTGGGCTGTAGTTAATCTTTGTCTTCTTGAGTGCTTTGCTTACAAAATATACCGGTGTTTGTACGGAGTTCCTATCTGTCAGTAGCACTGCGCTGACCGCTCCATGAGTCGCAGATAAGTAGACAATTAATTCCTCCCCTGGTCGGGGTGCGACTAGCTTAGGAAGCGCTGCTATGTGTTGCTTAAGCTGTGTGAAAGCTTCTTCCGCTTCCGTAGTCCAACGAAAGTCTCCCTTTTTTGTACACTTCTTGAGTGTTTTAAATAGAGGAAGTGACTTATCCGCTGATTTGGACAGGAATCTGTTCAAACCGGCTAGTTTTCCATTCAGAGACTGAACTTCTTTCAACGTGCGTGGTGAAAGAAGTTGGATGACAGCCTCTGTTTTTTCTGGGCATGGCTTAATGCCATCTGGTTCTATCAAGTATCCCAGGAACATGCCTTCTGTAGCGCCAAAAGTGCATTTCTTAGGATTCAACTTCATGTTGATCTTTCGCAGTGTTTTAAATGTTTCTTCAATGTCGCGCACCACTTCGTCTTCAGTATGGCTTTTTATGACAAGGTCTTCCACATAGACCTCTAGGTTGCGGCCCACTTGCTTTTCAAACGCATTATCTACCAATCGCTGGTAGGTGGCTCCCGCATTCTTCAGGCCAAAAGGCATCTTTGTATAACAATAGACACCTTGGCTTGTGTGGAAGGCTGTTTTTTCCTCGTCTTCCTTGGCCATTTGGATTTGGTGGTACCCTTTGTATGCATCTAAGAAACATTTAAAGGGATATCCGCACAAAGATTCTACTTTCCAGTCTATCTCTGGCAGTGGGTAGCAGTCCTGTGGACATGCTTTGTTGAGATCAGTGAAATCCACGCACATCCGCCAACTACCATCGCTCTTCTTGACCATCACTGGATTGGAGAGCCAGTCATGGTAATAGACTTCTCGCATGATGCCTGCGTCCACAAGTTTGTGTACTTCCTCCAGAATGGCTTTTGCGCGCTCTGGAGCCTGGCCGCGCTTTTTCTGCCGTACTGGGGAATATCCTTGTCGGATTTTCAACTTGTGTTCTGCAATCGAGCGTGGCACCCCAGTCATGTGCTTTGGTTCCCATACGAAGATATCCAGATTCCTTTGCAAGAGTGCGCACACAGCCGCTCTGCCTTTGTCAGACAACGATCCTCCGATCGATACTTCTTGCTCCGGGTAGTCAGGGTGAATTGCGACCTTCAGGTTTGATACCTTAGATGCGCTCTGTTCTGGGGTGTGCGTCGTTTCGCATGTAATCATGTTGCACTCTCCTGGTGTCGCAGCGTTGTTGTAGATGGTGACAATGCCGCCTTCTACTGGGAATTTGAGCATCCCATGTGCTGTGGACGGTACTGCGCGTATTGCCGAAATTCCTGATCTTCCAATAATTCCATTGTATGGCGAAGGAGATCTGATCACCATAAAGTTCATCCAGGCTGTCGTGGAGTGTTCCTTATTACCAACAGAGACTAGTAGTCGCAGTTGCCCCATGGGCCATATCTTTTCTCCTGTGAAGCCAGTCAACGCAGTCGTGGCGGGGCTTAACTGTTTCTGTATCTCAGGTCGCAATCTCTTGAAACAATGCTCATACATTATGTCCGCTGACGCTCCTCCATCAACATACATGCGGTGGATATCGTGACCCCCCGCATTTATCTCAATGGTGAGTGGTTCCGCCACTGCGTTGTCCGCAGCTAAGGTGGGGAAAGAGATTTCGCTTCCATGAGAAAACTTCTGGCTGACCTTTTGCCTAGTCTTTCGCTGCCATGATTGTATCATGTAAATAGTATCGGCCTTTTCCTTAGGTGCTTCTTTCTTGTTCTCGGTCTTTTGTTTGTTTTTCCCATCCTTGATGTTTTTAACCAGATGATCCAATCTGCCCTCTTTTACTAATTTATCAATTAGTTGGCGCAATTGGACACACTCATTGGTAGTATGGCCCTTCTGTCCATGATACTCGCAGTACCCGTTCCCTACGCGCTGCCCTTCTGGGGTGCGCATTGGTGGGGGTCTCGGAAAATTTGCGCCTTCCGTTGCAAATATCTCCCTTGGAGTCTTCGTTAGTGGGGTATACTTGTCGTTTCCCCGTCCGCTCCCCTGACTGCGGTAGCTTTTGTTACGATTGTTACTCTGGTAATTGGATTGTCTCCTTGGCTCTTCTTGTGACCTATAGTTTGAGTAGCCTTTCTTACTATCCGCAGCGGCGGCTTCTCCTTGGATGAAGGACCTCGTGCGCTTCATCAGTTCGTCAAAGGTTTGGGGAACCCTATCATTTAATTTTTTGATAAGCTCTGGGTTATTGATCCCGTTCATAAACCCTGAGATCTTTAGTATTTCGGGGCATGCCTTGACATGTATGCATTCATCCTTATAGCGCTCCATAAAAGCGCTTGTGGATTCCCCTTGGCGCTGTTTTACTCTAGCGAGTTCGACAGGGTTCTTGGCGCACTTCTTCCGCTGAGTGAAGTTCAAACGAAACACCTTCCGCAACTCTTCAAACCCATTGATGCTTCTACGTGGAAGCTTACTGAACCAGTTTCGCGCATTCCCCACTAAAGTAGAGTTAAACATGTGGCACCACACAGGTTGTGGCCAATTTTCGATGGTCGCTGCTGATTCAAAAATTTTTAGGTGGTCATCAGGATCACCTGTTCCATCATAAGTCTTAACATTGGCGGGCATGCGCCTTTTTTTATCTTCTGAGAAGTCACTGATGCGCCGAGTGAATGCGTCGACCTTTTGGCGGCGCCAGGGACGAGACATATCTTCGTCTTCCCAGTCGCGGGATCTTCCCCTGGACTTCCAGTGTCCTGTTTCTTTGTCCTCGTTGTCCGAGGAGTCACTTGAGGATGAGCTTACCCTTTTGCGGCGCTTGCGCCGACTATCCTCGGAATCCGAGCTTGAAGGGCTTTCACTTGGGGAGCATCGTCGCCCAAGTCTATCGTGGACTCTGCGACTGCCAAGTCTAGCGTGGACGTTGGTGCGCCGTCCATCATCTTCGTGTTCCTCCAGAGACTGTAAGTCGGCTGCTTCATCATCCACAACTTTCCTTCCGATCCTAGTAAACACAGGGTGTCGGCGGCCATCTTTCTCGCGCCTTTCCTTTCGGTAGCGCGGTGGGGATGCTTCACGCTCAGGATCAAAGTTGAGCCTGGCTTGCAGGCTCTGACTTGACCTCTTTTTCGCTTCCTCTCGCATCAGCGCAACCAAGGTTTCGTAGTTTTGGGACACGAAGTCGCTTGGCGCTAGTTCAGGCGCGACTCCTTC
The DNA here is from genome assembly GCA_021014915.2 of Artemisia tridentata subsp. tridentata. Taxonomy (NCBI): domain Eukaryota; kingdom Viridiplantae; phylum Streptophyta; class Magnoliopsida; order Asterales; family Asteraceae; genus Artemisia; species Artemisia tridentata. Next base: position 81,833,614 of record CP139505.1, read on the forward strand.
TAGCGCGAGAGTGTCTGTTTCCAAATCAGGACCCTTGTTTCGGGTGGGCGCATTTGGCGGTTCAGTGAAGTTTAATTCCGGCATGGTGAGAGGAGTGCGCAGTAGATCCACCGTACTAGTGGTTGTTGTAGTAGCATGGGTAGTCCTTGTGATCGGTTCTACTGGAGTAAAAGCCAGATCTGAGTATGATCCTAGGCTTCTGGGCGCACTGGTTGTTCCAGAGGGCGGCTTAGCGGCTGAATCAGTTGGCTGCTTCTTCCCCAGTAGGTCGTCATGCGTTTTCTTCGTCTGCGGAGTCCGCTGATTTGGGTTTCCATGCTTCGTCATTCTAGTTCTTCGTAGAGTTCTTAGTGTAGGGTCCCACGGATGGCGCCACTTGTTGATACAAAAGTTGGGCGTTCCTTGTTTCCGTACCAATTAGATTGTAATGCTTGAGACCTGCGCACTAAGAAAACAAAAAGACACCGTTAGGCTTATCGTGGGATTGTCTCCCACGATTATCCTCCGGCGTGAGAGTAAGTAATCGGTTTTTAGTGTTTAGTTGAAGAGTTAGGGTTGAAGATCGTACCTTTAATGAGAGTCGAGAGACTCTTTATATACACACGAAACCCTAGTTGGTTTCGTGTTCCTCACTCCTCAGCGTATCCCGCATAAGTCGGTTATTTGATCCATATCTCATAAATAAGAGATATCTTATATCACAACCATAAATAACTTTGGGTTTGGGCCTTCGTGAGCCCAAACCGTCATCGTGATAGCCCATTCGTGATGGGCTCGAGCCCATTCGTGATGGGCTTGAGTGGTAGTAGCGTCACTTGGTCGGGTTCGTAACCCGAGTGCGGACTATACGTCATCACCATGGAAATTTTCATTTTGTATCAGACAATCCTATATAACATGATTCTAATATTTTTTGGATTGAGAAGAAAAGTTTACACCGTCTAAATCAGTATCGAATTGTTGTATATGTTTACATGCGTTATTCATATATCTTAATATTTTTACTGCCTATGCTTATGCTTCTATAATATGTAAACGTCCACATACGGTAAACATGTTTTCATGCATTGTGCATTATTCTTAATATTTTTACTGCCCATGTTTATGCTTCTATAATATGTAAACGTCCACATACGGTAACATGGTTGAAAGTTCACGAGGTATTTTGTTGTTATTTTTAACAAACATCTATTTGTAAGTTGTTATATTCTTATCGATGTTGTTGTTGAAGTAATCCAATGCACAGAAACATTATCATTCAGAAGAAACAATTGCTTTCAGAAGGTATGTTTTGTTACATATAATTTAACCATTGGGTTGTTACATATGAATTAACAATTCATATATCTTAATATTTTTACTGTCTATGCTTATGCTTCTATAATATGTAAACTTCCACATACGGTAAATGTGTTTTCATGCATTGTGCATTATTCTTAATATTTTTACTGCCCATGTTTATGCTTCTATAATATGTAAACGTCCACGTACGGTAACATGATTGACAGTTCACGAGGTATTTTGTTGTTATTTTTAACAAACATCTATTTGTAAGTTGTTATATTCTTATTGATGTTGTTGTTGAAGCAATCCAATGCGCAGAAACATTATCATTCAAAAGAAACAATTGCTTTCAGAAGGTATGTTTTGTTACATATAATTTAACCATTGGGTTGTTGTAATTTTTATGTAGTCGTTGTATAATTAATCTAATGTTTACATAGACCATCATTTATTAACAAATAATCTATTCGTATGGTTGTTGTATTGTTAATGATGTTGTTGTTGAAGGCATGTAATGTTTTGTTGCATAAACACGCAGAAACAATATCAAATATATCGAGCAGTACTAATAGATTATGGCAGTGCCAACAACATGTAAAATAAATACACAAAAGCAGTATCAAGTATATCTAGCAGTACCAATATAGTATGGCAGTGCTAACCACATGTACGACACTATATTACCATGTAAATTTATCATTTTGTATCAGGCAATCCTATGCAACATGATTATGATGTTTTTTGGATTGAGAAGAAAAGTTTACACCGTCTAAATCAGTATCGAATTGTTGTATATGTTTACATGCGTTATTCATATATCTTAATATTTTTACTGTCTATGCTTATGCTTCTATAATATGTAAATGTCCACATACAGTAAATGTGTTTTCATGCATTGTGCATTAATCTTAATATTTTTTTCTACCCATGTTTATGCTTCTATAATATGTAAACGTCCACATACGGTAACATGGTTGAAAGTTCATGAGGTATTTTGTTGTTATTTTTACTATCGAAATGTGTCGTCTAAATCAGTATCGAAATGTGGTGTATGTTTACATGCGTTGTGAATTAATCTTAGTATTTTTACTATCTATGTTTATGCTTCTATGATAGGTAAACCTCCACAGACTAGTAAACATGGTTGAAAGTTCATGAGGTATTTTGTTGTTATATAGGTTTTAATACATCATACATTAATTTGTTTTATTTTACCATGTATAAATCAGTATCGAAATGTAGTATATGTTTACATGCGTTGTGCATTAATATTAGTATTTTTACTATCCATGTTTATGTTTCTATGATAGGTAAACGTCCACAGACGGTAAACATGGTTGAAAGTTCATGAGGTATTTTGTTGTTATATAGGTTTTAATACATCATACATTAATTTGGTTTATTTTACCATGTATCAATATGGTCTCCCTACGTCTCTTTAATAAATATATGAAAAACCCTGTCCCAACAAAACGAGCCCAGTAATAACTATTCCGAATGAATGATGAGCTATATAATTGAATTATACAATGATGAACTATATGTAAAATAACTATTCCTGTGGATTCATCAAACCCTAAAATATCTCAAGATAAAGAGTCACATGCGCCTCGCACTGATTCAAAGTGCGAAGAGCAAACCGTTCATGGAAAAAAACATGTGACAGAACCAAAGATTGACAATGGGGTACATGATCGACGCAGTAGAGAATCCAAATACCAAGGTGGACGAGGCATTGAGATTTCTTACGTCGGTTTTTGAAGAAGGTGGATCTTCTCAAAGTAATAAAGGTATTGTATATAAGGCTTATAATATCTTCTAAATAGATTTATGTTTCATGTTAAGCTTATTAGTCCATTATTTTTATTTTTTTTGATTAGATGAGCTACCTGAGTCTATTTTCCTTGATTGGCTTAAATTGAACGTTGGAGATCCTCAAGAGTCTTTAAAAGTTCTCAATGCGGTTCAATCAAAGGTCCTAAAGGCAGAAACTATGATCAACGAATTACGTGGGATGGGTCATGAACTAACTGATGACTACTTTGTGGATTTAAACTTCTTTAGTGGTGAAGATTGAAATTTTATCATCTTATTAGTAATCGTTGTTCACAAGCAGATTTAATTGTAGTTCAAATAACGCATGACTTTCGTTGATGTTTAACGATTTGAATATTTTTTAGTTAATCGATTTTGTTCAGTAGTTTTATACATCGTGTTTAACTTTTATTAGATGCAAATAATACGATTATTTTTTACTCTATTACGATTATTTTTTACTCTAAATACATAATATGCGTAAATCATGCCGGGATATAATCTTATATTTAAATAGGATAATATGCATGCTAATATATGGTAATTGATAAACATGGTATATAGGATATTGGTTAAATTTAAAATATACTCATCATAGCTTATACACCCTTTACGCCTTTTAATGTACCTAACAATGGTTTGTGTTTATAAACAAGTGTATGCTCGATTTTGTTCAGTAGTTTTATACATCGTGTTTAACTTTTATTAGATGCAAATAATACGATTATTTTTTACTCTATTACGATTATTTTTTACTCTAAATACATAATATGCGTATATCATGCCGGGATATAATCTTATATTTAAATAGGATAATATGCATGCTAATATATGGTAATTGATAAACATGGTATATAGGATATTGGTTAAATTTAAAATATACTCATCATAGCTTATACACCCTTTCCGCACCTATAAATGCTGGATCGAATTCAAAAGCAATCAAACAATTACAATTCTTTTCTACTTTCGGTTAACAATAATAGTTTCCAATGGGTCGTTTGTTTTTTTACTCATCAAATTCGCCAAACAAATGTCCAAGAAGCGTTTCCCCAACAAAGGAGCTTTCATCAGATCCAAAAACAGACGCAGCGGTTGTGAGATATTTCCTACCAATACGATATATTTCCCAACTTAGACGACGGATAGCAGAGATGGAGGCAGGAATCGCACGCGATGAACAAATAGTGTTGGAGTGTAAAGAGGCTATTGATCAACAAAAGAAGAAGATATTGGAGTATCAAGAGAGGATAAAGAATGTTAAAAAACAGATGGACAACTATAATTGTTTGTAGTTTTTTTTCGTATTCGATGGTATTTGTCAGCCTTTATTGTTTTAAAAATACATTTTTATGTTTAATGTTGGTAGATTGTTGATCACATTCATGCGGTTCTCATAAGTTTAACAGTTTTAACTTTCTTGAGCCAGCAGTATTAATGAAACAAATAGATAATCCAAATAAGAAGAGGAGTACCCAATAACCTGTACACAATCAACATAAGTCCTCAACGGATATCTTAATAAAGGCGTAAATTTCGACCCAGTACCAACGTCTATCTAACAGTACAAATATATTGATACCAGTACTAAACTTTAGTATTCTGAACTGCTGAAACTTTAAAGTGGCGTCTATCCAACAGTACAAAATGTTTGTGCAGATGTGCGAGCATAATTATTAAATAGGAAAATGATACTTTAGTTTTTTTATCTATAACACATAAACAGGTTTATAGGAAGTACGAATTTAAAAATAATACGACTTTCCATTTAAATTTAAAATCTTTAATGCATATAAATAAACACATTTATAGGAAATACGAATTTGGAAATAAATCGACTTTCGAATTGAATATATTCGACATAATAAAGGTTATGTATATTCAATTTGAATAAAATCTTAATATTTAACATTATATTTATTGTGTATGCATTATGCATAGATGTATGTATAGAAAACATGAATCTGGAAACAAATGTATGTAGCAACTTTTCAATTAAATGTCATGACTTTTCAATGTAAACATTGTGACTTTTGAGGAGTCTATAAATACAAAGAGATAACAACCACTTTTTATTATCCTTTTGACTATTCTAAATTACTACAGTATTTACTCGATTATTCAATGGCGTCATCCTCATCAAACCCTAAATCGAATGAGGCTAAAAAACCAAGACGTGGTGATGTTCCTCCAATGCCCGAGAAGTACAAGATTTACGACATACCCCAGCATGTATGGGTTAAATGTCATTCAGGCGGCGCTCATTCGACTGAAAAAACGTTGATTGATCTTTACGATCAACGTATAAAGACTCTTGAAGAACAAAACAGGATGGATGCAGAAATCATCCGGAGACGACAACAGAGCATTGATGCTCGGAATGCAACAATAGCAGAAACACAACAAAAAATTGTTGATGTTTACAAAGATATTGAAAACAGTTTGTTTATTTCCTAAAGTTTCCTTTATGTTCAGAATATTATGTTATTTAAATGGTTGTTTTAATTGTTTGGATTGTAAATGTCATGTGCCGTGAATTTTTTTGATTGTGCATATTATTAGAACCATTGACCACAATTGTAAATAACAATTAAGATTCGTGTAAGTTTTCTAACAAATGGACTAAATAAATAGATCAAGCCAATGGACTAACTTAATACATAAAGCAAATATCAAAATCAAACATTGTATAGGAAAAAAACTACTAAAACAACTTAGTTAAAATCGTTCATCTTCATGGCATTACCCTCTTCCTCGTGGACACCGGCTTTGGCTTGAGCACAAAAATCAACCAGCAATTCAAGCAACGCCCGATGCCTCTCTTGAGTTTTTTTCAAAGCATCGAGTGAGTCTAATGCGACTCCACGGTGTCCTAATGCTTCCATGTCAGCTATCATCATTCGGTTCTTCGCCATCACTCTCCTGAGATGCTCACAACAAGCGTGTATCAATTTTGCACAAAATGAGTCTTCATATGCCTGCTGCACAAACCACACGCGCATACAATCATGCAATTTGGACGAGCCAGAAATTTTCATCAGATCATCTAAAAGTTGGAATTGTGCCATTGGAAACATTATGCCAGTTGATCCGCATCTTTCATTATATATTATTGTATTTAAATAGTAGAAGTATCTAAATATATTTAAACTTTGTTAATTATCTTATACCCTAGATATATGATATGCGTAAATCATTTCCAGAGATAAGTTTATACTTAAAACACATTGATAAAATTGCTATTTTATAGTAATAGATATATATGGCATACCAAATTTTGTTTAAATTTAAAAGATATTCAAGTTAAACATTTTCAATATCTTTCCACAACCATTTGATACAATGAACAGCTCAAACGAGTTTACAGTATAATTGATTTATTAGCATCATGGCAACTATATCAAATGATTTAGCAATTCGACCAAGAGGAAAACCAAAACGAAACGCGCAACAAACAAATGTAAGCAGAGGACGGCCACCAATATATCCAATCGCAATGGGTAATTCAGTTAGTTACAACTACACAGCATTATATTTATATACTATGTCTACCTTCAATGACAAATATTTTATTGTGTTAATGCAACTTAAATTTACGACAGGTATCAATAGTTTCAGCACACGGCCAACCTGCGCGTCTTTTTCAAACCAAGTCAACAACATCTTAACGCATATGCCAGCAACATGCGTACCAAATGTGAATAAATAAAAAGACAGCGATACAAAATATTTGTTAATTATTTGTTGATGGAATAATAACTATGTTATATGTTTTGGTTCAGTCTTTGAATGGACGTCCCCTCCGTCTTTTTGTGGTTTATGTGCCTGTTGTTGTTTTGGGCTGTGAAAGTGTGCGAGTTGACCGTATGTTGATATCATTAGGATCTGTTGTAAATTGAATTTGCATTAACGTGATCAAATAATTGTCATTGTAATATAATTCAGCAGGTAAATATCATGTTTTGTAGTTTCAACTAATATTCATGATGCAATTTGAAACAGATACTAATGATCTCAGCCTACGGCCGACTCGCATGCCTTCTCAAACCAAAAAAATAACGTTTGGATGCATAGGCCGACCACCGATATACCCAAACGAAACAGGTCATTTAATTAACTGAAACTATCCAACATGATATTTACACACTATATTTGCTTGCAATGAAAATTATTTGATCATGTTAATACAACTTCAATTTACAACAGATCCTAATGATATCAGCATACGGCCAACTCGCACGCTTTCACAGCCCAAAACAATAACAGCCACAGAAACCACAAAAAGACCGAGGGGACGTCCATTCAAAGACCTAACCAAAACACGTAATAATGTTATAATTTCTCCAGCAACTAATTAACAGTTATTTCCGCTTCGTCTTTTTATTCATTCGCATTTTTTGTAGCCATGCCTAAAGAGCCTACCTTTCTTGGAACTATTCAGCCTGGTGTACACATTGCAAAACGCAAATCACAAAGACTACATGATAAAATGAAAGCACCCGTGCAAAAAAATACCAAGACGGAGGTTTTAAATACCACATCTTCGCAAACAATCAAGAAGCACATAAAAACCAATTTAAAGGCATATCTAATGGTAAAGCCATTAGACAAATCCCTATAAAAAACACCATTTAGTGCCAAAAAATATATCAGTTTATATATATATATATATATATATATATATATATATATATATATATATATATATATATATATATATATATATATATATATATATATATATATATATATATATATATATACTAGACTTCAAAGCCCGCCCACTGGGCGGGCATGACTTGTAATTATAATTTGGATGGTTTTATTTACTAAAAAATATTTTTTTAAGGACGTTTTCATATTAGTATTCGATATTTGATTTATTTATGAAAATACATTCTTTGTATAATTTGGATGGTTTTATTAATTTAGCTTATGACCCGTCTGACCCGTGTCTTTAACTTGACCATAAATGTGTTGGATTAGCATATACAACTTGGCACACTTGATACAAGAAACTCGTCTGACCCGTGCCTTTTAACTGTAGTTACCCATCGTAAAGTGACCCGTCTGACCCGTGTTTTTTGAGTGGGATGAACCGTCTGACTCGTGACTTAACTTGACCTAATCATTAAGTTGTCAAATCAAGAGAAGGGAGAAATACAAACCTTGTGATTGGTATTTCAATGTCAAAACTGGTTCGAGCACCCACTACATTGAAAACTTCTTGACTCATTACACATTTACACCATCGGCCACAGACAATAAGTTTTGAAACAAAAGTGGACTAACCGGTTTGCCATTGAACCATGCCCGGTACGGCAGAGTTATGTTCAATCTTAGTTCCTTAGCGAGACCATTAACCTCCACTCGAGTACCAGTTAGAGGAAGGACCGAATCTTGATCCCTACTCAAAAAGTTAAATATAAATTTGATAATAATGTTGCAAAACTACTCAGATTCATTACACAAAATAACCCCTTCTAATATTCTTATAACAAAAGAATTACAGCCACAGTGATATTTTTCTTATAATTTAAATTACATTTTATTAAGATTTACTAATCTAAAGCCAATTCTACACCATTTACTTGTTCACTTTTAAAGCTTTGACTGATCAGGGCTTCATCATAGTTTCAGTTGGTTCTCTTGTGTCACATCCTCTTGGTTGATTATGGGTACCTGAGAAATGAAGGATTGAGAATGTGATTAGCACCCCCTAAATTCAGATATTTAAAAGAGTCCCAAATACCCTAAATTCAGCTATTTAAAACAGTCCCATACTTAATAATGTTATTACTTTTAACAAATAACGGCTTCATATGCAAATCATTAACTCACCAACTGTAAAGTTGGTTTTAAGACCATTTAAAGTTGGTTTTAAGACCACAATTTCCTTAACCAAGACAATATTACCATCTTTTTCAGTGGTGAGTCCAAAATGTTCAGCATCTAATATAACAAAATCGGGATCGATACTTCTTGTCACACCCTATACAGATCACTGATCCGACATCATATTAATGCTAACTTCAGATGCTAATTAAAACCCAGCTTATAACTCAAATAAGAAGCTTGTTAACTTACCCACATCCATTAAGTTCCAGGTCACTGGTACTAAATGCAGCAGAATTCTGGTTTCTGGCACTACTGTGTACTCTTAAAAGTGTAACAGATAGGTTTCTCACTTTCACGATGGGAGCCTTTATGATCCTTTTTCCCGGGAACCTCATTGATAGCATGAAGATTTTTAGACATCAGTGGCACAGGAAGTAGACCCGACACTTGGTTATTTTTGGCCCTATGAAGCTCCTGATGTTTAGTTTCTGCAGAATTGTTCTGCACAAAAGCCTTGCAGCAGATGAGTGATATAAGTACTCTTGAAGTACATCATAAATAGCTTATATTAAGTCATTGCAATCATAGTACTATCAATAGCTAACCTGACAAGATGGGCAGGTTGGACAGGGCAGTTCATTCCAAACACTATTTCAGCCATTATTGTCGCATATTTTCTAAGGATTAGTTATTTAGTTTCTGAAATAAGTTACGCAGTCCGTATTTTATTTTCTTTATCTACGTTAAAAAGACATTTTTTGGTGATTAAGGTTGTCTACTTTTAGTCATTTTAAGTTGACTATGCCGAGTCGACGTGTTAGTAGTATAAAAATAGCTGGGTGCCCAAACCTATCTGTTAATAAATAAATGTCCCAAGACTGCCATATCGAAAAGTAGATTAGTAACCTTAAGGCATGATGATAAACCCCCTTTTTATGACAATAACTGACCTCATGTATCGGTTGTTGGAACGGCCTTATGGCTTCTAATTCAGGTAATTTAACTTTTGATGCCTGTAAGAAACAAAGAAAAACAATAAGATTTTAGTTGTCATGCAAACCGTAAGGTAAAGCAAAGATGGTGAGTTGGTTAGTGCTTAAAGATAGGAATGGCATTAGTATTAGTGATTCGTTTTTAAGTTGGGTGCAGATATGGATGACAAAACTTGAGCATATCATAAGATATAGCAAGTAAAGAGTTAGTTAACAGATATGGAGAAAATACAGTAAATTTACATAACTTAGTATTCCCCAAAACACATATTTGCTTTTGGCATGTTCATTTATAGGTTATTCTTTTGGTTATTACATATCGATGTCACAGGTAATCAATATAGTCAAGCAGTTTAGCTTTCACACTCGTTAAATGCATTACTGTTTAGCTAAGGTCAGGATAAGTGTTAAAAAGGTTGATAGATACCTGTATGTGAAGGTAGTTGACTACCCCATAGATGACATCAGGAGATAAAGGTGGCTTTTTGTCTTAACTTTGATCATCGCACTCGAAATTAGCAAACATCTTTGCGACTCTCCTAAATCTGCACGGGTTATAGTTTGGTTCATACCTCTCAAATAGCAGGTCTAGGTTGCTAGACAATTCTTTTTTTCGGATCCACAGGTGCTTCAACCTATAGTACAAAGTACTACATGGTGAGAATCTCGTATTGAGTAGCTTAAGCAAAAGAAAAAAAAAGTACTGGAACTAACCTTTTCAAGAAAACGGTCTATCGATCCATTACTTAATTTGGTCATCAACGAACCTCCTGTTCTGGAATTTGTTCCAGTGACTGCAAGAGCAACCAACTTCCTTTGACCATCAGCTACTTCACTGCTCAAGGTTCGAGTTATCGATGACACTGAGTTGATTGCATCCTTGAAACATCATAGAATTATTGAGAATATGGGAAATGTGTAACAAAAATATAGTGAAAGTTCCTAGAACAGATGACCAATTACAACGCAAGCACAAAGAAGTGCTGCAAATAAGGCTATGTGGTGAACAAATCCAGAGTCGGGCTCTGATGTCAATAGACCAACACCTGTTTCCATTGAGTTCACGTCGTTGTCCAATATCTGAAACTGAAAAAAGTTCCTGAAATAGTATGCCATGTGTGATACAGAAAGTCAATTTAAAGTCAAGGTGCTTCATATTTGTGCTCATAAACCAACCTAGACAATTCTTTTGTCGGATCCACAGGTGCTTCAAACTACATGGTGAGAATCTCGTATGGAGTAGCTTAAGCAAAAGAAGAAAAAAAATACAGGAACTAACCTTTTCAAGAAAACGGTCTATCGATCCATTAATTAATTTGGTCATCAACGAACCTCCTGTTCTGGAATTTGCTCCAGCGACTGCAATAGCAATTAACTTCCTTTGACCATCAGCTACTTCACTGTTCAAGGTTAGAGTTACCGACGACGCTGAGTTGATTGCATCCTTGAAACATCATAGCATTATTGATAATATGGGAAATGTGTAACAAAAATATAAGAAAAAAACAGTAAGAAGAGATGATAGTATTGGAAGAAATGGTCAAAATTCCTTACGCTCAAAGCAACCGCCAAAGGCGAATGTGTAGAATCTACTTGCTGCTGCAATCGCTTCTGAAATGTAGCATCAACTTTGATCAAACATGGCGTTGCACGAGGTTTCAAATGTAGGAACAATAAGCCCTCCATACTCGATCTCAGTGCTTCCTGCAAGATATATGGCAGCCAATTCATCAGATCAGACCATCCTACAATTAGAAGCAAGCAATCCTTCAAATACTTATATACTCCCTCCATCCCACATATCTTGCCCACAAAGAAACCAAAAAAACTCATTTTAGATAGGTACAATTACTGCAGAAATTAATTAGTGGAATATCAAATTTTACCCTCATGCATTTAAGATAATGATATGGCTAAAGTGAAATTAGTATATTAGAACTACCAATTTATGAAAGTGGACAGCTTTTTTTGGCACAGATGAAGATATAAAGTGAACTACAATTTTGGGATAAACGGAGTAAACCCTTGAGACACAAACCTGTAGAGCTTGCTTGCCAGAAGCTTGAAACTGGGCTCGAATTTGTCTTGCAACAATAGATTCAAGCTTAGACTGAACTGATTTTTCCAGTTGATTTTTCCATAAAATGTTCTTATCCCAACTTTTATCCATGCTATTGAGATAGTACTTCTTGATATATATGATAATGGTGGAGGTGTGGCAGTTAGCTACTTCGAGGTACAATTTCAAAACATAAGCAAATAATTGATCATCTTGTTTGCTAATTATCTCATATTTTTTATGTATTACTTACTAAATGCTATGCCAAACACCCTAATAATTTTAATGGAATTCAACGACATTACTAATAAAGTAGGCTAACTCACTCAGTGCCTATGTTGGTGAACTATATGACATGACCCGCATATACATTATTTAGAAACTTCAAACATTTCAAATGAAACCATAAGCCATCAACAAAATCGTATTTTTTTTATCGTCAATGAACTCAACAGCAAAAGTACCAATAAACTAATGAAATCATTGTACTTTTCAAAGATTTTTAATTTTTCTCCCATGTATAATAAAACTTTTCATGCAGGCGTTGAATCTTACTGGTTTCACCTCCCCATTCCATATGCAATGAGCAGCCAAGAACCCGATAACAGCTGATACAATGAATAACAGAGCGGGCTGAAAACAAAACCAACATCAGATTACATGTTGTACTTAAAAAAGAAACTCTTGGTGTAATTTAAAAAATAGTGCATGTTTACAAATACAACACATTTCACTATAAGATTAGAGGAAAAACCAACGTTAGAAGTGCCCTTTGTGTCTTCCGTAAGTTCTTCAATTGTATTTTTAAATTCTTGTGTCCTTTCAGTTTCATCTATGGGTAGGTAGATGACATCGTATTGAACTGTAATTACATACTGGTAATGGTTTAAAATTCGTATAAGATATTTGTGTAATGGTTTAAAATTCGTATAAGATATTTTTGTATCAGATAGATCCTCAACAGAAACATTGGTGCTTTGGATTTGCTAACTTTCCACCCCACCCTTCGTATTTATGCGTTTAACTTGATTAATCACTGCCATAGTCAATTGATTATTATTTGCGAACTAATTTTTTTTAACTTTTTGAAATGCCAAAAAAAGTGTTTCCGGGTAAACTCAACCTGACCCGTTCCACTTTGAACCTAAAAATGACTAATTTCATCCTGGTCCCGTTCTGACCCATTTCTTGACCCACATAAATGTATGAGTATCGCATTAGAAAGCCACAGTTTATAAGTGCAATTATACCTGAACCACTTTAATTTTCGTGTGCAGGTGTACATGTATTTTGGTTCGGTGTTGCGCCTCATTTCCTACCTGGATGCCACAAACAACGCGGCGCATAACATGTAAGTATAAAAACATAAATGTATTAGCAGCATATTAAAAAGTATTTAAAGTGAACATTTACTTAGAAAAGTGAACATCAGTTTGTGGGTGCAATTATACCTGAGCCACTTGAATATTTTTGTGCAGGTGTATATGTATTTTCAGTAAACACATTTGAACCTAGAAAGCTTGTAGTCATATTGTGACCTGGGATTTCCCTGACTGGAGAAGCATGTGTAGTATGAGTGTTGGAGCCGGTGTCAAAATCCAAGGTTTTAACCATTGACGGCTGACCTATAGATGAATAAGACATTTATGGTAATCATATTACGACTTACACCCAAAAAAAAACCATGGAAGCAAACGACGGTAAATTACCAGAATGCCGCTGTTGACCAAAAGAAGCTACAGTAGGTACACAACGACTAGGAATTGTAGAATCATGAACATTGTGTGGTTGTATACAGAACGACTCAATGTTCCGTCAACACTAATTGAAGATTAGTGTTGTTTATGGGAATTAATGATTGAATGTTTAAGAAATATCTAATTTAGCCTAACCAATTACAAAATGGAAAAAAATAAATTAAATTTGAAAATAGTAAGAGAAATACCTCGATAATAGGATCCTTAATGTCATCACGCTCTGCTATCCTATAGAGAAAGAGAGTACTTCAATTCATAAAAAAAAGGAATTCTCATCGTCAGCTGTTAACTCATACTTGAGTAAAATACCTGATGCGTGGTTTTGTAACCTTACAACAGGTTTTACCTCCCGAGGGATCTCAAGAGGCTTACAACCCCACCAGGCAGTGTACCTGACCGATGTAGTATAGTGTAGTGGTAAGTACGGGGGATTGATCGTTCTCCACAGGGAATAGTGTTCGTTAGGTATGAAAGGCTACTCTAATTAGGTCTAAGGGTTGAGGAAGATTCTTTTTATGTTTTTTATATTTTATGAAAAGCAAGTAAAATCTCGGTTTTGAAGGAGTGGGGCGGAATTAGTTGCTAGTCAACTAACCCAAATTACTACAAATGCAATAAAATAAATAACTGAAATGAAAATGTGGTGAGAAACTTATGTGTAGAGAAATGTGTTTACTTAGATTTCCTTACTCCGTAACTATCTTTTACCGGTTAATTAGTGTGTATTAGTCGTGTGGATGACGGGTGTATTCCTTAATACCATTCGTGGGGTGGCGTACTTACTTCCCCAACTCTACAAGCTCCTACTTCACTCCTATGTCGAGCCGGCTAGGAAGCTCCTAACATGGGATCACTAGAATTCGCTTGTGCATTAAATACAACCATAAAAACCTTTAGTACGCGTTTGGTTCATGTTTCTTAAGACGTTCAAGCAAGTTACCGAATAGGAAGTTAGCCAGTTTTCTTAAGCCTAACATAGATAAACAATCATCCAATACAACTAATAACACACTAACAACCAATAATCAATAGCTAGGTTTCATTAGATCTAAGCAAACACAAGATAAATTTAGCCTAACATGTTAAACAAAAGACAAGGATAAGATAGAATCAAACAACACATAGACATATTGAATGATTAATTGATAACTTATCTTTCAATGAAACATGGAAGATCTCAAGGCCAAAGGCCCTGAAAAAGTAGCTAAAATCGTCTTAGGGTTTTATCCCAAAATTCCACACACTAAGCTCTCCCTTAATGACAAAAATTAGAAAACTATATATAGATTTTTGGATCTGACGGCGTCACCTTATGCATTGTGACGCCGTCACCTCGCCGCTTTTAGGGTTCCCGGATGACCTTCTTGACGCCGTCCCTCTTTAGCTCTTCAAAAATCCATTCTGGCCTATCAAGGCTTGACGCCGTCTAACCATGAACGTGACGCCGTCCCCTTATGATTTAAGCCGTGACGCCCTTAATCAAGTTAAAGCGTGACGCCGTCAGAATTCACATGCTATCTCACTGGCCCGTCATGAGTAAATTTCACGTCCAACTTTTCTTGCCAAGGCATGACGCCGTCCAGAGTAAAGTCTGACGCCGTCAAGAGTAACTTTTAGCCGATTCTTGAGACTTTGCCGTTTTCTTCACTTTAATGCTCCAAAAACGTCCAAAATGCCTCCTTTTCCAGATTTCTCCTCAAAAGTACCTAAAATGACAAAAGGAACGATTTAGGGCAATATTTGATCAAATAAATACGATTTAAAGCTTAAATGACCCCTTAAAAGCGGTACACTTTTCGCCTCATCAAATACCCTTACACTTGAGATTTGCTTGTCCTCAAGCAAATGCGCTTTTATTCTAATCAAAATACAAGTTAGGGGTCATTTAATGCAAACATAAAAGTAATTACAACAAATAATCGTTCCACTCTAATCATAATAAGCACGGAGATTACACACTAGCACCTCACAAGTAGTGTTTAGATACTCACATCTCTCAAGTGTCATCAAAATAAATCTCATAAATGAAAACGGATAATATCTCTCACTACCTGTCATAGCAAATAGATTACCATAGGCTTGGGAAAGGATCGAAAACCTCCTCCACTAGGCGTAAGCACCTAAGATAAACTATCAAAGAGGGCTTTTAAATGGGTTATAACGTTAGGTGTAGGGAAAAGGAAAACACGGTTTTGTTGGATACGGGATATTTTACTGGTGGCTAGTTAAAAATCTTGGTCAATTACATGTACTATACAATGTTGCTAAGCCAAGACTAGACTCGATCTTAAGCTACAAACGAAATAACAAAATAACAAAAACATAAAACAAACATAAAATGAAACGGGATGGTAGTCCGTATGTTTTTTCTATTTTTCATTTTCTCATTTTTTTGTGTTTTTCTTGATTTTTTTTTTTTTTTTTTTTTTTTTTTTTTTTTTTTTTTTTTTTTTTTTTTTTTGCATACACTTTTACCCTACCATCCAAAATAATACATCATAGGGGCATTGCATTCCCCTTACACTTGAACTTTTACATAACTTTACAAATACTAATCTAATGACTCGAATTAAGATAATTGAAAAACTTGGAGTACTTTTAAAACATTTAGCACATATGGGGGTAATAAATGATGTTCTTCCCCATTACTCCATTATACTAGTACTTTACCCATGAGTCCCAATCGTCCCAAAACAATATGTACAAGGATATGACTCGACTTAGCAACCATGTAATCAACTAGATAATTAACTTGGGTTTAAACAAATGTTGTAACAATAATGCACTAAAGATGAGTGCAAAGATGAGTGCATACAAGGTAGGCTAAGGCGATTTGGGTGTACATTTTAGTGGGGTGTAACAAATTCTTCCTTTAAGTAAAATGCTTAAAGGTCGAAACGAAAAGATAGGCTCTGAGGGGTGTACTAGGGGTATCGTGTACTAAAAATGAGTACAACGCAAAGGGTGTGGGAGAATTACTTGACCAATGTAGCCAAAGTAATTATAACAAAAACACAGGTGTAAAACAATGGGTTAATCCTAATGCCTCTTATCATGTAGTAAATCTAACTACACGAATGTAGTCTCACTTGTGGCCTTGGAATGGTCCTAACGCAAGTTCTAGAATCTAAGTGCTACCGGTACACACATCATAGCATAAATGCTTTTCCTACCAATTCTAGGGGCGAACCTCACATATTTGGGGTGGAAAATTTTTTTAGTGGTACGGTTTTTTGTGCTAGTCATATAACTCCTATCCATGAGACGCTCATTAAGACCAAAGTTTCACTCCTAAGTGTTGTAAAAAATTTTAAATTTGGCACTAAAATTGCCTTAACAAGTATGTCTCTCAGTTTTATTACACATCTACTATTAAACAAACAAAAATCAAGCGTAATTGTATTCTCTAAAATCGTACTTTTACCCTCCCCTTACACTTAAGATGAACATTGTCCCCAATGTTCAAGTAACAAGATGTAAAAGCAAAAAGTAAAAGAATGAAATTAAATACTCCCCTGATTCGCTCGGTGGATAGTGAAATTACACGGTTAAATCTTCCTCCAAAGAGAATGTTGAAGCTCCATGACTAATGCATCGCCATAAGCTTGATTCCAAAAACATCTCCTTGTCCAAAATAACCTGTTAAACCTGAGAAAACAAACACGAAAACCTGCATAACATCGGCGGGAAAAATCTATATATAAGGATATAATGCTTGTGGACTGATAATTTTGCAGATTCCTGGAGATTATAAGTTGGAGATTTAATAAAAACTTTTTATGAAAACAAAACTTTCAAAAATTTCTGGAAATTAAATCTGACGCCGTCAGGTTATAAACCCTGACGCCGTCAGAAATGACCTGACAAAAATTTTCATTTTAAGTTTCCGGAAAATTTCTGGAAAAACCTTTACCTTACTTCCTGGAAATCCTGCAAAACATCATTATGACTCGATACAAGCATTTGACTCAAACAAATACGAATATGTATGCTAATTTATTATTATTACGATTCATGTTCATATGTGTTCTAATAAACCAATTTAGATTTCCCTTACACTTATCTTTTGCAAAATACCTTTATATGTGGTTAAGACGAAGTTAAAAACAACATAAAGCATTTTCACAAATTACTTTTGAACATGAATCAATACTAATAAAAATTAAACACACATACGGAAACAAATAAAATCAAACAAACAAATAAATAAACACACAAAGCAAATAAAACAAATAAAGCTTGGGTTGCCTCCCAAGAAGCGCTTTTCTTTATTAACGAGTCTTGTAGCTAGACTCAAAGTCACGCTACCCTATATAAGTGAGCTCGTCATCGAGGACGTCTTTAGGGTTAAGCTTGGATTGAAGTTTCCTATTGGTCCGCTTAGTACGATATGTCTTTTCAAACTTCTCTCCATCCGGGTCATACAATGTCATCTTAATATGCCATGACCCATCTCCATCTTTGGGTGGTTTATCCCAACTCCACTTATGATCATCTTCCTCACAAATCCACTTATTCATTCCTAGGTTAATTGGCAAAACTCCTAGGAAATCAATCATCCTTCTAAAAACTAGAGAGTCTTCAAATGGATCCAATTCGGTGTCCCTAGCCAAGAGTTGTTCTACCGTATGTGTTCGGTTCACAAAGTCCTCTTCTAGGTAAAATGGGCGTTGGGGTCCTATGAAGTCTCTATCAATCCAAGGTCCATATCTAGATGGTCTCCTATTTAATTCTAACCAATGGGGTGTCGGTTCCTCACTAGTATCATAGGCGTGTTTCTTAACATCATAGATTGACCAAGTATCTCCTTCTCCTACCGCTATCTTAGATTCCTTACAATCAATCATAGCACTAGCGGTCGCCAAAAATCCTCTACCTATCAACAAGGGGCATGTAGGGTCGCTAACCATATCAAGGACGTGGAAATCGGCTAAAATGGTTAGTTTCCCAATGTGTACTAACACGTCCTTAACTACTCCAACCGGGTAAGCAACACTTCCATCCGCTAAGCCTATTATCACCTCGGTTTCTTCAAGTTTTCCAAGTTTTAGAGAGGTGTAGAGAGGTAACGGAAGTAGGTTAAGGCTTGATCCAAGATCGGCTAATGTGTCATAAGCCTCCGAATTACCGATCTTGCAAGGTAGAACAAATAAGCCCGGATCATCTAATTTCTTAGGTAGCTTGTTTTGAACAAAGGCGGTCCCTTTTTCGCCTAACTTGAGCTTCTTCTCATCCAACTCATCAACAACCGGACTTTCAAGGTGGAGCTCCTTGAATTCTTCGTCAAGGTTTTGAGTGGGAGGTGTTTCAACTATGTTGTTGACCAATTTGGATGTCATAACTCCTTGGTCATTTGGAACGATTTGGGTTTGTTTGAAACACGTGCTCATGGAATTGACCGAATAATATTGTGGACAAGAACTAGGGGACGAAACCGATGAAATAGCGTTGACGTTTAGTTTCGGGTTCTTGACCGTGTTGCTAGGGAGTGCTCCCATTTCTCGGTCATTGAGGGCTTTCAACAAGGTGTCAATCTTATCGGTCATCTCGCTTTGTCTTTGTTTGAAATCGGCTTCAAACTTGGCTAAACGAGCTTCTTGAGATGCCATAAATTGAGACATCAATCCTTCAAAGTTATTGGTACTACCATTGCCGGAAGGATTGTTGTTGAAAGTACGGTTCGAGTTGGAACCGCTTGATTGGAAACGATTAGGTGGGTTGGAAGAATTGGGTTGTTGTGTGTTTTGGTTTTGTTTCCACCTAAGGTTCGGGTGATTTTTCCATGAGGGGTTGTATGAATCACCATAAGGGTTTGGCTCGGGTTTGAAAGTGTACCAATTGTCTCCCGCTCCGTCGGTACGCGATGATGCGTAATCCACAAAAGCTTGTTCGGGGAGTTCCATGCAATCACGAGTGTCGTGGGGACCACTACATAACTCAC
Organism: Artemisia tridentata subsp. tridentata; assembly: GCA_021014915.2. Classification (NCBI taxonomy): domain Eukaryota; kingdom Viridiplantae; phylum Streptophyta; class Magnoliopsida; order Asterales; family Asteraceae; genus Artemisia; species Artemisia tridentata. Next base: position 81,853,300 of record CP139505.1, read on the forward strand.
ATGAAGAAGTGATTTTGTTCACTTGGCTTGAAGGTTTAGGAGCCTCGTAGGATTTCATGAGAAACTTGACTTGGTCTTCAAGTTCTATGATCCTACGGTCGGAAGTGCTTGAATTGTTCGAAGGCAAAGATATTGCCTTGACCGTTTTATTCAAATCACGGGGATCACTCCAACTTTCGTTGTCATAAAGAGCAAGATCCTCTAGGAGAGCCCATGATTGTTCCGCACTTAGATCACGTAGCTTGCCACCGGCCGATTGGTCAATGGTTTGCCTCGTGGGAAGATTGATATGGTCATAGAAGATTTGGACTTGGAGCCAAAGTTCTATGCCATGGTGAGGGACTTTTTGGAGTAAGTCCTTGAATCGAGTCCATGCCTCGTAGAGAGTTTCGCCTTGACGTTGTTGGAACATCAAGATATCATTCCTTAGCTTGGTAGTTCTTCCCGGTGGGAAAAACTGAGCAAGGAAACGAGTAGTGAGATCATCCCAAGAGGTAATGGATCCTGCGGGTTGACGTTCTAGCCACTGACTAGCTTGGTCCCGCAGAGAGAATTGGAAGAGACGCAATCGGGTCGTCTCTCGAGTGGCAACATCAAGGTCTATAGAATCAACGATTTTAAGAAAGTCCTTGAGATGTTGATTAGGATCTTCAGAACGAAGTCCATGGAATGCGCATCCGCTTTGCACCAACCGGATGGTGTCGGATCGTAAGGGTGTGATATTGGCTCCTTGAGTGAGCTCAATGGTGTTTCGATAGCCATGGTGGCTAGGACGGGAATACTCTCCTAAAGTACGGGCTCTAGGAGGTGGTGGTGGTTGTTGTGGTGGTGGGTTGTGGGGGTTAAGGATATTACCATCTTCCATGATGTCGGATGGTATGGTTACGAACAAAGACACGAAGAAAATAGATAGACTAAAGAAAACCTAGAAAAATAAAATAAAAATCTCACTAGAAAGGAATCTAGTGAGTAGACCTAATAGAAATAAAAATTCAACCTAAACAATAACTATTCCCCGGCAGCGGCGCCAAAAACTTGATGCGTGGTTTTGTAACCTTACAACAGGTTTTACCTCCCGAGGGATCTCAAGAGGCTTACAACCCCACCAGGCAGTGTACCTGACCGATGTAGTATAGTGTAGTGGTAAGTACGGGGGATTGATCGTTCTCCACAGGGAATAGTGTTCGTTAGGTATGAAAGGCTACTCTAATTAGGTCTAAGGGTTGAGGAAGATTCTTTTTATGTTTTTTATATTTTATGAAAAGCAAGTAAAATCTCGGTTTTGAAGGAGTGGGCGGAATTAGTTGCTAGTCAACTAACCCAAATTACTACAAATGCAATAAAATAAATAACTGAAATGAAAATGTGGTGAGAAACTTATGTGTAGAGAAATGTGTTTACTTAGATTTCCTTACTCCCTAACTATCTTTTACCGGTTAATTAGTGTGTATTAGTCGCGTGGATGACGGGTGTATTCCTTAATACCATTCGTGGGGTGGCGTACTTACTTCCCCAACTCTACAAGCTCCTACTTCACTCCTATGTCGAGCCGGCTAGGAAGCTCCTAACATGGGATCACTAGAATTCGCTTGTGCATTAAATACAACCATAAAAACCTTTAGTACGCGTTTGGTTCATGTTTCTTAAGACGTTCAAGCAAGTTACCGAATAGGAAGTTAGCCAGTTTTCTTAAGCCTAACATAGATAAACAATCATCCAATACAACTAATAACACACTAACAACCAATAATCAATAGCTAGGTTTCATTAGATCTAAGCAAACACAAGATAAATTTAGCCTAACATGTTAAACAAAAGACAAGGATAAGATAGAATCAAACAACACATAGACATATTGAATGATTAATTGATAACTTATCTTTCAATGAAACATGGAAGATCTCAAGGCCAAAGGCCCTGAAAAAGTAGCTAAAATCGTCTTAGGGTTTTATCCCAAAATTCCACACACTAAGCTCTCCCTTAATGACAAAAATTAGAAAACTATATATAGATTTTTGGATCTGACGGCGTCACCTTATGCATTGTGACGCCGTCACCTCGCCGCTTTTAGGGTTCCCGGATGACCTTCTTGACGCCGTCCCTCTTTAGCTCTTCAAAAATCCATTCTGGCCTATCAAGGCTTGACGCCGTCTAACCATGAACGTGACGCCGTCCCCTTATGATTTAAGCCGTGACGCCCTTAATCAAGTTAAAGCGTGACGCCGTCAGAATTCACATGCTATCTCACTGGCCCGTCATGAGTAAATTTCACGTCCAACTTTTCTTGCCAAGGCATGACGCCGTCCAGAGTAAAGTCTGACGCCGTCAAGAGTAACTTTTAGCCGATTCTTGAGACTTTGCCGTTTTCTTCACTTTAATGCTCCAAAAACGTCCAAAATGCCTCCTTTTCCAGATTTCTCCTCAAAAGTACCTAAAATGACAAAAGGAACGATTTAGGGCAATATTTGATCAAATAAATACGATTTAAAGCTTAAATGACCCCTTAAAAGCGGTACACTTTTCGCCTCATCAATACCAAACTATTCAATATCTCAAGTTTGATTCTTATGAATCATCATGTTCGATTTGAGTTTTATTTGAAAGGGTGATTGATTCAGCATATATTTTACACTAATATTTTATTTTCAAAGGAGTCATTAGCATCCAAGAAATTCAAAAGGCAGGTAACAAAACTTACATAGTTTGGAAAGACCACCATATCCACATCTCGGGGAACATCACGAATTATTTGCCTTAGTGAATACTCCCCAGCACCAGCAGGGTGCATTAGTTCATCTGTGTCGACATGAAGTATCCAGTGCATGACTGATTTCTAACAATTTTAGATGCAAAAGCCTCAATGATAAACAATATCAACATACAATGATGACTTGCTTGAAACTCAGTCATTAACATGTATGTGTAATTAATAATTACTCGATTAATAATTCGAATGCTACTGTAAGATCATCTTAAAACACAAATGCACAACTCAAGCTGCTGTGACTGTTTCCTGCTTGCATTTAGTTTCTGTGTAGGGTTTGTGATTTCTTTCTTAACCGTTAATTTCTTGCTGAGGACATTACGTGATTTATTAGACAAATTAGATGTCATTGCACTCCAAAATCCATCTGAGAAAAAAACTCACATGAATGATATTAGAGCTAATGCTTAAAACAAATACAAACGAACACTTTGTACTGCTGGGATGTTGCCAGTTTGTCTTTTACATTCGTACTGCTACGATCTCGAATTAGTACTGCCATTGAAGGTTAGTACTGGTGGTATATATTCGTTTGTACTGCTTGTATTTATTATAATACGATTCAATTGATGGATACTAAAAACTAATCTAGCACAATCAATTAAAAAAACTGAACAAAAATTGAATCGGAAATCGAATTAAATATATACCTTGGATTATTTAGTCATTCACATCAATTTTCAATATATTCCATACGAAAATGATAGATAAATAGATTGAGGATGGTGCGGCTGCTCAAGATTTTTAGTTACCTTGTGTGAGATGGTGAGGCTGCTCTTGCAAAATCAAATGATATAATTAACCTAAACACGACAATGATAGATAAATAGAGTGAGGATGGTGCGGCTGTTCAAGGTTTTTACTTACCTTGTGTGAGATGGTCAGGCTGCTCTTGCAGATACCTCAGCATCAGTAGCTGGAAAAAAAAATAAAAGAAAAACACAATTCAATAATACTTCTTTGTGATAGATAAACAACAAACCTGTGGATACATATTACCAACAAATAAGTCAAACAATCTGCACAATAAACCATAAAATAAAAAAGTGTGTTTGATAATGAGATGAATGAGTGATAGTAGGGTATTGGGGAAAAAAAATACTCAGTATAATGAATTGACAAATATTATATACAACATACCAAATGAGCCAATTAAAAATTGAGGGAAAAAAACCTTGAACATCAATGTTTCTTGCAAACCTGTGATGTAGAAAATACAAAAAATCATATACGGATCATTAGAAGAGACTGTGAGGAAAAAGGACATTAGGGTTTTTGAGAAAAAGTATATTATGAATGAGGTGTGATTTTTTTACGTATATGTTTTGATTAGGGTTAACTAACTTGTAGGGATTCTCCTATTGCTCTTTTGTCTAGTATATCTTTTTTGTTTCAGGTGCTTCATCACAATCAATGGCTTGGTTCCATTGGTTGAGACGTCTCCATGTTAACCTAAAGATGCATGCTCGAATCTCACTATGGTCATTTTTTAAAATTTCAGATTTAAAGGTCAAACCTGCGAATCTTGGTCAAACATTGCTTACATGGCATGCTTAGGTGGATTAAGAGCATGATTAGTCATCAATCCAGCGCTTATTCATCAATCCTGCATTTGATGACGTCATGCGCATACTGTTATATATAATATGTAGATATATAATAAATTATTTAATTTATTATACGTTTACAGATTATTTTGACCATGGAGATCCTATTTACACATGTCAATCGTGCGATGCATTACTGTGGCATGCTGTGGCTATGGTAGGATCGACGTCTTCAAACGAAGAGACATACTCTATATGTTGTGGAAAAAGAAAAGTGAAATTAGGAAATGAAGTTAAGAATCCACCTGAATTGTTGAGACAACTTATGAATGGTGAACATCCAAAAAGCAAGGATTTTGTTGATAATATCAGGCGATACAATTCGATGTTTTCATTCACATCCATGGGTGCAAAGCAGGTCACATCTGTTAATCAAGGATATGGAGCATATTGTTACAGGATACAAGGTGAAAATTATCACAGAATAGGGAGTCTGTTGCCAGAGGGCAATAAACCTCCTGTTTTTGCACAGTTATATATTTATGACTCAAAGAATGAAATACAGAATAGAATTAATTGTGTCAGGTATGACAACGTTGATTATTTTGTCATTTCGTACATGTTGTTTATATATTACTTGCATAAACAACAGCATACTAATATAACTATATTCATTTCATTCAGTACCATCGACAGCACATCGACATCAACCAACTATAACATAGACCACCAACTAACTGTAGATTTACGCGACATGCTGGATACCATCAATCCATTAGTTGGTCAGTTCAGAATGGCCGGGGAACGATTAGTCAGGAAAAGTGATGAAAACAAATTCAAATTACGCCTTATCGGTACACGAGAACGAGATGGTAGAAATTATAATCTACCCACAGCTGATGAAATTGGAGGACTCATAGTTGGGGACTTTGACGCGACAACACACAAAAGAGACATTATTTTACACTTACAAGAAGGAGGGCTTAGAAGAATTAGTGAATTGAACCCGTCATATCTGGCATTACAGTACCCGTTGTTGTTCCCATATGCAGAAGATGGTTACTGGACAGATATATATCATGTAGGCGTTACTAATTACACACCAACAAACAAAAAAACACGAGTAACAATGAGGGAGTATTTTGCATATCGACTACAAGAAAGGACAGGAGTTTTCTCGATGATACTCAATGCAAGGAGGCTATGCCAACAATTTATTGTTGACGCTTACACTATGATAGAATCTGAAAGGATGTCGTTTGTTAAAAATCAACAGAAGGATTTGAGGAGTGAAACATATTCTAAACTTGCAAAATTGGCAGAGCAAGAAGATTCTGGGGTGACATTACGTGGGAAAAAGGTTATATTACCATCGTCATTTACTGGGAGCCCAAGATATATGATGCAAAACTATTTAGATGCAATGACAATATGCAAGGTTTACGGATATCCTGACCTGTTTATCACATTCACATGCAATCCAAATTGGCCAGAAATTGCGCGTTTTGTCGCAGATAAGGGGTTGAAGTCTGAGGACAGGCCTGATGCGATAACCAGGGTATTTAAACAAAAGCTGGACAGTCTAATGAGAGATTTTAAAGACCGCCATTTTTTTGGACATTTAGAAGCAGGTATAATCATATTTCTATTAGAAAAATGTAGAGTAACTGCATCAATTATCATTGATTATATACAGTACTTAACATTATCATCTTGATGCAGCTGTTTATACCGTTGAGTTCCAAAAAAGAGGCCTACCACATGCTCATATACTGCTTTTCTTGGAAGAAAAAGATAAAATCAAAACAACAAGCCAAATTGATCGATTTATTTCAGCGGAAATACCGGATAAAAATGAAGACCCGGAACTGTATGAAATTGTTACTGATCATATGATGCATGGGCCATGTGGCCCCCAACGGCCAACTTGCCCCTGTACCGTAAAAAACAAGTGCACAAAGAAATTCCCTAAGGAATTTAACAATTCGACAGCCATAGATGACAGTGGATACGCACTTTATAAAAGGAGGAACGATGGATGTACAATAACAAAGAGCGGGTCAGAATTACACAACGGATACGTGGTACCTTACAATCCAGCGTTGTTGAGACGCTACCAATCACATATTAATGTGGAGTGGTGCAATCAGGCGGGTTCCATAAAATATATTTTCAATTATATAAACAAGGGTCCAGATAGGGCCACGGCGGCCGTAGAAGACCAAGATGTAGATGAAGTCAAAGACTATTACGATTGTCGATATCTTTCAGCGTGTGAGGCGGCATGGAGGATTTACAAAGTTGACATCCATTACAGATTTCCTCCCATTGAGCGCTTGCCATTTCATTTGGAAGGCGAACAATCGGTTATATTTGATGCTTCAGAAAGCATTGACTGTACTTTGGATAAAGCATCCGTAAATGATACGAAATTTGTCCAATGGATGAAAACAAACAGGATGGATCAAGAAGCGAGAAGCCTACTTTACCACGAGTTTCCACAACACTATGTATGGAAACAAGAAGAGAAGATTTGGGTAAAAAGACAAAAAGGCACATGCATTGGACGCGTACATCACGTGTCGCCATCAACCGGGGAGCTGTTCTATTTACGAGTCTTGATTAACAAAGTCCCAGGTGCACAAGATTGGGTTGACTTTATAAAATTCGAAAATGTTACGTACAATACATACAAGGAGGCTTGCCAAGCGCGGGTCTATTGGAAGATGACAAAGAATATATCGATGGGTTGTTAGAAGCCAGTCTATGGGGGTCCGGAAACTATCTGCGTAAGTTTTATGTCATACTAATCCTGACAGATTGCATGTCTCGACCAGAGTTTGTTTATGAAAAAACATGGGAAGTAATGGCTACTGACGTGTTACATGCAGAGCGAATAAAAAGGAATGATCCAGGTATGAATTTTTTAATGTAAAACATTAAATTGGAAACAACATATCTGCATGACTTATAAAAAATACGCTCAGTATTTGTTATCTAAAAACAATGTAATTCAACATAACTACTAATAAGCAGGACATTATATTAGGACACAAACACTGTCTAGAAGTCTACATATTATATCCATAACCAAAGGAAACTACCACTACCGTGTCCACATTACGCAACAACGCATATACTTATCATAATATATGGTCGCCATAACCAAAATAAAAGTTTACGTACCCAGAATAACATACCAAAAGCAGCATCAGCAAACATGAAACATTGGAATCTTGACTTCATTTTCCCCACAGAAAACAATAGCTTTGTCGTCCCTAACATTCTTGACATATTTAAATCTCAACATCTGATTCTCTTTGAAACCCCATTCTGCAGCCAATTGTCTCCAGGGTCCTTTAAGATAAACATGGGTAACACGGTTCACATTCTCATGGTGCTTCTCCTGGAAAATCATAAGTCTGAAACGATGAGACTTATGCTGCACCAATGCATGCTCATGTTTGAAAAGTTTGTGCTTCTTCATGAGGTTTTCAGGAATTGTCTGAAAAATAATTCAAGAAAAAAAATATGAAAACCGTTTGAATGAATAATTTTAATTTAATAACTGAAACCCAAAATTTAATACTTATACCAATCTTTTCTGCTCAAAAACATAACAATATAATGGTCTGTAAAAAGTTTTTTCTTCATCCATATGATACTTGGCATGGCCACTCCATTTGCAAATTTGTAGTATCCTTGGATCTAACAAATCAAAATAACAATATCTCATTAAATAACGAAACCAATCATTGACTGTGCACACAACAATAATACACTTATAAACATTAACCTTTATCGATGCCAGGATACGGATCACCTCTTGCCACTAATGTGCGCTTGAGTGTCTCATGTGTTAACGCCATACCATTTTCTTTAAATATGATCATCTGAGCTCTGTTGTTGAACCCATTTGTAAACACAACCTTAACACCTTGAACAATGTGATTATCACTAACCAAATCCAGCCAGCCCTGCCCATAGAAAACAAAATCATACTTCGTTGTTGATACTGGGTTTGGCGTACGACGATGCATCACATCATACTCTTGATCATCCACTTTCAACATAAAAACCTCATCATCTTTAACATCTTTAATAAATTCTCTGGGAACAGTCTAAATAAATGACATAGAGAAAACAGGAAAATTTAATTTCACATATCACATTATCCAAATTAGAACAATAAACAATAAATGTGCATATACTGACCGGTGATTCAATAGGATTGTTGCCAACGAACCCCATCCATCTGGATGGACGCATGTCTGAGTTAACATTCCTGTAACCACCGCTCTCAACTCCTTTAAGATTATACCCTGTCACATAGAATGTATCGGCACTTTCCTTAATGAAGTGGATGTATGAAATGTCTTCGTAACCGCTTTTTTTAATAAAGTTTCTCCATTCATCACCGTACAACTGCCACTGTTCACACGACAACCAGTCCATCCAAACTTTGAATTTCACACACTTATTGTTGATCAAATATACCCAGTTTTGACCATTATAATACATCTCATGAAACCATTCAGGGAGTGTCTACAACATAACCATAATACAATTAGAGTTATGTATTAGCAAATATTAGGAAAACAACTCACAAAATCAAATCAAGCATTCTACTGTGTACACAACAACCACAAATTATTACACACCTGATTTTTCCGATAATAATAATCAACCTTCATCAAAAATTGATAAGCCATGTCTCTGAAAATAAAAAAATCAGCTTTAATAAGTTAAACAACAACAGACATTGGATATGAGGTCCATTCATTGTTGCCTTAAAATAAAAATGACAAACCCCCGCCAAGAAACATAAGTCATTTTAAAATACACATTCAAATCTACAATATATTAAATAAAAACACATGGGTGACATTATAACACAATGTTATTAAACAAACCACTAATCATTGTATTACAATATTTGGGGATCATTTAACTAAACAACATAACAACAATGCAATCTTATAATGTTATAATTAACCATGTATTACAGTGATAATCAATCGTCAATCATTACTAACCCATTATGAACCTCCATATGGTTTAAGATACATTTAAAACAAAAACACCGGTCAACTACTGTTATTAAGATGAATATTACATTGCTTGAAAATGGAAGCCTTCTTTTTACATGGGGGTGTGGGGGGGGGGAGAGGGAAAAAAAACACTTACAGTGATGATCGCACCTGAAATCGGAAAATATATGTGCGTTAGATTGATATAGATGAATACCGGAGTTAATTTTTATATATTAGTTTAAAGATGATAGTGAAAACAAGAAACTAAATAGCCACAATGATAACCTATAAAACACTTCTAAAATATTAAACATGCATTTGATATATATACCATATATAGTGTACAGCAACGTGGATAAAGGCCTATAGCAAAATTTACTTTAAATATTGTACATGCTATATTTTATGTAAATGTTTTATAAAATGAAACTAAAAAAAATAAATTTTAATTTTGCAGATTTGGAACTTTCGGACGAACAAAGAAAGAATATATGCCTTACATATATCGAGCACATGCTTCTTTGTAACAATAAAAGTTTAAGGAATATCCCAAACATGCCTTTCCCAAACGAAATGTTTTTCATGGCGAATTACAACAGACTGATAGCAGACGAGTTAAAATACAACCCAGAAGAATTACGAGAACAACACAATAAACTCTTTGGTACATTGACCGTCGAGCAAAAAAAATATATAATACTTTAATGGATGCTGTTAATGGCCAAACGGGTGGTATGTTCTTCGTATACGGATATGGAGGCACGGGTAAAACTTATCTTTACAAAACATTATCCGCTGCAATCAGATCACAAGGCGATATAGTATTAAATGTCGCATCAAGTGGTATAGCCGCACTTTTATTGGAAGGAGGGAGAACTGCGCATTCTCGATTTGCAATTCCCATCAATGTGGTCGATGATTCTATGTGCCATATCCCAGCAGATAGTGAACTGGCCGAGTTGATAAGGGAGTGCAAACTAATCATATGGGATGAAGCTCCAATGACGCATAGACATTGCTACGAAGCGTTCGATAGGACACTGAGAGACATATGTAGGACACATCATTCAACCCCATCGGATCAAGTATTCGGAGGAAAAGTAGTTTTGTTTGGGGGTGACTTTAGACAAATTCTTCCGGTCATCATAGGTGGTTCAAGACACAATGTTGTACACGCAGCAATAAATTCTTCGTATCTTTGGGACCATTGTACAGTGTTACGCTTGACTATCAACATGAGACTTGGAACAGGCACAAATCATTCTGAACGTAAAGAAATACAAGACTTTGCGGACTGGATATTATCAATTGGCAATGGAACGATCGGAGGTAAAAACGATGGAGAAGCAAACGTTGAATTCACGGACGATATGTTGATTCCTGACTCCGAAGATCATATTGGTGCAATAATAGAAGAGACTTACCCGGATGTGGTCAAAAACCTCTATAACCCGACCTTTTTCCAGGAAAGGGCCATACTCGCGCCTAGACATGAGCTTGTGGATATGATCAATGACAGGATGCTTACGCTACTTGAAGGAGATCAAAAAACATACCTAAGTTCTGATTCAATTGGTATTGTTGATGAAGACTCCACTTTCAATCCGGACTTATACACATGTGACTTTCTTAACAACATTAAAATATCCGGACTTCCACGTCATTCATTGACCCAGAAAATAGGTACACATGTTATGTGCATGCGAAACATTGATCAAATAGCTGGATTGTGCAATGGAACCAGGCTCTAAGTTCGAAGGCTCGGTACTAATATAATTGAGGCTAAGATTATATCGGGCGAAAGTGTTGGTACTGTTTGCGCTATACCACGTATGGTTTTAAGTCCTACGGATACCAAAATGCCTTTTAAATTTAATCGAAGACAATTCCCGGTATCACCGTGTTTCGCAATGACAATTAATAAAAGCCAAGGCCAAACGTTGACACATGTAGGACTATTTATCCAACGTCCTGTTTTCTCGCACTACCAGCTTTATGTAGCAGTGTCTCGAGTGAAGAACAAGAAAGGTTTGAAAATCCTTTGTTGTGACGAGGATGGGAAATACACAAAATCAACGACGAATGTTGTGTATAAAGAAGCATTGTTTCGAATTTAAAAGGTATTTCGACCTTTGAATCACATTAAATTTGTGTTTTTACTTACAGCTTATGAATTAGACATGTATAGTTCCACTCAAGTATCATAAGAATATCAACACAAAATATAACAATACATGACCTGTTACAAAAAATGACTCATTCATTTTCCAGAACAAAATTTTCCATAACAAGCATTTTCCAGAACATCCAACTATCGAGGAATGGTTGTTAAACCTACTACTACATTTAAAATACCTTATGCACACAACAGTCGTAGGGATACTAATCTAACACACTGTGACATTTTTAAGCCATGATCTAACTAAAACCACCCAATTACCAAGGATTAAGATGTTTCAAAACAACTAAAAATTACCTTCGTCCACAGTAACTGATGCGTGGTTTTGCGACCTTACAACAGGTTTTACCTCTCGAGGGATCACAAAAGGCTTGCAATCCCCACCAGACAGTGTACCTAACCGATGTAGTATAGTGAAGTGGCAAGTACCGGGGGATTGATCGTTCTCTAGGGGAATAGTGTCGTTAGGATTGAAAAACTACTCTAATAGGTCTAAGGGTGAGGGAAGATTCTTTTTGTATTTTTATGTTTTTATGAAAGCAAGTAAAATCTCGGGTTTGAAGGAGTGGGCGGAATTAGTTGCTAGTCAACTAAACCAAATAACTAAAATTGCAAATAAAATAAAATAACTGAAAATGAAAAGGTGGTGGAACTTATATGGAGAGAAATGTGTTTACTTAGATTTCCTTACTCCCTAACTATCTTTTACCGGTTGATTAGTGTGTATTAATTGTGTGGATGACGGGTGTATTCCTTAATACCAATCGTGGGGTGGCGTACGTACTTCCCCAACTCTACAAGCTCCTACTTCACTCCTATGTCGAGCCGGCTAAGAAGCTCCTAACATGGGATCACTAGAATTCGCTCATGCATTAAATACAACCATAATAACCTTAGTACGCATTGGTTCATGTTTCTTAAGACGTTCAAGCAAGTTACCGTATAGGAGGTTAGCCAGTTTTCTTAAGTCTAACATCGATAAACAATCATCCAATACAATTAATAACACACTAATAACCAATAATCAATAGTTAGGTTTCATTAGATCTAAGCAAACACAAGATAAATCTAGCCTAGCATGTTAATTAAAAGACAAGAACAAGATATAATCAAACAACACATAGACATATTGAATGATTAAATGATTACTTATCTTCAATTAAACATGGGAGATCCAAGGGTATAAAACCCTTAAAAATGGCAAAAAATTCGTCTTAGGGTTTCTCCTCACAAAGTTGCACACTAATGACTAAAAATTATGAAAGTATATATAGGAAAACAGATCTGACGGCGTCACGTTATAGAGCTTGACGCCGTCACCTTGCCGCGTTTAGGGTTTCTTGATGGCCTTCTTGACGCCGTCCCCTTTTAATCATCCAAAATCCTCTCTGGCTTATCAAGGCTTGACGACCTTCTTGACGCCGTCCCCCTTTAATCTTCCAAAATTTCTCTGGCTTATCAAGGGCTGACGGCGTCATACTAGGGCTTGACGCCGTCACAGGTACTTTCCAGCATATTTTTGAGACTTTGTCTTTTTCTTCACTTTTATGCTCCAAAAACGTCCAAAATGCTTCCTTTTCCAGATTTCTTCTCCAATGTACCTAAAATGACAAAAGGAACGATTTAGGGCAATATTTGATCAAATAAATACGATTTAGCGCTTAAATGACCCCCTAAAAGCGGTTCACTTTTCGCTTCATCAAATACCCTTACACTTGAGATTTGCTTGTCCTCAAGCAAATGCGCTTTTATTCTAATCAAAATACAAGTTAGGGGTCATTTAACGCTAATATAAAAGTAATTACAACAAATAGTCGTTCCACTTTAATCATAATAAGCTCGGAGATTATAGACTAGCACCTCACAAGTAGTGTTTAGATACTCACATCTCTCAGGTGTCATAGAAGTATATCTCATAAATGAAAATGAACAATATCTCTCACTACCTGTCATAGCAAATAGATTACCATAGGCTTGGGAAAGGATCAAAAACCTCCTCCACTAGGCGTAAGCACCTAAGATAAACTATCAAAGAGGGCTTTTAAACGGGTTATAACGTTAGGTGTAGGGATATGATAAACACGGTTTTGTTGGATAAAGGATATTTTACTGGTGGCGAGTTAAAGATCTTGATTAATTACAAGTACAATATGGCGTTGCTAAGCCAAGACTAGACTCGACTTAAGCTAATGAAAGAAAATAACAAAAAGATAAAATAAACAGAAAATGAAACGGGATGGTAGTCCGTATGTTTTTTCTACTTTTCTTTTTCTCATTTTTTTGTATTTTTCTTGATTTTTTTGACTTTTTTTTTTTATTTATTTATTTTTTTTTTTTTCATACACTCTTGCCCTACCATCCAAAATAATACATCATAGGGGTGTTGCATTCCCCTTACACTTGAACTTTTACATAACTTTACAATTAACTATTCTAATGACTCGAATTAAGATAATCGAAACACTTGGAGTACTTTTTTAAAATATTTAGCACATATGGGGGTAATAATGTTGTTCTTCCCCATTACTCCATTACACTAGTACTTTACCCATGGGTCCCAATCGTCCCAAAACAATATGTACAAGGATATGACTCGACTTAGCAACCATGTGATCAATTAGATAATTAACTTGGGGTTTAAACAAATGTTGTCACAATAATGCACTAAAAATGAGTGCATACAAGGTAGGCTAAGGCGATTTGGGTGTACATTTAAGTGGGGTGTAAACAAATTCTTACTTTAAGTAAAATGCTTAAAGTTAGAAACGAAAAGATAGGCTCTGAGGGGTGTACTAGGGGTATCGTGTACTAAAAATGAGTACAACGCAAAGGGTGTGGGAGAATTACTTGACCAATGTAGCCAATGTAATTATAACAAAAACACAGGTGTAAAACAATGGGTTAATCCTAATGCCTCTTATCATGTAGTAAATCTAACTACACGAATGTAGTCTCACTTGTTGCCTCGGAATGGTCCTAACACAAGTTCTAGAATCTAAGTGCTACCGGTACACACATCATAGCATAAATGCTTTTCCTACCAATTCTAGGGGCGAACCTCACATATTTGGGGGTGGAAAATTTTTTTGTGGTACGGTTTTGTGCTGGTTATATAACTCCTATCCGTGAGACGCTCATTAAGACCAAAGTTTCACTCCTATATGTTGTAAAAAATTTTAAATTTGGCACTAAAATTGCCTTAACAGGTATTTATCTCAGTTTTATTACACATCTACCATTAAACAAACAAAAATCAAGTGCAATTGTATTCTCTAAAGTATCGTATTTTACCCCCTTACACTTAAGATGAACATTGTCCCCAATGTTCAAATAACAAGATGTAAAAGTAAATAAGGTAAAAGAATGAAATCAAATACTCCCCTGATTCGCTCGGTGGATAAAGGGGTAACATGGTTAGATCTTCTTCCAAGGTAATGTGGAAGCTTCAAGACTAAAGCATCGCCAAAAGCTAGATTCCACATACATCTCCTTGTCCAAAATAACCTGTTACACCTGAGAAAACAAACACGAAAACCTGCATAACATCGGCGGGATAAATCTATATAAGGATATAATGCTTGTGGAATGATTATTTTGCAGATTCCTGGAGTTTATAAGTTAGAGATTTAATAAAAACTTTTTATGAAAACAAAACTTTCAAAAATTTCAGAAAATTAAAACCTGACGCCGTCAGGTTGTAAAGCCTGACGACGTCAGAAATGATCTGACAGAATTCTCATGTTAAGTTTCCGGAAATTTTCTGGAAAAACCTATACCTTACTTCCTGGAAATCCTGCAAAATATCATTATGACTCGATACAAGCATTTGACTCAAACAGTTACTAATATGTATGTTAATTTAATATTGTTATGATTCATGTTCATTTGTTCTAATAAACCGATTTGGATTTCCCTTACACTTAACTTTTGCAAAATACCTTTATATGTAGTTAAGACGAAGTTAAAAACAAGATAAAACATTTTCACAATTTAAGTTCGAACATGAATCAATAATAATAAAAATTAAACATACATACGGAAGCAAATAAAATCAAACAACCAAACAAATAAACACACAAAGCAAATAAAGCTTTGGTTGCCTCCCAAGAAGCGCTTTTCTTTATTAACGAGTCTTGTAGCTAGACTCAAAGTCACGTACATTACGTGATTCCATCATTCATAATGACGTATCCCTGATAGATATAATCCTTGTTATCAGGGTGGTGGTGTCTCAATCGCTTGACATTCGCAGTCACTTCACCTCCTCCCTTGCTGGTCAAGCTTACTACCCCATCTTGGTGTAGACTTTTAATTGTGAATGGTCCGTACCACCAGGGACTTGGTTCATCGGTAGGTGCTTTTGTTTCCAAATGCCTTAGGAGCACTGAGTCTCCTTTTGTAAATTCAACTGGGTTATGGGTCTGCTCATCAGCCTCAATATAGTCGTTATTTCCACCCTTACATTCTCTAATCTCATTTTCATTGTAATTCTTAATCCTTGCCTCCCATGCAAGGATTTTCTCTCGAACGTTACCACGGATTATATTGGGGTTCGCCTCCATCTTCTTTTGAAGAGCAACATCTCGTATATGTCGTGGGATCGTTGGGAAGTTTATTGTTTTCTTCCCCTTCTTCATTTGGATGGTACTATTTTCGTAATCGATTTGTGCCCTAGTGGTAACGAGAAAGGGTGCCCAAGGATTATTGGCATATTCATATCATTTCTTTCAATAATCATGAAGTCGACCGGATACAGGAATCCGGCAACGTTGACCAACACATCTTCTGCAATTCCTAACGGGTACTCATAAGAATGTTTTGCAAAGGAGAGTTTAGTACGGGTGATGGATGGCAGTTCGTCGGTTAACTGGACATAAATGGATAAAGGCATCAAATTTACGTCGGAACCTTGGTCAGCTACCGCATCCAGATACTTGAGTTTTCCAATGCTGCATGATATTTCGAAGACCCCGTAGAATTCCTGCTTTTCCACTAACTTTTATCTTATGAGGCTCTCATACAATTGCCCTCCGGGTAATGTGTTAGCTTCATCATCCGGTTCCATCCTCTTGGACTCCTTGTTGGGTAGATGAGTACGTCGATAGTTTCTCACCCAATCGTTTATGGTCTCCTTGTTTATTTCGTGCTTCAAGTAATGCCTCACTTGTTGTGACTTTGGTGGTTCTACCAATTGGCGCTCCTCAGAGGGCGCCTCATTTCCCTTGTTGGAATCGCATTTGCAGGCATTGGTGTTTCCGTCATTAAGTGGGATGAGATCAATCTTGTTAAATTTCATAGTTATCAACTTCCCTCTTTCTTCATTTACGCCTCCTTTGACGACGGAGATGGCATTAACACATTTAGTGTTGGGAACTTCAACGTCTTTTCGCACTAACACATTTTCAGGAGCTTTTGTTTTTGTGTATTCTTTCAAAAGGCCCATCATCTCAGCCATCTTCTCTTCCATCTCCTCCTTTTGTTTGTAGATAGCTTCCTCAAATTTTGACAACCGTTCGGAGTGTTTTGACATGTATTCTCTCATTCGAGCTTCGAATGTTGGACTAAGTTCCTGAGGTGGTGAGTTGGGTTGAGCGTGCTTATGGAAGGGTTTAGTATTTTCCCTCCGGGGTGATTCGGACAATGGTATTTGCTTAATGCTTGAGACCGAGTTAACCGTTGCTTTTTGTGGACTTAAGGGTCTCTTTTGCTTTTCCATAAGATATGCAACCCTTTTCTCAAGTTCACTAACGCTTTCCTCGGTGATTTGATTGGCTTTATCGGGCGATGAATATGTCTTGACCGCTGAGTGTACGTCGTGGGAAACTTGCCACAATTCATCATCGTCGGATGCAAGCTCATCAATGATTTCCCACGATTCCTCGGCGCTTTTGTCACGCAATCTGCCTCCGGCGGCTCGATCGATGGCACGCTTGGTGTGGTAGTCAACATGGTCATAGAAGATTTGAATTTGAAGCCAGAGATCTATGCCATGATGAGGGACTTTTTGGAGTAAGTCCTTGAATCGAATCCATGCCCCATATAGGGTTTCGCCTCGACGTTGTTCGAACATCAAGATATCCTTCCTTAACTTGGTAGTTCTTCCTGGTGGGAAAAACTGAGCGAGGAAACGAGTGGTGAGATCATCCCAAGAGGTGATGGATCCTGCGGGTAGACGCTCTAGCCATTGACTAGCTTGGTCCCGCAGAGAGAATTGAAAGAGACGTAGTCGGGTCGTCTCTCGAGTGGCAACATCAAGGTATATGGAATCAACGATTTTGAGAAAGTCCTTGAGATGTTGATTAGGATCTTCGGAACGAAGTCCATGGAATGCGCATCCGCTTTGCACCAACCGGATGGTGTCGGATCGCAAGGGAGTGACATTGGCTCCTTGAGTGAGCTCAATGGTGTTTCGATAGCCATGGTGGCTAGGACGGGAGTAGTCTCCTAAGGTACGGGCTCTAGGAGGTGGGTGTTGTTGTGGTGGTGGGTTGTTGGGATCGAGGATATTACCACCTTCCATGATGTCGGATGGTAATGGTTACGAACAAATAAACGAAGAAAAAAGATAGACTAAAGAAAATCTAGAAAAATAAAATAAAAATCTCACTAGAAAGGAATCTAGTGAGTAGACCTAATAAAATAAAAAATTCAACCGAAACAATAACTATTCCCCGGCAGCGGCGCCAAAAAATTGATGCGTGGTTTTGCGACCTTACAACAGGTTTTACCTCTCGAGGGATCTCAAGAGGCTTGCAATCCCCACCAGGCAGTGTACCTGACCGATGTAGTATAGTGAAGTGGCAAGTACCGGGGGATTGATCGTTCTCTAGGGGAATAGTGTCGTTAGGATTGAAAAACTACTCTAATAGGTCTAAGGGTGAGGGAAGATTCTTTTTGTATTTTTATGTTTTTATGAAAGCAAGTAAAATCTCGGGTTTGAAGGAGTGGGTGGAATTAGTTGCTAGTCAACTAACCCAAATAACTAAAATTGCAAATAAAATAAAATAACTGAAAATGAAAAGGTGGTGGAACTTATATGGAGAGAAATGTGTTTACTTAGATTTCCTTACTCCCTAACTATCTTTTACCGGTTGATTAGTGTGTATTAATTGTGTGGATGACGGGTGTATTCCTTAATACCAATCGTGGGGTGGCGTACGTACTTCCCCAACTCTACAAGCTCCTACTTCACTCCTATGTCGAGCCGGCTAAGAAGCTCCTAACATGGGATCATTAGAATTCGCTCATGCATTAAATACAACCATAATAACCTTAGTACGCATTGGTTCATGTTTCTTAAGACGTTCAAGCAAGTTACCGTATAGGAGGTTAGCCAGTTTTCTTAAGCCTAACATCGATAAACAATCATCCAATACAATTAATAACACACTAATAACCAACAATCAATAGTTAGGTTTCATTAGATCTAAGCAAACACAAGATAAATCTAGCCTAGCATGTTAATTAAAAGACAAGAACAAGATATAATCAAACAACACATAGACATATTGAATGATTAAATGATTACTTATCTTCAATTAAACATGGGAGATCCAAGGGTATAAAACCCTTAAAAATGGCAGAAAATTCGTCTTAGGGTTTCTCCTCACAAAGTTGCACACTAATGACTAAAAATTATGAAAGTATATATAGGAAAACAGATCTGACGGCGTCACGTTATAGAGCTTGACGCCGTCACCTCACCGCGTTTAGGGTTTCTTGATGGCCTTCTTGACGCCGTCCCCTTTTAATCATCCAAAATCCTCTCTGGCTTATCAAGGCTTGACGACCTTCTTGACGCCGTCCCCCTTTAATCTTCCAAAATTTCTATGGCTTATCAAGGGCTGACGGCGTCACACTAGGGCTTGACGCCGTCACAGGTACTTTCCAGCATATTTTTGAGACTTTGTCGTTTTCTTTACTTTTATGCTCCAAAAACGTCCAAAATGCTTCCTTTTCTAGATTTCTTCTCCAAAGTACCTAAAATGACAAAAGGAACGATTTAGGGCAATATTTGATCAAATAAATACGATTTAGGGCTTAAATGACCCCCTAAAAGCGGTTCACTTTTCGCTTCATCAGTAACTCAAAACATACTTCAGTTACCTTCCTACTCTGTCTCGATTCCTTTATATTTCCTTGCTTCTGATCCACTCGGCTCTTCTTCACATGAGCATGAAGCATTTTGTAAAATATCTCTTTCCTCAAACATATTTGCCTTTATAAGTTCATACCACTTTCTTATTAGGTATCGTATTGAACAAAACGTTTCAATATTCGGAACGAATACCATAACTAAAAAAACATTAGTATTAGTTAACAAAGGCATTTCATGCTTAAATTGGAGACGATTTTTTGCTTCTTGCATGAAAGAAGATAAAGTGCTTCATATTCATGTGAACAAGAAAGGAGAAAATGATGCCGACATAAAAAATGAATGGAAACATAACTAGCTGAACCAAAAAATGAAATCAGTAGGTAATACAGTTCAAGGATGTAGTTCATTAATAAATAAAGCGTATAAGTAACATCAGAATATCGTATCTAAGATTATAAGTTTAAACTCGCACTCAAATATTATTAGAATGCAAATGTGTATTCTAATACATAAATCAAATATCGGCAAAACACTCCAACTAATCAACAAACAAATACAAACCAAACTAATAAAAAATCAAGTTCATTTAAACTCTGATGGGACAGAACATGGTACTGCCAGTGTCAATGATGTAACAGAACATGATACTGCCAGTGTTGAAGGTGCTCCAATAGACGAGATTTCATCCCTAAAATTAACAACTGTGGCTATTCTAAACTATTTTTTTTCGAACTGATCAAAAAGAAATAGTATAGCAAACATGTTTCATCAAGATCTACCCAAAAAATAACACACTTTCATAAATAGTAATACATAAAGCCAAAAAAAAATCATTTAAACTAATAAAAAATCAAATTCATTTAAACTCTGATGGGACAGAACATGGTACTGCCAGTGTTCAAGGTGCTCTAATAGACGAGATTTCATCCCTAAAATTAACAACTGTGATATTGTGACCTGTAAGCCCTAACAAATAAACTTTTATTATCTTCTCGCCATTCTAAACTATTTTTTTTTTCGAACTGATCAAAAAAGAAATAGTGTAGCAAACATGTTTCATCAAAATCTACCCAAAAAATAACACACTACCAAATGTACTTCTCATATTAAGTTCATAAATAGTAACACATAAAATAATTACTTAAGTTGATTATAACATACGATTAAACACAAAAAACAAAACATGCAATTGCAAGATATTAGCTTAAATATACAGATAAATAGAATACAATTAGTCAATCAAAATATTCAAGATTTCATCCTTTCAATACGAAAATCAGGTAACAAAGGTTAGCAAAACATGAACAAAACTATTAGATCAAGAATATGTAGTTCACCTTTTGTTGATCCGGGCACAAATAATTTGAACAGTGAGATGTTGGTGTTTTCGATAATGTGAAGTGTGAATAGCAGCTATGAGTAATTATAACTGATAAGATAAAAAGACAATGTAGCAGGCCTATATGAATAGCTTATTAATGAGTATCCTACACAACTTGCATGTTCTACAAAGATGCTTCTCTTAATAATTTACAAACAGAAGTTCATGCCATAAAATAATACTAATAAAAAAAAATTCCATCATATTATTTACATCAAAATATACTTGCATAATACAATTCATGAATGCAGTTAGTAACTCAAAATATAAGATCAGTAATGTAGACTCACGTTTTCTTTATCCGGATACACATTTTTTTTTTGATAAAAATATTTTTGTCTATTAAATTTAATAATAATAGTTATTCTCTTGAAAATGAAAAGACCATGTAAATACTAACCTAACCTTCTTTTTGAATAATAATAATTAGCATGAAATATATTCATTATAAAATATATACCTATAAATATACATCAAACCGTGTTCGAAAGTTATTAAGATGTAAAATGTATTTTCATACAAAAGGACAATATTGCTTGCAACTAAGCAACAATAAAAAAAGAACGTTGCTTACATCAAAATGTATACGCAATGTTTTTTAATGTGTTAACATGTAAATGACTATTGTGTGCGAATATGAAAGAGGAAAATATTGACAATAAAAAACAATCCAACGACAGATTTAGTTGGCCGTATTCTATTGCTTTTATATATAAGTAGTTATATTTTATTGTGTTAAATGTAACGAAATTAAAGCATAATTTAAAATTGATTAAAACCATCCAATCTAAAATTAAAAGTCATGCCCGCCCATTGGGCGGGCTTTGAAGTCTAGTGTATATATATATATATATATATATATATATATATATATATATATATATATATATACACAGCAAGCAAGAACTACACGAGCACAGGTCAAACGTAAAACTTTTCAAATAAAATAAAGACACATGAGACACGAACGTTTTGCTAAGACTTACCGTACTAATTTAGGTGCTGGTCGGCGCGGTTGCATTATTTTTTATTGATTAGCTGAATTGCTGTATTTGAAAGGTAAGTTTATAGCCCCATATTTTATACGATTTTTTTTATAAGCTTGGGGTGAGAAACATGCAAAACTGTTTTTCATGGACCAGAAATGAAGTTGCTTTTAAGATCACACTAATATGCAGAAACCTAAGTTTGCTGAATTCCATTTTGTGCCCACTATCATCTGCCGTTAATTCCTGTTGGGAAGCCGTTTGTTATAAATAAATCTATTGGGAGTGACGTCCCCGTTCGGTTGGCTCGGCATAGCCAAGGCGAACGTATACCAAGTCGGGTTTTTGGCCGAGTGTATGGGGATTTACACTCGCGGACACCCTTATTATTTTGCTAACGCTAGTCGTGCTGCATTGTCTTAGCTTCGGTAGGATGAGGCTTAGTGTTTGCATAGCTAGTAGTGTGTATCTGCTGAATTGTTTTTACGATGTTGCTATTGGTCCATATGTGTTATTTATTTAAACCTATGAACTCACCAGCGTTAGCTGACTTTTAGCATGTTTTTCTCAGGAAATTGAGGTGCGTTTAGCCGGGTGAAGAGCATTGCGTCGGTCACAATAAATGATGGAAATGTTTTTCAATGCGTTTACTCTGACTTTTGGACCTTTATAACTTTAATGGGCTTCATTTTCATCTAAAATGGATTTTATGTAATGTTACATGACTTAACTTATGTAATGTATTTTTAAAACGGATTTTCAATCCGTTCCCTATATCTTGTGTTGTGATTTCCTTTCCGTAGCGCCCCAAACTGTATGCTTCCGCGATGTTATGATTTTGTGGGTGTTACAGTAAACTCCTGTGAGAGGTGAATCATTGAAAATTAATGGATTTGATGTCTCTTTACCAATAGCCATCACTACTGGAGTAGCCAATGTTTTGGTGTGTAAGACCATGGTACATTGATAGCCATATGATTTTTAGTAAATCATCAACTATAAACGGATTTGAGATGTCTTTACCTGTAGCCGTTTGCTCAGGACTAGCCAATTCTTGGTTTATAGCAAACCTTGGTGAATTGAATACCAAATATGGTTTTCCAACTGCCTTTACCACAAGCCATATACATGTGGGCTAGCCAATTCTTTGGAAACCCCAAAGGGTAAAATCCATGGTGAATTGAAAACCATTTCAACTCTCAGTAATGAAACATGGGTGAGTTGAAGTACCCAATAGTTTTGAGCAAACTATTACAGCTGTCAACGGATTTGACAATCACACCAGAGCCGTACCCTCATGGTGAGTCAACTTTTCCTTGTCTGTTAGACATGGTAAGTTGATTACCATTTGTGGTGTGGTTTTAGAAACCAACACTGTACCTGCAAAGGTGTTCTCAAAACATACAAGTTAGCACACAAAATATACAGAGTTTTTTTTTTTTTTACTAAAAGAAAGAAAATAATATACAACAATAAAAACTAGGATACCATGATCAAGCAGATGAGCCTTTGGAAGCAACAAGTTGATTTTTGATAAACCTGACCAATTGTTCAGCTGTGGTCAAGTCATTTCCCGCTGCCATTTTGCTGACCTTCAACTTACACTTGAGCATCCTTTCCATAAGCTCTACGGATAAAGGATATGGAACATCCACAAACATGCATAACACCAGTCCAGTGATAGTTTCTAAGACATAAACATTAGAAGGAGTATACAACCTCCAACCGTGTACTCTCCATGACTGTTGATTAGCCCATACATGATAAGTATCCCCTCCCTCTAGAGAATCCATTAACACTTTCAAGTCACCCCAAAGGTGAAGACCAACCCCAGTAGCCTGATGAGTTTCATAATACTTAACCACCATTCCATATAGATTTATCAAATCTTGCTTGTCTACCAGATGCAAAATAGTCTTAAGAAAGGTAAAATATTTGGTTTTTCCATCCAGTGTGAACAAGACATTGACTTCCCCTTGAGGAATGGAATGAACTTCCCAATGAGCAATATGACCCCAAGGATGAGAAGAATCATCTTCAGAGTCACTCTCTGAATCAACCTTAAGTAATTCCTGATCATCCATCTCTGCAAGAGGCCTAGAAGAAGGCTTCCTAGCATGACTTTTCTTTCGTGTGCTTGGAGTAGAAGAGGATTAGTGAACCTGAGCAGCTTTAGTAGCAATGGAAGTTGGGGGATCAGCAGGAATAGAAGTCTCCTTGGGTGAGTGTGTAGAAGTCTCAAGAGTAGAGGCATCACCAGTGAGTTTAATCCTCTTAGAAGAAGGTTCTTCCAATGCAGGTTTAGATCTGGCTAAAATTGGTTGCATGATCCTATCATAGTACATTTTGAGTTCTTCATCTGACATGTTCTTCACTTGAGCCATGGTCCACCCATGAGTATAAATGGAAGAACTCTGATTCTTAACAACATTTCTCATAAGGTTTCTCTGATGTGCCTGTGTAGGAGGCTTATCCCTCTTCTCCTTGGCTTTTTGTTCCGCAATAGCCCTTCTCTTTCGTTTCATCAACTCCACCATTTTTGCAGGAAAATCAGCATCTGATACATAAATGCCTAAGATATCCTTGGCAAGGTTAGGATTTGCACCCACTTGAGATGACATGTGCATCCAGTCAGCCTCAGAGAAATGTAGAGAAGCAGCATCCAACTCCTTTTGTCTTTCTGGAGGTAAGGGTGTAGTGAATGGTGTATCTGCCCTTGCAAAGTCTGCAGTAAGGTCTGCGTGTACCTTCTTGGCCATCTCTAACCCCATCCTATCATCTTCAAGATTTTGGAACAACCTTTCTTGCTCAGCCCATTCTTGAGCAGTTACCAGACCCCCAAGTTCATCTATTGTTGTGGCCTTTCCTTTGTCAATATGAGTTCGAGCATCAGGAGTAGCATCAGAAACAACAGGAATAGGTGTGTCACTAGCAGGGGCAAGGGTGTCACTACCAGCAGCAATGGAAGAGCTACCAGCAGGATCACTCTGAGACTTAGGAGCAGCTGAACCACTATCACCTCCAACAGAAATATATCTAGCAGCAGGAATGTTTTGAGAAACATCTGGACCAGCAGGAATATCCTCTGGAGTACCTGCATCAGCTCCACTAGCAGAAACAGATGTATCAGCAGTAACAGTGGTTGTAGGAGGCTCAGAAAAAGTAGGTACTTTAATGTGTGCACTATCCATAGAAGCAGAAGCCAATACATTGAGTCCTTCTAAATCCATAGCAGTCTGATCATCTTCTGAATCAGAAAGCACAACCCTTCTTTTCTTTTGCTGAAGTTGAGCTTCCAAGGTGTTAACTCTTTCAAGTAGCTTCTGGATAGTCCCACCAAGAGTCTCTTTTGTGTCCTTGAGCTCCTTTTCCAAAGTATCCACTTTGTCCATGTACCTGCGAAGTTGACTAGACATAGAGGTATGAGTATTAGGATCTTCAACTCTAGCAGCAGGAATACCTGTGGTTGGAGGAACCTCATTGGATCTGGGAGAAGCATAAGAATCTCCACCTATATCAGCATTACCAAAAGACTGCCTAGTCAGACTAGGAGTCGATTGCATAGAAAAGGTAGGTATGGCAACATTTTGTTCAACATTACTAACTGGATCATTACTAGGGGCAACTGGGGTAAAGGGCCTAGGAGAGGGTGGTTGTTGGGCATCAGCAGCAACTGATGCACTTACATCAGCAGCATTAGAGGACCCAACACTAGCAGCATTAGATGGTATATTACCACCAGCAGCGTCAGCTGTACCAGTAGAATCATTGCCCCTTGGCAACATGGCTGGCAACAGAGGCTGATGTTCACCCTCAAATCTAAACCTCATGGTCGCAAACAATTTACCAGTCAACCTACCCATGATCCTAGGTGTGGGGTCAGTGGTCTGAACACCTAAGATAATTTGCAAGAATCTAGGGTACATGAGGAATTTGTGTTTAGCATGTACTATGTTCCCAACCATCCGTTCAAATATATACTTAGACCAGTTATACATCCTCCCATCAGACAGACAAATAAGACCAGAGGCAATGGGACTTGAGAATTGATCCCAACCCCCTGACTTGACACTTATGCATTGTAAAAGGGTGTGAATGAGAAACCTCCATTGAGGAGAAAGCCTATTCTTATAAAATGTAAAAACACCAGTGACTGGATAGCCAATTGCTGCCATTCCATCCAGGATTTCTTGCTCTGTAAAGTTATACAGCCCTTCCTCATTATTCACTTGAAGATGAGTGCGAATGGACCCCTCAGTGATGATGTATTCATTCCCATCAATTGTTGCTACTATCTCCTGTGGTCTACCCACAATCGTTCGTACAGCAGCAGTTGCCCAAAATTGTCTCACCAAAGAGTCATATACTACCGTTGGACAATATGTCAAAGCAAACTGAATAGAGGACCCACTCAGGAAAGTGAGTACCTCATCATACCCTGCATTTCGATTAGAAATTTCAAGATACCCCACTTTGTTGTGATCATCCTTGTACTGTAATGCCGCCATAGTGATGAATCAGTGAATGAGGTGTTCAAATGAGGAGTAATGAAATGGGTTTAAGAGAAAGTGGTTATTTTGGGTGAGAGATGAGTTAGTTAGGTCGTGAAAACGATTTCCCAATTTAGCAGCTTAAATTGCAAAAATCTCGCGTAATCTTTGACCAATTTGAAATTTAAATCAATCCCAAAATAAATCCCCAATTTCTTCAATACCAGCAGCAACCATAAATCAACCAGCGGCAATCAGATGGTCAACCAGCAGGAACAAAGTGCCTTTGACCAAAATTCAATACCAACAGCAATCACCAGTCAACCAGCAGCAACCAAAAGGTCAACCAACAGGAACAAACTGCTGTTTGACCAAAGTCAAATCCAGAATTAACTTCACTCTTGAAATTTATTTCAAAACCAACTCAACATTTAATGTCCTTAACCTTCCCTTAATTCTATAAAAGGCCTTGAATCATCAACATAAACACATCACAATCTTCAAACCCTAACTCAAATTAATTCACACACAATGAGCTCCTCCAAACCAAACATTGTAGAGATCTCTGATTCATCTTCTGAATCATCAGAAACGACAGGGGGATGGAACAATTATTATCCAGTTATTCCACCCAGACCAGCAGAAACGACAGAGGCAAAGCAGAGATTGAGGAAGATTCCTCTGAAGACCTCCCAACTTCCCTATCCTCTGATGTCACAAGCTCAGATGATGATCTTTCAGGATAGCCAAAGTATGTGACTTACTATCAAGGTTCTTGGGAAGTATATCCGCCACTTCATCCACTCCCAGCCATGCTAACTCGAGAAATGGAGAAGGCTGTGGCAGCCATGAGCCAAATTCCAGTTCCTGAGAAAAGTCAACCACTTCCAAAGCCAAGGCAACAAGTGTTGGGACTTGTATGCAAGAGGCTGAGTGAGGCCATTGAAGGAAGAGGAGTCCACAAGGTCATGTCTGATGTCACGAGCAAGGGAAAAGGAAAGCTGGAGTAGTTGGCTGGATTGGAGATGGGTTATTTGTTCCTTGTGTCTGTTGTTGTTGTCTGGTGTCTGGGTTTTTCTGATGTTGTCTGATGTTATCTTACGTTGTCTATTGTCTGATGTTGCTTGAAATCCCTTAATGAATAATGAATAAAATTTTACTTTTCCTTGTTTACATGAGATTGTTGATTTATTAATCATGCTTGAACTCAAAATCTGCAAAAGGATTTAGAAGACACACAATACAAAGAATATACAATATCTAAACAAATGTTAGTATATACACAAAATACAAGCATAAGCCTCCCCTTAGGCTTATGCCTCCCCTCAATCTTAGCAAGAACTAAACCAAGGAGACTGATAAGATCCATTATAAGTCCTGGATCCCTGTCTCAAATTATGCCCATTGTGTCTCCAAGTACCATCTGTTGAGTACTGAACATTAGATTCCCATCTTGTTCCCCCCAAATTACAAACAGGCCAATAGTCATACTGAAAGTAAGTGTTGGTAGGTCTGTTAATGGGTCTAGCAGCATTCCTTTTCCAACCAGCAGAATTGGTTCTACCAGCAGGAACTGGCTTACCAGCAGGAACAACTGCGGGTCTAAAAGGCCTACCAGCAGCAACATGTGCTGGTCTTTTTGCATTACCAGCAAGAAATACAGTTGCTTTAGGCACAAATGGGGGGATTTTCTCAACATTTTTCCATAGTTGTCCAGTCTGCTTTTGTTTAGCACAATCACCCATTTTATTTTCATAGAAATCACAGTCCTTAATGAGGTGAGAATAACTACCACATACAAAATAAGATTTCTTCCTAAAAGACTTATTCTTCACGTGACCTCTTTTATTACAAGCAAAGTTATTAGATCCAAAATCAGTAACAACATTATTTTTATCAGAACTCAAAGAGTTGTCTTCAAAAGTAGCAGTCTTTGCAATAGGTTCATTTGCTACTCTTGAGTAGAAGTCATGGGACTTGGGTGTTGCAGACTTTTCAGTTGAATCACATGAGGTATAGTATGTGGACTTAGGTTCAGAGGACTTGTCACTCTTAGAACAAGAGACAAAGTCATTAGAGTTACACTCAGAATCAGATAATTCATTTGACTTTTTCCCATATGTCATGTGTGATTCATCCAAGTCTATATCAGAATGGGTAGAGGTAGGCTTAAAAATTCCTCTTATAGGTGGAGGAACATCATTCATTCCTCCTTCTTTGACATACTTAACAGGAATTTGGTAATCTACCTCCTTAGGGGTAGGGTCAAATATGCTTGGGTCATTAGGGTCATAAATATCATCTGGCCCAATGTCATGCCCCTACCCTCTTTTGCACCTTACAGACTGAGTGTTATTGTTCAGTTTGACTAGGTTTTTAGCTGATTCTTGCCATGCATTATGTCTAGCCAATTCAGTATCTAACTTAGCCTGTAATTCATTTTTCTCTAACACCACCTTAGCATTTTCTCTCTCAGAATGTTTTAACAAATTAGTGGTGTTTTCCAAATCTCTTTTTAACACCCTAATCTTCTCTTCATAATCCAATTGGTTATTTTGGTACACACACCTTTTGTTGTTCTAAGGTTTTAACAGAATTACTATAAGCTTGAACCTTAATATAATATTCTTTATATTGAGATTCTATGTCATCAAACTCTTTCTTAAGAATAGCATACATTTCATGACAGCTAAAAGGACAATTTTGTACCTGAGATGAACATCCCATTAAGGCAAATTCTTCCACATTATCCTTTGCTTTATTAGCCACACTGAATGTTTGAACGATGTTGATCCCAATTGAGCTTCACGATTTTATTAATTACTTTAGATATAAACCTAAAGCAATCGGTATAGAAACTGCTCTTGAATTTTATATCAAATATTATGCGGAAACTAATACTTGATCTTAAGAAGAATTGTAAAGAAAACAAAACGAATTATCAAACAACCAACACTTCAATATATTAATACGGTCGCTCTGAATAACGACAGGGTTACAAGAAACCTTGAAGTGTAAAACAATAATGATACGTATGTTATACCTAACCCTAGATCCTCCTTTTATAGCGTAAGGAGTCCTAGTCGGTTACAAGACTTTCTACACAAGAAAAATATATTTTGGTATCTTTTCTATACTTATCCTTAACATACTATACATATCCAATAAGCAGCAGAGTAATTCTTCTAGCAGCAGAGTCTTCGTGGCTAGTAGCAGAATCACACTTGACTTATTATTCCAACCATCAGATATCACTAAACAGCAGAGTTATAGACTAACAGCAGAGTTACTTAGTATCAGCAGAGTAACACTTAGCATATTTCACGAACAGCAGCATCTTTAGACCCAACTATCCTCCCCTAAACTTGATATTTTTCTCCAAAAATCATCAAGTTTCCTTTAAACTTAGCTAATCACCAGGAGGATGCTTCCAAACACTTACTACTATGAAGTCTTTGATTTCAGAATCTTTTGATACTTTTCTATCAACGCATACGCTTGATGATCTGACAAAAATGGACTTTATAACTTCAATTTTCTATATTGTAACATCTCAGTGATAACAGCAGTGTTGTTATTCAAGGGATAATCTTTCTCCACCAGCATATATACACCTACACCTTTACCAATCAATTCATGTACTCCACATGATTGAAAGAGATACCATTTATGAACCTTAGTAGAATGTAACAAATCAATCCATTCCATATTTCTTGGGTCAGGCTCAAACATGTTCTTCAAGTAGTAGTAGTGTAGTCTTTCAGAAATCACATCTGGTCTTCTATCCTCATACCTCTCCTTATATAACCTCCAGAGCTGAACAATATCATCCCTATCCATGTGATGTAACATTTGTGAGAATCTAACAAATTTCTGACATACACCATTTGCTCTTTTGATCTCCCATCATGCTACACGACCATCTATAGTATCATGTGTATAGGAGATGATTGGATGTTTAGAATCCAATGGAACTGCATTGATTATCTCAGGCTCTTCTTGAGGTTTATGAATTGTAAAATCCATAATCCTTTTCATATCATCAGCAGTCACTTCTTCAAAATTATGCTCATCACATTCTTCTTTCTCTAAGTCACTCATCACCACTGACTGAGTTCTTCTCTTTTTCCTAGCCACCTGTTTTACTCTTCTCCCATATCTCTTTATACCAATAGTAGGTTCAGGCTTTTTCTCTTCAACTACATTCTCATTCTCTTTCACAACATCTGACACATTGGGCATTTTGACACTTGATTCAGGATTCATATAAGCATTTGGTGCCACTTTGATCCTTGTAACCTCCTTAATCTCAGCATCAGTTAAAGGCTTAAAATTTCTCTCCATTTCTTTCTTAGCAGCCTCAAACTTCTGCTTAACTTCTTCATCTGAGTATGACTTCAATTCTTTCAATTTCTAACCCTTCATATTTCTCAACTATTTCTCATGTAAATTTCTCTGTTGCTTTGAAGTTGGTGGTCTACACACCCTCTTATTCTTTCTGGCAACCAGAAACTTTTTCTTATTCTCCACAATGGCTTGTTGAATCCAGTCATTAATACCCTCATTTGTAAAAGTATCTTCCCACTCTTCTTTTACTTTTGCCCATGCCATAGCAGCTTTACATCTTGCCTGCTCATCTTCCCATGCAGCCACTTTTGCTTCATCTTCAGCTTGTTTCTCAGATTGTTGCTTTTGTTTTGCCATTGCTTTTTCATACTCTGCTTGTTCTTTAGTAGCAACCCTCTGAGCTTCTTCTGCATCCCACCTTTCTTGCAAATGTCTAGGCCATACCTCAATTGGAATTTCATTAGGATCAGGATAAGGTTCAAGTTCTTCCACCATTTTCTCCTTACCCTTACCCTTGTAGGTAGGTGGTGGAACAGGTTTTGTAACACCCCAACCCGGCAAGGGTAGAAGTGTCACGTAAATGGTGACATATCAAAGGCAAGCATAACATACGACTTACATAATACAAATGTTTACAATGTTACAAAGGAAAAATACCAAATCTACGTAGTCATACATAAATGAATACTAAAACTAAGGTATCGTCTTCATAAGCTAATCTCTCATCCCAAAGCAAAACCCAAGCTCCGGGCTTCCTACTAAACCTGCCGCAGGAAAAGAAATGCGGCTGAGCTTAAAAAGCTCAGTGAACAGATACATAAACAAAGCTAGGATAATGAAACAGATATATAATAAGGCACTGGGAAATGTCATGAGGTACAATCAAGGCAAAAGAGTAATAAGGAAATATAGGATAGTTTTCTACCACGAGCCCACAAACTCAAAGTCAATATCTCAACATCATAGTCTCAAAGTCATAAGCTCACAATCAGAGGGGATACCTCTCAGGCAACCAGATAATATGAGGGGTGTCCTCATTCTTCAAATGGAGTAGCTAGCTCCCAGAAATATGTGAAAGGCGTGTATTGCACACAAGCACCAGTCACCTCAAAGTCATACTCAAAGTCATACTCAAATTCACAAACAAACCTAGGATTGCAATCCATACGCCCCAAACTCAAAGTCATAATCTCAAAGTCATAATGGCCATAGCAGATAATATAAAAGGGACGGTGTGAGAAATCACTCCCCCACACGGGAGTCATGCCAGTGGTGCATCACAGACATGGCCAGGTTACCTTCCTGGCTAGGTACACAGAACATGGCTCGGGTATCAAACTAAGAGTCAGGTCTCAAAGTCATCACAAAAGATCATATATCAAAAGGTGCATCTCAAAGTCATATCAAAAGAAGTATCAAAAGTTCACTCAAAGGGAACATAGCAATGGCTTGGGAAAACTTAACTGAATCATAACTCAAAATCAATGTATAGAATATCAGAACCCTTACTGAAAAAAAGGGCAGAGTATCTGTACCAATACGAAACGCAAACGAAAACATACCAACGACTAACAATACGCGTCGAGAACGACAAAAGAGAAGGTTAGAATATCCGTACCTTAGACCGCAAGTGCAGACATAATAGAAACAATAAGATCAGAAGCAAACTCCTTCTTCAGCGAATCTACACGAATATATGATCGTCTTATTGTTAATAACTTATT
The DNA here is from genome assembly GCA_021014915.2 of Artemisia tridentata subsp. tridentata. NCBI lineage: Eukaryota > Viridiplantae > Streptophyta > Magnoliopsida > Asterales > Asteraceae > Artemisia > Artemisia tridentata. The sequence continues at coordinate 81,885,849 of CP139505.1, forward strand.
TTGAAGCAGATTTCTTATTTAGTCGGCTTTCCATTTTTAGTAACTTTCCTTTTATAGCAGCTTTCCGAAAATAGTAACTTTCCAAAAATAGTAACTTTCATTTTTAAGTAAGTTTCTACTTTAAGTAACTTTAGCCATTTTAAGTAACTTTTCATTTTTTTAGAGTTAAAATGTGACACTTATCATAGTTTAGAGTCTTATATATTATTTTAGCAAAGTAAAGGGTTTAATGTGAACATAAATCAAAGTTTAGGCTAAATGTGTTAACTTTGGATTTTTAGAACTTATATTGCCATGCAAGTAACTTTAGAATGAAAATTAGTATCACGTATACATTCCTTAACGAACTCAGAAACGTAACGCACTCGAATCACGAACCGTACCGATACCAACTAACAAAATACTACTCGGTATCATTTTGCATGCTGAGACCGTTAAACGACACACACTTTCGATGAGACTTATTCTTATCGAGATGCAAAGAACACACGTACTTCGGGTATATACTAATCCTATCGAAACATAACAATAAACATCATTTCGGTAGTGATTTTAACGAGGCAAGAGACTTGGGCAAATAAAGTCTTAACTAGCCAAAAAGAGTGGTGCGAGGGGTTCTAAAAGAGCAGCAACAAAGCCGACCACGACTCCACATAACGCGACTAGGCAACATGTTTAGACCCATTGTGGACTCACCACACGACACACAAACTGCCCACACAACAATTGATAACGAGACCAAAACACAACCATTAAATGCGTCAAGTATTTTCATAAGATCACACCCAACCAAACCATTATCCATGTAACGAAACATGTACGCTCCATACTTTCTTATTTGAGTTTTAAACCAGATCTTGTTACACATATTAAAGATTAGAGAAGTCATTTAAATAACTAGATCACATGCGTATAACACAACGGATTCGGAAGACCAAGACAGAAATAAATCGACATATATGTTTTATTTATTTATGATATTATGTGATTTCTAGTCGGATTAACATGTGACTTTTAGCCGATTTATGGTGACAAGCACTCGATTGAATCAGAAAACAAAAGAAAGAAATCGAACAAGTTTTCGCTACTCTTACCCTTGATGCGTGACAACCAAAGAACACAACATGATCGAACACCAAGGCTGAAACCAAACCCTCGAACGGAATAGCACACCCGCATCTAATCTCCCTCGTTGAACAAAAATGTAAACCCACGTATGAGGCCCTAACCGAACCAGAAATTCTCCATGTTCACGAGCTCACGAGAAGGCCATTAACAAACTTCCTTGCCCACTCTTTTAGATCGAACAAGAATGGAGAGGACAGGAATTAAACTAGCCGTCATTTTTTTTTATTTTTTTTTTTTTTTTTTTTTTTTTTTTTAGTTTTAGTCTTTAGGGTCTTGTGAGGTTTTTAGGTTAAAAGTATGTTTTTATCTTGTGATGATATTCGGTTATTATAATTAGGCGAGAGGGAGGATTTTCAAAAATGGAAATGCCCGAAATTTAGGAGTGGTAAGGGGAAAAACAATCAATTACGAATGTGGACCAGCTTCTAGTTCTCGTACGAATGTGTCACATAGAACTTATTTGGCTAGGAGAATTTGTTAACGTGTACAATAATTATACGGGTATAATTTAGTTTAGCATAAGTTTTATATTCGTATAACGTATATCGATTCACTTTTCAAAGTCTTTAAAAGCTTAGGTTATAATTAAACGTTCTTCAAAAGTTTAAAATCATAGGGGTATTTTGGGTATTTTACATGTTCAAAAATTTCGGGTTTTACAATTCTTCCCCTCTAAAAAGAAAATTTCGTCCTCGAAATTTGCAAAGAATCAGAATGAATGGATCGAAAACAAAACGGGGACATAACAGATCAGAATACCAAACGCGGATAACTAGCTCGAAGCTATTCTTCGGTTTCCTAGGTAGCTTCCCACTCTGGGTGGTTCTTCCAAAGAATCTTTACGGATGGAAATGAAAAATCCCAACGATCGGAAATGAAACGAAACAGAAGACACAACGGACAGCGAACGGAAATGTAAAATACTTGTTTCTCATGACTATTCGTTGTCGATCTAAGATAGCTTCGGGTTTCTCAGAAAGACATACTATACTGAATTTCAGATTGCAAAGATCATATCCAACATGACAAATGATTATCACATTCTCTCGGAAGAGATACAAAGAATACATAGGATTTTGACGGACATGCCGTCCATAGAATTTGATTGAGCAATTCACATGAGATCATACAGAACATAGATTGTAGGTGATATCAATTGGAAGAACTTATAGCAGAACTTAAGATTCTTATCAGAATTACAAAGGTCAACAACCGCGTACCGAGAATCCAAACGTATCAAATCGTATAACGGCGAAACAGATTAAGCGCATAGGTGGAACGAACCTAAATCTTACACATGCGAAAATTCTCACATCTCTAATCAAAATTCTAAGGTTTCTAAAGTACTCCTCGATATATCCTATGAACACAATGAGGGTACGTCATATGACGTAAGTATTATCACGTTCGCGAACCGTCATAATACCAGCATCATATGAGTATACCATCATGATGGTCATACTTTATCTCAAGTCGCGAACAGATCTACTTATCTTAACCACCTATCAGTCTTTCTACCTCCTAAGGTTGGTCCAAAACAAACATCACTACGGATTCTAAATCGGAGGAATTTGAACGTACAAATAGCGTAACGGAATGTGTACATCTCAAAATGAAACTCGTCGTCGAAACGTTAGGTCTTCCACAATTCATCATCCTTCTCATAACGAAACCATCTTCCAAAAAAATGCATAACGAACATAGAACGGAATTTCTAATAGGGCAAAGCTCATTCAAAAGATCCTATCGAAAGGTAACGGAAACTTAAGTGGTCTAAGAGGAAATGAATTACGTCTTCAATATCTTCATCCTTTACAAAAATCGAATCTTCCAAGTCCAAACGTTTACTACAAAATGATCTCGAATCTTTTCAAATTCCAAGTAGTCGCTCTCTTGTCTAATCATACGATCATAGTGTGAAAAGGAAATCATAATCTTGAGTCTGGTTCCTCAAGTCTTCGACACTTCTCCTGGACACTTCGGTGTGGTAGCGTGAATCTCCGACGTGATCACCGTGCATTCCTCCATTTGCGAGTCTGCTTCAGCTCTCAATTCATCTTAGTACAACTAAAATGACTAGAGAAACAAGGTCGCGTGTCTCCTACAGGTCTTCTAGCATGATTCAAAATTCATCAACTCAAACTGCTGTGGACTTCCTGGTTTATATGCTGAAAGCTAATCTTCTGCGGTCTGGTCGTCTTGATGCCCAACTGAAATCTCCACGTGCTGCTTGAGGTATAATCGAGTCTCATCTCAGTCTGTCTTCTCCTCACATGCTTCTCTCTTGGTAACACCTGTCACTAACATCTTCTACTGATCTTCTTCAAGGCTTCTAACTCTGACAACGGTCTTCAATCTTGGTCCTTCTTGTGGAATTTCTGTCATCATCAGATATCTGGTGGTGTTGTCTGTTGCAATCTCTGAACGGAAATCAAAACTATTCTTCTAGAACAAAGGGTCGGTTCACAAGATACAAGCAAATGGTCTATGAGCTCCTCGTTCGTCTCTGAGCATAAACATACTGTCATACTATGACAATTGTCCAGATACTTGCGAAAACATGAATCTTCTAGCCAATACAATTGACATCATTCAAAACTCATAGTGGTCACACGGGTATTAAAGCAACTTCAGGGAATCTTCTTAGGGAAAACTTCATATCAAAAATCTTTCTCTTCATAAATCAAATTGTAATGCTTCGCGGAACTTAATCTCAACTAATTAACTTCCTTCTCGGATGTTCTTGTGGTTGCTTCTTCCGTCTCTCAAACTCAAATGAGGTCGTCTGCTACGGAGTTTCAAAAATAGAACAAATCAAATATTGATACGCGGAAATGGAATAATAATTACGGTTACATTCACGATGGTCGGTGTGCCGCCGCACACTTCTCTCTTTCTTCTTCATAAACCAACAGGAGCATTCAAGAGATCACTGAAGTGAACAAACTCATATTCCATCAGTTCCTACAATCTCTTAACTTCTTCAGTATCGTGGTTTTGCCAAATTCGGATTAGTTCAATGCAAACTTTACTTTCCCAACGGATCTCAAAAGGTTCATCGAAAATACCAGAAATTCGTACAACAAACTTTCAAGTGCCGGAGCTTTCCAAGAGTGGGTACTAACATGCGTTAGGAGAAAATTGGAAATCAAAGAGATCGGAGTATGTGCTTTATAACAACAATAATCTCAACAGATTCAAATGATTGAGAATGTCATATCAAAATATGGTGAAGCAGATTGTTAAGGGTCGCATTTCAAATATTGCAGTCCATGATAGCTTTACGAAAAACCACCAATCCATAGCCAAGAGGCCTCAAGGTCAAACACATCCAAAGGGGAAATGGATTCTCAGAGCGAATGTGGTTGTCAAATCATACGGATAGTTCACATATCAAATTCAGGTACATGGTTCATCAAGGTGTGGGATGGTAGAGTATTAGAATATATCAAGGTAAAATATATCAAATTGAAGGTTAGAATCGTAAACAGTTCAAAGGATTGGAATCTTGTTTAGCTTATAACATAGGAATGGTAGGGTGTGCACTGATAGTAATACGAACATCGTTTATCTGTCAGAGTTGAGATGTAGGGAATATCAGTTATTAGCATCAGCATGCTTAGATAACAATTCCGTACTGGACAAATATCAACATCAATTCCTTCCAAAGGAAATTGGTTAACGTATAACGTTCATCATTCAAATTACAGAAGGTAAGACTCCCTCGTCTTCTGAGACAAACGTTCTTATAAGGCATGACTAAAGGCAAAGGCAAGATTCAGAGTGATGCGGAAGCAATTACAACTCACAGAGATGTCCTAGTCTACCCATTCCTCACCGGTTGTGACTTATGTTCCTATGGGAAAATCCTACGCAACTTCGCAAAGGTTATCCTACGAGCGCCTACAGTGGAAACTTAGGGGTCCTAACTTACACAGGCCAAGGGTAGATGTACTACAAGTCGCAAACCTGTCTCTGATACCACTTTGTAACACCCCAACCCGGCAAGGGTAGAAGTGTCACGTAAATGGTGACATATCAAAGGCAAGCATAACATACGACTTACATAATACAAATGTTTACAATGTTACAAAGGAAAAATACCAAATCTACGTAGTCATACATAAATGAATACTAAAACTAAGGTATCGTCTTCATAAGCTAATCTCTCATCCCAAAGCAAAACCCAAGCTCCGGGCTTCCTACTAAACCTGCCGCAGGAAAAGAAATGCGGCTGAGCTTAAAAAGCTCAGTGAACAGATACATAAACAAAGCTAGGATAATGAAACAGATATATAATAAGGCACTGGGAAATGTCATGAGGTACAATCAAGGCAAAAGAGTAATAAGGAAATATAGGATAGTTTTCTACCACGAGCCCACAAACTCAAAGTCAATATCTCAACATCATAGTCTCAAAGTCATAAGCTCACAATCAGAGGGGATACCTCTCAGGCAACCAGATAATATGAGGGGTGTCCTCATTCTTCAAATGGAGTAGCTAGCTCCCAGAAATATGTGAAAGGCGTGTATTGCACACAAGCACCAGTCACCTCAAAGTCATACTCAAAGTCATACTCAAATTCACAAACAAACCTAGGATTGCAATCCATACGCCCCAAACTCAAAGTCATAATCTCAAAGTCATAATGGCCATAGCAGATAATATAAAAGGGACGGTGTGAGAAATCACTCCCCCACACGGGAGTCATGCCAGTGGTGCATCACAGACATGGCCAGGTTACCTTCCTGGCTAGGTACACAGAACATGGCTCGGGTATCAAACTAAGAGTCAGGTCTCAAAGTCATCACAAAAGATCATATATCAAAAGGTGCATCTCAAAGTCATATCAAAAGAAGTATCAAAAGTTCACTCAAAGGGAACATAGCAATGGCTTGGGAAAACTTAACTGAATCATAACTCAAAATCAATGTATAGAATATCAGAACCCTTACTGAAAAAAAGGGCAGAGTATCTGTACCAATACGAAACGCAAACGAAAACATACCAACGACTAACAATACGCGTCGAGAACGACAAAAGAGAAGGTTAGAATATCCGTACCTTAGACCGCAAGTGCAGACATAATAGAAACAATAAGATCAGAAGCAAACTCCTTCTTCAGCGAATCTACACGAATATATGATCGTCTTATTGTTAATAACTTATTTTGAAGCAGATTTCTTATTTTAGTCGGCTTTCCATTTTTAGTAACTTTCCTTTTATAGCAGCTTTCCGAAAATAGTAACTTTCCAAAAATAGTAACTTTCATTTTTAAGTAAGTTTCTACTTTAAGTAACTTTAGCCATTTTAAGTAACTTTTCATTTTTTTAGAGTTAAAATGTGACAGTTATCATAGTTTAGAGTCTTATATATTATTTTAGCAAAGTAAAGGGTTTAATGTGAACATAAATCAAAGTTTAGGCTAAATGTGTTAACTTTGGATTTTTAGAACTTATATTGCCATGCAAGTAACTTTAGAATGAAAATTAGTATCACGTATACATTCCTTAACGAACTCAGAAACGTAACGCACTCGAATCACGAACCGTACCGATACCAACTAACAAAATACTACTCGGTATCATTTTGCATGCTGAGACCGTTAAACGACACACACTTTCGATGAGACTTATTCTTATCGAGATGCAAAGAACACACGTACTTCGGGTATATACTAATCCTATCGAAACATAACAATAAACATCATTTCGGTAGTGATTTTAACGAGGCAAGAGACTTGGGCAAATAAAGTCTTAACTAGCCAAAAAGAGTGGTGCGAGGGGTTCTAAAAGAGCAGCAACAAAGCCGACCACGACTCCACATAACGCGACTAGGCAACATGTTTAGACCCATTGTGGACTCACCACACGACACACAAACTGCCCACACAACAATTGATAACGAGACCAAAACACAACCATTAAATGCGTCAAGTATTTTCATAAGATCACACCCAACCAAACCATTATCCATGTAACGAAACATGTACGCTCCATACTTTCTTATTTGAGTTTTAAACCAGATCTTGTTACACATATTAAAGATTAGAGAAGTCATTTAAATAACTAGATCACATGCGTATAACACAACGGATTCGGAAGACCAAGACAGAAATAAATCGACATATATGTTTTATTTATTTATGATATTATGTGATTTCTAGTCGGATTAACATGTGACTTTTAGCCGATTTATGGTGACAAGCACTCGATTGAATCAGAAAACAAAAGAAAGAAATCGAACAAGTTTTCGCTACTCTTACCCTTGATGCGTGACAACCAAAGAACACAACATGATCGAACACCAAGGCTGAAACCAAACCCTCGAACGGAATAGCACACCCGCATCTAATCTCCCTCGTTGAACAAAAATGTAAACCCACGTATGAGGCCCTAACCGAACCAGAAATTCTCCATGTTCACGAGCTCACGAGAAGGCCATTAACAAACTTCCTTGCCCACTCTTTTAGATCGAACAAGAATGGAGAGGACAGGAATTAAACTAGCCGTCATTTTTTTTTTTTTTTTTTTTTTTTTTTTTTTTTTTTTTTAGTTTTAGTCTTTAGGGTCTTGTGAGGTTTTTAGGTTAAAAGTATGTTTTTATCTTGTGATGATATTCGGTTATTATAATTAGGCGAGAGGGAGGATTTTCAAAAATGGAAATGCCCGAAATTTAGGAGTGGTAAGGGGAAAAACAATCAATTACGAATGTGGACCAGCTTCTAGTTCTCGTACGAATGTGTCACATAGAACTTATTTGGCTAGGAGAATTTGTTAACGTGTACAATAATTATACGGGTATAATTTAGTTTAGCATAAGTTTTATATTCGTATAACGTATATCGATTCACTTTTCAAAGTCTTTAAAAGCTTAGGTTATAATTAAACGTTCTTCAAAAGTTTAAAATCATAGGGGTATTTTGGGTATTTTACATGTTCAAAAATTTCGGGTTTTACAGGTTTTCTTGTTGGCATAAGCTCTTGTATGACAACTCCTTTGGCTTTAGGTCTCAAAGTTGTTACTTGTTTTGGTGTTGGTATAGGTTGAGCAGCAGGTTGTGATTTTGGTTGTACAACAGTAGTTTCAGGTATTGGGATGGCTTTTGGTGATTGTTGTGATTTAGCATTTAGGTTTAGCATGATTTGAGCTATGGGTATGATGTCTTCATCTAATTCAACAACAGAATGTTTTTCTGAAGTAGCAGCAGAATCCTTAAGGCCAACAGCAGAATGTCCTGCACCAGCAGCAGAATCATCCTTTGCCTTCTTTTCACCAACATCAGCAACAACATCACTGCCAACATCTTGTTCAACAACATCCTTACCAGAACTAACATCTATATCCATATGACCTTCATTTTCTGCAATACCAGCAACATTCTTATCCAATTCCATCTCAGCCTCCCCTTGAGCCATGTTATCCTCTGCTTCATTCCTCCCCTGTTTGGGAGCATCCTCTCCCAAACTTGGTTGGGTTTCAGCTGTGAAGACCTTGATCTCAGCAACCCCTCAAGATGTTTAACCCGAAGCTTAAGCCTTCTGATTTCAGCACCCTGAGAAGCTTTCACTATCATTAGCTCCTTTCTAAGACCAATGACCTCCTTTGACAATTTTGTACAGGTATCCGTCAATTCTTTTAATTGTTTCATGATATCCTCACAACTTCGGTCTGTGTAACCTGACCCGAGAGGTTGATCACTGGATTTGGCATTGTGTACAGGTGTTTTAACCATCAATTCCTCAGTATCAAGTTCAATGCTAGCCTCAACACTTCGACCTGTGTTACCTGGTCCGAGAGGTGCATCATGGGCATTGACAATGTGTACAGTGTTATCCATCAATTCATTGGTAGTTCCATATCTATCCTCATCACTTCGGGATGTGTTAGCTTCCCAGAGAGGTGAATCTTGGGACTGAAACTCAGTCGCAACCCTAGGTTGAACATCTGAGCCCCCCATATTAGCCATTTGGCTGGGGTTACCATCAGTTGTATTAGGTTCTTGAGAACCTTCTACAATAGATGTTGCCATGGTCGAGGTCTTAGGTATGTTAGCACTGTCCTGTTCAACTACTAAGTTGGAAACAGTAGTGCCAGCCTCTTCCATCATGGTACCTACATCACCTGTACCAGCCTTATCTGCATCCATACCGACATTGGTCTGAAGTGTCACAATATCCTCTTGTAGTGAAGCCCTAGGTGATTGGGTATTTTGGGGTTCATTGGAAGATGATTCATTCAAACTTGTAGATGAGGATGTGTGATGGGAAGCTGTGGGAGTTCCAGCTTCTTCATCCTCATTAACAGCAGCCACAATATTCAAAATGTGTGTAGACAGGGGAGTGATGGTACCAGAAAAACCTTTCCCATTTCTCCTTAGAAAAGCAAACATTTTGATAGTCATTTTATTACTTGGCTCAATATTAGCATGTGCCAAGGGTTTCTTTAGCTGACTGTTTATGATGAGTTGTAAAAACCTTGGATACAAATAAAACTGCTTTTTGACATACTTCTTCATACCTTCAAAAATCATGGATGAAAAATCAAATGGTTGTCCTGTGGCTAAACAAATCAAGGCCGTGGCTTGAGAGGCACTAAATTCATTACATCCACCTACTTTAGGAAACAAACAATGCTGAAGAGTATGCAAAAGAAACTTCTAATGTGGGCAAAGAAGACCTTTATAAAATGTTCCACTAGCCTCAGGCCTCTCATACCCAATTTTCTCTAGCTCAGTCAAGATAACATATGTGGTAAGATTAGAGGGTGTTGAAACACCTGATAGACGAAGGCTTCGCTTTATAGATGTTTCACAAAAAACAATACGTTCTCTGTCCACAACACCAACCAACCTTTCCTCCCCGTCTAGATTTTCGAGCTTAACAGTTGACCAAAACTGGTGCATATGAGATTTAAAGAAGGAAGGATCAACTGTTAACGCATACCTTAGGCGTGATGCATTTAGAAAATCCATTACATCTGTGAAACCATCAGCAGCATGAACCTTGCTAAGAAAAGCGATTTGATTGTGCTCATCAGGAAACTTTCTTCTTGCCATTTTGATTTTGGGGGTTTGGGATTTAATGAGGTGAATTTGTGTTTTTGGGTGAGAATTGAGTGTAACTTTGGGCACTTAAGGTGTAATGAGACCGAATTGGGTTTTGAGTCTGTTTTGATCTAATTAGGGTTTAGGACGCGCCAAAATTTACAATTTGAACCCCTTTACTTTCAAACTCAGCAGCAGAGTAAGAAAAGTTTGACTAAAAGTCAACTTTCCCCAAATCACCTAACTAATCCCTCAATCAAATTAATTACGAGCACCAACTCCTCATTTAAAAACCCATAGACACAATAAGTCTATAAATTCCTGATATTATAGCAAATCCCAAACTTCACAAACTTCACAAACCCTAGCACACTAAGCAAATAACCATGAGTTCAGCAAAAGCACCTATCATCGAAATTTCATCTGATTCCTCTTCCGATTCCTCAGTAGGATGGGGACAATATTTTCCCACAATTTCATCTTCTTCACAACACAAGGGCAAAGCTAAGGTTGAAGAAGTATCGTCTGACCCTCTGCCATCTACTCCATCTTCTTTTGAAGACTCCAGCTCTGATGAAGAAGCAATATTATGGCCAAAATCCTTGACTTATTATCAAGGTTCTTGGGAAATAGATCCTCCTCATCATCCCCTGACTGTCGAGCTCACAAGACAGATGGAGAAAGTTGTTGCCGCCTTTGGGGAGAGTGTCGATTTGCCTCATCCAAGGCCACGTACGGTGGTGCTGGGACTCCCTTGTCCGAGGGTGTCAGAAGCCATCAGGCGCAGGGGTGTCAAAGCCATGCCTGACTTTGTTGGAAAGGGAAAGCTTGATTAGGAGTAGGTTTGGTCTTGATGTGCAATCTTGTGCCTTGTTTTTCTTTTGAACTAAGGATGTAATGAAGCTTTATTTTTTACTCTGCTTTGTGATGAATGAACTTGAAGTGTTCTTGCTTTACTTGATTTGTACTCATGTATATATGCAAAAGGTTAGTAGAAAACCACAAAAACACAAGCAAAGATATCCCATAATACATATAATCACATAAGGCAGCATAGCAGCAGACAACATAACAATAGACAACTTAAGAAACAAATTTTGACTCAACAACAGCACAAATCCTTACACAATTTTACAAAAACATACAGAGATAAGGTGTTAATAGATTAAAGATTTATCATGCCAATACTAGCAACCAAAAATTGAAATCTACCTACATCAAACCCTTTTGTAAGTAAATCAGCAACATTGTTGTCAGTATGTATTTTAACCACTTGAATTAACTTTTTCTCATAACAATCTCTAATAAAATGATGTCTTATCTCTATGTGTTTTGTTTTAGAGTGATAAACAGGATTTCTAATAATACACATTGTGCTGTTGTTGTCAATGTAAATTTTGGTGTTCATGAAATTGTACCCATAATCCAGCAGTTGATTCTGAATCCAGAGCACTTGTCCACAGCAGCTAGAAGCAGCTACATATTCTGCTTCAGTTGTGGAATTTGCCACCACTGTTTGTTTCTTACATTGCCAAGAGATCAACCTATGTCCAAGGTATTGACAGCCTCTAGTGGTTGATTTTCTATCCAAACTAGCTCCAGCATAGTCACTATCAGAGTATGCCACCAAGTCAAAAGGTGAATCCTTAGGATACCAGAGGCCCAACCTAGGTTGACTCCTCAAATACCTAAAGATCCTTTTAACAGCATTCAAGTGAGAAACTTTTGGGGATACTTGAAATCTAGCACAGGCACACACTGCAAACATAATGTCTGGCCTTGAAGCAGTCAGATACATCAATGAACCAATCATTGATCTATAAAGATGAACATCAACCTCTTCCCCATCTTCATCCTTGAGCAAAAGTTTATTGGTATCCATTGTTGTCTTTGCAGGCTTCACATCTGTACACCCAAACTTCTTCAAAATATCAGTCACATACTTGTCTTGGCTAATAAAAATCCCATTAGCTTTCTGCTTAACTTGAAGTCCTAAAAAGAAAGTGAGTTCCCCCATAGAACTCATCTGAAACTTGTTGTGCATAAGCTTCTCAAATTCTTCACATAACACCTTATTTGTAGACCCAAAAATGATATCATCTACATAAACCTGAACAAGTAGGATATCCTTTTTGTCTTTCTTAATGAACAAAGTTTTGTCAATGGTTCCTCTGCTAAAACCATTATTCAACAAATACTTGGATAAGGTGTCATACCAAGCTCTAGGGGCTTGATGTAGTCCATATAGTGCCTTCTCCACTTTATAAACCCTATTAGGATACTTAGGGTCTTCAAATCCAGGTGGTTGCATAACATAGACTTCCTCATCAATCTCTCCATACAAGAAAGCACTTTTCACATCCATTTGGTACACAGGAAAGTTTTTGAATGAGGCATATGCTAAGAATATTCTGATTGCCTCAATTCTTGCAACTGGGGAAAATACCTCATCATAATCTATTCCTTCTTCCTGAGTGTATCCCTGAGCCACCAATCTAGCCTTGTTTCTGATAACAATGCCCCTTTCATCTCTTTTGCATCTGAATACCCATTTTGTACCAATTGCCCTTTTTCCATCAGGCAGATCCACCAATGTCCAGACTTCTTGAAGCTTGAACTGCAGCAGCTCCTCTTGCATAGCTTCAACCCAGCTTTCATCTTTCATAGCCTTGTAAATGGTTTTGGGCTCCTCTTGAGATAAGAAACAGGCAAACATGCAATTCTGTAAATCCTTGTGACTATTTCTCCTTTTAAGAGTTTGAGCAAATAATCCCTGATCAAGTAGATCACCCAACCCTTTTGATTTACTTCTTGTTTGAACAGCAGAGTGAACATCTCCAATAATCTGCTCCTTTGGATGATCCTTGTGTATTCTGGTTGTTGGAGTGGGACTAACAGGTATATCAGTCTCCAAATTGGATAAATCAGCTCCAACACCAAAGACATCAACAATTTCATCATCAGTGTCCACATACACTTCTTCTAATTCGGGCATCTCATCATAAGAATCACCATCTTTATCAGCAGAAAAGTCCTTGGGCACAGCAGCAGAACTACTGGGCTTAACAGCAGAGTGGTTTGGCCATACAGCAGAGTGTTTTGGCCTAACAGTAGAGTTGAGAGACCTGCTGCTAGTTTTATTCCCTTGGTGTTCATCAATTGCTGGCTCTTCATTTCTTTTCTTATCACCATTCTTGTCATCATGAGAAGGTTGAACACTTCCTTCTGCATCTTTCTTTGGAACTTCATCATGAACCTGATCATCCAGTGAACTCTTTCCCTCAGTTGGTGTGAAAGGCTGATCAGTGTTCCATCTTTCAATCAACACAAACTCTTTTGCAGATGCATCATCCTTAGCTTGTGTACCTGCAGTAGGGTTAGTTTGTGTACCTGCAGACATGTTAGTAGTACCTGCAATGACTGGTTGATAATTCATACATTTGGTTTAGAGCATCAATATCAAACATCCATTCAGGACCTTTTCCAACAACATTAGGTGTGGTTTCTCTAATTGTAACATGTAAGTTCTCCTCTACATGCCCAGTTCTTTGATTGAAGACCCTAAAAGCCTTACTATGAGTGGAGTATCCAACAAAGAAACCTATGTCTGCTTTCTCACTAAACTTGCCTAGGTGGTCAATGGTATTCAAGATAGTAACAGGACACCCAAATGGTCTTAAGAAATCTATCAGGGGTTTCTTACCATGCAATAACTCATAAGGGGTCTTGTTACGAGGCTTAACTACCTTACTCCTATTTTGCACATAGCAAGCAGTGCTGACTGCTTCAGCCCAAAATCTAGTAGGTAACTTAGACTCAGACAACATAGTCCTAGCAGCCTCAATTAGTGTTCTATTTCTTCTCTCTGCAACTCCATTTTGTTGAGGAGTTCTAGCCACACTAAACTGTCTTGTTATACCTTTCTCCTCACAGAACTGATTCATCACATGGTTCTTAAATTCAGTTCCATTATCACATCTGATGACCTTAACTTTGTGATTAAATAGGTTTTCTATTCTAGTGATGAAAGCCTTAAGAATGCCAGGTGTTTCATCCTTAGTAGCTAAGAAAAATACCCAAGTAAATCTACTAAAGTCATCAGTGACCACTAAGCCATACATCTTGTTTTGCCAGCTTTTCACATAAGTAGGTCCAAAAAGATCCATATGTAACATAAACAAAGGTTCAGAAATAGAGTTCCTCACTTTGGACTTACAAGATGCTCTATGTTGCTTTCCCATTTGACAAGCAACACATACTTCAGGATTCTCAAAGACCTTTGAAGGTAGTCCTCTGACCAAATTCCCTTTCACCAATTTGTTCATAGCCTTGTAGTTCAAATGGCCAAGCCTTCTATGCCAAAGTTTGGATTCATCAATAGTGGCTTTGGCAAACAGACAAGTTAAATCTCTTTTAGGAACAATGTTCTTTATATCCACACTGTAAATATTGTCATGTCTAGGGACTTTAAGAAGCACTAATTTATCATCAGGTATCTTATAGTCAGGAGATAAGACAAGACAATCAGTGTCTGTAAAAAGAACAAAATTCTTTTTGTCACACATTTGTGAGACACTAAAAAGATTGAACTTTAGTCCACTCACTAAATACACTCTCTCAAAATCCAATTTGCCAGTTCTGATGATGCCTTTTCCAACGATTTTACCTCCTTTAGGGTCATTCCCAAAGGCAACGTATCCACCATCCAAAGCTTCAAAGTTTTCCAAATTGCTTTGGTCTCCAGTCATGTGTGAAGAGCATCCACTATCAAAAATGCATTTATCCTTTAGCTCCTTTTGTAGATTTCCCTGCACAAAAAGTAAGAGAATTAGTTTCTCTTTGGGACCCAAGTCATTACTGACTTGGATCTGCCTTGTGCATCAAAGTAGTCAAATTTCTTTAACTGCATTGGTGCACTGCTGTGTCTGAGAACATGATCCAAAACTTTAACTTTAGGTTTCCAGACCCAGCAGGCTGAGGACTTAACAGCATAGAAATGGTTGCCCACAATAGTATCTGTAATCACTTTTGGTAAAGCAGCAGAGTCTGCCTTAACAGCAGAGTCTGCTTTTGCCTTAACAGCAGTATCAACTATGTCCTTCTTCATGGGCCTTTTTGGTGCAATAGGTGAGATAATCCTAGAAGTACCATCTCTCATCAAACTTCCTTAGGAACCATGTTTCTTGTGGGGTGAGGGTGAGTCTTTCTAGCAAAGTTTCTATGGTTCACCCTTGTATGTTGGTTCCAAACGGGTTTTTGATAGTAGTAGCAGTCTTTTTGCAAATGTTCAAAACTGCCACAACTATGACATGCCTTTTTGAGTAATTGAAAATCAGTACCTAGTCTTTGTGAAACTACACTGTTCCAATTTCTCTTGTTTCCTCTAGGCAAGGTATTTGTTCTCTTAGGGTATACTCTAGGTGTGTTATCATACTCAGCCATCTTTCTAGAGATACTCCTACCAAGCTTAGGTTTAACAAACTCAACATTTTTAACCCTAGGCTCTTTTGATTCAACAACAGCAGGAATTGCTTCCTTTTTGTCCTTAGGGGTTGAATCAGATTCCTCAACTTCATCATCACTGTTAGACACCCAATCTTCAATAATGGGAGCATCAGACCACTTTTTCTCAACCTTAGGTGACTCTATTTTAGTTTCACTAGTTTCACCTACAGGTTTGGACTCAGACTGAGGTATGAACGACAATGTTCTAGTTGGAGGGGCAAAGGCACTAAGGTTCTTTGGTGGAGCAACAGAATTGTATCCTAAGCCACTGATTGTGTCTGCAAAATGTCTTCCTAAAGGTTTAATGAGGATGTCAGTGGCATATTGTTGTTTTTCCACCCTAACAGTATGTTTTTCAGTTTCACCTATAGCTGAATCCCTAGCCTGTTCAGCCGCTTCTACTTTCTCCATTAGAACTTTAATTTCATCATTTTTCTTGATAAGCTCAATTTCTAAAAGAGTGATCTTATCAAGATATTTAATTTCAGTCTTTTTCAGAAATTCAAGCTTCTCTTCTACAGACTTTAAACCATATTGATAACTAAGATTGTCTAACTTAAGTTTTTCAATATCCATCTTGAGATCTCCATTGCTAGACTTAAGTATTTCTATAGTATCCTTACATGATTTAAAAGAACAAGATGATTCATTAGATACCTCAGTGTCTGATCCAGAGGAAGAGTAAGCCATAAGTGCAAAATGTTGTTCTTTAGATTCTTCATCAGCCACCATTGCAAAGTTGGGACCATCTTCAGCTTGATCACTCTAGTCAAATTCTCCCAACCCATCACATGACACCATAGCGGCAGCAGAATTTGCCTCTTCAGTAGTAGGCTTCTTGGTGTTCTCATTGGTTCTTTTGGGTGCTCTGCACTCCCTTACAAAGTGTCCCTTCTTGTGACAGTTATAACATTCAGCTTTTGATTTGTCAAACCCCATATTATTATTTCTTCTGAACTTAATCTCTTTACCAGTTCTTTTAAGAAACCTTCTTGCCCTCATAGTTAGCATTGCAAACTGCCATTGCATATCTATCTCTTCAACTTCATCAGGATCAAGTTCATCCAGATCTTGAGGCGTAATTGCAGTGCTTGAAGTAAGTTCAGCCAAATAAGCACAGATAGCAGCATCACTGATGGTGTTGCTATTGGTAGAATCAGCAGCAGAACCATGTGAACCAGTAGCAGAGACAAAAGAACCAGCAGCAGAGTGTTCTTGATGACTGCCAGAACTCTTGTTACTTTCTCCTACGAAAGCAAGATTGTTTAAAGTTGAAGATGAACTTGACAATCCCTTGACTTCAGATTCATAAACCTTCAAGTTATTATAAAGATCATCCAATGTCATCATTTCAAAATCTTCCTTGTGCCTCCAGATCACAGTGTGAGTATTCCATTCAGGTGATAGACTTCTCAAAAATTTTAAGTTGATATCTTCTTGAGATACTGTTATCTTCAAAAGAGCCATCTGACTGGACAATTTATGAAGTCGATCATAAGTTCCCTCAATGTTTTCAGAACTTAAAGCAGTAAACGTTTCAAACTGGTGCTTCAGCAGGTTCTTCCTTGACTTCTTTGTAGCTTCATTCCCACCAAAACGAAGTTCAATAGCCTCCCACAACTCCTTAGCAGACTCAATATGATTAAAGCTTAGTTGATAATCATTAGGTATTCCCATCATGAGAATACTGTGAGCTTTAACCTCCAACCGTCTCTGAGCTTTCTCCTCAGTAGTCTTAAGAGACAAGACTGATCCAGTTGCAGTCTTGGTTGGCTGACTGTCACCATTTAAGACAACTTCCCAAAGTGAGTAATCAACCATTCTCATGTATTGTTGAATTCTCATCTTCCAGATCTCGTATTCTCCAGTTTTGAGCATTGGGACTCTTGATGCAGTAACCATGTGAGTTGAATCGGATTCCATTGCTTACTTTGATGATGAACAGATCTTGTATTCAGTAATTCTTCTTGGTACCAGTTTCTAGATCACAAGCTCTGATACCACTTGTTGATCCCAGTTGAGCTTCACGATCTTATTAATTACTTTAGATATAAACCTAAAGCAATCGGTATAGAAACTGTTCTTGAATTGTATATCAAATATTATGCGGAAACTAATACTTGATCTTAAGAAGAATTGTAAAGAAAACGAATTATCAAACAACCAACACTTCAATATATTAATACGGTCGCTCTGAATAACGACAGGGTTACAAGAAACCTTGAAGTGTAAAACAATAATGATACGTATGTGAAACCTAACCCTAGATCCTCCTTTTATAGCGTAAGGAGTCCTAGTCGGTTACAAGACTTTCTACACAAGAAAAATATATTTACGTATCTTTTCTATACTTATCCTTAACATACTATACATATCCAATAAGCAGCAGAGTAATTCTTCTAGCAGCAGAGTCTTCGTGGCTAGCAGCAGAATCACACTTGGCTTATTATTCCAACCATCAGATATCACCAAACAGCAGAGTAATAGACTAACAGCAGAGTTACTTAGTATCAGCAGAGTAACAATTAGCATATTTTACGAACAGCAGCATCTTAAAACCCAACAAACGATATTTCCTTCCTCTTCAGTATCATCATGTTCTGTCCATTTCACCATAGAATCAAAAGGTAGCAACGATTTAATCTTCATGGCCCATATTTCAAATTTATCTCCTGATGAAGACATTTGTGTAAGGATTTAAGAGATTGGTTTAGACAAGTTATCTTCTTCGACAGAGACCCTCACCAGGCTCTGATACCACTTGTAGGATCGTGCCTCTTGATAGATCTTTGAGCCTTAAGAACTTGTAGAAAGCTTATGTAATCACAAGCAAACTACTTTGAGAATCTCTGAACTATAAACTTGTGGTTATGTGGAAACTAAACACAAGAGTTGAAGAAGATAATAACTATAAAACTTTGATCCTCTATGGATCTTTTATTAACTAATGATTCAATCAATTCGATACAAAACTCAAAGCCATATGTTTCTTTTATAGTGCAAGAAACCATAATACAACTTCTACTAAGAAAACGTGTAAAGAGATATACATTGTCTCTTCCTAAAATAACTCTAACAAACTATACAGGATAACTATTACCCGCAGCAATGACAACTAACAGCAGAAACAAAATGAACTACCAGCAGGAACCACTACTAGCAGGAACTACATACCTGCCAGCAGGAACCACTAATGCTAACAACAGCAATGAAATAAATATAATTCTAATAATTCCTAACAGCTGAGCTTAAAAAGCCCAGTGAACAGATATATATATATATAAACGAAACCAAAAGATAAGGAACGAACATATAAAGTATGGTGCATTGGGAAAAGCATAAAGTATAAAAAATGGATATCAAAAGTAAGGAAAGGTCAGAAATCTACCACGAGCCCAAACAAATCAAATCAAATATCATAGTAACCATAGAGGTACGACCTCTCAAATATGTAAAGGACGTGTATTGCACACAACATCAATCACCAAATCAAATCATATCATATAAGATAACAGATACAAATACAAATCATATCTAGGATGCATCCATACGCCCCTGCAAAGATATTAGTGGCCAAACATGTATAATAATTGAGCTCATAATAAATAACAAAAAGGGACGGTGTGGAACATCACTCGACCACACTAGAGTCATGTCAGAGGTGCATCAATGACACGGCCATGGAACCCCCATGACTAGGAAACAAAGTGGCTCGGGTATCAAACTGTAGGGTTTAAAATCATATTATATCAAAGGTCCATAATTTTCATAGCAAAGGTTCAATTCAAATGTTTCAATCAAATGTTCATTTAAAGAAATCTTTTGAAAATGGTTTTCATAAAAGTAGTCTTTAAAAGTAGTTTTTAGAAAAGATAGTTCATAAATCTAGGGAAGCATGGCAAGGGCTAGATCATACAGGAAAGCCATAATAAGAAGGCTCAGATCATAATCAAACTAATATAGAAAGAATGTAATGAATCATGAGAAATTTTTAAAGAAAAGTTAGAGTACAAATAGGTTGAGTACTTGTTAAAATCATTTAAACACTGTTTTCATAAACGTATCCTTTTAAAAGCATTTTTCATAAAAGTCATTAATCCTTCGTACAAAAGTGGTATCACATCGGTTTCATATTAATCATTTTAAAACATCTTTATTCTGATACGAATATTGAAGTCAAACGAATAGTAAATATCAAAGGATCAAAAGTCACGAGAAGTCCTAAAAAAATATAGTACGACCAGATTATGTAATTATGAAAGTCATTTAAACGTTGTTTTCCCGAAAGTATTCCTTTAAACGTCGTTTTAATAATAGTCATTAAACCTTCATATATAAATAATATTTCCTCGTATTCATAGCAATCATTTCAAAAATAGTATTTCTCAAAACCATCATTAAGATATATATTCAAAAAGGTTTTTCATACAAGTCATAATATCAATGGACTACAAAATATCAAAGGATTCAAATACTGAAGTCACCGGAGATAACGAACGAATCATATCAACAAAACAATCAAATGAATATCAAATGGATCACAATTTAGAATATCAAACATCAAGGAATCAAGTCATAGATACCCTTACTGAGAAAGGGTGGAATATCTGTACCATATGCAAAGCAACTCAATCAAAATAGGAATACACTTGGAAATTACTCCTTCTTCACATAACCAATATGAATTATGGATCAATTATTTATCAGGTTTTATGTCTTTGATTCCATAATTATCTTTTCCTTGATTGTCATAATTATCCAAATCCTAACCCGGTTTGACTTTATTCGAATTGTGTTTCGTTTTTGACATTTCTAAGTTCATTCACGACATGATATGATATTTTAGAGTTCATTAAGATTTTCTATACGTATAACAAGTATATATATATATATATATATATATATATATATATATATATATATATATATATATATATATATATATATATATATATATATATATATATATATATATATATATATATATCTTAGCAAATACCATGCACGTATATATATTTTGATATGTACGTTCGAATATAAAGGAAAGGAACATGCATGGTTTAATTTTCTACGTGATATGAGATGTTTTTGGAGTCCATGAGACTTACAATATTGATGAGAATGGGTGTGGTATGTTGGAACGAAAGCAGCACACAAGTCTCGCTCAAGCACAAAAACGTATAGAAACTAAGATACACCGTTCGACTTGAAAAACTTAACCCGATCAAACTTGGCGTCCTTCTGGCTTTCAAAGCTTATCTAACTGTGTTGTAAAACCTTAGCTAGTATGGTGTGAATTTTGAGAATATATGGAATAAAAGTATCTCATTTGGTTATATTTAGAAACCAAGATTCACTTTTGCTTTTGTTTAGTGATACTATTAGGTAAAGCATCCCACTAGCCATTCTTTATAGTATAATTATGCTTATGTTAGGTGTAAAGGGATGTGATAATGGGGCTTGCTTGATCGTGCATATAAAGAAACCAAAATGAAATAAACCACTTTGTAAAGGTATGCAACATATGCAATAAACTGTATGAAAAGTATTGTCATGTAGTGTAACAGATGAAAACAATATAAAGTGACTTAGGTGATGTGTAAACAATGCTGCAATGAATTATATATGTCATAAAATTGTGTTGCTACGTGCCATAGTTTATAGTCGTATAATGAACAAATGTTGTGACATGTCATACCAAAGTAATAATAAAGTGCAAATGTAACAATTGTTCTATATGCATAACCATGCAAAGTGTACACATGTAATGCTTGACTTAGTGTATAAGAGAATAATGTTATAACAAATTGTATTAGTACACTAATATTGTCATGTAAAAAAAATACTAGTCACATAATTAATGCAATATAGTAAATGCAACTGGTGTATGAAAAATTAATTATGTAGAGATTTTAGAAAAGAAATGTATATCGGGTTCATAAAATACAACCATTTGGCTTTGATTCCAAAATATGATCAAACATTCGTGTTTTTCGACGGTTCTTGGTCCTATGAATTCTTAAAAGACTCTAGAATTAATTAGTTGCATTCAAATTAGCCACGGATTTTAGGAACGATGCTTTAGGGTATTATAATTCTTCCCCTCTAAAAATAAAAATTTCGTCCTCGAAATTTGAAGTCGCAAAAGTTGGACGGAGACGTATCTATCACAAAATAATTAGCAATAACTAATCTCATCAATCCTATTCAGATTCTGGATGAACTAAGGAACTTGCTAATACTCAGAGAAGGATATAACGAATCATCAACGTATTAAGAGTTTTATAAATAGGTGGTTAACCTATTCGTACTAACGAACAACTAAGCACATGTCGGAGTATCAAGATGTATCAGATGGCATAATGGGCTAGGTAGAATAATCTTACAGATAAGAATGAGTCTAGAATGAGTCTAAGGTCTAACGTATCGCTAACTAAATCTTACTTATATGCCAAAACATCTAACTCTTATGTACAAGTACACCATACGTATCACACAAATTCTCGGTCGAAAATTTCAAAGTTTCTTTTTCACTGTAACACCCCAACCCAGCAAGGGTAGAAGTATCACACAAATGGCTCCATATCAGATCAAACAAAACATACAATCAATAGTAATACAATGGTTCTCAAAGGTTACAAATGAAATCTTGCAATACAAAGAGTTACAAAGGAAAATAAAAGCTGCCTATCAAATCCATAAGTACATCTCTTCTAATGGCTTCTACTCAAAGTCTTCTAGGTCCAAAGTCTCTTCACTCTTACCCAGCTTCCAACTAAAACCTGCCGCGGGAAAAGAAACGCGGCTGAGCTACTAGAGCTCAGTGAACAGATATAACGTAACAAGCAGTAGTATAATGTATAATTTACATGAGTAAATGAGTGTGGAAGCATGAATACATGGTATCAAGATGAAAGGTAAGAGTATATGGTATCATAAGGAAAGGTAAAAGGGTACATGGTAAAGGAAGTCAGAAATCCACTACGAGCCCATAACATAACATGAATCATAATCATAATCATAATCGTAAACATGCAGAGGGGAGACCTCTTAGTATCCTGTGAATATGAGGGGTGTCCTCAATCATGGGTATCCTGTAAATATGAGGGGTGTCCTCAATCATGGGTTGGAGTAGCTAGCTCCCGGAGTGTGAAAGACGTGTATCGCACACACCATCAGTCACCATGAATAACATAACATAACATGAACATGAACAAATCTAGGATGCATCCATACGCCCCCGTTGGCCATAATCTGCCTCTACATAAACATGAATCATAAACATAAACGTGCAGGGACGGGACAGGTCATCACTCTCCTGCCCTAGAGTCATGCCATCGGTGCATCGACTGACATGGACATGAAACCCTCATGCCTAGTGAGTGGCTCGTAGTATCAAACTGAGGGTCAAGGTCAAGTATCGTGAATCATGTATTTAGTTTACTTGCATAAGTCAATGTCTTGTTTCATAATTTCATAATCATAGGTTCATAATCATGGTTCATAAGCAAGGTTCATAATCAAAGGTTCATAAGCAAAGGTTCATAAGAAAAGGTTCATAAGCAAAGGTTCATGGTCAAGGGTTCATAATTAAAGGTTCATGAATGAAAGGTTCATAATCATAAAAGGTTCAATGTCATGATGGTTCAAAAGATCGGAGTTCATGAATGAAGGGAACATAGCAATGGTATAGGGAACCCTAATACGAATCATAATAAGAGAATGAAGGCCTCTTATCAAAGAAGCAGAATATCTGTACCTTATACCGCAAGTGAAAACACATAACAGAATAATAAGGACCAGAAGCGAACTCCATCTTCAACGGATCTACACGAATTCACGATTGTCTTATTAATAACTTGTTTTATTCAGATTACTTATTTTAACTTGCCCTTCCATTTTAAGTAACTTTCTATTTTTAGCAGGTTCTCACATTTAGTAAGTTTTCTTATTTAGTAAGTTTCCTTATTTAGTAAGTTTCCCATATACCCATGCTACGAGGCAAACAAAATCCACACAATTTATTTCTTTTGATAGTTCGAATTAAATCCAACACACACTACACAAGGAATCACAAGGCATGTTATTTTCTCAAAACCAAGTGCACTAAATACCTTTACTTGACATTATGGACACACACAACAAAATAATTTGACATGATTTTGATATATGACTGTAAATCCCATGCATGCAAATCACCCATTTCTTTAACTTCCAAGTGCTACTGAAGGAACGCATGAAACCACACGAACTCCTACACGACCAGATTAATGAGGCACGATTTAACCCCAAAGCATGAACGTGGTCATATAAAATCATACACCCGAACCCTTTTAAACACGTAACGAGACAAACGGGGTATCGCGAGACTAGATTTAAATCATGAATCCTCGCGGGACCAAAACAAGTATTAATGAGACCAATTCGGTTCATGAAACCTTTAGTTAGATCAACATTAAACAAGACTCAAAAGCTAACAACATGTCATCGCGAGACACACACGCAACTGTCACTTAACGAGCTTAATTTACTCATAATTTACACAAGATCAGCCCTTGTTTTTGTCACGAAGTTTGTACACAAACACAGGTTAACGCCCCATAAAATTTACATGAAATCAAATCAAAATCACCACTTGACTCACGTATATACACATGTTAGTCCCTTCTTTATTTCTTTTAGTTTATTTGGTTTAATCACACACTCAGGCACATGTTTCCCTTCTTGTTTTATTGACTCTCAAGACACCCACAACTTACCATGCACGTATGACCAACAAGTAACGAAAAAAAAAAAAAAAAAAAACATAACGTATTCGCATAAAATCACACCCAAACCTAGCCCTTATATTCACGTAATTAGTTTCATACGCCAATGTTTACATACTTAGGTTTATCTCTAGATTTCTCTTTTGCCACTTGAAGATTAGATTTGGTTAAACAAAAGTGGGTCAATTCAAATGGAACATGGATCGAATCAGATGAGCAAATAAAAGTTGGTTACACAATGTTTGGTTTAATCGTGACATCTTATTCATTACTTGGTCCTTCTAATGATACGACAACACAATTTGATGATCAATACATAGGTCGTGTGATATGTTTACGTGACATACCGATTTATTCGAGTAACCTTTTTAACAACAGAACACAACCGAATTCAGTGGTCATTCGTGACATGAAACATTTAAGCTTCGCATGATTTTGATTCAGATTATATGTCGCATGTACGTATCAACAGGATAGAAAACACAATAATGGAGATACCTTACAACAAGACGATGGACCAGAACTGAAACAAGGATCGCTACGACACCGCGAGATATGACCGAACCCAGCTTGGAGTACTCACGTACACGTATAGACACCGGTACGAGTACCAAGATTTGTCGAGGTAGGATAGAGCCCATACCCCAACGTATACAGCCACATGTATACGCCGCCACTCGTACAAATCCCAACCACCATCTAAACTCGAACATACTCGAGCAACACCATCGCGAACCAAAACTCGGCACGAAAACAGGGCTTGAACACCATCGACACCAGCCTTTAACCACGAACATGAACAGAACTCTAAACAATCATAGCTTCCAACAGCCTTCGACCTTGCATCTTCTTAGCAGATAGGTTTTTCATTGGTTTAGTTTTGCTTTTGATCGAACAGAAGGAACAAAATAGCAGCAGCAGTAATCGACTTTGAGGTAGGGGTTTTAGGGTTTTGTGTGATGGAAAAAAAAAGATCGGTATAAACTATTTAGGGACAAACCGTGTGATGGGATAAGGCAATCAAAGTGCCGTATAATGTGGAATGATTTCTTCATTCCTTATTTAGTTCAAACATGGGCTTCTTAATTTTGGTGACTTGCATAATCTGTGGGCTTGATTTAGGGCCATTTAAGTGCCAATATATTTTATTTAAACGCTACATGAAATTCGGTTAAGGCATTCTATTTAGGCGTGTGATACATTTTATCCTTTCTTTTGATCTAACCAAAATTATGAAGAAAATGCATATATACGGAGGATTAATACATTTTATCCTTTCTTCAAATTAATCCTTTATTTTGATTTTATATAAATTTTATAAATAAAGAAAATGCATATATACGGCCCATACTTTTTAAATAATGTGACAACAATTTTTAGACATTGTAAAAATATTAAAATGTTGCAATAAAAATTATTTTACTTCATATGTTGCTCATTTCAGAGGTTTGGGATTTATTTGGCGTTTTAAACGTTTATTAATTGAATTTTAAAGTTGCAGGGGTATTTTGGTCATTTTACATGTTTTGAAATTTCGGGTATTACATAATATTTTTGTAAGTTTCACAATGATAACTAACTCATTAGTCACTATAGTCAATTTCGGACTTTCAATAAACAGCTCCTCGACCTAATTTAACTCAAAGGTGTTCTTCATCTCTGTTTATACAAAACACCGAAAGAAAAATTGTTGTCATTGGCACGCCATCTGTCTACTTGAGCATCTACAACTAAATCTAACACTTGTCATATTTCCTACTCAACACATCTTCCAAGCTCGAATAGTTGTTCTGTTTATCCATCAGTCTGGAGGTGCAAAGCATTACTAAACTTGAGTCTTATGATTCTTAACAGATGGACAAAGGTCAACAATACATGTCGAGAATTCAAACGTATCCAGATGTCTAACTATGAAGGTAGAGTACTCGCACAGGTAGAATGAACCTAAGGTCTCACTAATCGCGGATAATCTTCGTTAAATGTCAGAAGTCTAAAGCTTCTCAGGCACTCCTCGAAATATCCTATGAACACAATAAAGGTACGTTATATGACGTAAGTATTATCATGTTAGCTACGCGTCATAATACTAGCATCATATAATTATACCTTCATGATGATCATACTTCATCTCAAGTTGTGACTAAGCAACCTATCGTCAATCTCCTAGTTCTTCTTCACTCTTATAGGCTAACTAAATCAATCGTCATCAACGGAACTTATCATAGAAGTAACGGGAATCTAGTATGTCTATCAGAAATGGAGTATGCCGCTAATTGCATCAATTCTTCCACGAGTCACCAAAATTCTCATAATAGATAAATCAACCAACATACGCAGGGTTACCACAGGACGAAATTACCAATTGAGAACTTAAAACATTCAAAGACCTTAATATGCTTAGCAAAAGTAATGGAAACTATAAGATGTGTCGAACACCTCAGATTCCTACATATACGAATTCACTAAACGAACGAAAAGGCTTCTAAACGATTTATAAACAAATCAGATATCGAAATTCGAAAGAATGCGGTCACGTCAGAAAATGAAACCTTTAAGGTACTACTACAAAAGTCTCAAAGCATTCTTAACTTATGTTGCATATCTTGCTAAATTTTCTAATTCTCCGTAACAAATGATCTTATAAGGCTTAGTTTAAAGCAGAGGCATAAATCAGAGTAGTGCGGAAGAAAGATATCTAACAAATGCCTTATCGCATAATCTATACCCAATCCTTACCAGTCATACTAAAGTCTCAGCAAGAAAAACCTAAGCAAAACTTCAAGTGTCATTTCATAAGTTCCTAAAGTGCAAACCTAAGGGTCCAAAACTTCACAGGTCGTAACTTAAAGTACTACAGGTCGAAGCCAAAGCTCTGATACCATAATTGTAACACCCCAACCCGACAAGGGTAGAAGTATCACATTATGGTGGCATATCAGAACATACATGATAAAACGCAAGCGGAAGTCTAATCATAAATACCAAAATGTAAGTCAAAATGACTTATAAATTCCATGATCCAAATTGAAGGATAACATAATCCAAAACTAAATAATGAAGACATAGTCCAAATCTAGGAAATCTAGGGTAGGTAAGTCCACACACAGCTCCTACTCTCAGCCCAAAGATAGCCCAGCTCCTAGCTTAATAACTTGTCGCAGGAAAAGAAATGCGGCTGATGTAGGATCGTGCCTCTTGATAGATCTTTGAGCCTTAAGAACTTGTAGAAAGCTTATGTAATCACAAGCAAACTACTTTGAGAATCTCTTAACTATAAACTTGTGGTTATGCGGAAACTAAACACAAGAGTTGAAGAAGATAATAACTATAAAACTTTGATCCTCTATGGATCTTTTATTAACTAATGATTCAATCAATTCGATACAAAACTCAAAGCCGTATGTTTCTTTTATAGTGCAAGAAACCCTAATACGACTTCTACGAAGAAAACGTGTAAAGAGATATACACTATCTCTTCCTAAAATAACTCTAACAAACTATACGGTATAACTAATACCCGCAGCAATGACAACTAACAGCAGAAACAAAATGAACTACCAGCAGGAACCACTAATGCTAACAGCAGCAATGAAATAAATATAATTCTAATAATTCCTAACAATCCTCCCCTAAACTTGAATTTGACTTGGTTAATTTCAAGTTTCCAAATAGATCTTTGAAGTCCAGAGGTAGAGGATTGAAGCAGCAGCATCAGTAAGTAACCAGCAGCAACAGCATCATGAAGCACAAACTGCTAGCAGCAACTTCTCTATATCAGCAGCAACAGGAAATCATTGCAATATAAGCTGGTCACCTTGTAATGCACTTGATCTTTACTGCAACTATGACAATGTGTACATCAAAACATTTAAGTTTCATACTATTCTCATCACTTCCAGGTGTGTAAATGTGACAAATGGTAATTTACACGTTAATTAATATTATATGAATATTAATTATTTTTAAGCTAAGCATTTCTATGCGCATTTGCATGTTTCTGAGTATTTTGAGCATTTTCGGGAGCTGTCCCAGCATACTGTAGCTTACAGTCACTGCAGAAAAAGTTTATTTTTGTCAGTAAAGTTGAATTATCACATTTTTGATAGTTACTGACAAGTCTTATAATTTACTAAGAGCTTTCTCACATTTTTCTGAAAAACAACCGCACGCGCGTACCGACAGCACAGTACATGTGGTAAAAGTCAAATAAATATATTTTTGAGTCAGTAATGACATTTTATTATATTTCTGACGAAAACGTGGTTAAAAACTTTATTTTACGTTATCGGGTCCAAAAACGTCAAACCGGGACTTTACGGTAACTTTTAAACTCAAACCGACACACTATACACCAAAGCGGGATAAAAACTATTTTTCCCTTCCCTCTAATAAGCCCTAACCGGCCTATACCCTCACCAAGTCACATGGGACAAAATTAATACATTATCTTAAATGTAATCTAGATTTTTCTTAAAATGGTAATATGCTTTTAGATTTCCATGACCTTATCACTTAATACTACCCAAAATAGCTTTTCTCATCCACCTTATTTGCCTCATTTAGATGCCACTATTCACACAAATAAACATTACTTACAAAATTTTTCACTACAAG
Source organism: Artemisia tridentata subsp. tridentata (assembly GCA_021014915.2). Taxonomy (NCBI): domain Eukaryota; kingdom Viridiplantae; phylum Streptophyta; class Magnoliopsida; order Asterales; family Asteraceae; genus Artemisia; species Artemisia tridentata. The sequence continues at coordinate 81,914,911 of CP139505.1, forward strand.
ATCAAGATCATTAGGTGGTTACATAAGGTTTTTGGGTAATTTGGAGCTTGATTTGGGTAAAATTAGTGAAGTTTGGGTGTTCTTGTTTCTCCTATCCCATGTACCACTTCAAACCATTGTAAGGATCCATAAAACTTTTCTAAATTTGTTAATCTCTTGTTCATATGGTGTATAGTGATGTTTAAAAGTGTTAAATGTGTATGTTTTGATAATATGATTTAAGCTAGGGTTGATCTTGTTTATATAGTGCTCGACTTTTTGAGGATTATGAGTTAGTTTGTATATTTCTTGCTTGTGTGGTAAATATTGTTACATATAGTGCTTATTTGATAATACAAACATTAGTTATGGTTTTTACACTAATTAAGCACTATGATGATTTTTAAGAGTTATACATGGATCGGCTAGTATTAAAAATATGAGATTATTGGGGTTTTGAAAAACATAAAATTTTGGCTCAAATGGTGAAAAGGTGGAAAAATAAAGTAAAGTGCTTATTTGGATTAGCTTATTTAATAAGCTATAAGCTACTAAAAATAACTAGTAAAAAGGTGAAAATAAGTTGAGATAATTATGATGGGTCGAATGGACCTAAAAATAGTCAACTTTGACTTTTTGACTAAGTAGCTTATTTATAAGAGCTTATTGATAAGTAAAAGTGTATTTGGTAACTAATAATCACTAATAAGTAATAAATAAATACAAATTGGACCAAATGGATTTTTGGGCCAAAAAGCCCACTAAGTTACTGTTGGGCCGAAGCCCATAAGTATTTTTGATGTTTTGACTTTTTGACCAAACGTACGTATTGAACGAGTAAAATGATTTTTAGTAACGTGTCGATATATACGTTATAACTAAAAATGTGTTTTGGGTTAAAAAATGGAAATTGGGCTTATTTAAGAAGTTTCGGCCCAATGAGCCATAGAAATGGTAAATTTGATTTTTGGAATATTTTTCGACTCGCCGAAGTTAATAAGGTTTAACGACGCAATAAATGTAACGATAACTATTTTTGGACTTGTTTTGAGACGTTTAGTCTCCGAAAGGGTAAAAATTGACATTTTTAATAAATTAACATTGAGATTGACTTTTGTTGACTTTTTGACAAAATATTGACTTTACGTCGAAACCTAAGGTTAATACTTAAAAGTGAAGATAACGAATAATATAACTACGAAAATATTCACGACACTTGATACATATATCACGAAAGTATTTTGCACTCGAAACTAGTTAGTGAAGTGTTTGAGTAAAAGTTGCAACATTTGAGATAAAATGGAAACATTGTATAAACGAATGGGTCATGCCCAAATTTTCTAAAAATCCAACACTTAGAATATTTTTTTGAAAATTCACAACTTAAGTAAACTTTATGGAATTACTTAACAAAACTTGTTTTCTTATAATAAAAGTTGCAACAAAAATAATAAACGATGTTTCTAAACATAATAATTTTTCACTAACTATATTATATTAACCATTCTTCAAAACTTATTTAATTAATTTCCATTAATTAAATATATGAGAAATTAACTTATAATATATATATATATATATATATATATATATATATATATATATATATATATATATATATATATATATATATGGGCGCGTTCTATGCAGTACCAATATTAGATGCAGTACTTTAAAGTACTCATTTAGACGAATTTAGTATTAATAAACATTTTTATTTAATTGAAAAGAGCATAATAGTCAAACACATTTTTGTTTTCTTTTTGAATTTTTTTAAATTAAAAAACGTTTTTAAATTCCCTTAATTTTCGGATTTTTTTTTAATTTTTTTTCAGCATACATGTTTTCAGAAAAATGAAGTGCATATGTGTTTTTTTTTTAAATATTGTAAATTTACATATGTTTCTTGTGTACAATTGTTTTGGAATAATGTTGACAACATGCATGTTTTTCAATAGTAAGGTGCATATGTGTTTTTTTAGATAATGTAAATTTATAACAAACCACGAACATAAATGTTAAACACAAAATTCGATATCGATTGAAATACAATTAACGCAAACGGACATATGTGCACACTAATTGTTATCAACATTTTTAGAAGTCAAACATATATGCACGCCTTCAATGTGCTCTTGTGTCTCATTCCGCAATTGTGTCTTTACATCTTTATGATAATCAACTTCTCTTTAGAAAGTATGTACTAGTTGAAGACACATGTGCACTCCTTAAACTAGTCATGGTCCTCATCTTTATCAAACATGTTCATACCTGAAATTAAAAACAATTGTTATTTTTTTTATCATAAACAACTAAGATGTACATATTCACAATCTAAACACATATGCACAATTTAAAACATATATGCATACATTTTTCCTTGATTTTATATCAACCTTAAAACATATATGCACATTCATTTTAATTGATTTTAAACCAATTAACAAACACATATGCACAATCTAAACATGTATGCGCAATCTAAAATGCCTCATTTTTAAAACAAGTAAGAAAAACAAACTGTTAAAGTGACATAAACGAATTGCATACCTGTATCTGTAAAGCTGGGCTCTATCTTTCGATATTGAAAAGGATATCCATGACCTCCTTCCTGGTCTTGTAATGCAGTAGACATTGTTCTATCATAATTTTTACCTGAATTTAGTCATACAACAAAAAATCATGAGACCAAGCAACAGCAGGCAAAAACAATATCAGACGCACCCTAGTTAACAGAACCAAACACAAACTTTTCACAAGAACCGTATAAGCAGTTTTCTAAATAAATATCATGTCGCCTTAAACAAGTCACAAAAATTCAGTCAACTAATAATAAGCTGGCCAATAAAACATTGACATCTCGTTATATATACATAATACTCGGTTTTAAAGGCAATAGGTGGTGGTGGTGTTAACACTTACCAACGGCAAGAAAAAGGGGAAGAAGATGATGGTAGTGACGACATGTGATACTCGAGTCGAATCGAACCCCAAAGCAACTGACAACTTCCTATCGCCTTCTACGTCGGTGGTGTACGGCTACGGTGAGGAACGGCGGCAGGTGGAGGCCGGAGGTGGCCGGAACAGTGGGGGTGGCGGCTGAGAAATGGAGAGGGTTTGAAGAAAACCCTAGGATGGAGTATATGTTCTCTTATATCGTAGCTACAAGAACCGATTTTTGTGCACCCTTAAGAATAGGGACGGTTTATGAAATACTTAAAAGTAAAATCCCCATAATGCCCTTTTAGCCTTTTGTGTAATTAAAAAAGTAACCTTCATCTTTTGTTTAATTACAATTTTGGCACTTTTAATCCTAACCATTGATTAAACTCATCCAATGGCCTAGATTCATTTTAATGGTACTGTAAAGTACTGTATCTAATATTGGTACTGCATAGAATACAACACTATATATAATATATATATATATATATATATATATATATATATATATATATATATATATATATATATGTACTAGATGTCGAAGCCCGCCCGATGGGCGGGCATGACTTGTGATTTTCATTTGAATGCACTTCTTTTTTAATATAAGTGTGATCATGAACGAATAATTCAAGAAACGAACCACAATGGCAACTTCCTTCAGGTATTATATTGTAGCGTTCAAGGTATTTATGTAAATGTATATTCCAATGTTGCAAAAATCATGAATCGGTAGTCGAGCGGTCGACCACCCTGCAGCGATTAATCGGTCAAGGCGGGATTAATCGGTGATTCAGATTGACATTTCCTGCAAGTTTTGGGTATTTCTGGAGACCAAACTAAAGATTTTAACTGATTCCAAGCCTACTATGTTTCCAAATCTCAATAAAAGGCTCTAATTCTGATTATGAGGCCCATTATGCGTTATAAGTGAAATAAACGATCCCCAAATTAAGTAGAATGCATAAATTATTAATTTTTTAAAAGTTGATCGATTAGTCCATTTTTTGACCGATTCGGCTAATTTTTGACCGATTCGTCCAATTTTTTACTGATTAATGGCCGATTTTTGCCTAGGCCGATTTTTTCCACCGATTTTCAATTTTTACAACATTGGTATATTCATAAACTGAAGGCATTTTTACCATGCATATATCTAGCTCGGCGTTCATCCTTGGTCAGAAACACAAACAGCAGGTCAAGATTATCTTGGCAAATGATTATTGTTGAAAAAAAATAAGATATAAACATGCCAATTTTTATATTGAATGCATTAACAATGTAATTAAATGACCGTTAACATTTATAGAACAATTAAAATATACAAAGTTATTTGTAACAACATAGTATACGAAATAAAGCTATTACCATCCTTATCAAAACAGAAAACTTTCAATCCCTTCCTACTCTTCATTCTAGAGACATAATACCCATTTGCAAAAGACGGTTTTGCTTATCATCCAGCATTATGTTGATCTAGTCTTCTGTGTCATCTGTATACTCCCTCAACTGCACTGGTGAGCAGGAGGTGAGAATCTCTCTCATTGCTCTTCTGAACCCTAATGGACCATAAAGAATCCATCAAAGACCACTCTCACCCACGAAACTCGCCCTTTCCTTGATTTAACATTCGTTAAACCAAATATTGATAAGCAAGATTACATCACACCATGTAAGTATTTTTTACATTATCCACAGATCATGATTAGACTAAATATATTTGAATTTATGGTACATGCAAGTGAACGTTTGGTTTTGCCATAATATTATAAAAACATATGTCTTAACTGACTTAGCCATGATTTTGAAATACATGGTATCAACCCTTTAAAAAACCTATTGTAAAAGCCAAAGTTGACGTGTTAACTAACCCGCCCTCATTCCACCTCTACTTTAAGGATCTAATATTAAGATATATGCTATCGAAACCATCGTCGGTAAGTGGTATTTTATTAATCATCTGCAAAAATTTTGTTTGCCTATTGTAGTTAAATATATCCTAATTGTTAATACGAAACCAAGATACTGAAATTGAGCAAAAAAAAGCCTCTATTGAAAACAAAGAAAAATCACCCTGATTTCATGAATGAATGTAAAAAATAGTACGAAGTGTTCCCATTTATTATATAAGAAAGTGGTACCCAATTAAAGAGTAACTGATAACTAACTACGATATTTGTTAAAAATATAGGCCCATATTATGCAATTAGTCCAGATACATGACCTGAAAGTGGTTTGTGGACACTGTGATGTTATATGAAGACATATCTTAATGAGTTAGCTATACTCTGTGTGTCTAGCGGAAATTCAATAGGACCCCTTATGGTTACTGTTTCAAAGTGTCGATATGTGTGATGCGGTGTTCTCTTCAATCTTTCCAGCACCCGGTGCCTAAAAAATGTTAGATAAGTAAAGGTATTAATGAAATCCACTCTACACAAATGTTACTGATATATCCTAAACTATAGTAATACGTAACTTTTCAAAATCACTAAGCAGCAAACACATCAATTCATGGTGTGTAGCTATATTGTGTGTAGACTATACTGGAGTAAAAGTGAAGATGGAGGCTGTGTATGATAGTGATAATGGTCCGAGTCAGAACATTTTATCAAGATAGTGTGTTTTTAGTGTATATTTCCTTTTTGGGCCAGATGCCCGCGCTAACCCCATTGCCCCCATTGAAGATGACGCAACATGTGTAATAGATATGTTACCAAAAATGTAAATTTTTGTTTTGCAAATTAGTGGTGAGGGTTAGAAAGTAAAAAATGCCAAACTTGTAGGAAATTTCTAATTTAGCCAGGAATTTCCAAAAGGTTCAGCTTGAATTACTAACACTTAACAATGAGGATGAGGAATTGGGCGTGTATGTGCTATGCATATACGTGCGTTAATATTATTTTTTGAGATCATCAATAAACTATATTAGAAAATAAATATAAGAAAGAATCATAATCACTTGTTGACTGAAAAAAGGTTGTTTATGTTTTTATAACATCAGACACCTAGGTTGAAGTCCTTACCTCAAATTCTACTGACTGGTGCCTACTCAGAAGTCTACATGTTGGTTAAGGAAAAAAGGGCTTTCACGGCATAAATATGACAAAAAATAATAATGATAACGAACAGTAAGGCAAGCATTCAAATGAATGTAACTGAGGATACTCTAAAACTTGTCTCATAGAATATGGGTTCTTGTAGCGACTGAAACGTTTCACATATTGCAGTAACTTCTCAAACACTCTGAACATGAAGAGTAAAAGGTTATGAACAAACAATACATATTGTATTTCCATAACTACAAAAAGTAACTTATGGCAATATGATTCAAGAAGTGAAGGTTTTAGCTTATTTAAGAGGTTATGAGCTTATCTAATTCTCAAAGCTAATAAGCCCATCAAATAAGCTAATACAAACACCCGTTAGACATTTAGTATGAGTTATTTGTTAGCTTCAGTTTCTTAAGTGAGGCGGCTTGCCTATTAAATCAGGAAAAGGCTTGCGACGGTGTAAACTGATATTAGTTTGTTGTGATACTCTCAACCCCGTCACCAACTGCCTATAACACAAAGATAATAAATCAGAAAATTGGACCCCAAAATATCTAAGTTAGAAAAAAAAAAAAAAAAAAAAAAACACACTTAAAATGGCTGCTCCGTTTGACCCGCCTACACCTCTTTGGTTATCTTCCTTTAGTGTATTATTTTAGAATAATGAGATATATGCATACGAAGGTTGTTTTTGTTGGTAAATAATGTGTAAGGAAGTTACTACGGATCGTGTGATTATATGTATTACGATTATTGCGTGTGTGTATTATTTTTGAATATTTTGATGTATGTATACGAAGGTTGGATTTGTTGGTAAATAATTTTTTTGGAAATTAATGTGGATGATTTATTATCGGTATGTTAATATGAGATTAAATTTTTTTTAAGAGATTTTATTTGATTGTGTATGATTTTTATAGACAGTCATTGTGTATGCTTTGTTTTGTTATACATTATTGTTGAATATTGTAGTAATTATTTTTAACACTTTCACACTTGCATCCACCGGTAATTCTATTGTAACAGTTGATATATTTGAGTTTCATGATATATTTTGGTAGGTACTTTTAGCGAGTGTTAAGGATATAGTCGTTATCGTTTAAGTAACCCGTACTTGATAAGACAACATTGTTATTGAGATTCAAATACAGTTTTGTAACCTAATAACATTGTTATTGAGATTCAAATGAATGAGTCGTAATGTATTCCTTTAAAATGTATGTGTTTATGAAGTCCTTATTCCTCATGCAGTATAATGATTACTTGTGAGTAGGCTTAAGCCTACAATATCTACTCTTTTTATTTCAATCCATGCTTAGTTAATAAGACTTGTAGTAAACTAAAATCGTCATTGTAAAGCCAACTTGGTGTTGGGTTATAAACATCGTTGGCATATTTTTCTATAGCGAAAGAAGGGTGGTAAAAATATGGTTGGAAAGTGTACATGGTAAAAGAAAGAGTCGTAAGCTTATGAATATTGTTGACATATTTGACTATAGCAAAAGAAGGCGGGTAAAAAATGGCTGAAAAAGTGACAAAGGAATAAATTAAGCAACGGTTAATGAAGTACGAACATCGTACAATATTTATATAGTGAATAAAGAATGTCTCTTTGAATCCTGGAGGGGTGTGGATGTATTGAGTTTCCAAAGCTCATACCTCCCCATGACTCCTGTAACTCTCTCTCCCTTGCTGCCCGCCTAGCCAACACAGGGTTCTTTGTTTTGTTGTCGAGTGCATTCACATCCACAACAGCTACCTTTCCCTCTCGAGTCTTGGGCTAAGTTTGCAAACATGAGCAAGATTAGCATGCATCATCACGTCTCCTACCTTCTCCTGGAAAATAGCATAAAATTCAGTGAGCTAAGCATATCCTAATGAATACGTGTTATCGCAATTACAACGTCTCCCACCTTCTCCTAAAAAATAGCATAAAATTCTTGCATAAGCATACATTCTGAGAGTAACTTATGTACAAAGACAGAAAAAACCTGAAACTTACAAAGGAAGGGCCTTCTCAGTTCTTTCCTATTTTTTATAGGTTTAGTGAAAGTTATTATCGTGTGATGTCAGCTGCTACATCTTTATAATTATAAACTTCCAACAAATTGATAGTAGCAAATGGCCCCAAGCTATTGTAGTCTAGATGGAAGTATGGACTTCCAGCCTCATGTGCCATGTATAGTGCAAGCAATAAGCTCTTGTAGTCCATTTTACTCAAACATTAAATTGTTGTTACAATAATATTGTTTCTGAATTATAACTAACACATTAACTTTGCATAAAAGAGTGAACAAAGTAAGTGTTGAACACATAAACAGAGGGGTAGTACATCTGGTAATCACTTGTGCAAACACCCATTCAATTAGCCAATCAATATCACTTCTGTTCACCTATGTTTGTGACAACCTGAATTGAAGCTCCGTGGTGGAGAATGTAAATCGTTAACTATTAAAATAGAAAGAGATAACAACTTATTAAACAACGACTACGTAAAAGTTATTGTGAAAAAACTCACATTCTTATCAATAATTATATATTTGTTCCTTGTGCTAAAGATATCCACTTCATGATAACTTTAATCCCAAGTGGTTCCTCATCGTCTGCGGGTTTAAAATGCAAGTACCAACATATTTGCTTCTACAACATAAAGGAAAATATGGGAATTGAAGAATTTGCTAACTTATGGACACAACCAAAAGCAATTCCCAATCAGCTCCTTTCAATTTGCAATACCACATTTTAGGCTGTACATGAAATTTAAGTGACCTAATGACCACAGTCGACATTGCTACCATCTACTACTTTTATAATTGATAGTTTATTAGCCATTGGCTTCTATAAATGGTTCATGGGCTAATTAGTATGTCATTTTCCAATTAAAATAGATCTGACAGTAGATATTGATCTAGATTTAGTCTTAATTCATACCTCACCATCAATGGTTTTTGGTGGCTTAATGATCTTTGGTGTACCTGATATACATGCTTAAAAAGTAATGAACTTGATGGGTCATATTAAATCTTAGTAACAATCAAAACTATGCTTAATTTTCTACCATCAAAGCTTTTGTCTCAGCTGCCAGTCTGCTTAAAAAGTTGACCAAAGTGTGGCCTGCAATATAGAACTTCCACAAAAGAGTTGTAGTTACTTTGCTGCAATCAGCCCAAATTCAAGATTCAATTTGCAATACCACATGTGCAGATCTAGTGACATTAAAATATTTATAAAAAAATAAAATAAATAAAAATAAATAAATAAATAAACCTTGAGGGTGGCTTTGCAATGGTGGCATATGGATGATATTGATAAATTTCACAAACCACCTAAGCATACTAATATGATCTAAATAAATAGTCTATAGCGAGATACAAATTTGTTATCTATAAAACTTTGGACTTACATCTTTTCGAACCTAAATCTCCACTTCTTTAATATATCATGAGGGTGTTTGGATCAGCTTTCTCATAAGCCCACTTTAGTCGGCGTATGTACTTTTTGACTTCAACTTATAGATTATGTCTATTGGCCAAATTTTGATAAGCTTGTACGGTTAAAAGAAACTGGCCATATCAGGTTTTGAAAACTGAAATAAACCAAAGTGACATTATTATATTAGCATCATTTTACTTTACCTTACGTGTCGGGTGCCTTCTGGGTTACTCTCATTAACATTAAGTGCTATATCATCTCTGCTAATAAAGCCATTAATGACATTGAGACATACTTTCGATTGCAGACCTTCTTTGGAGCTGTTAATAACTTGAAGTAACTTGTTCATGAAGTAGCATAGTCATTCTTGGGTTGAAATCTTTCATCTGCCCCTGAACCAACAAATAAATAGGCATTAAGGAGCAATCATGGGATGTGTCACAATTCGCATTTTCGAGTCTTTGCTATGCACGGGATTGCATCATTTCAATTTACGTATGTTCATTAAACGTTACCACTCAGTCATTACTACTAATGTTATACTCAAATACTCCCGACTATGATCCTAAAATACTTTCATGCTATTTTTAATGATATAAAAATTATATTATTAATTTACTCGGTGTTTTGAAACCTTTTGCTATATTTTCCCGGTTAGGGCTTATAACCCCATCGGTTTGCGATATTTTATCACGAACACTATTTTAGCACCCGATTCTTATCAGTAACAAGATTTTATGAGTTTTTACAACTTTGTCAAATTTTATTTTTATTCGTCGCGTTTTATTTTCAGTTAACCCGGTACCCGATAACGCCGAAATTACACACTAAACTAACTAAGACTTATCCTAAAAATGTTTTAAGTGAAAAATTGCACATGCTAAAGCTTCTCCTAGAAGCTTGCCGCCCCCCCCCCCCCTAGTTGGCCTAATAAACCAAAAGCTCTTAAATGCTAGCTTTCCTTAACTAGTTATTATTTCATAACATATTTCATTACACATTTAACTAGCTAAAATCACACCATACTCTCTCTTTCTCCCTCTCCATCCCACGGCACCACCAAGAACACAAGGAGATTCCATAAATTTTTGAAGAACAAGTTTCATTCTAGTCCCGAATACCTTCCTTGTTAGAGTTTTGTAATAAAAACTCCAAGGTTGTGGTCGTTTTTCATTCTAGCTCACCAATCATCAAGTAAGCTCAAGAACACTATTTTTGATCTTTACATACTCCCTTTGTTCTTATATTGATGTATTTCCTATTTATTTCGAGAGCTATCCATGCAAAACCTATGTTATATATACCACTTGTTTTATTTTTCATTAAAACTATCTCAAATCCTAGATCTGTACGTTTTATTAACATCCCCGCGAAGCCCACTATTTTTAGCGATGTTTAGGACCCATGACACCCTAAGAAGGTGTATGGTAGGATGTGTGTATTTGTGGAGTTGTGTTGTAGTTGTTTGATCAAGCCGCGAACCAAGAAAACGAGTTTTTAACATATATATATACCCGCTGTCCAGAAATGTAAACTTTGGAAAAATCAGTAAACATGGCGTTATTTTAGCTTTCATATATAGAAAGTACTCTCAAACACGAAAACGTGGTCGCTTGAATCACTAAAAACCGAGTTATAACGAAGGAGATACGAAGTTTTAAAGTTAGCAACGAAAAACTATTATTTTCAGAAAATCCGTGCTGTTGGCCGAACATCAGGGGACAGAACGAGGCATTAGCCGTGGTCTAGCTGAGCCGAGCCGCTGAGAATATGTTAGTTCATGTTATGACGATCGCGTGGATATAAAGAACGTTGAAAACCGACTTATAACGACCAAGATATGAATTTCTGAAAATCCGACTAACAAAACTTATTTTGACAGCCTCACTATAATTCCAATATTTTCCAAGTATAAACAGTTTTGCGAGGCACCATCTTACGAGCTATTTTCCCGTTGAGCGAGGCGGTTTGGGCCTTAAACTCCTTGAGGTGAAACGAAGTATTCCCGGCCTATTTTCCAAATCAATCGACCGCTTGCTGATTGAACTTATAATGAGTAAGTTATGAATTTCCTAGTATCGCCAAAAACAACTATTACAAGAAAATGTTTCTAAGTATGGGAAATTGTTTTGCAAGACACCATATTCAAAGCCGATTTTCTTCATGATCGAGATGTGTATGATCAAAACTCAAAAGAGACGACATTGAGATGTTGTTGCAAGGATTTCAAAAACGTCAAGTTCTATTCCTAACTCTTAACGTACAATATTTTACGACTAGCTTTGCGAGGCCGTTCGGTCATATTTTCACCAGTTGTAAAAGTAATATTTTGCGACGAAACTATTTTATTTGACAATAAAACACCAAAAGAGGATCGTGGAGTATTATTCCAACATTTTTACACGAAATATAGTATATGACTTGCCGAGATGTCAAAAATGTAGTTTTCGACGATAAATATTATTTTCAAAACCAACGAGTGGTATCGTTAACATACGTAAATGCATGAGTAGAAGCATTTCATTTACTTATATTAGATCATATCATTCATCATAGGTCGCAGTTAGAGACTGAGCCTCATTTTCATCATATACATTGTGATCATTGTGCTATCATATCAGGTGAGTTTCATAGCCCCTACTTTATACGTTTTGAACTTTCGGGGGAGATGCATGCTTAAACTGCTTGCTTACATACATGATTGTGTTAAACTTATTTGCGTTATTCTTGAAAGCAACTCGCGGACCTAAGTATCTAACACTTGGGGTAGCCGTACAGTACATATCATGGACCTAAGTATCTAACACTTGGGGTAGCCGTACAGTACATATCATGGACCTAAGTATCTAACACTTGGGGTAGCCGTACAGTACATATCATGGACCTAGGTATCTAACACTTGGGGTAGCCGTACAGAACATATCACGGACCTAAGTATCGAACACTTGGGGTAGCCGAACATAAGTCTCCTCGTGAGCAGCATAAGGTCTTCTAGTGTTATAGAACGCACATCGTATACGCACATGTCTTACTCATACTATGTTAGCATTGGGTTGTAAACACACAGGTTGCAAGTCTTGAATGGGCAGGGCTTGGAACTGAGTGGATTTACAATGCCTATGCTGTGGAAACTTTCTCTAAACGCTTTTCAGCTTATTTATAACAAACTCTATGAACTCACCAACCTTTGTGTTGACACTTTTTAGCATGTTTATCTCAGGTTAGTAAGGTGATAGCAGATGCTTGGAGCAGAGAGTCTTAGGGCACGTTTTTCTGAAGACTTTTGCTTTTATCATTTACCATTCGATATACTTTAAAAACTTATGTACTATTCTACTTTGGGATCTTTTGCTTGTAAACTATGACTTTTATCTATCCGAATGGTAACTTTTCAAAACGTCTCATTTAGAGGTCGTTCTCTATATCTTGTACTTTGTGCCCTGAAGTAGCATCCCAATGACATTATCGTTCTGCTACGATAATTTGGGGGTGTTACAGGATGTTTCGATCAACTTATTTAGCCATTTTTGTAAGTCAGCCATTATAAAGTGAAAATATATATACTAAAAGAAGCTAAAGTTTAACCTGAATTTTCAAGCTCATAAACATTTAGTTGCATGTGTAATAGTTAATTTACCTGAAACACTCAATCGGCACATGTAGAACCTACTTTAGTTGAGTGGTGTAGTCACAACATACCCATCTGGGTGAGGCACCTACTTCCCATCAAAAAGCTTACTCAGACGCTCGTGTCCAAAAGCAAAAATCCACCCATTCACCTAAACACCACGTGCACTTGTCACTTTCAGCCAACAGATGTCAAAGTTTTACATTCAGTTTAATATATATCAGTTCTCTTTAGTGAAATATTCGAAGCCAAGTCTTAGTGGGAACAGATGCTGAGTTATTTCGCCCATCGTCTTCTTTGGCTTTGAATGCATAGCCTGAAAGCAATGAATGAAAATTGATTTGCGACTAAAAAGCGGGAGACAACAAATTAGATGCTAAATTTTTATAGTAAACTTGATGTAAACACTGTTTCGAGGGCCACCTACTTTTAAATTTATTATGCATTTCTGCTTAACTGCTTATTTATTAGCAGATAAGCATTTTAAAGTATTTGTGTCATTCTTTCACAAAAGGACAATGTAAGGCATTAGTTTAACAGACTAACATACGACTACACTCTTTCCAGTCTAAGAAACCTGATTGACAGCTGTTTTGGCTGTTAGGAGTAGCAGTTGTGAGGTTTTAGCCCAATCGTAGTTGGATTATCTAAGTTTAAACAGCGAGCAAATCTTTCAGCATTATCGTTGTAATTGTTATCCTATCCATTTGCCTTTTCTTATTACTTTCATTTGGACTAATTACCAAGTCTTAATGATCGACTCGGCACTCAAATTTCATATGACGCGAACTTCAAACAAAATGCTACATTTCTATGTGTAAAATATTATGGTTTCAGATGTGAATTATCAGAATGTCATTTGTTCATATGTTAGATTTTAGTTATTTCTCAAAACCAAAAGTAATCTCATTGGTTTTGACCACTATTATTTTGTGGCCTTTTTTTGTTAGTATTTTTCTTGGGCGTCTATAATTTGCGCGTGTGCTGAATAATCTTTCACTCGGTTATCAGTAAAACAATAAGAAAAGTTATTATCGGGGTTACCTTTGCTTTTACTTCAGATAGTGTTTCAATGGGTGACAAACTACTATTCTCCACAAGAGCCATAGGTACAGCATCCAAAGTATCAGCAAAAGGCGTGATGGAATATTGTTCAACAAAAAAATGGGAAACATTTAGTACATGTTCATATAAATGAGAACCAAATTTGAATATTTGTTTTAAGATAAATGCTGGTACCTGTTCAACTCCAGGAGATTTATCAATAGCGGCTTATACTGCAATTGAGCATGAAGTTTCTACTTAACCACCACCATACATGATACAGTTATTGCGACTGAGATTTCTAGCAACACACATCCTATCCATTTGCCTTTTCTTATTACTTTCATTTGGACTAATTACCAAGTCTTAATGATCGACTCGGCACTCAATTTTCATATGACGCGAACTTCAAACAAAATGCTACATTTTTATGTGTAAAATATTATGGTTTCAGATGTGAATTATCAGAATGTCATTTGTTCATATGTTAGATTTTAGTTATTTCTCAAAACCAAAAGTAATCTCATTGGTCTGCAAGGTGAGCTTCAGCAACATTAAGATCTAAGGAGATTCAACCATGAATTGGTGGTCCAGACTGAGAAGCTCATCCAATCATGTCTTTGGATGGCAATGAAGATGCCGTATAGGGTGTTCACGACACTTATTAGTGTCAAATAGGCTTATGCTCGAATAGGCATGGCAAAGGAAGTTGCATCACTGAAATGGTCGACTATTATTGATCCTTTACCGAACGACCATTTTTGCAAAAAAAAAAAAAAAAAAAAAAAAAAAAAAAAAAAAAAAAAAAAAAAAAAAATTGGAAATGCACCTGTAAGACGTGGTTCTTCGAGCTGGCTCTTCGTTTCTAAATTTAGGTTCAATAGTCGATCTCTCACACATTTCACAAAAATACGGTATCCGGTTTCACTGCAGCAAAAGGTTTCGTCTTTCTGCAATAATAGGAATGAAGTTTTATCAGGCCTCTATTTGTCAATGATTGTAAAAGGATTTTTCAGTATTTGTAGTATGATATCCTGTGACTATACCTTCATAAACAGGTCAACTTCTGGTTCGGGGGCCACTATTATTTTTTGGCCTTTTTTTGTTAGTATTTTTCTTGGGCGTCTATAATTTGCGCGTGTGCTGAATAATCTTTCACTCGGTTATCAGTAAAACAATAAGAGCATGGCACACTTTGGAGTAAATTAACAATAAGCTAGTGTGTTGATTGTAGATGCCACTGGCTAGAATTATTAAACAAATTGTAAATTGATCAGTGATATGAATGAAAAGAAAGGACATTGTAGTTAAAGAGAGATAGACACATATATGCATGAATGACCTTGTGCAAGGTGTAGAAAGAGTCGAGATACTTGCAGAGGGCGTATGAGTCATTTATATTCTCCAAAGGTCTAAGAAGATCACGAACTATCACTACATCAGATAAAGCGACGGTCATTAATTCCTTCTCTTGTCAAAGGATGTCGCATGTTGAATGAATCCCCAAGTAAAATTGCACCCGGGGTGGGTTGTGGAGCAGCCGGCATGCTTCTATTAGCCATTGTTTTTATGCTTCCTTCATCCACCGCAACAATGAAGCCACATTGCAACTCAGGAGGGATCTAAAGAACTCAGATAATTCAGTGACTGTTATGATATCGCTACAACCGCTAAAAATTAAAGGAAGATTGATATTATTAGAAAATATTATATGGTGTACCTGAGGAGACACCTTTGTCTTCAAATATACAGCCATTTCACCATTCCCAACAGAAGGGTTCTTCTTCCCAGGAATATCAACTAAACACCTAATCTCGGTACTGCTGATACAATAGCACACTATAGGAGAAGGGTCTGCTAAAATAACATGTCCATGATTCGGGTATGGTGCTTCATAATTCTTTAAAAGCAACGCTGCAAATGAAGATGGAAGTTTCAACAAAGGGCAGCAGTAGTCACTACAAAGAAATTAACACTGCAATGTGGGCTGCATATAAAGAGTATAATATTTAAAATGTGAAAATGAGGCTTATCGAATAGTTATATGCAGCCCACATACATGTTCAAAGTAAAGAGTATAATATTTGTTAATTTATTTTAATTATGTTATTAAATTATCTTTCCATCTTAATATTTGAAAGCAACGCTGCAATGTGGGCTGCATATAAAGAGTATAATATTATACTCTTTACTTTACGGTGAAGTGGTACCCGTGGAAATACCAATCAAACACATTTTAAATAACGTATGCTTTCAAATATTCGATAAAATTATAGCGTAAATGCAACAAACCAATTGTATAAGAAATATGAAACTCACTGACCATGAGTTTCTGAATGTGTTTGATTGGTATTTCCACGGGTACCACTTCACCGCTGTCATTTTCTTTCATCAATAACTGTAATTACAGTGCACTGCACAAAGTGAGTATAAGCTAAAGTGTTACGTACATCTTCTGCTATTAGTAGTCACTACAAAGAAATTAACACTGCAATGTGGGCTGCATATAAAGAGTATAATATTTAAAATGTGAAAATGAGGCTTATCGAATAGTTATATGCAGCCCACATACATGTTCAAAGTAAAGAGTATAATATTTGTTAATTTATTTTAATTATGTTATTAAATTATCTTTCCATCTTAATATTTGAAAGCAACGCTGCAATGTGGGCTGCATATAAAGAGTATAATATTATACTCTTTACTTTACGGTGAAGTGGTACCCGTGGAAATACCAATCAAACACATTTTAAATAACGTATGCTTTCAAATATTCGGTAAAATTATAGCGTAAATGCAACAAACCAATTGTATAAGAAATATGAAACTCACTGACCATGAGTTTCTGAATGTGTTTGATTGGTATTTCCACGGGTACCACTTCACCGCTGTCATTTTCTTTCATCAATAACTGTAATTACAGTGCACTGCACAAAGTGAGTATAAGCTAAAGTGTTACGTACATCTTCTGCTATTGAAGATTTTTTTTAATACTAAGAGCAGCATTACTTATACGTACATGGATGATACAATTATTCAGGCGTCGCATGCTTTTGCAAAAAATAATATGCCGGTACATTGCATTGCCGAGGGATCCGATGCAGCAGCCGTACATTCGCCGAAGACCAAGCTGTTTTCAAAAACTCCAGCTGGCCTCTGGTCCAAGGTATCATAGGAATTAATAACTCCACGGGCAAAATCCAGTATCTTCGTCGTAGAGGACATACCTGAAAAAGGGTAAACACATGTATTTACACATAGACATGAAACAATGTTAAAGACAACAAAAAGGGTAAATACATGTATTTACACATACACATAGACATATATTTACACATAGGCATGAAAGTCCAGCATTCTTCTGATTCTTCGTCGTGAGAAAGAACTGAGGAGTTAGCGCACCACCAATTCCAGCTGTTGGTATACTGTGGCGGCATGAAACAAATATGTCCAATGAATAATAAAACATAAGATAAATATCAAACATTTTGGCAGCCAAACGCATGCTTGAGAGCTTTTTGATATTTCAAACAACAATGCAAGCAGAATATATGTGTCCTTGTTTGCACATCAAGACTACAAAAATGATAAGATAACTGAGAATAATAACTGAGTTTATACAGTTGAAATCCACACAGTAATCAGAATAATTCAATAGAAAACTTCTTAGATTCCCAAATTCCTAAGGTATTGGAACCTCGAGATGATTACAGGTCAAATTCCTATAGATAAAAAAGTAAGGATTTTAGTTTGTGTGCAATAGCTTAATGTATAAGCCATTGATATGAATATCTGAATTCCAATTCTATAAATGACCTAATTTACATCTAGAAGGAACAAAAAAAGTTTCCACGATGTTATAATCTGGAAATAAAGATCTAAAAGTGGGGGTTTTGTGCTCACAATTAAAAAAGAACAAATTAATGAAAGCTATACGTTGTGAATCTCTATGTCTCTTCCAAACAATTACAATGCCACCAAAATCAGAGGATGCTAACAGATTCTCACCATGATTCCATGCAACTGCGATCACTGGGTATCCATGTCCCTGTACTCGTAATAAAGAAGAAAAACAACTAACCTTTGTAGATCCAGAATGGTCGTAAAAGTGCTTGTTTTGATGGTACGTGCACAAACATAGGGTTTATGCCAAAACCATTATATACGGTTTAAAAACTACACAGTTGTTGCGCAGCAACTACCAATGAAAACCAGTAATAACCTAGATTTTATAACTCGCCTCTTTTTTTCTTCTCCTAATCGATCGTGAATAAAAACCAGGAAAGTTTAGATTTGTGTGTTGTGTTAGGGTTATGAATAGGGTATACGTAATATGTAGATATTTTGGATTCTCATTTGTGTCATGATTTGAATGAGTGAAGCAGGTAATGTTTATGTCAGTATATTAATTTTGTTTTTCAATGGTATATCACAATTTGTGACATGGTCTAATGGTTGAGTCTCTTGTTAGTGGACGACCAGCCCAAGGTTCGAATCTTGCGAGACCTACATTTTTTACACAATTAACTCCGAATTTTGCATAGTTTATGATTATGTGGCATTGAGGTGGCATTTATGTGGCATTATCTACGTGTAACGCCTCCTGTTATATATAATGTATATAGATATATATATATATATATATATATACATTATATATAACAGGAGGCGTTACACGTAGATAATGCCACATAAACGCCACCTCAATGCCACATAATCAATTTCAATGCCACCTCAATGCCACATAATCAATTTCAATCCACCTAATCAATTTATTTTGTATTTTTATAATTAATTACGGAAATCTTTTACCATTTATTTTAAATCCAGATTTTTTTTTCAAAAAGAATGTTAAAAGATTCGAACATGGGTTGTAAACATGTTAGACATACATCTTTACCACTAGACCAACACATCACTTGGTATGTATTCTGCAACTTATAATCTATAAACAGTGCAAGTAAAGTTTGACTTAAAAAAAACCCTAAGCCCATCAAAAATCAATACACGATCAGTCCCTATAACAAATTATTTACCATATCATACTGTATTTTATTCATTGATTACTAGCAAACCCTAATATCATTCCTGTGAAGCCTTTTTTTCAAAACCCTAATCTCCAATTTAGTTGTTCGTCTTTCAGTTATATAATTTATGTTCGTGTTTTGATCAGTTGAGAACATGGTTACCATTCATATAGGCATGTTGTTTTGTATTTGTTTTTTCAAAACCCTAATATCTAATTTAGTTTTTTGTATTTCAGTTATATAATTATTGCTTCATGTATCAGAGAATCCTGAAAACGGATCATGAAGAATCTGAAGCCAGCAGTTTCTGAATTAAAAAGGGGCCGTGACGCCATTGCATCTTACAGCCTTAGTTGCTCTTGCGGTAAGGACATATACATCTTTCACTTGCTTATACAAACTGCTTATCTGATACCTAAAATTTCCAGCCTCAAGTTTAGCTTCTAGCACTTTTCCCATTGCTTACTTGGATGTTGACATCGACCACTGAAGCGGGTGAGACTTACCATTCATTAAATTGTAATTGAGGGTCTTTGATTTACGCGATAAGAAACATTTGGCAGCTATTATTTATGAAAGTCCAACGGATACACCGTTGTTGAGATGGCTTGGATGAATAAACATGATTTGAGGTATATGGCTACTTTTTTGATGGATAGTAGTAAGACTGTGATTTAATATATTAACCATTTATGTTTTCCTTTTTAAATTACTTCTCAGGTTATGAAATACCTAATACTAATTCACTTATTGTTGCTACTGTGATGTCTAACCACAACGAAGAGTTTTACTGGGAAGAAAATGCCAACTGATGGAGATATAATGTATGATGAAACTACTGCCAGCAGTGTACGGATTAAGGAAAAAGAAAGCTCTGTGAAATGTAATATGACTGTAGACGGATCTTCAAATTGGGAGTCTGTTGTTTCGTTTATGTAATATGACTGTAGACGGTGTCTGAATGTGAGTCTTCTGGTCAATCAGTAGTGAAGAGGCCAGGCATGTGTCTTACGTTTCAGGATGATCAACCTGATGCAGACTTCAGAGTTCCCTTCTTTTGGGACACCTAGGATTGATAGTGATGCTTTGAGTATTCTTTTGGAACATAAACTCAAGGAATTATTTTCTTTGGTTGAAACGTCCCAGTGTGACATTGCCATAGGTGTTTCTAACCCAAGTTCTGCAATGGAGGCTTCTAGCATGCAGAAGGACAAGAGTATACATCACCTATGTAACAGAAATTTTTCAAGAAACGTCACTTAAGTGTAGAAAAAAACAGATAGAAAAACTACTTTAGTTTTCAATATGGAACTTTAATTTTGTAAGACTTGCATGAAATTTTTAGGAGAAAAGCTAAACTTTGCAACTAATGTGAAAGAGACATTTAGCTATAAGAGTTACTTATATCTTTAGATTATAAACCTTCTATGTTAGTAAGGATATCTGAGATATTAGTAGTGATTCCTTCTCATACGTACTTATGCACTTTTACTTTCTCCTGAATGATATGAGTACTAACTCAGAAATTTACATTTGGTAATAGCACCAACATCTTGAAAATATGGCCTGAAATAAGAAGCCTTTATTTTGTTCAGTGGACTGAAACTTAAAGGTTTAAATGTTTATTGCAGATACGAATTGTCTACCAAAGGTACTTGATTTTACTGCTGGCCGGTGTCGTTTGTGATACCGAGATTTTTTATCCACACGGTGGTATGTCTTCTGTTTATACTTATGTGTCGTCAATAAACGTAATTGAAGCTGTTATAAGAACATCATGTCACATGTTAATGCTAGCTTTCAAACACGATAACTTGCCCTTCCTTACAGCCTTGGACTTTAGGCCACTTCAGGTTAGCCTTATGGATGCTGCGGTTTCTGGTGTCGAGGTGCTTTGTCCTGGAAATGTTGCACGTTCTGGACGAAAAATAGTATGCCCCACCCACATTAATAGCTTTGGAAAAAGATCTAACAGTAAACTGTCAGCTCGATTATATAACATAGATTTTTGAACGGCTGTATGTAAGCAGTATATATATTAAATTACTTTTTGGTTGCAGTCGACACAGGGATGGCATCTCATGGTATCTTATCTCAAAGGAATAAATAGCCTCCAAAACAAAAGCAATTCCAACAAATATTTGATGCATTGCTCTTTATTGGTTATGGTTTGACTGTTTGCATTATTTTGGATGTGGGATGTCGATGTGGTCTGAAGTTTTGGCCATCATGCTTACTTGGTATTGTTGTGACACCCAGTTTGGGCCAGCCCCATACTGCTTCCCATAATGTGAACACAGGTGGTAGGCGATAAAGTCGTGTGAGACATCACAAAAAGAGAAGAGCTCCTAACATCTAATGAAGATCTTTAACCATGGTCGACTGACATTCGACCAATAGGTCACAAGGACAAAAAAGCAGAACCATTGTGGCCCGTTTTCAATACACCACAAGACCTTATCAGAATTCTTACAACAATGATATGGTTGTGTTCTGGTCAGCATGCAGCAGACAACTTCGGTCTATATGACTATCGGGGTTATGTTCCGGGTCGGTCTACTATTGCCCGAGTTACCAGATGGAGGAATATTGAAGAAGGTATGGCACAAGTACAGACGCTTACCTACGTCATTAAACTAATTCATAATTTTGAGTTCTTGAAATGTTTTTGCTGTGATTGGTATGGATAAAACAATTACATGAATGTTTTAAAAGTAAAACACTTATAGGCAGCAAAATCACGCAAAATTAATCATTGTATTTGGGATATTATATAGAAATATAATCCAGAAATTAACTTTTGTCCCTTTTCATTCATTTCGCCAATTGTGACCATTGCTGCACTTTTCTAAATAGGATAGGTTGATAGTATTTATCATGTTAAACTCAACGTCAATATATGTGACCCTTAAATTATGACATAATTTGGCATCTCTCTTATTTTCAGTTTTCTATTGCTATGCAGGCTCCTAAACTATTCGTGATGATCCCACCCGAAACAAATCCGATAAGTAGATACCCTAGAAGCACAAGAGGTAATGTGTAAATTTAAGTGTGTTACCTAATCAGTCAGAATCATAAATATCACCAAAGCATAAGCTACATTATGGCCGTAGATCAGCCCCAGGAATTACAAAATTTGGGAAGCCCGTAGTCTATCCTGCTACTGTTGATTGAAGAGGCAAAGTATACAAGTATGCGAAGTTTCAATTCATTTTTTAAATTTGAAAGGTTTTAATGGAAGGAGCAATTAACATATGTGGTAATTAGAGTGGTCTACGCCAGAAAGTGACCCAAATATTTAGAGTGCGTTCCACTTTACTTAAGTGTTTTACTATTCATTAGCTTTGTTAACTTTTGTTTTATATATTATATGTTATAAACTATATCAAAAGGGTTGGTTTACAAATAAGCATAAGCTTTTCAAATATGATCTCCCAAACACCCCATACGATGCTGTGAACCCATAAGAAATATGCAGTCTTTGACCAGAGTTAGTTTTCACAAAATATTTGACCACACGTTGGGGCATTTGGATCTTTAATCTTGACAAAATAGAAAATACCAAAAAGTTTGAACGTTAAAGGAGGGATTATCGCACCTCAGTTTGGAACCAATCAATTGACCATGTTATAGAAGTGGTGACAAAGTTTATTTTTTTTGTAGGCTGCTAAGAATGCTCAAAGAAATGATGGACCGGAAGCTACACAGTTTTGGTGTAAGCGTTTTACTCGGTCAATACACGGTTTCATAGTACCTGGTGGAAGACTAAACCATTAACTTCAGTTCACTGGATGATGACAATCCGAGGTAACTCTTAATGTCACTATATATATAATGATGAAGGGTTGATGTTGGGGTTGCTTTATCTTTAACGGGTCAAACAGACAAAAAAACAAATATAATAGCAGAGCGTAGCGGGTCGAAAGTTGACAATTGCTGATTTTTAAAGTATAGGTCCTATTTTGAAAGATTGTAATTCTTTCAAGTTCATAGTTTTAATAACACATCGTCATATTGCAAGTTATTAGTGAATTTTTATAAGAATCTCCATTCTACTACCATATGGTTCTTTCATTGAATTCCAAGATGATGTTTTCAAGCACATGAAATCCAAGATTTTGAAAGAAAATAATATAAAAATTCAAAGGTTTAAGCGTTTTCCTTCTATTAAGTTCAGGTGCTTGACAACTAGCTGTTATTATTGCAGATGAAATATTTGAATATAAAGTAACCATAGACGGGATGACTATTAGAGAAAGCAGGTATGGCATATGTTGTAGTTTACAAGCTTCACTCTGTCATTTGTTTAGATGTTGGTTTTTCATATGCATTATATTGGTGGATTCTTGACTTATAAATGGATAATTTCAGGTATGATCAATTTGGATATTTTGTTTTTAAAAACGAAGATTGTGGGGTACCCATAGCGAGGAATTTTCTGCCATATCATAAGATTGTTCTTCTGCATTCGCCCGACACACAAAAACACAAAAAAAAAAAAAAAAAAAAAAAAAAAAAAGGTAAACAGTTGCTTCCACCTGAGCATGGGACGGTTTTTACTAATAATTTTTATATTGTAGGCTACAAGAACAATAGGTTATTACTTGATAAAGACACCAAGTAATAACCTATTGTTCTACATCAAGTAAAAACAATAGGTTATTACTTGATAAAGACTATCATACAATTGAAGCTTGACATGTATATATCATCTGTTAGTAGTGTTTTTTATATTAGTCTATGCAAACCTTTGAGAGAACTGAATAATCTTACTGATGATTTGTTGGGAATTATGATACGATTCAAGAGAAGACAACTTAGGTCTGGTAATATATCAGAGTTAGGTCTGTCTTTGTAATTAGGTCTGGTAATGCAAAGTTAAGTCTGGTAGTCTGTTTAAGTTTGGTTGACTTATAATGTTAAGTCTGGTCGTGAAGTTAGGAAAGTCTGTTAGAGATAAGTTAGGAAAAGATACAAAACGTGTAAGTATCTTTATAGAAGATTCGTGAATATCTTCTTAGTCGGTTAGCATTTGGGTTTCCTTGTGTTATAAAAGGATCCCTAAGATTGTTAGTTTCGTGTGTGAGTTGTACGAGTTTCACTATTGTGATTAAAAGTAATATACGAAGTTAGTGTTATCTCTGTGTGTGTTCTTCATTGTTCTTGTTAAGTTTCCGCATTAACATTAACAATCTTTAAGGGTTTCTCACTTAGACTGGTTTGGATTTATCCCAACCATCTACTAGGTATTCAAGACTACTTAGTGATCCACATACAATTCGTGGACCAACAAGTGGTATCATAGCAAGGCGAGAGACTCTGAATTCGAAGAACACTTAATCTCAAAAACCTAATTCTCACTCAAATCACCCTACACAATGTCTGAATTCGATAAGCCTATTAACACTGAAACTTTTTCAATCCATAACAGTGAGGATGAGAGATCAAACCATGAAGATGAAGGAAAAACTGAAACCAGTAACTCCCAAACACAACAACAACCCATCCCTTCCACAACCACAATCTCAAACATAAAACTTCCATTACTGAAAAGAGAAGAATATGATATATGGGCCATGGAGATGGAACATTATCTGGAGTACATTGATAGTGATGTATGGAAGGTTATTCAAAAGGGAAATTCTAAGAAAAGAATTTCACAAGGGAATGATGGGCAGATAAGAATAATGCCACCAGTATCTGCTGAGGAGATTAGGGCTGTGGAGAAGGAAAAGAAGGCCAGAACCTTGCTTCTTATGGCTATTCCTAAGGAGCATCTACAAAGGTTTCATGGCATCCTTGATGCTAAGGAGATGTGGGAGGCAATCAAGAAACGATTTGGAGGCAATGCAAACTCCAAGAAGATGCAAAAGGCTGTTCTTAAACAACAATTTGAGACATTCAGTGTTTCAAAGACTGAAGGATTGGAGAAGGGCTATGACAGATTTCAACATCTGTTAACACAACTGGAAGTTCATGGTGCAGCAGTTTCAAATGAGGATGCAAACCACAAGTTCCTTAGATCTTTACCATCAGAATGGGGCAATGTATCTGTGGCAATGAGGATAAAGGAGGAAGTAGATTCGATGACACCTGATGACCTATACAATAATCTCAGGATGTTTGAAAGGGACATCGGTAACAACACTCAAGCTTCAACCAGTTCATCAAATGTTGCTTTTGTGTCACAAAACAAAAGCAGTACTTACAAGGTTAAACCTGGTAGTGTTAGGTCTGGTATCTATGAAACTCCTTCAAGTGAAAGGTCTGCTTCAAGTTTTACTGATGAGGTGATACATTCTTTCTTTGCCAACCAAACGGAAGATGAAAGCTTTATTAGTGAAGACTTAGAACAGATTAATGATGCTGAAGTTGAAGAGATGGACATAAAATGGCACATTGCCATGGTTGCTTTAAGGGTCAAACGATTTCAGAAGCAATATGGGAGGACCATCAACTTCAACAACAAATCACCAGTGGGATACACAAAGAGGACAGTTGAATGCTACAATTGTCACAAGCATGGACATTTTTCAAGAGATTGTCCAGAGAAGAAGCCTGCTGATGGGAGAAGAGATGAAGATGGTGTTGGGAATTATATTTGAGTTGATAAGACAAAACATATGAAAGATGAAGGACTAAAGATGACAAAGGAAGAATTCGGCAACAAGATAAAGATCTTTTATATTTATAGAATATATCCTTTGTAACCCTAATGTTTCTAGTATATAAAGAAACACAGGGAATTAGAATAACGTGTGTGTCAAAGATGTAAACACCAAAGGTGTGTGTGTGTGGGAACCTAGGCGTAGGGATTGGGAAAACGCCTAGGGTTTAGTGGTTTAGTGTTTTAGTTTAGAGAACATGTTCTACTTGATCAAGGTAGAACATGTTAATTAATTAGTGTGTTCTAGGCATCAAGTTACCACAATGGATGCCTAGGTTTGTAAGTTTGTTAGAGTAGAGATGATGATGAAGAAAAACCTTGTTTATGATATTGTTCTTATTCCGCTAAGTTATTGATCTTATGAACATTATCATTCCTAGATATAATATTAGACATAGTCTAAGAGCTACAACGATCTTATCAATTGGTATCAGAGCCTGGGGCTCGTGATATCTAGGATGTTACAAGGTTAATAGGTGTCGAAGCAGAAGCAGATTCGAAAAAGAAGCAGTTGTTATGATGGACGGATCAGGTTTTATGGTTTTCTCCAGTATCGGATATTAAGGTATCGACTGCTGCTACATGGTAATTATTATCACTTTTTGCATTTAATAGATCTCGTACTATTAATGTGAATATGTTATTCAATTCGTCCACGGATATTAATTGTTTCATGGGACCGAAGATATTATTGATTTTACATGGGTCTGTGGTTGGTGCAAATTGACCATCTGAATAAGAATTAATGAGTCGGTTTATTCATTAAATGTGCTTGTCGTCTTTCACAATTCATAGTGACGCATGGATTATTTAAATTGTTGCTGTGATATTTTGGAGATTGATTGTGTAGCGTGGTCAATGAAGGTTGTCGTCTACTGATCGAATATTAAATTGTGGTTCGGTGGATTTGTGATTTAATTGGTCGAATAGTGTGTGGGACTGAATTGCGTAAGATTTAATTTACCTCGTACAAGTTAGTCACGTGATACTTCCATGTGGGACCGAATGGAGGTGAGAATTTTTAAAAGCAGCTTTGTGGGATTAATCGTTGGTGTATTTGATTTTCGATTGTGTGTATGAGCAAGATTCGGTTTGAATTTGGCGTTTACTGGTCAATTGTTTACTTCAAAACAAACATGCTGCTGTTGATTATTTAAAATATTAGATGGCATGCAGATCAGTGGTATACTTAATTTGATTATTGTCACGTGGTGAAGAAGTGGTACGATTGATCAATGGTTGGATATAATTGTTTTAGTTTGATCAGAAGTCACTGTACGACTTTATCATTGATTGGTTAATTACAAGTACTGCTATTGTAAAGGTTTAGCAAAGTACTGCTCCAACTATATTTAAAGTACTGCTCACGTATTCTTCAAAGTACTGCCCGTGTTTTTCAAAGTACTGCTCCATTGAATTACTGCTCGCTAGTTCAACATACTGTTACAAGGTGCTGCAGCTGATGTTGACTGATTTATCATGCGTGGAGCGCTGGTGTTTAATGAAGGTACTGATAATGAAAGTACTGCTCCCCTAATTAAAGTATTGTTGCTGCGTGTCTCATTGAAAGTACTGATCTCGTAATCAAAGTACTGCTCTCGGATTGAAAGTACTGCTGCACGTTTCAAAGATGGTTCAAGAGTACTTTGGATAGGTTTGATTGTTTTTAGTTTTATTGATGACCATGAGATACACGAAGTGAGGGGAAGCATAACACACACACAGGGGAAACACACACACAAAAAGACACACAAGATGATTGTTTAAGATTTATTGGAGTTGCTTATTTAAGGGGAAGCTACTGTCAATAATCCTTATGTGCTGCTTGTTGAAGCTATTGGTTAAGGTCCAAAACAGGTTATTGTGATGGTTGGACAGAATACACACGTTTGGAATTTGGATTGTGACCAGATGTTTATTATTCTTGAATATTTTTGTGAATCAGGTTCAAGATAAAGAACTTATCTTCTTGTTACTATGGTGGATAGTTATTCGACAAGTTCTTTTGGTCACTACATGCATCATTCGAGGGGAAGATTTTAACACCTGTGAGTCGTTATTACTACTGAAGGTTTAGGTTTCTACTGTCTTGGATTCATTTTTAGTAAGCATTTTGGTGTACTTCATGGAGGGTAATACAAGACTTTGGAAGACTGGATTGGATGTGTAATATTGGATTGTGGTTGTAAAAATCAAAGTTGCATTTAGTTTGAGTTCCCTAGTGGATAAGACAAAAAGGGGAAGAATATCTATATTGAAGCTGCAACTTGAAGATCCTTGGTGATAAGCATGGATTAAGGGGAAGTCAATATCTTTCATATATTTTAGCTTCAGGGGAAGTTCGTGATTATGTGGTTTTGTCATTATCAACTAGGGGAAGATTGTTGGGAATTATATTTGAGTTGATAAGACAAAACATATGAAAGATGAAGGACTAAAGATGACAAAGGAAGAATTCGGCAACAAGATAAAGATCTTTTATATTTATAGAATATATCCTTTGTAACCCTAATGTTTCTAGTATATAAAGAAACACAGGGAATTAGAATAACGTGTGTGTCAAAGATGTAAACACCAAAGGGGTGTGTGTGTGGGAACCTAGGCGTAGGGATTGGGAAAACGCCTAGGGTTTAGTGGTTTAGTTAGTGACACCAAAGGGGTGTGTGTGTGGGAACCTAGGCGTAGGGATTGGGAAAACGCCTAGGGTTTAGTGGTTTAGTTAGTGTTTTAGTTTAGAGAACATGTTCTACTTGATCTAGGTAGAACATGTTAATTAATTAGTGTGTTCTAGGCATCAAGTTACCACAATGGATGCCTAGGTTTGTAAGTTTGTTAGAGTAGAGATGATGATGAAGAAAAACCTTGTTTATGATATTGTTCTTATTCCGCTAAGTTATTGATCTTATGAACATTATCATTCCTAGATATAAATTATGTTAGACTTAGTCTAAGAGCTACAACGATCTTATCAGATGGGAAGATGGAAAAGAATCAAATGAGCTTGCTGACAATGGAAGCTGGAGGAGTCAACTAGGGTGAGCATCCAAGAGTGAATGAGGAGTCTGATCATGCTCTCATGGCCATTGGTAATGAGGTATCATTATGCTCAAAATTATGCACTGATTCATATAATCATGTTAAGGCTTTGTGTGATGAGCAGTTAGATCAAATAGGTGACCTTGAAGTAAATCTTTTAGCACATAAAAATGCTGTAAAAACACTAGAGGCACAAAAGGTCACCCTTCAAAACCAACATGCTGCTTTAAATGAAAAACTATACTTTCAAGCTAATAAAATATATGAACAAGATGAAAAGCTTAAAAGGTATAGACAATTGGGCCTTAGAATTCAGAAGGAGAGGGATGAGTTGAGAAAAAGGGTAGATCAGTGGAACAATTCAAATAATAACCTGTTCAAATGTTGGGATTCTCAAATAAAGTCAAATAAGAAATGTGGCTTAGGATATGAGGAAGATGAGAAAAAGGCAATCCTTAAGTCTAGAGAAGATGATTATGTAGGCAAACCATTGTACAATAGGTTTGTTAAGACTGGTGACTTTAAGGGAGTACCACCACCATTGAGTGATGACTATACTCCTCTTGAAAAAGAAGAGTTGGATGATTCACTTTTTGTGTATGGTAAGAAAGGTCCTCAAACACCTGAGTCAATCACCTCAGAGGACAAATCCAGTAGGTATTCTTCTTGTCAATCCAATGACTCTGAAGGATCTATTGATGGTTCCTCTGATCACTCTAAGTCTGAGTCAAAAAGTGAGGTAAAAGAGAATCCTGAACCTAAGGTTGTTAAGAAGTGTGAACCTGTTGTTACTAAACCTGTAGTGACTAAACCAAAGCCTGAGACAGTCAAACCTAGTTGTGTCAATCACATAAAAACTCCTAGGGAATCTGTTAAAATGAGTGAGTCACCTAGAAGCAATAGTGTTCACAGAGAAAGTAGGAGTAGTTACACTTATGCTCCTAAAAGATGTTTTGTGTGTGGAAGTTTGAGTCATTTAATAAGAGATTGTGACTTCCATGAAAAGAGAATGAAGAGAGAGGCTGAGCAAAAGAGAATGAATGTTAATATGGGTCATGGTTCAAATAAACCAGTTTGGAATAATGCTAGTAGAATTAATCATGCCAACCAGTTTGTTCCCAGACCTGTCCAACTCAATAACTCTACCAAGCCTAACTCTTATGTTAATTCTGGTAGACAAAATTTTAGGTCTGGCTACAGGAACTTTAATGTGAACAGGCAAAATGGTAATTTTATAAGGCCTAATGTGAATACTGGTTATGTTAATTCTGTGAGATCTAATGTGAACACTGGCTATGTGAGACCCAAACAACCATTTCAAAAGCCACAGGTGAATGCAAATTTTCAAAGAAATAATTTTTATAAACCTCATTCACCTGTGAGAAGACCTGTTGTAAAGCAAACAGCAAAACCTTTAAAGGGGAATGGGGGGTCTGCTGTTAAGACCTCAACATGTATGTCTTGGGATTCAAACAAAAATAAATCTATGTATAAATCCCAAAACAACAGTGGATCAGGTTCAAATAAGAAATATAAGTATGTTGATCCACAAGGCGGACCCAAGCCTACTCAGGCCTGGGTTCCTAAGAGAAACTAATTGCTCTTCTTTTTGTGCAGGATCATCCACTTTGCTATATGGAAGATAGAGGAATCCTTGACAGTGGATGCTCTGGGCACATGACTGGTAACAAGAACTATCTAAATGATTTTCATGAATTCGAATGAGGTTCTGTTACTTTTGAAGGAAGCAAGGGACAGATAACTGGTAAAGGAAGAATAATTGTGGGCAACATAGAATTTGACAATGTATCCTTTGTGAAAGAACTTGGGCAGTTCAACCTTTTCTCAATATCACAAATTTGTGATACTCAGCATAAGGTGCTTTTTACTGAAACTGATTGTCTTGTGTTGACTCCGGACTTTAAGATGCCTGAAGAACATCAGATTCTTCTTAAAGTTCCCAGACAACACAAAATGTACAGTTTTGATATGAAAGCATCTAATCCTGCAAAAGGTGCTACCTGTTTAATTGCAAAAGCTACTTTGGATGAATCTAAGTTGTGGCACAGAAGGTTAGGCCATGTGAATTTCAAAAACATGAATAAACTTGTGAAGAATAACCTTGTGAGAGGTTTGCCTTCAAAATTGTTTAAAAATGATCATACATGTGTGGCTTGTAACAAGGGAAAACAACATAGGGCATCCTGTAAGGTTAAATTAGAAAGATTAATCACTGAGCCTTTACATACCTTACATATGGATCTTTTTGGCCCTACATCTGTCCATAGTATAAATCATGCATGCTATTGCCTTGTCATTACAGATGATTGTACTAGATATTGTTGGGTGTTCTTTATGTCTAGGAAGGATGAAGCTACTCCTTTGATTCAAACTTTCATTAGGCAGATTGAAAACCTTCTTGATAAAAGAGTTAAAATCATTAGGAGTGATAATGGCACTGAGTTTAAAAACAAAAGCATGCTAGACTTCTGTGGTAATAAAGGGATTAAACAACAGTTCAGTAATGCAAGAACTCCTCAGCAAAATGGAGTTGCTGAGAGAATGAACAGGACACTTATTGAGGCAGCTAGGACTATGCTAGCAGATTCACTTTTACCCACAACATTTTGGGCTGAAGCAGTCAGCAATGCCTGTTACATCTTTAATAGGGTTAGAGTGACTAAGCCTCAAAACAAAACCCCTTATGAGCTTATGTTTGGCCATAAACCAGTTGTTAGCCATATAAGACCTTTTGGGTGTCATGTAACCATTCTTGATACTTTAAGTGTTCTTGGAAAGTTTGAAGGAAAGTCTGATGAAGGGTTTTTAGTTGGGTATGCATTAAACAGTAAAGCCTTTAGGGTTTACAATTTAGTATCCAAGAAAGTAGAAGAAAATCTGCATGTAAACTTTCTTGAAGAAAAACCCAATGTCAAGGAAATTGGTCATAGATGGATGTTTGATATTGATTATTTAACTGATTCTATGAATTATATTCCTGTCTCCAAGGAGAATCAAATTAACCCTATTGCAGGTACCAAAGAAGTTACTAACAATGCAGGTACCAAAGATCCTTCTAATACAGGGAACACTGATGATATGGCTGAGCTTGTTGTGATTCCATCTACAGAGAACAAGTCTGCTGCAGCTGAAGTAGAAATCAAGAATTCTTCTTCTCAAGAAAAGGATTCTGAATACAAATCTCAAGATTCTGGCAAAGTAGTATCCCCTAACATTACCAGTACTTCCAATTTTAAGTCTGGTAGTGGTGCTCAACCAGACCTTTCTTCAAGTGCTGTTTGTGTTGATTCTGAGATGCCAGAACTTGAAGTATTTCCAAATCCTAATGAAGGTATCTTTGAAGGGGCTTCCTATGATGAAGGGGGTATTATTACTGATTTCAACAACTTACCCACTGAGGTGGAGGTTAGTCCAACTCCCACTCTCAGGATTCACACCATTCATCCCAAGAGCCAAATACTTGGTGATCCTAAGTCTGCTGTTCAGACAAGAAGTAGAGTGCAACATCAGTCTGATTCACTTGCACTCATTAGCCTGATCAAGCAACAACAAAGGGTCAATCATAAGGACCAGCAACATTGTTTATTTGCTTGCTTTCTTTCTCAAAGTGAACCCACTACAGTTTCTGAAGCTTTAGGGGAGGAAAGTTGGGTAGAAGCTATGCAAGAAGAGTTGTTGCAGTTCAAGCTACAGAAAGTATGGGTTCTTGTAGACCTACCTGATGGAGCTAAAATCATTGGTACAAAATGGGTCTTCAGGAATAAAAGGGATGAAAGAGGAGTAGTAGTAAGAAACAAAGCAAGGTTAGTAGCACAAGGATACAAACAGGAGGAGGGCATAGATTATGATGAGGTTTTTGCTCCTGTAGCAAGAATTGAGGCTATCAGGTTATTTTTGGCCTATGCATCATACACGGGATTCAAGGTGTATCAGATGGATGTCAAAAGTGCTTTTCTTTATGACACTATTGAAGAAGATGTGTATGTACATCAACCTTCTGGTTTTGAGGATCCTGCTAACCCCAATCAAGTGTACAAGGTTATTAAAGCTTTATATGGACTTCATCAAGCTCCTAGAGCTTGGTATGAAACTCTTTCACAGTTTCTTGAAGAACATGGGTACATCAGGGGTGTAATTGACAAGACTCTATTCATTAAGAGAGACCAAAAGGATATCATTCTTGTTCAAATTTATGTGGATGATATCATTTTTGGATCAACAAGAAAGTCTTGGTGTGATGAATTTGAAGGTTTAATGAAAAGCAGATTTGAAATGAGCTCAATCGGAGAACTTACATTTTTCTTGGGACTGCAAGTAAAACAAAAGAATGATGGACTTTTTATTTCTCAAGACAAGTATGTTGTAGAAATTTTGAGGAAGTTTGAGTTCTCAAATGTGAAGACTGCAGTCACTCCCATGGAAAACAAGGTGCCTTTAACAAAGGATGAAGATGCTGCTGATGTGGATGTGTATCTTTACAGATCCATGATAGGTTCCCTCATGTATCTTACTGCTTCTAGACCTGACATTATGTATGCAGTTTGTGTTTGTTCACGTTTTCAGGTACAACCAAAGACTTCACATCTTCATGCTGTGAAGAGAATCTTTAGGTACTTGAAGGGCAAACCAAATTTGGGCCTTTGGTATCCTAAGGAGTCATCTTTTGACCTGACAACTTATTCAGACAGTGACTATGCTGGTGCAAGTCTTGATAGGAAATCCACAACAGGAGGTTGTCAATTCCTTGGAAGGAGATTGATATCTTGGCAATGCAAGAAGCAGACAGTTGTGGCCAATTCAACTACTGAAGCTGAGTATGTTGCAGCTGCTCACTGCTGTGGACAAGTCTTGTGGATTCAGAATCAGATGTTGGACTATGGTTTGAATTTTATGAATACTGTTATCCACATAGATAATAAGAGTACTATATGTATTGTTAAAAACCCAGTATATCACTCTAAAACTAAACATATAGAAATTAGGCATCACTTTATTAGAGATTGCTTTGAAAAGAAGTTGATAAGAGTGGAGAAAATACATACAGATTTTAATGTTGCTGACCTGTTAACTAAAGCATTTGATGGTCCTAGGTTTAATTATCTGGTAGTTAACATTGGTATGATGAACCCCTAGTTTGAGTTAAGGGGAGGTTTGGCTTAAGGGGAGGTCAAACTATAAAGTATGTAAAGTATGAGTACTTACCAGCATTTAGGTTATCTTTAAGTCTTGTAGTTTTGTTTTTAGTTCTATTTGTGTTAAAATATATATATATATATATATATATATATATATATATATATATATATATATATATATATATATATATATACTTTGTGTCTTCTATTTCCTTTATAAGCAATGCTGGATTAAGTATATTTTCACAAGTTGTTAAGTGAGATTATTGGAATTTCTTACTTGGTGGAGGTGCATAGCACTGACACAACAAAAAGGTTATCAGTCCACCTTGTCTCATCAACACAAGGACTGGCTAATCCTGAGCAAACGGCTAACAGGTAAAGATTGCTCAAATCCGTTTATGGCTGACAATTTGCCAAAAAGTGTATGGTATTCAACTCACCATATCTAAGATAAGTGAAGAGTTGGCTAGCCCACAAGATTATGGCTTGTGGTAAAGGCTGTGGAAAACCATAAATGGTAATCAATTCACCATGATGAGGTGCTTTTCCATCAAAGAATTGGCTAGTCCAGAAGCAAATGGCTTTTGGTAAAGACTTAACAAATCCGTTGATAAGCTGATGATTTGCTAAAAATCATATGGTTATTAATGTACCATGGTCTTACACACCAAAACATTGGCTACTCCAGTGGTAATGGCTATTGGTAAAGAGATTTTAAATCCATTACATTTTCAATGATTCACCTCTCACAGATGGTAACACATTTGGAAGTGATGAGAATAGTCTGGAACTTAAATGAATTTGATGTACATATAGTCAATGTTGCTGCAAAGACCATATCAGAAGAGCTTATCAAGATTCAAGCTGCTAGAAAGGTTCAAGACCTAAATACAATTCAAAGTGTTCTAGATTCAATCCTCAGAAAGCTTAATCAGAAGAACTTGAAGTTCATGGAGCATGAAGATCAAGTTAGGGGAGGATTGTTGGGTGTTGGGAATAAAATGATCAAAGTCAAAGAGCCTGCCAATGATGTGAAGAGCCTGTTAGTTGATTTTGAACAAGTATGAAGATGTTCTACCAGTACCTTCTGGGTAGAAGGTACTGCTGGTTGATGAAGAGCCTGCCAAGCTTATGTCAAGTCGATTAGATATTTTGTAATAGATATTTAGTTGAATTATTAGTCTTTGTACATTGTTATACGTTATGTAGAAGTAGATTAGTCTTCTGTGGTGACAGAAGAATATTATCAGAGTTGTACATGGGTAGTTGTATTTAATTGTAGGCGCAAATATAGTCAAAGTATAGTATAATACTCTTCCACTTGACAACATGTAATAAGATATCCTTATCTTATAAAAGGATATCTTAGTCACTACTTCATGCATGCATCTTCACGAACCAATTAACCAAAAACAAACTATCTCTCAAGTAACTTAGTTACTTCAAATCACAAATCCTTTTACAATCTTAGATTCAAGATTACTTTGTAATCCTGGTGATACTTAGATCATCCGTATTATTTCATCAATAATATTGAATCGTTTTGTGTTAACAAAAGTTGTGTTCTTTATTCATTGCATTCTCACGTTTACTTAAACTCACCACCTTGTGTTCTTTTAAAGTGTGTTGTTAGTAGATTCCGCATGCTAAACACATTCAATACATAAATATCTCAATCAAGAACATTAAACAAAACCGTTCCACAAGTGGTATCAGAGCTAGGCTTGATATTTACAAATTTAAAAGAAAAATGGATGTTGAACATATTCAAACAAATGTTGCAGCTAAACTTCCACTACTCAAGCAAAACGAGTTTGAAATGTGGAGACTAAGGGTAGAACAATACTTTCAAGTGCAGGACTATGCACTTTGGGAGATCATTGAACAAGGCAATTCATTTAAACCCCAAATTACCACATCAACAGTAAATGATGCTCTTGTAACAAGAATACAAGACCAACCATCAAATGCAGATGAAAGAATTCAGAAGAAAAATGATCTAAAAGCAAGGAGTATGTTACTGATGACTATTCCAAATGATCAACTTCTGATCTTTAACAAATACAAAGATGCCAAAACCCTCTTTGAAGCAATTGTGGCTAGGTTTGGTGGTAATGATGCTACCAAGAAAACACAGAAAACACTTCTCAAACAACAATTTGAGAACTTCACAGCCACAACCAATGAGTCTTTGGACAGTATGTTCAACAGACTTCAGAAGCTTGCAAGTCAGTTAGCCATCCATGAAGTAATGATAACTCAAGAAGACCTAAACTCTAAATTTCTTAGGAGTTTACCTTCAGAATGGTCTATGCATGTCATTGTATGGAAGAACAAGTCAGATATTGACCAGATGAGTCTCAATGATCTCTACAACAATTTCAAAATTGTAGAACATGAAGTAAAGAAGACTACTGGGTCAAGTTCAGGAAATATGGCATTTGTTTCATCCCCAAACATCTCAAAGGTTGATAATGAAGACAAAGGTGGCAGAGAAGAAGGTACTGCCAACACAACCTTTGGTACTGCTAGTACTTCTAGTAGTACCAAATCCATTTTAGATGAAACAATTGGGTGTGCTTTTCTTACATCTCAACACAATGGGTCCGTATTAACATTTGAAGACCTTCAAGAGATTCATCCTGATGATCTTGAAGTGATGGACATAAAGTGGCAACTTTCACTTTTAAGCATTAGAGCTAAGAAGTTGATGATGAGGACTGGCAAGAAGATACTGATAGATGGAAATGAGCCTGCTGGCTATGATAAGTCAAAGGTGGAGTGTTACAACTGCCACATGAAAGGTCACTACTCTAGAGAGTGTAGAAGACCTAAGAGGCAGGATGACAGAGGTAGAGGGTTTGACAACAGAAATAAAGGAAGCTTTGAGAAGAAAGAAAGCTTTGAAAGCAAGAGTAAGGTTGTTGAAGTTGCTGAGCCAAAAGCAATGGTTGCTATAGATGGCATGGGTTTTGATTGGAGTTTCATGGGTGAAGATGAGTCAACTTCTGATGAATTGGCTTTGATGGCATTCTCCAACCCTGAGGTAAAAATTTCAAAATGTTCAAATACATGTGAAGTTTTTGAAGAATTGAAAACTTTAAGAAAATGTTTTGATGAACTCACAATAGTAGAAAGAAAAACCAATCAAGCCTTATTTTACCATAAGTGTGGTATGTCCAAGCTTGAAAAACAAATCATTCACTATAGAGAAAATGAACTCACATTTTCTGATGCTAAAGGTGCTCTTAATAGACAAATATTTTTGAAAGATACAGAAATTGAAATGTTAAGGACTGAGTGCACTAAAGTGACATTGGCTAGAGATAATATTCAACTGACTGTTACTAAATTAGAAATTGCTTCTGAATGTACTAGGAGCATAGTAGAGAATCAGATGAATAAGAGAATAAAATCAGGGATAGGATACAATAAATGTCCACCTCCTTATAGAGGAATTCCTTGTCCCCAAGGTAGTGATCTTACTGCATCAGGTTTACATGAATTTGTTAACAAACCATTAGCTAAACCTGTAGTGATAAGTGAACCTTCTGAGAGTGCTAAAAATGTCTCACTCTCTAAGGTGCTCACTGATAAGAGACCAGATGTCCTAATTATTGAGGATTGGGTATCTGATGATGATGAAGATCAGACTATTCCTATCAAAGGAATCAAAGTAGGACCAACCAGTCCTAAGAAAGTAGAAGTTAAAGCTAAGGCTAAAGCTGTTTTGAAGACAGTTGAAAGTTGTAAAAATTGTAATAACAAACCTAGGGGAAGCCAAAGAAATTGGAACAACCTAAAGTCACAACAATTAGGTGATGACTTTGTTATGTTTAATAAGGCTTGTTATTATTGTGGTAGCTTTAATCATCTTCATGCTTATTGTAATAAATGGGTTTCTGGGAGTAAATCAAAGTCGAAAACAAATGTTACTCACCCCAGAAAAAGTTTTGTTAAGTCTAACACCACAAATGTTAAACATACTGTTAGACAAAATAAGCCTGTTATTGCAAAACCAACTGATAAGGGTACAAGAAACACTTTCAAAAGTGTACCAAAAGTTGAGAAGAGTCCTATTCAAAAGATAAATGTGGTTAAAACAAAAATTTGGACACCAAAAACCAAAGGTCCTGCTAGACCAAATGGTACTGCCAAATTTGGTATTGCCAAAAATGGTACTAATAGACCAAAGACCACACAATGGATTAGAAGGGAAAGTGCTGTTAAGTCCTCAGCATGTTGGATTTGGAAACCAATCCAATCAAAAGGTGCATCAACAATCCTGAAAAGGTTTGACTTTATTGATGCAAGAGGCAAACCCAAGTCTGTCATGGCTTGGGTACCCCAAGGAAACTAATATGTTTATTCATGTGCAGGAACATTCATCTGATATTGGAGATCAAGGATATGTTGATAGTGGATGTTCAAGGCACATGACAGGCAACATGTCATTCCTCTCAGATTTCAAAACATTTGATGGAGGATATGTTACCTTTGGGGGAGGAATAAAAGGAAAGATCACTGGTAAAGGTACTATCAAAACCAGTAAACTAGATTTTGAAAATGTGTATTTTGTGAAAGAACTTCAGTTTAATCTTCTTAGTGTCTCACAAATGTGTGACAAAAAGAACAATGTTCTATTTACTGACAATGAATGTATGGTTCTTTCTTCTGATTTTAAGATGCCTGATGAAAGTCAGATCCTTCTTAAAATTCCAAAAAGGAACAATATGTATAGTGTCAATTTAAAGAACATTGATCCCAAGGAAGGTTTAACTTGTTTGGTAGCAAAGGCCTCATTGGATGAATCTATGCTATGGCATAGAAGGCTTGGTCATGTAAACTTTAAAACAATCAACACTATTGCAAAATATGATTTGGTAAGAGGTTTACCCAAAAAGATTTTCCAAAACGACCAATCCTGTGTTGATTGTCTAAAAGGCAAACAACATAGAGCTTCTTGTAAGCCCAAGACCCAAAACTCTATTACTCAGGCTTTACATATGCTTCATATGGATCTCTTTGGTCCTACTAATGTATGCAGCTTGAATGGAAAAAGATATTGTCTGGTTGTTACTGATGACTATAGCAGATTTTCATGGGTTTTCTTCTTAAGATCTAAACATGAAACTAGTGAGATACTTAAAACCTATATCACTGAGGTAGAAAACCAATCTGATAAGAAGGTCAAAATCATCAGATGTGACAATGGGACAGAGTTCAAGAATAGAGTTATGGATGACTTTTGCAAGGAAAAAGGCATAAAAAGAGAGTTTAGTGTAGCTAGAACACCTCAGCAAAATGGAGTAGCAGAAAGAAAGAATAGAACACTTATAGAGTCTGCTAGAACTATGTTAGTAGACTCTAAGTTACCTATTTCATTTTGGGCTGAAGCAGTTGGTACTGCTTGTTATGTACAAAACAGGGTTCTTGTGACAAAACCACATAGAAAAACACCTTATGAACTTTTCTTTGGTAGAAAACCATCTTTAAGTTTTATGAGACCTTTTGGTTGTCATGTCACTATTCTCAATACCAAAGATCATTTAGGAAAATTTGATGGAAAAGCAGATGTTGGCTATTTGATAGGGTATTCCTTACAGAGTAAGGCCTATAGAGTGTTTAACACTTGCACTAGGCTAGTAGAAGAGAATCTTCACATAGAGTTTCAAGAGAAACTAACAAATGTGAAAGGAGTTGGACCAGATTGGATGTTTGATGTTGATAGGCTTTCAGAATCTATGAATTATGTGCCTGTTTCAGGTACAAATACTAATGATAATGTAGGTTTTGAAGACAATGTTGAAACTCCTAAAGATCAAGATTACATCTGGATGCCAATTTGGAAAAGTATGGATCTATCTTCAAGTCAAGAAGGACCTTCAAACACAACAAAAGAAGGCAATGAAGAAGATCAAGGAACTCAGAATCAAGAGAATCAAGAAAGTGGTGCTAATGACAATGGTACTGCCAGTTCTTCAGATGGTCCTGCTAGTTCAAGTATTGGTACTGCTGAGCCATTGAATGTTCAAATAGATGATTCTTTTCAAGAAGAAGTTGGGATTAGCAATCTTCCAACTACATATGAAGTTCCTAAAACACCAAACACTAGAATTCTCAAAGATCACTCAACTGATGATGTGATTGGAAGCATAACTTCTGGTGTTAGAACAAGATCTCAAGTTGGTTTATCTCAAGTCTTATCTTCAGATGAAGAAGGGTTTATCTCCTCTATTTATGAAGAAAAGAAGAATGATACTTCCAATATATGCCTGTTTTCATGTTTTCTATCTCAGGCTGAACCCAAAAACATAAACAAAGCTTTAGATGATGCAAGTTGGGTGGAAGCAATGCAAGAAGAGCTTCTCCAATTCAAGATTCAGAAGGTTTGGATATTGGTTGATTTGCCTAGAGGTCATAAGGCAATTGGAACCAAATGGGTGTTCAGAAACAAGAAAGATGAAAGGGGTATAGTGATCAGAAACAAGGCTAGATTGGTAGCACAAGGATACACTCAAGAAGAAGGGGTAGATTATGAAGAAGTATTTGCTCCAGTTGCAAGACTTGAAGCAATTAGGCTATTCTTGGCCTATGCTTCATTTATAGGCTTCACTGTCTATCAAATGGATGTTAAGAGTGCATTTTTATATGGTGAGATTGAAGAACCAGTATATGTATCTCAACCTCCAGGCTTCATTGATGCAGAGTATCCAGACAAAGTTTACAAGGTTACCAAGGCTTTGTATGGTCTACACCAAGCTCCTAGGGCATGGTATGAAACATTGGCTTGTTTTCTACTAGAAAGTGGATTCCAAAGAGGCAGGATTGATCCAACTTTGTTTATCAAAAGAACAAAGAAAGACATCTTGCTTGTGCAGATTTATGTTGATGACATAATCTTTGGATCAACAAACCAAGACTTGTGTGTAGAATTTGAAAAACTTATGCATAGTAAGTTTGAAATGAGTTCCATGGGGGAACTTACTTTCTTTTTGGGTCTCCAAGTGAAACAATCCAAAGAAGGCATATTTATCAGCCAAGATAAGTATGTAGCAGAGATCCTAAGGAAATTTAATTTTGCTGATTCTAAGGTTGCAAGTACACCAATGGATCCAGACAAAGGGCTACTCAAGGATGCTGAAGGAGAAGATATGGATTTGCACAATTATAGATCTATGATTGGGTCTTTGATGTATCTTACATCATCAAGACCAGATATCATGTTCTCAGTATGTGTATGTGCAAGGTTTCAAATACATCCTAAAATCTCTCATCTCACAGCAGTCAAAAGAATCTTTAGATATCTTAAGGGTCAACCTAGGTTGGGTCTTTGGTATCCAAGAGAATCATCTTTTGAATTGGTGGCTTATTCGGATAGTGACTATGCTGGTGCAACTCTAGACAGAAAATCCACAACTGGTGGATGTCAATTTCTGGGTTGCAGACTCATCTCTTGGCAATGCAAGAAACAAACAATGGTGGCCAATTCTACAACTGAGGCAGAATATGTTGCTGGTGCAAGTTGTTGTGGGCAAGTTCTTTGGATCCAAAATCAAATGCTTGACTATGGGTACAATTTTCTTAACACCATTATTTATATTGACAATAGCAGTACTATTTGTATCATTAAAAACCCAGTTCAACACTCAAAAACCAAACATATTGAAATCAGACACCATTTCATAAGGGATTGCAATGAGAAGAGGTTAATTCAAGTAGTTAAAATTGATTCTGAAAAGAATTATGCAGACCTTCTCACCAAAGCTTTTGATTTAGGAAGATTCAAATATCTTGTAGGAGGTATTGGAATGATAAATCTTTGAAAATCATATGTTTTTGTTCATAAAATTAACTGGTATTGACTTTTAAACATGGTACTGCTAGTTAGTCAAAAGGTCCTGTTAGTTCATAATTGGTCCTGCTGATACATAATTGCTATGTTTTGTTCATATAAAGGCTTGAATGTTTAAAATGCTATAGATCAAGTGCTTTGCATTTTGTTCTTGTGTTTTGCAACTAACACATTTCAGGTTAATAACAAAACAAGAGTTCTTCCAAGCAAAAAGGGGCAACAAAAGTTATATTCATTTCAGGAGAGATAACAATCTCAGGGGAGGAATTGATAGCCCAGAATGGAAGAAAAACCTATTAATGAAAGGAAAGACAAGAGCATACAAGATGATGCAGAGTTGAAAAAGAGAGAGTTAGATCACATATCTAGAAGGGATGAAGCATTTTTCAAGGAGAAAGTTCTATCTAGATCAAACTAAGAAAAGTTTCAACTCAAAGGCATGCTATTAGATGATTTCACTTATTGAACCAATCATCCAAGATACACAGCATCATTGCCTGATTTAAATTTCCTCCATCCAAGGAAATTGCACCATCTTTTGGGCCATCATGACTTTTGGTATTC
Organism: Artemisia tridentata subsp. tridentata; assembly: GCA_021014915.2. Lineage (NCBI taxonomy): Eukaryota > Viridiplantae > Streptophyta > Magnoliopsida > Asterales > Asteraceae > Artemisia > Artemisia tridentata. Next base: position 81,957,301 of record CP139505.1, read on the forward strand.
ATCTCACCAAGTTTTTTACAAACTTAAGAGTTGGCTAGTCCATAAGCAAACGGCTTTTGGTAAAGACAAATCAAATCCGTTAATGGTTGATAGTTTACCAAAAACTATATGGTTGTTAACTAACCATACTTAATTGTAAATAGTTAGCTAGTCCTTAAGCAAACGGCTTTTGGTAAAGACCACTCAAATCCGTTGATAGCTGGTAGTTTGCTAAAAACTATAAGGGATTTTTATAAAACTTTCAAAGGTACTGGTAGTTCAAAATTGGTACTGCTAGTATAAAAAGGTACTGCTATATAGCCGTTGAGCCTGTCAGAAAAAGTTTTAGCCATTAGGCCTGGTAGTTAAAATTAGCCGTTGGGGTAGTTATGTAAATTACTGATGATTATATTATATTATATTTCACATATAAAAGATCTTTTTAACCGCCTTTTCATTTACTTATTATAATCTTTCTTATTGTCGGTTAAAAGTAATTCTCTCATATCTTCTTTCATCAGTCATTATCATAATTCACACACATCTTTCATCTTCTACCAGTACTACCAACAAATCCCACCTCCATATTCAAAATTTTCATTATGGCTTCCATAGTTGTTCTAGATTTTGTCCAACGTCACAATCAGTTAGCATTTTTGGAGAAGTCAGAGGATAATGCCTCATTTCATCAAGTAGTGGACTTTTTAAACAACTCCTACATCAGGTTTGCTTTGCTAGTCAATCCCACTATTTATGAAAATCAAATTTTACAATTTTGGCAATCTGCTAAAATTAAAACTTCTGAAAATGGGGAACAAAGAATTAAGGCCAAAGTGGATGGTAAACATTTGACTCTTACTGAGTCATCCATAAGAAGACATCTTCATTTGGATGATTCTGATGGTATTAGTCAGTTACCAGATACTGAAATTTTTGAAAATTTACAAAGAATGGGGTATCATGCTGAGTCTAACAAACTCACTTTTCTGAAAAAGCATCTTACTCCACAATGGAGATTTTTGATTCACACAATCCTTCACTGTTTGAGCCAGAAGAAAACCTCTTGGGAGCAATTTAGTGGAAACATGGCTTCTGCTCTCATTTGCTTAGCTACAAACAGAAAATACAATTTTTCTAAACATATTTTTGAAGGGTTGATTAACAATGTGAAAAGTAAAACAAAGTTTCTGATGTATCCAAGATTTGTTGGATGCATCATTGCAAAATTGAAACATTTGTTACTTCCCACAGACTCAATTTATGATACACCAAAACTTTCTCACAAAGTATTTTCAAATATGAGAATTGGTTTTAGAGGGGAGGAAATTCCACTTTTTGATGAAATGGTACCACAACATCCAGAAGAACCAACACCATCAGCTAAAACACAATCATCTAGTTCTTCACATGGTTACATTTCACCAACACATCAAACAACACCAATACCATCTCCAGTACCATCAGAAACACCACCACAATCATCACATCATGTATCACAAACCCACTCACCTCAGACAATGCAAGAACTGAAAGACAAGGTGAAGTTCTTAGAGAATGCTCTTAAGAGTCAAAGCAAGAAGTTTTCTGAGATCAACATCAAATTGGTCAAGAGGGTAAAGAAATTGGAGGGTGAAGTGAAGAAGTTGAAGGGTAAAAGATCTGCAAAGTCTGTTTTATCTAGTTCTTCAAAGTCAGATGATGATAGGATAGGTCACTCTTCCAAAAAGGGGAGGAAGGATAGTTCTGAAGATGAGGAAGAGGCTCAATTTGAATTCCATGATGGAACTCAAGTTTATGATCAAGAGCCTGTTGGAGCAGGGCAAGAGCCTGCTAGGCAAGAAGAAGAGTTTGCTAGAAGAGAAAGGCTATTAGCTATGGGGTATAAAGGGTCTGCTGAGAAAGTGTACAAGAGAAAGAGGAATTTAGAGCCTCAAGGAAATTTGTTTGTTCTGGGGAGGATTTATGCTGCTGATGAGCAATCCTCTGCTCCATCACAAGATCAAACTCCAAAGGATAAGGGCAAAGGTATTCTGATTGAAGATGAGCCAAAGTCCAAGAAGTTGAAAAGAACTCAGCAAATACAGATGGCTTTAGGAGAAGAAGAGGCCAAAAGAGTTCAAGAAGAAGAGCTAAAAGCTAGTGAAGCTTCAAGAATACTTGAAGTAATGAAAGAGCAGAAAGATGCTGAAGATGCTGCTCAAGCTCTTCTTGATTCTCAAGCTGCACAAATATTTGATGCACAACTACAATGGATTATCTCTATTGATCCAATTGTAAGAGGTCAAGCTTCTGTGTATGTGGATGATGAGTCTCTCAGTGTAGAAGAGAAGACAGCCAAGCTTGAAGAATTCATCACCAAAAAGTATAGAGAAGAAGCCTTAAATGATGTATTTCAGCAGATCATGCAGTATAAGGAGAAAGGGTTTAAACTGCCACATGATCAGAAAGAGCAGATGAAGTTCTTCAAGTTATATCTGAAAAGGTCAGCAAATTGGAAGGATCATCAACTCAAAAGAAAATCATTTGAAGAGTTGCAGCATCTATACATTGAAGCCTACAAGAAGAACCACTGCACTCCTCCTGAACACACACAAGAAAGGTCTTCAAAGAAGAAGGAAGATGCTCAGAAGAAAGAAGTAGCAAAATTGGACACAGAGCAAGTAAGTAAAATGTTGATTACTTTGCCTACTATCATACATGCTGATCCAATTAGGTCTAGACACCCTATAATTGATTGGGAAATACACCATGATAGATTTGGTAAGTCATGGAAAATATCAAGGGTTGGGGGACAGTCTGCTATCTTTAAGAATTTTGAAAATCTAGTTAGAGCATCTGACAGAGCAGATTTAGAAGAATTGTGGAATCTAGTGCAGATTAGGCTAGCCACAAATTCTAGCAATGATGTTAAGGAACAGGAATTATGGGTTGAATTCAATAGGATGTATGATCCTGATCCCAAAGATGATTATTGGAAGTTTCCATATTATGATCCCACTACAACCTGGGAATTCCTAAGTCATTGCAGTATTCATCATTTGTACACATCAAGTGGGATTGAACTCTTCATGTTGGCTGAGAAAGAGTATCCACTTAGTTATGAAGTGCTCTCAACTATGATCTCCAAGAGATTAAGGTGTGACAAAGATGATGAGAACTCAGAAATTGTTCAAAGTTTGCTAAGGAGCATATTTGAACAATGTGAAAGAAAAAGGAAGGATAGAAAGTAAAGGTTTTTGGAAGAGTTCCCTCAAATCCTCAAGGTATGTATTTTATTCATAAGAAACTTGTGTATTTTTATGGAAATAACAAGTTTAGGGGAGGATTGTTGGGAATAAAATGATCAAAGTCAAAGAGCCTGCCAATGATGTGAAGAGCCTGTTAGTTGATTTTGAACAAGTATGAAGATGTTCTACCAGTACCTTCTGGGTAGAAGGTACTGCTGGTTGATGAAGAGCCTGCCAAGCTTATGTCAAGTCGATTAGATATTTTGTAATAGATATTTAGTTGAATTATTAGTCTTTGTACATTGTTATACGTTATGTAGAAGTAGATTAGTCTTCTGTGGTGACAGAAGAATATTATCAGAGTTGTACATGGGTAGTTGTATTTAATTGTAGGCGCAAATATAGTCAAAGTAAAGTATAATACTCTTCCACTTGACAACATGTAATAAGATATCCTTATCTTATAAAAGGATATCTTAGTCACTACTTCATGCATGCATCTTCACGAACCAATTAACCAAAAACAAACTATCTCTCAAGTAACTTAGTTACTTCAAATCACAAATCCTTTTACAATCTTAGATTCAAGATTACTTTGTAATCCTGGTGATACTTAGATCATCCGTATTATTTCATCAATAATATTGAATCGTTTTGTGTTAACAAAAGTTGTGTTCTTTATTCATTGCATTCTCACGTTTACTTAAACTCACCACCTTGTGTTCTTTTAAAGTGTGTTGTTAGTAGATTCCGCATGCTAAACACATTCAATACATAAATATCTCAATCAAGAACATTAATCAAAACCGTTCCACATTGGGAATTATGATACGATTCAAGAGAAGACAACTTAGGTCTGGTAATATATCAGAGTTAGGTCTGTCTTTGTAATTAGGTCTGGTAATGCAAAGTTAAGTCTGGTAGTCTGTTTAAGTCTGGTTGACTTATAATGTTAAGTCTGGTCGTGAAGTTAGGAAAGTCTGTTAGAGATAAGTTAGGAAAAGATACAAAACGTGTAAGTATCTTTATAGAAGATTCGTGAATATCTTCTTAGTCGGTTAGCATTAGGGTTTCCTTGGGTTATAAAAGGATCCCTAAGATTGTTAGTTTCGTGTGTGAGTTGTACGAGTTTCACTATTGTGATTAAAAGTAATATACGAAGTTAGTGTTATCTCTGTGTGTGTTCTTCATTGTTCTTGTTAAGTTTCCGCATTAACATTAACAATCTTTAAGGGTTTCTCACTTAGACTGGTTTGGATTTATCCCAACCATCTACTAGGTATTCAAGACTACTTAGTGATCCACATACAATTCGTGGACCAACATGATTCGTACATATAGTTTATTTTGTGAATTACAAGGAGTCCGCCAGATGGTGATTTTTGAATATCAAGGGGAGAGCATGATCTTCCAGCAGCCTTCTTAAAAGTTTCATTGAGTTGGGTGATTAAGCGTTTTACGTATACGTGTTTCTGATTGCAATGTATTATTTCTAGAAAAGATAGGAGTCTCACCTACCTTGTGTATTAGTACTAAGTGGAAAATTTTGATTTTTGTGTATTTATCAGAATCAAGGAGCTGATGGTAGATGTTTCCTCAAATTGTAAGGAAGTGGCACTAAATTTATTTCTTATATATTTTTATTTAACGTGAAGTTTCAGTCTACTGATTGTCTATTTCATGATCAGTTATGACAGTATAGATACACTAGATCCTTTAAAATGACTGAAAAAATTGTTGGTGTAGATGTGTGACAATGTAATTCGGTTTAGAAATATGAAATGAAACACGAAGCACTCTCTTTTACTTCATCCTGGGTTTATTTAGGTTTTGGCAAATAACCAAAAACAGTATATGTTCCTCATCTCACGATATGCCTTTTCTTGCTAACATAGCTTCATTCAAAAAATTAAATTTTATAAAAATTCCATATGTGTATCCATGAACAATTATGTGGTTGCTAATGTTTGGTCGATTTACACCTCTAATTTGAACCCGGTGATGGCTTTTTGTCTTTGAACAGGAAAAAAGATTGTCAAGTGCATCTAAAAAGAACAACAAGAAAACGATTTCAGGGAAAATCCTTTGGAAGGCGTTTCGGGTGCATTCCTTTGCAGGCGGACAAGATGACGTGCTGACAACTTAACAAAAGAGCTTGCACAACAAATACAAGCTGAGACTTGTCAGTAATATTAATCTACCATAACAAGAACTTTAGTTCGCATGTGTAGATAGGAGAATTTTTAGATGATTAGAATTGTTAAAGGAATTATCTAAGACCTTGAGCTATTTGAAATAGTTTGCTTGCACTTCAAATGTATTTATGGATGTAGGGGTTATGTATTGAATAAGGGGGTGTTTGGATGTGATTATAGATTATTGTTATTTAACATTGGTATAACAGGTTCAAAATAACTCTATGCGGCTAAACTATCGATCAGTCTATTTCATTTAAAGATTGCGGGTTTTAATTTGTTACTTTTTGTTCAGGAACTAAACGGGAGGTCTGTTCATGTTAGTTTTGCTACTGAGTGTGCTATTAGTAGATGTTAATTATATTTAGTGTCATAACATATATCATCAATTGGCTATTGTTTTGTGCTATTGGCCAAAGGGCTTAATATGACACATAGAGACAATAAGCTTGATCTTGATGGCATTGAGTAGGTTGTATTGTGGCAAGATGGGCGGGTTGGGTAATGAGTCAACATAAGATACGGACGGGTCTAAACAAGTAAATGAATAGGCTGAGTTTAGCGGCTTGGTTTACATGTTTTAGTTTTTTTTATTATATTGTCTTTTTTTATTCATTTATTTATTCTTTTTTTATGGTATCTTTTCATCACTCTTTTGTTTCATAACATCGTTCCTTCAATTCCTTTTCTTTATAAGCCCGTTGGGATGGTTCCCTTGGGGTATGAATTAATCATACTGTCACATTGTGTACACGATATGTCATCTCATGAGTTGATTTTGAGGGATGGTGCCCTTGGGGTCTTGCGTATGTTTATCAAATTTTGTAAAAAGGTCATTTATGGTGAAATGGAACCCATGTTTTAGTGCCGATCTAATGCACGCAACCAGAACACAGTAAATAACTCCATATTGAAGTAATTGATTTATCTTTCTAAATGCCTCACTGGGTTTTTATTGTTTTTTACTATTTCCCCAATATGGATCAATAATGAAGAGCAAGGCACCCTTCAAAGACGATGAGACATAGGCACAAGCCTCCAGCAAAGCATTAGGGGTCACACCAGGATTGCTACTATTAAAAGGTACCCATGCTAATCATATGTTGCATTTAAAGTTTTTAAACTAGAGGATAATTTAGTGTTTGTTTAATTTTTATAGTGTGTTTAAAACGGTGCAAATAAGAGGTTGTTTGTTTTTTGGGTCGCTTGCAATGGGAATCATTAAGTTGATAATTCAAAATAACTATTTTTAGACTAACTTGATTCCTCACATATACGCGTAGCATTCCAATGAGATAAGTAGCATACGTGTGTCTATTTCTTTTGATGACATTCTGTATTTCCTGAACCTATTTGAACTGATTAAAAGAATGCCCATTTTCATTTAAATCTGCAAAGGTAACACGAAAAAAGCCAAAATGTTTGGTACTACCACTGCAAATACTAATTTGAACACAAATACAGGTAAAGATTCTTCTTAATACATATATGTAACTACCGTTACTACAGAATAATAATAAAAATGAAGTTCCTTATTAAGCTTCCTATATGTTTCTTTCCAGTTAGGATCAAAGATATAGATAAAAGAACCAGGTCTGCATGTAGTGAGATTAACCAATAACTTCATTCAAGTGAATTCAGTAATTTGTGCTTTGTAAGAATGTCATATGTATAATAAAAATAAGGGTAGTAATATGCACACATATCATTTTACTTCATACACATAAATTAAGTGGGGCAAAATATCCGGGTTAGGCTATAGGTCAAAACGGGTGAGTTTTATAACAGGCCATTCCATTGTAAGTGGCCTTCAAATTACTATTTTCAAATATTGATCTTTTTATTTTGCGCTTATCCGATGTTTCTTGATGTATTTATGGGCTTATAGGTGACAACCACGTTTAAGACAAGAAAGGTTAAATAAGTCCATCTCAAGTCTAGATCACAACACATATAACCCACGTAGTTCATTATCAACTACTCAAACAATGGCAAAGCGATGCGATCTACGAAGTGAATTGGTAATGTGGCAAAGCGAGCAAGAAACAAAATAATGCGAGTAACTAAGAGAAAATACACTTTTATGTTGATGGTGACTTATCTCAAGCACAGATACAATAATACACCGATGTATATCACAGAGAATGGTGAGTTCACGACTAATATGATTTGTTATCACCTTGTGTGAACACTTACGAGGATATGGGATCCCCAATGACCCATTTATATGCCAAATGGGTCCTATTGTCCTAATTTTTTAATCTTCTAATTAATAAATTTTGTAAAATTTACTCCACAATGAATTGTTTTTAGCTTTATCTTGCTATATTTTGTTCAAATTGTGCATGGATGTTTGTATAGCCATTCTAAGCAAAAGGAATTTAAGAAAAAAATGGTACCTTTTAACTATTCAATAATTAATAACGACCAACTAATTTCCATTGTTAACGCATAAAAGAAAAAAACCATTCTTTTATATCTTATTATTCGTTAACTAATACCTTCAAACGATATTTATAAGTCATGCCCGCCCATCTTAAATTATGACTAAAATACAATATAAATTTACACAACAAAACCAACCAAAATAATAATAAAAAAATTAACAATAATCATATTGTAAATATAATTAAATTGTATATACAAATTAATTTCCGTGACATAATACTATCCAAACAACATGACTAAATTAAAATCTAAAATTAATCTAAAAAACAAATAAATTAAAATGTATATATGCATTAAATTGTATATATGCATGTCTCTTTACCAATACGTTATCAAATTAAAATGTAAAATTACAAGTCATGCCCGCCCATCGGGCGGGCTTTGAAAACTAGTATATATATATATATATATATATATATATATATATATATATATATATATATATATATATATATATATATATATATATATATATATATATTGATGAACTCAAATAAGTACATTTTATTACTATCATTTATCCTATTAATTTGACTTGTTTTATTATATTATGTATGAGGATTGATACTTAATCGTTTACTTTTGTAATTCTCAGTTGAAAACAAGCATTTGGTGAAACTTGGTGATTTTGGACTAATTATGGAGCAAAACATGCAAGAAGTTAAGAGTCTACTGAAATGCACAAGATCAAGACTATTCTGCTCCAGATGCGCCGCATCTCACTTATTACATACGGCGCATCACTATCAATATTTCACCAGATACGATCCAAGATACAAGAGGACATGCGCCGCATCTAATTATGGAGTTACGCCGCATCTTCTGGCGGTGTATGAATATTCCTGAATATTATAATCTTGGACCCCACGTGAAGTTAAGTCAATGCGCCGCATCTACTTACTAGATGCGCCGCATCTTACCCTCAGACAGAAACTATAAATACCCCAAGACCAGACGAATTCCGGAGCTTTTAGTCAACACACAGAAGGCCGAAGTACAGAAACCCTAGACGAATTCAGTCAAGGTAGCAGCACAAGACACACCCAAACAAAGATACAAGAGCTGTAAGAAGGTGCTGCATGTGTTTAATTCATTAAGTAGTTCTGTTTTATTGTGTTAGTAAACTTTAATTCATCAAGATTGGTGGCTTGTGTAATGTGACAACGGAAAGATTGCACTCCCTTAAAACTGCTTTCTCATTAATTAAAGTTTATATGTTGATGTCTTTGGTGACTTTTATTAGTGCATTGATAACCTCTGTGTCTAGCTGAGCGTTGATCGGGTCGCCATGCCTCTGCCCTCGCCTGTTTATTAGATCGCCTATGCATTCTATGGTCTGTAGAAAAGTAGGGGAAAGATAAATAGGATAGTCATAAGTAATCATTAAGGGTTTACTCGCCGATAAGATTAGAACCAACGAGAAAGGACTTAATCTCGGTGCGTTGCATCGAACTATACACTTCATATAACACTAGCAATAAAACAAGTGACAAACTACTTATCATAAGGACAGCCCTCTTATTGTCTCGAGTATTTATCTGTGTACGTGTGTGCTATTCGCTGATTCGTGCCTATTGGTTTAGTTTATTATTTAATTGCAACCAAATCGTGCCAGTCTCTCAGGCTGAACCCCCTTGCGTTAGATTAGATTGTATAACTAACTTAATATATTAATATACTGATTAGAATAACTAGATAATACGTTCCACTCTTAGTGATCGACACTCTACTTACCATTATATTCATACTGACCGGGTACACTGCTCGTTAAGTGTGTGTGTTATTGATAAGTCGGCTAAATATAAATTTAAAACTTGAGTAGGCATTAATACTGCTAAACCGCAACGACACATCGCACGCATCAAGTTTTTGGCGCCGATGCCGGGGAGTGAATTGTTATTATCTGTTAATTTGATTAGTATTTTAATTAGGTTTTAATTTTTTTTATATAACTGCTAATTTTGTTGTGTATTAGATTAATTTGCATTCATTGTATTATTTTGCATATTTTCTGTTTTTGTGTGTTATTTGTTTGCTTTTATTTGTGTTTATTTTCGTGTGTTTTATTTGTTTTTAATTTTTCGTAATTTTTGTGTTCTGCTATCGTTGTACTGAGCTAAATCAAACGATACAGCGCATCTGATTTCTCAGATACGGCGTATTGTGTTTAATTTTTATAAAATACAACGCGTTTAATTAATTCGATACGACGCATCTTTTCCCCAAGATACGGCGTATCTGTTTTTGATTAAAAAAAAATTCTAAACGTTAACGATATACGACGCATCTGCTTTAGCAGATACGGCGTATCTATTATTTTAATTAAAAACAGTTTTCGAATTATTAAACAGATACGGCGTATCAATTTTTATCGATACGGCGCATCTTCTGAATCAAAAATCTTATATTTTGAAACGTAACGAAAATACGGCGCATTAACTTTTGTTAATACGACGCATTTAATTTTTATAAATATCGATTTTTGATAATTAAAATTGATACGGCGCATTCTAATTTCTAAGCGGCGTATCTATTTTCTGAATAAAGTCTGATTAAATTTTAACGATTATAAGATACGGCGTATCCAACTTTTTGGATACGGCGCATCTTCTGCAGATATCAGCTATTTGTATTCTTATATCCGTTTCTATATTCATTAATTTCTATTCTTGCGAACAAATCCTACTGATGCTTTCGTGATTATTTCAGAAGGATAATGGAGGAATTTGGAGAACTGATAGACTTTGACTTCGAAGCCAATTTTATGGATGAAGTATTTGTGCGTGGTAAATCACCTGAACGTTATGATGGGGACTGATGCGTGGTTTTGTAACCTTACAACAGGTTTTACCTCTCGAGGGATCCCAAGAGGCTTACAACCCCACCAGGCAGTGTACCTGACCGATGTAGTATAGTGTAGTGGTAAGTACGGGGGATTGATCGTTCTCCACAGGGAATAGTGTTCGTTAGGTGTGAAAGGCTACTCTAATTAGGTCTAAGGGTTGAGGAAGATTCTTTTTATGTTTTTATATTTTATGAAAAGCAAGTAAAATCTCGGGTTTGAAAGAGTGGGCGGAATTAGTTGCTAGTCAACTAACCCAAATTACTACGAATGCAGATAAAATAAATAACTGAAAATAAAATGTTGTGAGAAACTTATGTGTAGAGAAATGTGTTTACTTAGATTTCCTTACTCCCTAACTATCTTTTACCGGTTAATTAGTGTGTATTAGTCGCGTGGATGACGGGTGTATTCCTTAATACCATTCGTGGGGTGGCGTACTTACTTCCCCAAACTCTACAAGCTCCTACTCCACTCCTATGTCGAGCCGGCTAGGAAGCTCCTAACATGGGATCACTAGAATTCGCTTGTGCATTAAATACAACCATAAAAACCTTTAGTACGCATTTGGTTCATGTTTCTTAAGACGTTCAAGCAAGTTACCGAATAGGAAGTTAGCCAGTTTTCTTAAGCCTAACATAGATAAACAATCATCCAATACAACTAATAACACACTAATAACCAATAATCAATAGCTAGGTTTCATTAGATCTAAGCAAACACAAGATAAATTTAGCCTAACATGTTAAACAAAAGACAAGAATAAGATAGAATCAAACAACACATAGACATATTGAATGATTAATTGATAACTTATCTTTCAATGAAACATGGAAGATCTCAAGGAAAAAAGCCTTGAAAAAGAAGCTGAATTCGTCTTAGGGTTTTCTCCCCAAAATTCCACACACTAAGCTCTCTTTAATGACAAAAAATTAGAAAACTATATATAGACTTTTGGATCTGACGGCATCACCTTATGGAGTGTGACGCCGTCACCTCGCCGCTTTTAGGGTTCCCGGATGACCTTCTTGACGCCGTCCCTCTTTAGCTCTTCAAAAATCCATTCTGGCTTATCAAGGCTTGACGCCGTCGAACCATGAACGTGACGCCGTCCCCTTATGATTTAAGCCGTGACGCCCTTGATCAAGTTAAAGCGTGACGCCGTCAGATTTCACATGCTATTTTCACTGGCCCGTCATGAGTAAATTTCACGTCCAACTTTTCTTGCCAAGGCATGACGCCGTCTGGGGTTAAATGTGACGCCGTCAAAGGTGACTTTCAGCCGATTCTTGAGACTTTGCCGTTTTCTTCACTTTATGCTCCAAAAACGTCCAAAATGCCTCCTTTTCCAGATTTCTCCTCAAAAGTACCTAAAATGACAAAAAGGAACGATTTAGGGCGATATTTGATCAAATAAATACGATTTAGGGCTTAAATGACCCCTTAAAAGCGGTACACTTTTCGCCTCATCAAATACCCTTACACTTGAGATTTGCTTGTCCTCAAGCAAATGCGCTTTTATTCTAATCAAAATACAAGTTAGGGGTCATTTAATGCAAACATAAAAGTAATTACAACAAATAATCGTTCCACTTCAATCATAATAAGCACGGAGATTATAAACTAGCACCTCACAAGTAGTGTTTAGATACTCACATCTCTCAAGTGTCATCAAAATAAATCTCATAAATGAAAACGGATAATATCTCTCACTACCTGTCATAGCAAATAGATTACCATAGGCTTGGGAAAGGATCGAAAACCTCCTCCACTAGGCGTAAGCACCAAAGATAAACTATCAAAGAGGGCTTTTAAATGGGTTATAACGTTAGGTGTAGGGAAAAGGAAAACACGGTTTCGTTGGATACGGGATATTTTACTGGTGGCTAGTTAAAGATCTTGATCAATTACATGTACTATACAATGTTGCTAAGCAAAGACTAGACTCGATCTTAAGCTAGAAACGAAATAACAAAATAACAAAAACATAAAATAACCATAAAATAAAATGGGATGGTAGTCCGTATGTTTTTTTCTACTTTTCTTTTTCTCATTTTTTTTTTTTTTTTTTTTTTTTTTTTTTTTTTTTTTGCATACACTTTTACCCTACCATCCAAAATAATACATCATAGGGGCATTACATTCCCCTTACACTTGAATTTTTACATAACTTTACAAATACTAATCTAATGACTCGAATTAAGATAATCGAAACACTTGGAGTACTTTTAAAATATTTAGCACATATGGGGGTAATAATGTTGTTCTTCCCCATTACTCCATTACACTAGTACTTTACCCATGAGTCCCAATCGTCCCAAAACAATATGTACAAGGATATGACTCGACTTAGCAACCATGTAATCAACTAGATAATTAACTTGGGTTTAAACAAATGTTGTCACAATAATGCACTAAAAATGAGTGCATACAAGGTAGGCTAAGGCGATTTGGGTGTACATTTAAGTGGGGTGTAACAAATTCTTCCTTTAAGTAAAATGCTTAAAGGTCGAAACGAAAAGATAGGCTCTGAGGGGTGTACTAGGGGTATCGTGTACTAAAAATGAGTACAACGCAAAGGGTGTGGGAGAATTACTTGACCAATGTAGCCAAAGTAATTATAACAAAAACACAGGTGTAAAACAATGGGTTAATCCTAATGCCTCTTATCATGTAGTAAATCTAACTACACGAATGTAGTCTCACTTGTGGCCTCGGAATGGTCCTAACGCAAGTTCTAGAATCTAAGTGCTACCGGTACACACATCATAGCATAAATGCTTTTCCTACCAATTCTAGGGGCAAACCTCACATATTTGGGGTGGAAAATTTTTTAGTGGTACGGTTTTTGTGCTAGTCATATAACTCCTATCCGTGAGACGCTCATTAAGATCAAAGTTTCACTCCTATATGTTGTAAAAAATTTTAAATTTGGCACTAAAATTGCCCTAACAGGTATTTATCTCAGTTTTATTACACATCTACTATTAAACAAACAAAAATCAAGCGCAATGGCATTCTCTAAAATCGTACTTTTACCCTCCCCTTACACTTAAGATGAACATTGTCCCCAATGTTCAAATAGCAAGATGTAAAAGCAAAAAGTAAAAGAATGAAATCAAATACTCCCCTGATTCGCTCGGTGGATAATGAAATTACACGGTTAAATCTTCCTCCAAAGAGAATGTTGAAGCTCCATGACTAATGCATCGCCATAAGCTTGATCCAAGACATTTCCTTGTCCAAAATAACCTGATAAACCTGAGAAAACAAACACGAAAACCTGCATAACATCGGCGGGAAAAAATCTATATATAAGGATATAATGCTTGTGGAATGATAATTTTGCAGATTCCTGGAGATTATAAGTTGGAGATTTTAATAAAAACTTTTTATGAAAACAAAACTTTCAAAAATTTCTGGAAATTAAATCTGACGCCGTCAGGTTATAACCCCTGACGCCGTCAGAAATGACCTGACAAAACTTTTCATTTTAAGTTTCCGGAAAATTTCTGGAAAAACCTTTACCTTACTTCCTGGAAATCCTGCAAACCATCATTATGACTCGATACAAGCATTTGACTCAAACACACACGAATATGTATGCTAATTTATTATCATTATGATTCATGTTAATTTGTGTTCTAATAAACCGATTTAAATTTCCCTTACACTTATCTTTTGCAAAATACCTTTATATGTAGTTAAGACGAAGTTAAAAACAACATAAAGCATTTTCACAATTTACTTTTGAACATGAATCAATAATGATAAAAATTAAACACACATACGGAAGCAAATAAAAAACAAACAAACAAACAAATAGACACACAAAGCAAATAAAGCAAATGAAGCTTGGGTTGCCTCCCAAGAAGCGCTTTTCTTTATTAACGAGTCTTGTAGCTAGACTCAAAGTCACTCTACCCTATATAAGTGAGCTCGTCATCGAGGACGTCTTTAGGGTTAAGCTTGGATTGAAGTTTCCTATTGGTTCGCTTAGTACGATATGTCTTTTCAAACTTCTCTCCATCCGGGTCATACAATGTCATCTTAATATGCCATGACCCATCTCCATCTTTGGGTGGTTTATCCCAATTCCACTTATGATCATCTTCCTCACAAATCCACTTATTCATTCCTAGGTTAATTGGCAAAACTCCTAGGAAATCAATCATCTTTCTAAAAACTAGAGAATCTTCAAATGGATCCAATTCGGTGTCCCTAGCCAAGAGTTGCTCCACCGAATGCGTTCGGTTAACAAAGTCCTCTTCTAGGTAAAATGGGCGTTGGGGTCCTATGAAGTCTCTATCAATCCAAGGTCCATATCTAGATGGTCTCCTATTTAATTCTAACCAATGGGGTGTCGGTTCCTCACTAGTATCATAGGCGTGTTTCTTAACATCATAGACTGACCAAGTATCTCCTTCTCCTACCGCTATCTTAGATTCCTTACAATCAATCATAGCACTAGCGGTCGCCAAAAATCCTCTACCTATCAACAAAGGGCATGTAGGGTCGCTAACCATATCAAGGACGTGGAAATCGGCTAAAATGGTTAGTTTTCCAATGTGCACTAACACGTCCTTAACTACTCCAACCGGGTAAGCAACACTTCCATCCGCTAAGCCTATTATCACCTCGGTTTCTTCAAGTTTTCCTAGTTTTAGAGAGGTGTAGAGAGGTAACGGAAGTAGGTTAAGGCTTGATCCAAGATCGGCTAATGTGTCATAAGCCTCCGAATTACCGATCTTGCAAGGTAGAACAAATAAGCCCGGATCATCTAACTTCTTAGGTAGCTTGTTTTGAACAAAGGCGGTCCCTTTTTCGCCTAACTTGAGCTTCTTCTCATCCAACTCATCAACAACCGGACTTTCAAGGTGGAGCTCCTTGAATTCTTCGTCAAGGTTTTGAGTGGAAGGTGTTTCAACTATGTTGTTGACCAATTTGGATGTCCTAACTTCTTGGTCAATTGGAACGACTTGGGTTTGTTTGAAACATGTGCTCATGGAATTGACCGAATAATATTGTGGACAAGAACTAGGGGACGAAACCGATGAAATAGCGTTGACGTTTAGTTTCGGGTTCTTGACCGTGTTGCTAGGGAGTGCTCCCATTTCTCGGTCATTGAGGGCTTTCAACAAGGTGTCAATCTTATTGGTCATCTCGCTTTGTTTTTGTTTGAAATCGGCTTCAAACTTGGCTAAACGAGCTTCTTGAGATGCCATAAATTGAGACATCAATCCTTCAAAGTTATTGGTACTACCATTGCCGGAAGGATTGTTGTTGAAAGTACGGTTCGAGTAGGAACCGCTTGATTGGACACGATTAGGTGGGTTGGAAGAATTGGGTTGTTGTGTGTTTTGGTTTTGTTTCCACCTAAGGTTCGGGTGATTTTTCCATGAGGGGTTGTATGAATCACCATAAGGGTTTGGCTCGGGTTTGAAAGTGTACCACTTGTCTCCCGCTCCGTCGGTACGCGAGGATGCGTAGTCCACAAAAGCTTGTTCGGGGAGTTCCATGCAATCACGAGTGTCGTGGGGACCACTACATAACTCACATGAAGAAGTGATTTTGTTCACTTGGCTTGAAGGTTTAGGAGCCTCGTAGGATTTCATGAGAAACTTGACTTGGTCTTCAAGTTCTATGATCCTACGGTCGGAAGTGCTTGAATTGTTCAAAGGCAAAGATATTGCCTTGACCGTTTTATTCAAATCACGGGGGTCACTCCAACTTTCGTTGTCATAAAGAGCAAGATCCTCTAGGAGAGCCCATGATTGTTCCGCACTTAGATCACGTAGCTTGCCACCGGCCGATTGGTCAATGGTTTGCCTCGTGGAGAGATTGATATGGTCATAGAAGATTTGGACTTGGAGCCAAAGTTCTATGCCATGGTGGGGGACTTTTTGGAGTAAGTCCTTGAATCGAGTCCATGCCTCGTAGAGAGTTTCGCCTTGACGTTGTTGGAACATCAAGATATCATTCCTTAGCTTGGTAGTTCTTCCCGGTGGGAAAAACTGAGCAAGGAAACGAGTGGTGAGATCATCCCAAGAGGTAATGGATCCTGCGGGTTGACGTTCTAGCCACTGACTAGCTTGGTCCCGCAAAGAGAATTGGAAGAGACGCAATCGGGTCGTCTCTCGAGTGGCAACATCAAGGTCTATAGAATCAACGATTTTAAGAAAGTCCTTGAGATGTTGATTAGGATCTTCAGAACGAAGTCCATGGAATGCGCATCCGCTTTGCACCAACCGGATGGTGTCGGATCGCAAGGGTGTGATATTGGCTCCATGAGTGAGCTCAATGGTGTTTCGATAGCCATGGTGGCTAGGACGGGAATACTCTCCTAAAGTACGGGCTCTAGGAGGTGGTGGTGGTTGTTGTGGTGGTGGGTTGTGGGGGTTAAGGATATTACCATCTTCCATGATGTCGGATGGTATGGTTACGAACAAAGACACGAAGAAAATAGATAGACTAAAGAAAATCTAGAAAAATAAAATAAAAATCTCACTAGAAAGGAATCTAGTGAGTAGACCTAATAGAAATAAAAATTCAACCTAAACAATAACTATTCCCCGGCAGCGGCGCCAAAAACTTGATGCGTGGTTTTGTAACCTTACAACAGGTTTTACCTCTCGAGGGATCCCAAGAGGCTTACAACCCCACCAGGCAGTGTACCTGACCGATGTAGTATAGTGTAGTGGTAAGTACGGGGGATTGATCGTTCTCCACAGGGAATAGTGTTCGTTAGGTGTGAAAGGCTACTCTAATTAGGTCTAAGGGTTGAGGAAGATTCTTTTTATGTTTTTATATTTTATGAAAAGCAAGTAAAATCTCGGGTTTGAAAGAGTGGGCGGAATTAGTTGCTAGTCAACTAACCCAAATTACTACGAATGCAGATAAAATAAATAACTGAAAATAAAATGTTGTGAGAAACTTATGTGTAGAGAAATGTGTTTACTTAGATTTCCTTACTCCCTAACTATCTTTTACCGGTTAATTAGTGTGTATTAGTCGCGTGGATGACGGGTGTATTCCTTAATACCATTCGTGGGGTGGCGTACTTACTTCCCCAAACTCTACAAGCTCCTACTCCACTCCTATGTCGAGCCGGCTAGGAAGCTCCTAACATGGGATCACTAGAATTCGCTTGTGCATTAAATACAACCATAAAAACCTTTAGTACGCATTTGGTTCATGTTTCTTAAGACGTTCAAGCAAGTTACCGAATAGGAAGTTAGCCAGTTTTCTTAAGCCTAACATAGATAAACAATCATCTAATACAACTAATAACACACTAATAACCAATAATCAATAGCTAGGTTTCATTAGATCTAAGCAAACACAAGATAAATTTAGCCTAACATGTTAAACAAAAGACAAGAATAAGATAGAATCAAACAACACATAGACATATTGAATGATTAATTGATAACTTATCTTTCAATGAAACATGGAAGATCTCAAGGCAAAAAGCCTTGAAAAAGAAGCTGAATTCGTCTTAGGGTTTTCTCCCAAAATTCCACACACTAAGCTCTCTTTAATGACAAAAAATTAGAAAACTATATATAGACTTTTGGATCTGACGGCGTCACCTTATGGAGTGTGACGCCGTCACCTCGCCGCTTTTAGGGTTCCCGGATGACCTTCTTGACGCCGTCCCTCTTTAGCTCTTCAAAAATCCATTCTGGCTTATCAAGGCTTGACGCCGTCGAACCATGAACGTGACGCCGTCCCCTTATGATTTAAGCCGTGACGCCCTTGATCAAGTTAAAGCGTGACGCCGTCAGATTTCACATGCTATTTTCACTGGCCCGTCATGAGTAAATTTCACGTCCAACTTTTCTTGCCAAGGCATGACGCCGTCTGGGGTTAAATGTGACGCCGTCAAAGGTGACTTTCAGCCGATTCTTGAGACTTTGCCGTTTTCTTCACTTTATGCTCCAAAAACATCCAAAATGCCTCCTTTTCCAGATTTCTCCTCAAAAGTACCTAAAATGACAAAAAGGAACGATTTAGGGCGATATTTGATCAAATAAATACGATTTAGGGCTTAAATGACCCCTTAAAAGCGGTACACTTTTCGCCTCATCAATGACCTTGATGGACCATTAGAATCCAATGACCTGTTCATGGATGATGTGGAATCTGAGCTAGAAGAAGGAGAAATTCTGGATAGTCCAAAAGTCAACGTTATTATTACTAGGAATTACGATGAATTTGAGGGATATGATGGTTCTTGGGATTACGGTAGAAGGATCCACACCGATTGTGCTTACAATTTGCAGTTCACATGCATGATTGGGTACAAGTGTATTGACGCCAATTTCTTTCCTATTTTACCAATCAATGTCATGTCAAGAAGCTTTTACAATTCCATTATGAGAAATAAAGTGGAGTATAAGGGAAAGAATGTAGTTGGAGCCTTCATTAATGTCCCGATCTTCGTTGGACGCTTTACTATTGTTACCGAGTTCGCCGTTGTTGAAGACATGAATGCCTATTGTGACAGCCATATGGGCGACGTGATTGTTGGAAAACCATTTTGTAGGGAGATCACTATTAATGCAAAACGATTTGAAGGAAAGATCACCTTTCAATGTGGAAGCGACATTATCACTTATATGATGCCCCGAACTCACCCTGGATTTAAACATGCTACTAATAGGATCTGCTACAAATTCTCTCCATTCCTTTTTATTAGCGATAATGACAATAAGAGAGGGATTGAGTACCCGTATCAATTGATGGAAGGATTCTACAATGGAGTGTTGAAACTGGGACCTGAATATATACGTGACGAATTAGTTGCTAAATGGATCCTACGTAAGCAATGTGGGAATCAATGATCGATATTGAAGAGCTGAACGTGAGTCTAACTTGAAGACTCTGGAATAAAGACAAGTGCTTACCGGGAGACAACCCGGATTTATATTTTTATTATTCTGTTTTTGTGTCGAGTCAGTCAGGCCGCAGAGGATACGGCGCATCTCAATCCTGAGATGCGACGCATCTCCTGCAATGGTCATATCTTTATTTTTCCGCATATTTTTATTTTCGAATTTAAAACTTTTTATCAGTTTATTTTAATGCGGCGCATCCCTGGTTAAGGATGCGGCGCATCTTCTATTCTGATCCGTATTTATTCCAGGCTCGATACGGCGTATCTTTTTCCATAAGATAAGGCGCATCGACTGACCTGATGATTTTCATTTTTAATTTTTATGTTTTATTTTTATCTAACTACTAATGTGTTATGCAAGTTGAACCTTTCTTACCTTAGGTGTGTTTTAAAGCCTTGGTGGTATTATAGATTCCTGCATTTCCTGTGGATACATCTAATATGAAGCTTAAACGTTCTAATCCACAAGAAAGATGATTTTTGCTCTAATACAAATGGAGGATCATACCGAGCAAATCTCAGGGGAGTTTTTCTGTTCTAATTCTTTTATTTTCCAGTTTTTAACCTTTAATACAAACAACGAGGACGTTGTTTAACTTAAGTGGGGGGATTGGAGAATTAGAACACTTAACATTTACTTGTCCTAAACTTTTCAAAATATGCTTAAAATGTGCTTAATATATCAAAATTTAAAATTTTTAGCATGTTTTTGTTTAAAGTCTAAGTTGCATAGCTGCACACATGACATTATTTTCAAAAATTGTGATTTTTCAAAATTCACAAATCTATGAGTGTGCCGGTGACTTGTAGACTTTAGAACTTGGCTTGTATACTATTCGAGACCACCATAATAAGTATTATTTATATAATTGGAATGACTTGTCTAAATTGGTAAAATTCTAGGATTACACCCAAATAGCCTTATATGTTATGTGTTATTAGCTAACTACACTGGTTAGTTAACCCCCGTATAAACCCTTTTGTTACTCTCATTTTTAGAGTAAGATACCCCTAGAAAAAACCCTCAGAGCCATTCCTTTCGTTTCTTACACCTTTGTTAAAATGTTTCGTTACACCCTTACACCTTAGCCTACCCTGTAGATTAAAATCCGTGGTTGGTTAATTGCTATAGGCAAAGTGTGTTTCCTTACATTACCTGTGTTCGCGTGCGTAATTCATTATCTATGGTTAGGTCGGGAAATTGCACAATGCGATTGGAGTGAAAGTAAATATCGTATATTTTTGAGTTTATTTTTCGTGTGTTTACTACTTTCACTATTACCGTTATTTCTGAAGTCATGAAAAGTATGGAATAATTATCCAGAATTATCATTATAGTGATGTGGTGAAATTTTACACATCTATGTTTATGTTGATAGGAAAAAAAAAAAAAAAAAAAAAAAAAAAAAAAAATCGAAAAAATAGAAAAGAAAAAAAAGAAAAAGTTGGATGTTTGATTTAAACCAACTTATGTAAAGTTATGTAAGTGGTCGATATCACCACTAGTTGTTATATATTTATGGATTGAATGGGAGTTGGCAGTTATGGGAACGTCAACTAAGGTTTATTCTTTGATTAAGATCTTGTTGAGTATAATTCGTGTCTACCTAAAGCGTGTGTTTCAAGTGTTAAAGCGTGAGTTATTCAATGATATGAGTCTTATTCATGGGATGGTTGGGATAGTGATTAACCACACTTAGGATTTTAATTTATTTGTTTTGTTTATTTTTTTTATTTTTACACCAATTTATATCCCAAATATTATCCATGCCCTGTATTATTCTTTATCCAACCAAACCTTTGATTTATTGAGATTAGGGATTTGAGCAATCTTAAGTATCGTAGTCGTGGATTCGGCTATGTATTTATGATTTTGTCGCCCTTTTTGATATATTATTATTGGTGAAGTTTGGACCTATCTTTAGCCTATTCGAGTTAAGGATTTGAGCAATTGCAAGTATCGTGTTCGTGGATTCGATCATGTATTTGTGATTTTGTCGCCTTTTCTGGAATTTGAGATCGATAGAGATTAAGAATAATTAACCCTTAAGCCTAAAAACCCTTTTTACCGCTTTAGACTTGTTATTCCTTGGCTTTAGTGGGGGAGATGTGTATACTTGCCAAGCTTATGATAGAATATTCGTCACGACTGGACAGTTAAACGATTAAATTTGCTTTTATCAAAATATTTTATTTTACTTCTAATTCGTTAAGTGTTTAGTTGTGTGATTATGACAAAAATGAATACATGCTTAAATATAAAAATAAATCCTAATATCTTTTAGGATACATTTTCATAAGATTAATTCTAAGGTTTACTTGGGGACAAGTAAAGCTCAAGTGGGGGGATATTTGATGAACTCAAATAAGTACATTTTATTACTATCATTTATCCTATTAATTTGACTTGTTTTATTATATTATGTATGAGGATTGATACTTAATCGTTTACTTTTGTAATTCTCAGTTGAAAACAAGCATTTGGTGAAACTTGGCGATTTTGGACTAATTATGGAGCAAAACATGCAAGAAGTTAAGAGTCTACTAAAATGCACAAGATCAAGACTATTCTGCTCCAGATGCGCCGCATCTCACTTATTACATACGGCGCATCACTATCAATATTTCACCAGATACGATCCAAGATACAAGAGGACATGCGCCGCATCTAATTATGGAGTTACGCCGCATCTTCTGGCGGTGTACGAATATTCCTGAATATTATAATCTTGGACCCCATGCGAAGTTAAGTCAATGCGCCGCATCTACTTACTAGATGCGCCGCATCTTACCCTCAGACAGAAACTATAAATACCCCAAGACCAGACGAATTCCGGAGCTTTTAGTCAACACACAGAAGGCCGAAGTACAGAAACCCTAGGACGAATTCAGTCAAGGTAGCAGCACAAGACACACCCAAACGAAGATACAAGAGCTGTAAGAAGGTGCTGCATGTGTTTAATTCATTAAGTAGTTTTGTTTTATTGTGTTAGTAAACTTTAATTCATCAAGATTGGTGGCTTGTGTAATGTGACAACG
Organism: Artemisia tridentata subsp. tridentata; assembly: GCA_021014915.2. Lineage (NCBI taxonomy): Eukaryota > Viridiplantae > Streptophyta > Magnoliopsida > Asterales > Asteraceae > Artemisia > Artemisia tridentata. The sequence continues at coordinate 81,979,930 of CP139505.1, forward strand.
GAAAGATTGCACTCCCTTAAAACTGCTTTCTCATTAATTAAAGTTTATATGTTGATGTCTTTGGTGACTTTTATTAGTGCATTGATAACCTCTGTGTCTAGCTGAGCGTTGATCGGGTCGCCATGCCTCTGCCCTCGCCTGTTTATTAGATCGCCTATGCATTCTATGGTCTGTAGAAAAGTAGGGGAAAGATAAATAGGATAGTCATAAGTAATCATTAAGGGTTTACTCGCCGATAAGATTAGAACCAACGAGAAAGGACTTAATCTCGGTGCGTTACATCGAACTATACACTTCATATAACACTAGCAATAAAACAAGTGACAAACTACTTATCATAAGGACAGCCCTCTTATTGTCTCGAGTATTTATCTGTGTACGTGTGTGCTATTCGCTGATTCGTGCCTATTGGTTTAGTTTATTATTTAATTGCAACCAAATCGTGCCAGTCTCTCAGGCTGAACCCCCTTGCGTTAGATTAGATTGTATAGCTAACTTAATATATTAAAATACTGATTAGAATAACTAGATAAAACGTTCCACTCTTAGTGATCGACACTCTACTTACCATTATATTCATACTGACCGGGTACACTGCTCGTTAAGTGTGTGTGTTATTGATAAGTCGGCTAAATATAAATTTAAAACTTGAGTAGGCATTAATACTGCTAAACCGCAACGACACATCGCACGCATCATATATATATATATATATATATATATATATATATATATATATATATATATATATATATATATATATATATATATATATATAGGGGGACTTTCTTACGAGAACCATTTTATCTGCGAGAACTGAGAGAACCACAAAAAACATACATGCACGCCTTTTCAAATAAAATAAAAATACATGCAAATTATCAATAATCGTAAGTATCCACCTATGTTCTTCAATATCATCATGAATTCATCATCTTTTTTCACAAAAACCTTACACAAGGCCGCAATATTGTCGTTGCACGCCTTATAAGAACATACATGCACACCTTCAAAGAAAAATGTTGTATTTCCAATTTCTTATCAAATTCTTTAGAACAACTACGTTTTTTAAAAAACATATATGTTGTTTTTAGAACATATGTGCAAAAATACAATTATTGAAGGCGTGCATGTATGTTTTTGGTGGTTCTCTCAGTTCTCGCAGATAAAATGGTTCTCGCAAGAAAGTCTCACTATATATATATATATATATATATATATATATATATATATATATATATATATATATATATATATATATAACACTTGCACATTTAAATCGCGAATACTAGCACGGATGTTCCGTTACGTATTCCCACCATGCACTTTCACCATGAGCTACCCCCAAGAGTCACAATAATAAATCGTTTCATAATATATTTTACCACACAGCAAGTAAGAACTACATGAGCACAGGTCAAACGTAAAACTTTTCAAATAAAATAACGACCCATGAGATACAAACGTTTTGCTAAGACTTACCGTACTGATTTAGGTGCTGGTCGGCGCGGTTGCATTATTTTTTATTGATTAGCTGAATTGCTGTATATGAAAGGTGAGTTTATAGCCCCATATTTTATACGATTTTGTTTTATAAGCTTGGGGTAGAAACATGCAAAACTGTTTTTCATGGACCAGAAATGAAGTTGCTTTTAAGATCACACTAATATGCAGAAACCTAAGTTTGCTGAATCCCATTTTGTGCCCACTATCATCTGCCGTTAATTCCTGTTGGGAAGCCGTTTGTTATAAATAGATCTATTGGGAGTGAAGTCCCCGTTCGGTTGGCTCGGCATAGCCAAGGCGAACATATACCAAGTCGGGTTTTTGGCCGAGTGTATGGGGATTTACACTCGCGGGCACCCTTATTATTTTGCTAACGCTAGTCGTGCTGCATTGTCTTAGCTTTGGTAGGATGAGGCTTAGTGTTTGCATAGCTAGTAGTATGTATCTGCTGAATTGTTTTTACGATGTTGCTATTGGTCCATATGTGTTATTTATTTAAACCTATGAACTCACCAGCGTTAGCTGACTTTTAGCATGTTTTTCTCATGAAACTGAGGTGCGTTTAGCCGGGTGCAGAGCATGGCGTCGGTCACAATAAATGATGGAAATGTTTTTCAATGCGTTTACTCTGACTTTTGGACCTTTATAACTTTAATGGGCTTCATTTTCATCTAAAATGGATTTTATGTAATGTTACATGACTTAACTTATGTAATGTATTTTTAAAACGGATTTTCAATCCATTCCCTATGTCTTGTGTTGTGATTTCCTTTCCGTAACGCCCCAAACTGTATGCTTCCGCGATGTTATGATTTTGGGGGTGTTACAGATTGGCATCAGAGCCTAGGTTATAGAGAACGTGGTTTATAAAAACCTTGAACTATAACCGATTTATGAAAAACTTTCCATCATGACCGCCAGATGCCTGCCAGTTTAGCTTGCTATGATTTGAGCATTATACTAAGCATATATGATATAAGTATTTTCTATATACTTACACGCGTCGCACCATAATTGTCACAGACCGTCTCCCTACGTAACATCATCATTTCACTTCGAGTTGAATACTCGCTACATACCACGTGAATTCATTTTCTATTCGATTCCAAGTTTGAACTACCGTATTATTCTTTCGAAACACTTATATTACTATCGTAAAGGAACTCACCAACTTATGTGAGCATCATCCTAACCTACCGCCTTATAACGCATCTTCTGGAATCATCTACTCTTAGGACACATCCTTGCTAGATCTCACGCTTCTTTTCTCATTGTGAAGGACCATGTCATCTGAGAGGCAAGACCTAAATTCCTCAGCCATGGGACAACTCGTAGCCCAATGAGTAGCAGAGACTATTGATGCCTATGAGTTAGGAATTCACACGGGTTGCGACTTAATGAGCCAAGGGACAGTTCAAGAAGCTGAAAACATTAATAAAAAGAGGAAATAGGATAACAACCCAGGAAACAAAAGGGTACCACAACCCCTCAGAAAGCCAAAGTTGACCAAAACTTTCATTGCTGGACCTAGTAACAGACAGGCTTATACCATAAAGTTACTAATGTGTAGTCGCTGCAAACTACACCACTATGGACCTTGCACCGTGAAGTGCAACAAGTGCCAGAAGGTTGGACATATAGCTAGAGATTTTAGGTCCAAAACCGTTGCAGTAGCACAGACAATACCCGGGAACGACCGGAAGGCTGAGATAATCTGTTTTGGGTATGGAAAGAAAGGGCACTACAAGAACAAGTGTCAAGAACCAAAGGACCAAAAGAAGTGAGCAATCAAGGAAAAATTGGAGCGGGAGAAAACCAGGACTCAGACGTGATGACATAAGAATGACTACCCTATGTAATAGGACCTAAGTTTAGACTCTTTTAAGTTCATTTCTGTAAGACTTCATCAGTATTTTCTGTGAACCGCGTAGTATGGTATGGATTTAGTGAACTTTTATTATGAGATGTAAGCTTATTTGACTCCAACTATCAATGGCCCTATGCCAACTAGGTGTACCAAATGCCGCTCATTGCACTATTTATCTTTACTATCAGTTAACAAACCACTTGCCATCGTTTTTCAACTATTTGAACTCGTACCATAAACCAGCTGTCCACTTTATTATCTTTCCATAAAATAATAAATGAAATTGCTACCAACACTCGAACTTTTGCAAGTATTTCACAGACTATCTCGTAGTCATATTACAAATCGTTTTACTACCAGATTTCGGAATCAAAGTTTTAACCTCACTACTTTGAATAAGGAACTTCCTCATATTGCCTTACGAAATATTTTACTGACAATTGATAAGCTAAACTATAACTTGGATACTATTTTTCCAACAATGAATCAGTTTCATATTATTCTATAAATTGTTTGCAAACCATTTTACAAACTATTCTGTCACTTCTCGGCGAATTATTTACTTTTTGAAAGGTAGTTTATGCTGCAAATTCGCAAGCAGAAAAACCGATATGTTTTCTTGTAACTAAAACTCAGCTTTGCATCGTTGGACCTCAATTATACAAAGCCTGATCACCTTTGTATAAGTCGGGTAGGACCATACTATGCTGAGAATGGTTGCCTTGAATTTTATGAAAGACGAATCTATTATTTCCTTCTTTTCGAGAAATCAGAAACTCGCGTGTGTGAACACATAAAAGTAGTGCAAGTCATGGGCATTTGTACTAGGAAACACCGTAACCAAATAGGCTTTGGCGCCAAGATATCACCTAGAACTAGCCTTACTTCGTACCACGTCCAAAAACTAAAAGGGTAACTTAGACTACTAGTCAACATAAGATGACTCCACCAATTTACGTCTCACGGTACACTACTTTTCCGATTCCGAGACATTGCATAGTCTAACAGACGAATCCTTACCGAGCCAACAAACTGACTGCTAGTAGCACTCAACAACATCTCTCAAGGTCATACTCTAGACCTGCCAAACTCCCCAACCAACAGTGACCCTAGGTCCACAAAACCTGGAGACTATAACGTCATCCCCAGTATAGACTGGATGTCGAAATACCACGCTGAAACCACCCACTATGGGAAACAAGTCCACATACCTTATGGTAATAGGATCCTAGTAATACAATGAGGACCCCTAGACGGAACTAAGCAATGAGTGCAACAAATCCCGAAACTAAGGAAATGGTGGTAGGCCAGGCAATTAAGTAGTAGTAGGCAACAATGGAAACCAGAGCAATGGAGGAGGAGCCCGTGGAAGAGTTTACGTTGTGGGCAGAAGGAAAGCCCAGGACGACCCGAATGTGGAGACGGGTACGTTTCTTTTAGATGTTACGCTTCAGTACTATTCGATACAGGAGCAGATAGAAGCTTTGTGTCGACCGCTTTTAGTCCTTTACTTGATATAGCCCCGACCACCTAAGATAATGCCTTTGACGTAGAATTAGCAAATGGAAACCTAGAAATAGTAGGTACCATTATTAAGGGATTGCACTGTAAGTTTATTAAACCGTCCATTCAACATTGACCTTATGCCCATAGAGTTGGGTAGTTTTGACGTCATCATAGGGATGGATTGGCTATCGAAATATCATTCCGTCATCGTCTGTGACGGGAAGATTGTTAGAGTACCCTATGGGAACGAAGTTCTGATCCTGGAAGAAGATCCCCTCCTATCGTGCGCGTTCGTCAAGATTGTGCATCATCTCGTGTATGAAGGTGCAGAAATACATCGAGAAGGGATGCTACCTCTTTTTAGCTCATGTCACTGAAAAGAAGGAAAAGGAACCTGGAGAGTAAAGGTTGGAGGATGTGCCAATCGTAAGGGATTTTCCAGAAGTCTTTCCAGAAGACTTACCGGGACTTCCACCGGCCAGACAAATCGAATTCCAAATCGATTTAGTGCCAGGAGCCGCGCCTGTAGCGCGAGCACCCTATCGTTTAGCACCTACGGAATTACAAGAATTGTCCGATCAGTTAGCTGAATTGTCTGGAAAAGGTTTTATCAGACCGAGTTCATCGCCTTGGGGAGCTCCTGTTTTGTTTGTTAAGAAGAAGGATGGATCCTTCAAGATGTGTATTGACCATCGGGAACTGAATAAGCTAACCATTAAGAATAGATACCCACTCCCGAGGATAGACGATTTATTTGATCAGCTGCAAGGATCATCGGTTTATTCTAAGATAGACTCGAGATCGGGTTATCATCAACTTAGGGTCCGGGAAGAGGATATCCCGAAGACCGCATTTCGAACCCGATATAGCCATTACGAATTCCAGGTTATGCCATTTGGCTTGACAAATGCACCAGCGGTATTCATGGATCTCATGAATCGTGTGTGTAAGCCGTATTTGGATAAATTCATGATAGTGTTCATTGACGATATCCTGATATATTCCAAGAATGAGCAAGAGCATGAGGAACATCTCAAACTAATTTTGGAATTATTGAAAAAGGAAGAGTTATATGCTAAGTTTTTGAAGTGTGAATTCTGGATACCGACTGTGCAGTTTCTTGGTCACGTGATAGATAAGCAAGGAATTCACGTAGATCCTGCTAAGATTGAGACCATTAAGGATTGGGAAACGCCCACAACGCCGACGGAAATCCGACAAATTTTTAGGACTTGCCGGCTATTACGGAAGGTTTATAGAAGGTTTCTCTAAGATAGTTAAACCGTTGACGAAATTGACTCAAAAGAATGTGAAATACGACTGGGGAGACGAGGAGGAAGAAGCTTTCCAACTCCTTAAAGAAAGATTGTGTAGTGCACCTATTTTGGCTTTACCCGAGGGTAGTGAAGATTTTGTTGTGTATTGTGACGCATCACACAAAGGTTTGGGAGCCGTGTTGATGCAGATAGAGAAGGTAATAGCATACGCTTCTCGACAGCTGAAAACTCATGAGAAAAACTACACAACCCATGACCTAGAATTAGGATCAGTCGTGTTTGCACTGAGAATTTAGAGACACTGATGAAGCGAAAAGTGTATCGCTTTTAGGGGGTCATTTAAGCCCTAAATCGTATTTATTTGATCAAATATTGCCCTAAATCGTTCCTTTTGTCATTTTAGGTACTTTGGAGAAGAAATCTGGAAAAGGAAGCATTTTGGACGTTTTTGGAGCATAAAAGTGAAGAAAACGACAAAGTCTCAAAAGCTGCTGGAAAAGTACACGTGACGGCGTCAAGGATTGCTCCTGACGACGTCACGGCTTGGCAAAAGAGGTGGATATGACAAATACACGTGACGCGCCAGAAAGTTTTACAATGGAAGTCTGACGGCGTCACCCTTTAAGGTGATCAAGGCTGTCACGGTTTAAGTTAAAGAGAGACGGCGTCAAGCACAATTGTGACGGCGTCAACCCTTGACGCGCCAGAGTGGATTTTGGAGGATAAAAGAGGGACGGAGTCAGGAAGACCATCCGGGAACCCTAGCCGCGGCGAGGTGACGGCGTCACCTCCTACAACGTGACGCCGTCAGCCCCTAAATTCTATATATAGTTTTGCAATTTTTAGTCATTAGTGTGCAACTTTGTGAGGAGAAACCCTAGACGATTTTTCTGCCATTTTTAAGGGTTTTATACCCTTGGATCTCCCATGTTCAATTGAAGATAAGTAATCAATTAATCATTCAATATGTCTATGTGTTGTTTGATTATATCTTGTTCTTGTCTTTTAATTAACATGCTAGGCTAGATTTATCTTGTGTTTGCTTAGATCTAATGAAACCTAACTATTGATTATTGGTTATTAGTGTGTTATTAATTGTATTGGATGATTGTTTATCGATGTTAGGCTTAAGAAAACTGGCTAACCTCCTATACGGTAACTTGCTTGAACGTCTTAAGAAACATGAACCAATGCGTACTAAGGTTTTTATGGTTGTATTTAATGCATGAGCGAATTCTAATGATCCCATGTTAGGAGCTTCTTAGCCGGATCGACATAGGAGTGAAGTAGGAGCTTGTAGAGTTGGGGAAGTACGTACGCCACCCCACGATTGGTATTAAGGAATACACCCGTCATCCACGCAATTAATACACACTAATCAACCGGTAAAAGATAGTTAGGGAGTAAGGAAATCTAAGTAAACACATTTCTCTCCATATAAGTTCCACAACCTTTTCATTTTCAGTTATTTTATTTTATTTGCTATTGTAGTTATTTGGGTTAGTTGACTAGCAACTAATTCCGTCAACTCCTTCAAACCCGAGATTTTACTTGCTTTTATAAAAAAATATAAAAATACAAAAAGAATCTTCCCTCACCCTTAGACCTATTAGAGTAGTTTTTCAATCCTAACGACACTATTCCCCTAGAGAACGATCAATCCCCCGGTACTTGCCACTACACTATACTACATCGGTCAGGTACACTGCCTGGTGGGGATTGCAAGCCTCTTGAGATCCCTCGAGAGGTAAAACCTGTTGTAAGGTCGCAAAACCACACATCAAGTTTTTGGAGCCGCTGCCGGGGAATAGTTATTGTTTAGGTTGAATTTTTATTTTATTAGGTCTACTCACTAGATTCCTTTCTAGTGAGATTTTTATTTTTATTTTTCTAGGTTTTTCTTTAGTCTATCTTATTTCTTTGTACTTTTGTTTGTGACACCTTCCACCTACCTCATGAGTAATAGTGATCGCTTGATCCCTGTTATTCGTATTTTCCGCCGTGCAAACTTCCAACTACCCGTTCCCGCCCCCATCGTAGAAAACAACAACCTTTCACCCGACCACCACTTTGGTAACAATTCTGAGATGGAGGAGTCTGACCATGAGAATGACTATGCATTTAGTCCATTTTACAACTCAGACTCCGATGAGGATGCTGGTAATGGAGAAGTAGTTAACGAGGAATGGAGAAAAGAGGAAATTGATCCCTTTAAGTATGTTGACCCTAGGTCTAAGATCGAAAAGGATAGCCTCTTTAACATGCAATTTTCGTGTAAGATTGGTTATCATAGTTTTCATGCTTATCTTAACTCATCTTTGCCTATGAACATTATCTCTCGCGCTAATTATAATAAAATCATGGTAGATGAGCTAGAATATCAAGGAGATAACATTGTTTCTAGGATTAAGCCACTACACGTATTCGTAGGAAGTTTTGTGTATTTGGTGGATTTTATGGTTATGGAGAACTTAGGAGAATTTATTGATAACAAATTAACCCAAGTCATTTTTGGAGAACCCTTCAAAAGGTTGACCAACCTTGACGAAAAACTTGTGGACGGGTTAATTACATTCTCGGATGGGGATGAAGATTTTGTTTACCAAATGCCCCGATCACATCCTAGGTTTAAGAACTTCTCCATTGAATCTTGCAATAGACTTGTGCCTATTGACTTGTTAAGTGAGAATGATAAGAGAAAGGGGCTCAAATATCCACATGAGAAAAATAAGAGATATTATCATGGATGTCTGGAGCTGAATGATGAATACAAGAAGGATGAGGCAACAATTAGATGGCTCACACTCGGATACGTGAGCATAAGCGACACTAGATAAGCCTGACTTTGAGTCTAGCTACAAGACTCGTTAATAAAGAAAAGCGCTTCTTGGGAGGCAACCCAAGCTTTATTTGCTTTGAGTGTTTATTTATTTGTTTGTTTGATTTTATTTGCTCCCGTATGTATGTTTAATTTTTATTATTATTGATTCATGTTCAAAACTAAATTGTGAAAATGCTTTATTTTGTTTTTAAATTCGTCTTAACTACATATAAAGGTATTTTGCAAAAGATAAGTGTAAGGGAAATCCAAATCGGTTTATTAGAACAAATGAACATGAATCATAACAATATTAAATTAACATACATATTAGTAATTGTTTGAGTCAAATGCTTGTATCGAGTCATAATGATGTTTTGCAGGATTTCCAAGAAGTAAGGTATAGGTTTTTCCAGAAATTTTCCGGAAACTTAACATGAGAATTCTGTCAGATCATTTCTGACGGCGTCAGGCCTTACAACCTGACGGCGTCAGGTTTTAATTTTCTGAAATTTTTGAAAGTTTTGTTTTCATAAAAAGTTTTTATTAAATCTCTAACTTATAAACTCCAGGAATCTGCAAAATAATCATTCCACAAGCATTATATCCTTATATAGATTTATCCCGCCGTTGTTATGCAGGTTTTCGTGTTTGTTTTCTCAGGTTTAACAGGTTATTTTGGACAAGGAGATGTATGTGGAATCTAGCTTTTGGCGATGCTTTAGTCTTGAAGCTTCTACATTCTCTTGGAAGAAGATCTAACCATGTTACCTCTTTATCCACCAAACGAATCAGGGGAGTATTTGATTTCATTCTTTTACCTTATTTACTTTTACATCTTGTTATTTGAACATTGGGGACAATGTTCATCTTAAGTGTAAGGGGGGGTAAAGTACGATACCTTAGAGAATGCTATTACGCTTGATTTTTGTTTGTTTAATGGTAGATGTGTAATAAAACTGAGAGAAATACCTGTTAAGGCAATTTTAGTGCCAAATTTAAAATTTTTTACAACATATAGGAGTGAATCTTTGATCTTAATGAGCGTCTCATGGATAGGAGTTATATGACTAGCACAAAAACCGTACCACTAAAAAAATTTTCCACCCCCAAATATGTGAGGTTCGCCCCTAGAATTGGTAGGAAAAGCATTTATGCTATGATGTGTGTACCGGTAGCACTTAGATTCTAGAACTTGCGTTAGGACCATTCCGAGGCCGCAAGTGAGACTACATTCGTGTAGTTAGATTTACTACATGATAAGAGGCATTAGGATTAACCCATTATTTTACACCTGTGTTTTGTTATAATTACATTGGCTACATTGGTCGAGTAATTCTCCCACACCCTTTGCGTTGTACTCATTTTTAGTACACGATACCCCTAGTACACCCCTCAGAGCCTATCTTTTCGTTTCTAACTTTAAGCATTTTACTTAAAGGAAGAATTTGTTTACACCCCACTTAAATGTACACCCAAATCGCCTTAGCCTACCTTGTATGCACTCATTTTTAGTGCATTATTGTGACAACATTTGTTTAAACCCCAAGTTAATTATCTAATTGATTACATGGTTGCTAAGTCGAGTCATATCTTTGTACATATTGTTTTGGGACGATTGGGACTCATGGGTAAAGTACTAGTGTAATGGAGTAATGGGGAAGAACAACATTATTACCCCCATATGTGCTAAATATTTTAAAAGTACTCCAAGTGTTTCGATTATCTTAATTCGAGTCATTAGAATAGTTAATTGTAAAGTTATGTAAAAGTTCAAGTGTAAGGGGATGCAACGCCCCTATGATGTATTATTTTGGATGGTAGGGAAAGAGCGTATGAAAAAAAAACAAAAAAAAAATAATAAAAAAAAATCGAAAAAATAAAGAAAAATACAAAAAAATGAGAAAAAGAAAAGTAGAAAAAAAACATACGGACTACCATCCCGTTTCATTTTATGTTTATTTTATGTTTTTGTTATTTTGTTTTTAGCTTAAGTCGAGTCTAGTCTTGGCTTAGCAACGCCATATTGTACTTGTAATCAACCAAGATCTTTAACTCGCCACCAGTAAAATTTCCTTTATCCAACAAAACCGTGTTTATCATATCCCTACACCTAACGTTATAACCCGTTTAAAAGCCCTCTTTGATAGTTTATCTTAGGTGCTTACGCCTTGTGGAGGAGGTTTTTGATCCTTTCCCAAGCCTATGGTAATCTATTTGCTATGACATGTAGTGAGAGATATTATTCATTTTCATTTATGAGATATACTTTTATGACACCTAAGAGATGTGAGTATCTAAACACTACTTGTGAGGTGCTAGTTTGTAATCTCCGTGCTTATTATGATTAAAGTGGAACGACTATTTGTTGTAATTACTTTTATATTAGCGTTAAATGACCCCTAACTTGTATTTTGATTAGAATAAAAGCGCATTTGCTTGAGGACAAGCAAATCTCAAGTGTAAGGGTATTTGATGAAGCGAAAAGTGTACCGCTTTTAGGGGGTCATTTAAGCCCTAAATCGTATTTATTTGATCAAATATTGCCCTAAATCGTTCCTTTTGTCATTTTAGGTACTTTGGAGAAGAAATCTGGAAAAGGAAGCATTTTGGACGTTTTTGGAGCATAAAAGTGAAGAAAACGACAAAGTCTCAAAAGTTGCTGGAAAAGTACACGTGACGGCGTCAAGGATTGCTCCTGACGGCGTCACGGCTTGGCAAAAGAGGTGGATATGACAAATACACGTGACGCGCCAGAAAGTTTTACAATGGAAGTCTGACGGCGTCACCCTTTAAGGTGATCAAGGCTGTCACGGTTTAAGTTAAAGAGAGACGGCGTCAAGCACAATTGTGACGGCGTCAACCCTTGACGCGCCAGAGTGGATTTTGGAGGATTAAAGAGGGACGGCGTCAGGAAGACCATCCGGGAACCCTAGCCGCGGCGAGGTGACGGCGTCACCTCCTACAACGTGACGCCGTCAGCCCCTAAATTCTATATATAGTTTTGCAATTTTTAGTCATTAGTGTGCAACTTTGTGAGGAGAAACCCTAGACGATTTTTCTGCCATTTTTAAGGGTTTTATACCCTTGGATCTCCCATGTTCAATTGAAGATAAGTAATCAATTAATCATTCAATATGTCTATGTGTTGTTTGATTATATCTTGTTCTTGTCTTTTAATTAACATGCTAGGCTAGATTTATCTTGTGTTTGCTTAGATCTAATGAAACCTAACTATTGATTATTGGTTATTAGTGTGTTATTAATTGTATTGGATGATTGTTTATCGATGTTAGGCTTAAGAAAATTGGCTAACCTCCTATACGGTAACTTGCTTGAACGTCTTAAGAAACATGAACCAATGCGTACTAAGGTTTTTATGGTTGTATTTAATGCATGAGCGAATTCTAGTGATCCCATGTTAGGAGCTTCTTAGCCGGCTCGACATAGGAGTGAAGTAGGAGCTTGTAGAGTTGGGGAAGTACGTACGCCACCCCACGATTGGTATTAAGGAATACACCCGTCATCCACGCAATTAATACACACTAATCAACCGGTAAAAGATAGTTAGGGAGTAAGGAAATCTAAGTAAACACATTTCTCTCCATATAAGTTCTACAACCTTTTCATTTTCAGTTATTTTATTTTATTTGCTATTGTAGTTATTTGGGTTAGTTGACTAGCAACTAATTCCGCCCAATCCTTCAAACCCGAGATTTTACTTGCTTTTATAAAAAAATATAAAAATACAAAAAGAATCTTCCCTCACCCTTAGACCTATTAGAGTAGTTTTTCAATCCTAACGACACTATTCCCCTAGAGAACGATCAATCCCCCGGTACTTGCCACTACACTATACTACATCGGTCAGGTACACTGCCTGGTGGGGATTGCAAGCCTCTTGAGATCCCTCGAGAGGTAAAACCTGTTGTAAGGTCGCAAAACCACGCATTAGACACTACCTTTATGGAACTAAGTGTGTAGTGTATACTGATCACAAGAGTCTACAGCATATATTGAACCAGAAGGAGCTGAACATGAGACAGCGCCGATGGTTGAAGTTGCTTAGTGACTATGATTGTGAGATCCGTTATCACCCAGGCAAGGCAAATGTTGTTGCCGACGCTCTTAGCAGAAAGGAACGGATCAGACCTCTCAGGGTCATATCGTTAGGGATGGCGATCAGTTCTCCGCTTCCAGCAAAGATACTTGAGGCCCAGAGTGAGGCGCTCAAGGATGAAAACCGACCACGTGAGAAGATTCACGGAATGCCAGAGGGTGAGAATGGCTTTGTAAGAAGGTCTGATGGAGTTTTGTGTTATGGTAACAGGCGTTGGATCCTGTTACATGGAGAAATTCGTAATTTGGTTATGCACGAATCCGCAAATCTAAGTATATCCCTTCAAACCTAGGTACATCCTGTTACTGAGCTTGAACTTGTAGTTTAGCTTAATCTCATGACAGTTCTTGTTTGATGAGTTGTGGAGTTAAGTTAGATTTTAGTTGAGGCTCAACTACCAAAGATGTTCTTAGATTCGAAGAAGTTTTATTGGTGACCATACATGAAGGCCGACATAGCTGAGTACGTCAGTAAGTGTTTAACGTGCTCGAAGGTCAAGGCTGAAAACCAGAGACCGTCCGGTCTGCTTGTTCAACCTGAGATTCCAGAATGGAAATGGGAGCGCATTACCATGGATTTTATAACGAAATTGCCTAAGACATCGAGTGGTTATGACACGATTTGGGTAATCGTTGACCGTCTCACAAAATCAGCGCATTTTCTTCCTATAGCGGAGAAAATTGAGATGGATAAACTTGCGCGACTGTATGTGAAGGAAATTGTCGCAAGGCATGGAGTGCCTATTTCTATTATTTCTGATCGAGATAGTCGATTCACGTCAAATTTTTGGAAGTCGCTTCAGGATGCATTAGGAACCAAGCTTGATATGAGTACGGCATATCATCCTCAAACGGATGGTCAGAGTGAAAGGACCATTCAGACATTAGAGGACATGTTAAGAGCCTGTGTGATTGATTTTGGAAACGGCTGGGACAGGCATTTGCCCTTAGTCGAGTTTTCCTATAACAACAGTTATCACACCAGCATTAAGGCCGCACCGTATGAAGCACTTTATGGACGTAAGTGCAGATCGCCAATTTGTTGGGCGGAAGTTGGAGAGAGCCAAATTACCGGACCAGAGCTAGTCCATGAGACTACTGAAAAGATTGTACAGATCAAGAACCGAATGCAGGCGGCTCGCGACCATCAGAAGAGTTACGCCGACAAGAGGTGGAAACCCCTTGAGTTTCAAGTGGGAGATAAAGTGATGTTGAAGGTCTCGCCATGGAAAGGCGTGATCAGATTTGGCAAGCGTGGTAAGTTGAACCCTTACTATATAGGACCTTTTGAGATCCTTGACAAGATCGGGCCGGTAGCCTACCGACTCGAACTGCCAGCTGAGCTCAGTGCTGTGCATGACGTCTTTCATGTCAGCAATTTAAAGAAGTGCTTATCCGATGAAAGCGCAGTTATTCCTTTGGATGAAACCCAGCTTGATGAGAGGTTAAATTTTATTGAAGAGCCGATTGAAATCATGGACCGGGAAGTGAAATGACAAAAGCAGAGTCGTATCCCAATTGTGAAGGTCTGATGGAACTCTCGCAGAGGCCCCGAATATACTTGGGAGAGAGAGGACGAGATCAAACGCAAATACCCTCATCTTTTTCCGAAACCAAAGAGTGACGTCAATTGAAATCCGTGACAGATTTCCCGATTAGAAGGGGAGACTGTGATAAATGGTAATTTACACGTTGTTAATTAATATTATATGAATATTGATTATTTTTAAGCTAAGCATTTCTATGCGCATTTGCATGTTTCTGAGTATTTTGGGCATTTTCGGGAGCTGTCCCAGCATACTGTAGCTTACAGTCACTGCAGAAAAAGTTTATTTTTGTCAGTAAAGTTGAATTATCACATTTCTGATAGTTACTGACAAGTCTTATAATTTACTGAGAGCTTTCTCACATTTTTCTGAAAAACAACCGCACGCGCGTACCGACAGCACAGTACATATGGTAAAAGTCAAATAAATATATTTTTGAGTCATTAATGACATTTTATTATATTTCTGACGAAAATGTGGTTAAAAACTTTATTTTACGTTATCGGGTCCAAAAAGGTCAAACCGGGACTTTACGGTAACTTTTAAACTCAAACCGACACTCTATACACCAAAGCGGGATAAAAACTATTTTTCCCTTCCCTCTAATAAGCCCTAACCGGCCTATACCCTCACCAAGTCACATGGGATAAAATTAATACATTATCTTAAATGTAATCTAGATTTTTCTTAAAATGGTAATATGCTTTTAGATTTCCATGACCTTATCACTTAATACTACCCAAAATAGCTTTTCTCATCCACCTTATTTGCCTCATTTAGATGCCACTATTCACACACATAAACATTACTTACAAAAATTTTCACTACAAGATCAAGATCATTAGGTGGTTACATAAGGTTTTTGGGTAATTTGGAGCTTGATTTGGGTAAAATTAGTGAAGTTTGGGTGTTCTTGCTTCTCCTATCCCATGTACCACTTCAAACCATTGTAAGGATCCATAAAACTTTTCTAAATTTGTTAATCTCTTGTTCATATGGTGTATAGTGATGTTTAAAAGTGTTAAATGTGTATGTTTTGATAATATGATTTAAGCTAGGGTTGATCTTGTTTATATAGTGCTCGACTTTTTGAGGATTATGAGTTAGTTTGTATATTTCTTGCTTGTGTGGTAAATATTGTTACATATAGTGCTTATTTGATAATACAAACATTAGTTATGGTTTTTACACTAATTTAAGCACTATGATGATTTTTAAGAGTTATACATGGATCGGCTAGTATTAAAAATATGAGATTATTGGGGTTTTGAAAAACATAAAATTTTGGCTCAAATGGTGAAAAGGTGGAAAAATAAAGTAAAGTGCTTATTCGGATTAGCTTATTTAATAAGCTATAAGCTACTAAAAATAACTAGTAAAAAGGTGAAAATAAGTTGAGATAATTATGATGGGTCGAATGGACCTAAAAATAGTCAACTTTGACTTTTTGACTAAGTAGCTTATTTATAAGAGCTTATTGATAAGTAAAAGTGTATTTGGTAACTAATAATCACTAATAAGTAATAAATAAATACAAATTGGACCAAATGGATTTTTGGGCCAAAAAGCCCACTAAGTTACTGTTGGGCCGAAGCCCATAAGTATTTTTGATGTTTTGACTTTTTGACCAAACTTACGTATTGAACGAGTAAAATGATTTTTAGTAACGTGTCGATATATACGTTATAATTAAAAATGTGTTTTGGGTTAAAAAATGGAAATTGGGCTTATTTAAGAAGTTTCGGCCCAATGAGCCATAAAAATGCTAAATTTGATTTTTGGAATATTTTCCGACTCACCGAAGTTAATAAGGTTTAACGACGCGATAAATGTAACGATAACTATTTTTGGACTTGTTTTGAGACGTTTAATCTCCGAAAGGGTAAAAATTGACATTTTTACTAAATTAACATTGAGATTGACTTTTGTTGACTTTTTAACAAAATGTTGACTTTACGTCGAAACCTAAGGTTAATACTTAAAAGTGAAGATAACGAATAATATAACTACGAAAATATTCACGACACTTGATATATATATCACGAAAGTATTTTGCACTCGAAACTAGTTAGTGAAGTGTTTGAGTAAAAGTTGCAACATATGAGATAAATTGGAAACGTTGTATAAACGAATGGGTCATGCCCAAATTTTCTAAAAATCCAACACTTAGAATATTTTTGTGAAAATTCACAACTTAAGTAAACTTTATGGAATTACTTAACAAAACTTGTTTTCTTATAATAAAAGTTGCAACAAAAATAATAAACGATGTTTCTAAACATAATAATTTTTCACTAACTATATTATATTAACCATTCTTCAAAACTTATTTAATTAATCTCCATTAATTAAATATATGAGAAATTAACTTATAATATATATTTTACCACACAGCAAGCAAGAACTACACGAGCACAGGTCAAACGTAAAACTTTTCAAATAAAATAAAGACACATGAGACACGAACGTTTTGCTAAGACTTACCGTACTGATTTAGGTGCTGGTCGGCGCGGTTGCATTATTTTTTATTGATTAGCTGAATTGCTGTATTTGAAAGGTGAGTTTATAGCCCCATATTTTATACGATTTTGTTTTATAAGCTTGGGGTGAGAAACATGCAAAACTGTTTTTCATAGACCAGAAATGAAGTTGCTTTTAAGATCACACTAATATGCAGAAACCTAAGTTTGCTGAATCCCATTTTGTGCCCACTATCATCTGCCGTTAATTCCTGTTGGGAAGCCGTTTGTTATAAATAAATCTATTGGGAGTGACGTCCCCGTTCGGTTGGCTCGGCATAGCCAAGGCGAACGTATACCAAGTCGGGTTTTTGGCCGAGTGTATGGGGATTTACACTCGCGGGCACCCTTATTATTTTGCTAACGCTAGTCGTGCTGCATTGTCTTAGCTTCGGTAGGATGAGGCTTAGTGTTTGCATAGCTAGTAGTGTGTATCTGCTGAATTGTTTTTACGATGTTGCTATTGGTCCATATGTGTTCATTATTTAAACCTATGAACTCACCAGCGTTAGCTGACTTTTAGCATGTTTTTCTCAGGAAACTGAGGTGCGTTTAGCCGGGTACAGAGCATGGCGTCGGTCACAATAAATGATGGAAATGTTTTTCAATGCGTTTACTCTGACTTTTGGACCTTTATAACTTTAATGGGCTTCATTTTCATCTAAAATGGATTTTATGTAATGTTACATGACTTAACTTATGTAATGTATTTTTAAAACGGATTTTCAATCCGTTCCTTATATCTTGTGTTGTGATTTCCTTTCCGTAACGCCCCAAACTGTATGATTCCGCGATGTTATGATTTTGGGGGTGTTACAGTAAACTTCTGTGAGAGGTGAATCATTGAAAATTAATGGATTTGATGTCTCTTTACCAATAGCCATCACTACTGTAGTAGCCAATGTTTTGGTGTGTAAGACCATGTTACATTGATAACCATATGATTTTTAGTAAATCATCAACTATAAACGGATTTGAGATGTCTTTACCTATAGCCGTTTGCTCAGGACTAGCCAATTCTTGATTTATAGCAAACCTTGGTGAATTGAATACCAAATATGGTTTTCCAACTGCCTTTACCACAAGCCATATACATGTGGGCTAGCCAATTCTTTGGAAACCCCAAAGGGTAAAATCCATGGTGAATTGAAAAGCATTTCAACTCTCAGTAATGAAACATGGGTGAGTTGAAGTACCCAATAGTTTTGAGCAAACTATTACAGCTGTCAACGGATTTGACAATCACACCAGAGCCGTACCCTCATGGTGAGTCAACTTTTTCTTGTCTGTTAGACATGGTAAGTTGATTACCATTTGTGGTGTGGTTTTTGAAACCAACACTGTACCTGCAAAGGTGTTCTCAAAACATACAAGTTAGCACACAAAATATACAGAGTTTTTTTTTTTTTTTTACTAAAAGAAAGAAAATAATATACAACAATAAGAACCAGGATACCATGATCAAGAAGATGAGCCTTTGGCAGCAACAAGTTGATTTCTGATAAACCTAACCAATTGTTCAGCTGTGGTCAAGTCATTTCCCACTGCCATTTTGCTGACCTTAAACTTACTCTTGAGCATCCTTTCCATAAGCTCTACGGATAAAGGATATGGAACATCCACAAACATGCATAACACCAGTCCAGTGATAGTTTCTAAGACATGAACATTAGAAGGAGTATACAACCTCCAACCGTGTACTTTCCATGACTGTTGATTAGCCCATACATGATAAGTATCCCATCCCTCTAGAGAATCCATTAACACTTTCAAGTCACCCCAAAGGTGAAGACCAACCCCAGTAGCCTGATGAGTTTCATAATACTTAACCACCATTCCATATAGATTTATCAAATCTTGCTTGTCTACCAGATGCAAAATAGTCTTAAGAAAGGTAAAATACTTGGTTTTTCCATCCAGTGTGAACAAGACATTGACTTCCCCTTGAGGAATGGAACGAACTTCCCAATGAGCAATATGACCCCAAGGATGAGAAGAATCATCTTCAGAGTCACTCTCTGAATCAACCTTAAGTAATTCCTGATCATCCATCTCTGCAAGAGGCCTAGAAGAAGGCTTCCTAGCATGACTTTTCTTTCGTGTGCTTGGAGTAGAAGAGGATGAGTGAACCTGAGCAGCTTTAGTAGCAATGGAAGTTGGGGGATCAGCAGGAATATAAGTCTCCTTGGGTGAGTGTGTAGAAGTCTCAAGAGTAGAGGCATCACCAGTGAGTTTAATCCTCTTAGAAGAAGGTTCTTCCAATGCAGGTTTAGATTTGGCTAAAATTGGTTGCATGATCCTATCATAGTACATCTTGAGTTCTTTATCTGACATGTTCTTCACTTGAGCCATGGTCCACCCATGAGTATAAATGAAAGAACTCTGATTCTTAACAACATTTCTCATAAGGTTTCTCTGATGTGCCTATGTAGGAGGCTTATCCCTCTTCTCCTTGGCTTTTAGTTCCGCAATAGCCCTTCTCTTTCGTTTCATCAACTCCACCATTTTTGCAGGAAAATCAGCATCTGATACATAAATGCTTAAGATATCCTTGGCAAGGTTAGGATTTGCACCCACTTGAGATAACATGTGCATCCATTCAGCCTCAGAGAAATGTAGAGAAGCAGCATCCAACTCCTTTTGTCTTTCTGGAGGTAAGGTTGTAGTGAATGGTGTATCTGCCCTTGCAAAGTCTGCAGTAAGGTCTGCGTGTACCTTCTTGGCCATTTCTAACCCCATCCTATCATCTTCAAGATTTTGGAACAACCTTTCTTGCTCAGCCCATTCTTGAGCAGTTACCAGACCCCCAAGTTCATCTATTGTTGTGGCCTTTCCTTTGTCAATATGAGTTCGAGCATCAGGAGTAGCATCAGAAACAGCAGGAATAGGTGTGTCACTAGCAGGGGCAAGGGTGTCACTACCAGCAGCAACGGAAGAGCTACCAGCAGGATCACTCTGAGACTTAGGAGCAGCTGAACCACTATCACCTCCAACAGAAATATATCTAGCAGCAGGAATGTTTTGAGAAACATCTGGACCAGCAGGAATATCCTCTGGAGTACCTGCATCAGCTCCACTAGCAGAAACAGATGTATCAGCAGTAACAGTGGTTGTAGGAGGCTCAGAAAAAGTAGGTACTTCAATGTGTACACTATCCATAGAAGCAGAAGCCAATACATTGAGTCCTTCTAAATCCATAGCAGTCTGATCATCTTCTGAATCAGAAAGCACAACCCTTCTTTTCTTTTGCAGAAGTTGAGCTTTCAAGGTGTTAACTCTTTCAAGTAGCTTCTGGATAGTCCCACAAGAGTCTCTTTTGTGTCCTTGAGCTCCTTTTCCAAAGTATCCACTTTGTCCATGTACCTGCGAAGTTGACTAGACATAGAGGTATGAGTATTAGGATCTTCAACTCTAGCAGCAGGAATACCTGTGGTTGGAGGAACCTCATTGGATCTGGGAGAAGCATAAGAATCTCCACCTATATCAGCATTACCAAAAGACTGCCTAGTCAGACTAGGAGTCGATTGCATAGAAAAGGTAGGTATGGCAACATTTTGTTCAACATTACTAACTGGCTCATTACTAGGGGCAACTGGGTAAAGGGCCTAGGAGAGGGTGGTTGTTGGGCATCAGCAGCAACTGATGCACTTACATCAGCAGCATTAGAGGACCCAACACCAGCAGCATTAGATGGTATATTACCACCAGCAGCATCAGCTGTACCAGTAGAATCATTGCCCCTTGGCAACATGGCTGGCAACAGAGGCTGATGTTCACCCTCTGACCGATGTCGTTGTACCGATCAAAAATAAACCTAATTACCTTATACTAGATAGGGCAAGCGGGTATCGTATCCACGAGGAGTATGTGGTTATAGCTAAGTTTAACGAAATAAATAATTGATTGATTGTTTGGTTTAATAACTTAATAATTAAAATACTAATTAACTAGAAAGTAAATAAGCAATAAAAATAAAGAAGCAAATAAAAGTAAGGTTTGTAAACAGTTGGATAAAAAGCAATCCCTCCCGGCTCCGGATATATTAATATAACTAAGTTATGGATTATGACTAATGTTTGCTTTGTATTAATTGAAAAGAACAATTTTGGGCACAAGTTATGTTTACCACACGACCGTCTTAATCCCTAACTAGTTGGACTCGGCACGAATCGTTGCCTCGCAATAACTTGTCTTACGATAATTCAATCAACTAATTATATTAAAACATTGAAATCAAATAAAAGATATGCATTAAAATCATATGAATCAATGTATGACAAACAATGTAGAATCCATACACATAATCAAACCAAATATATCTTTTACCGGGAGAGATTACAAAAAGGCTTAGCCGGACATCACGATCATAGACATCGTATACATTGTGCTATTCATGTTACTCAACTTGGCGGCTGAATATATTGAAAGTGGGGTCCTCTGCGTCTTGCTGTCCTCCGAATTAATAAAATAATGACCGCCCTCCCTTTGTGTTTCTGTCGAATATATATTACCCCCAAAAAGAGATAACCCTCTTCCTTCTTTTCTTCACGCCAAAACCAGACAAGGCCCAAGCCTTTTTTTCTTCATTTGCTGCTGCGTCTAATTGAGTCCAACAAGGCCCAAGATAATTAATTTCATTGGCCTTTCATTATTTTGATTAATTAGTAGTATAAGTCCAAAAGTGAATATATATATTCAACTCACGAGCTGCTGCTTCCAGTAAATAGACGCACAAGCCAAGTTCAGAATTCCGTGTATTTTATTACTTGCATGTGTAGCCCTCTCTTCTCTCTGTCCGTGGCCTTTTGAATCAACAAAAACGGAGTTCGGACGAAAAAGTTATGACCAAAACAATGCGACAATGTTCAAATCTTTCATGTCTTCATTTTAAGCTTGTAATCTCGCAACTTTAGCTCATTCGTGTGCATAGCCTACATAATCACAAAACACCTTAAAGTAACATATATAAAGGATAATATCAATACATAATTAAGCAATTAAACAATATTAAGGTGTATGTAAAATGCGCCGATCAAACCTCCCCAACTTGACTCTTACTCGTAATGAGAAAGACATTAAAAATAGTTTAGATAGAAATCATTTTAAGCACATGGATCTTCAAAGCACATAACAAGCACACCGATAATATCCATCATTTGCAACTAATAGTGAACGATAATCAACTTAAAGATAAAGCAACTTAGAATTGAAGGCCCTCACAAGGATAATCACTCATCTCTCAAGTGTTTAATGGGGTTATGTGTTTCACTCATTGTCATTCCTCAAGAGATGATTCTCCATAGGCTTGCAAATAGTCTCATTCGCCACTACTTAAGATTACATATGCACAACTCAGATGGTCATATAATGGGTTATCACGTAAGGTGTAGGGTAAGGAAAAACGGTTTAGGATAATGGGGGATTTTTTCACTGGTGCCAAGTTAATCATCTAAATAGTTACATGTATAAACGTGGTGTTGCTAAGTCAAGACACAATAAATAACAAACAAAAAACAATAAAACAACTTTTTCTTTAATTTTCTCGACTCTATCTTGACTTAAACATAAGCAGGATGGCAGTCCGTATGTTTTTATTATTGTTATTATTATTTTATTTTTTTATTTTATTTTTTTTTTTTTTTTTGAATTACTTTTGCTCTGCCATCGTTTTAATCTGCTTTAACATAATACATAACACATGATAACTTGAACATAACATAAAATCATAATACTAGTGACCCAAATTAGGAGGATCAATACACATGGAGCACTTAGACATTAACGTACGCGGGGGCAATAAATTGACATTCTTCCCCATTTCTCCATAAATAACCATACTACCATGAATCCCAATCATCCCAAAACTGTATACAACTCGACTTAGCAACCATGTAACTAAATAAACAATTAACTAAGGGTTTATATATTTTTCACAAGGGGTACGTACACTAAAAATGAGTGCACAAATGGGGGGGCTAAGGCGATTTGGGTGTAACATATTTAATGGAGTGTAAACAAAACGAAAAGGTAGGCTCAGAAGGGTTCACTAGGGGTATCTTGCACTAAAGATGAGTGCAACAAAAGGGTAGGGGCAATTACTTGACCAATGAAGTCAATGTAATTATAACAAAAGCAGGCTAAAACGGGGTTAAATCCTAGGTGCCATCATCATGCGTTGTACATACATAATTAATGCAATCTTGAAGAGACTAAGTGCAAGTTCTAGATGACATCGCATGGGAAGACTATCACTCATGAAAAGAAATATAAGACTGATTTTGGATGTGTCAGTCAACAAAGGCTCAGAACTCTCACCAGTTTAATCCTTCAATTTCTAAGAACTTATACTGTAAATACAATCCTCAAATAAACTATCGTAGCCAGTGACGGCACATAATTGCAAAATGAAAGATTTCTCTTATGTGTCGTACACTGTCCAATTCACATGCAAAAAAACAATTTTATCAAAACATTTTCTTTTTCTTCCTCTTCCAAGTAAAAAGTAAATTAGGGAAACTTGATTTAATGGTTTGATTATGTAAACTAAAAATATGCAAAACTAAATTTACACGTGAACTAACTAAGTGCACACACTATGCAAAAATTCAAATCAAATAATTCAACCAAAAATAAAATAAAAAGGAGCGGGTTCACCTGATTAAGCACTTGTTGTTGGATCTTTATCTCGTGACATATTATGATCCAAATGTTTATCTCCAAAATCTGCAAAACATAACAAATACGTGTAGAAGAGGCTTCTCACGTCCAAATTAGCACAAAGCTTTTTAAACAATGCGACAATTTTTTTAATTTTTTTTTTTTTTTTTTTTAATTTCGCATTTTTAACCACATTTTCTAATTAAAATATTATGGTACCCCCCTCCCTAACTTAAATCATTGCATTGTCCCCAATGCAAACTCCAAGTTGAAATTTAGTTAAAAATTAATGATTTGAAAAAGAAAAAGAAAAATGAAAATAAAAATAAATTTCCTAAAACTCACTTTCGTAGGAATCACGGTTGCATTTAGCGTATGCAACAAGCCTTTAAACCCCTCGGTAGCCCGAGTGGACGAGTTGTAGTCTCGTGAGGGTTTATAGTGAACACACCCACAACGTTCAACAAAGTAAAATAAATAAAGAAATAAAATACAGGCTAGAGGGTGAATACGCCGTATCTATGGAAGTGGAATACGCCGTATTCACGACCTGACAAAAAAAAATAAAGAAAATTCTTTAAACAAACATGGGTTGCCTCCCAAATAGCGCTAAGTTTAACGTCTTCAGCCAGACAGTACCTCGTTGGAGTTAATTGCAAGATTGAGATGGCTCCAAGTGAACCAGCTCGACAGTTTCCACATTACCATTTTCCAACATGATGTATGGTTTGAGTCGATGTCCATTAACCTTGAAAGGTTCACCACTGTCCATGTTTTTTATTTCCACCGCTCCATGTGGAAAAACTTGTGTCACAACGTATGGACCCGTCCACTTGCTCTTGAGCTTACCTGGAAAAAGCTTAAGACGAGAATTAAACAACCAAACCTTTTGACCTACCGTGAAGGATTTCTTGGAAATATGTCGATCATGAAAAGCTTTGGTTTTGTCCTTGTATATTCTTGAACTTTCATATGCATCTCGCCGTATTTCATCAAGTTCTGACAATTGAAGCTTCCTTGCGATTCCAGCTTCATCCAAATCCATGTTCACCTGTTTAATAGCCCATTCTGCACGATGCTCAAGTTCAACAGGTAAGTGACAAGCTTTACCATAAACAATTCTATAAGGTGACATGCCAATAGGGGTTTTAAATGCCGTTCGATACGCCCAAAGCGCATCATCTAGTCGTAGAGACCAGTCTTTGCGATCAGTACGAACGGTTTTTTCTAAAATCCGTTTAATTTCCCTATTTGACACTTCAACTTGTCCACTTGTTTGTGGATGATATGGAGTGGCAATCCGATGATTAACACCATAGTGTTTAAGTAATTTTCCAAACTTAAAGTTTTTAAAATGGGAACCCCCATCACTAATGATAGCTTTAGGAATTCCATGTCTCACAAAAATATTCTTTTTGACAAATTTTAAAACTACACTATGGTCATTCGTCCTAGTGGCTTCGGCTTCGACCCACTTGGACACATAATCAACGGCCACTAAGATGTACAAGTTGCCATATGAGGTGGGAAATGGTCCCATAAAGTCTATTCCCCACACGTCAAAAATTTCAACCACAAGTATGGGGTTCATTGGCATTTGATCACGCCTAGTGATACCCCCTACTTGTTGGCAACGTGTACATGATTTAACAAATAAATGTGCATCCTTAAATATTGTTGGCCAAAAGAAACCGCTTTGAAGCACTTTATGCCCAGTTTTCTTTGCACTAAAGTGTCCCCCATAAGCATAAGAGTGACAATGAGCTAGAATATCCATATGTTCATGGTCGGGGACACAACGACGAATCACTTGGTCCGCACACATCTTATATAACTCAGGGTCTTCCCAAATATAATACTTCAATTGTGAAAAGAAGTAATTCTTTTGTTGCTTAGACCAATGTTCTGGAAGCTTTTTAACTGCAAGATAGTTAACAATATTAGCATACCAAGGAAGTTTTAAAATAGAAAATAAACTCTCGTCAGGAAAGCTTTCCTTAATAGCATCAGCAGGGTTAAATGGAGGTGGAGTAATTCTAGATAGATGATCCGCGACAACATTTTCACAACCCTTTTTGTCACGAATCTCTAGATTAAATTCTTGTAGCAATAAAATCCACCTAATCAACCTAGGTTTTGCATCTTTCTTCGCTAATAGATGTCTTAAGGCACTATGGTCAGAAAATACAATAACCTTAGAACCCGAAACATAAGAACGAAATTTGTCTAGGGCAAAAACAACAGCAAGTAACTCTTTTTCGGTAGTCGTATAATTTAATTGAGTATCCGAAAAGGTTTTACTAGCATAATAAATCACAACGGGTTTCTTTTCCACCCGTTTCCCCAAAACCGCCCCTGCTGCATAGTCACTTGCATCACACATAATTTCAAAAGGTTTAGTCCAATCAGGTGACTGTAAAATGGGGGCTTCTATAAGTTTTTGTTTGAGCAAGTTGAAGGCCTTTATACATGATTCATCAAAGTCAAATACTGCATCTTTTGAAAGCAAATTACATAGAGGTTTTGAAATTGCACTAAAGTCTTTAATAAATCTCCTATAAAAGCCAGCATGTCCTAAAAATGAGCGAACCCCTTTGACACTAGTAGGTGGTGGGAGTGTGGAAATTACTTGTACTTTGGCACGGTCAACCTCGAATCCCTTCTCAGAGACAACGTGCCCTAGAACAACTCCTTCCCGAACCATAAAATGACTCTTTTCCCAACTAAGAACAAGGTTAGTCTCGGTGCACCTTTTTAAAACATTTTCTAATTGCCCCAAACAACCCTCAAAAGATTGACCAAATATAGAAAAATCATCCATAAAAATTTCTAATGACTCTCCTACCATATCAGAAAAAATACTCATCATGCAACGCTGAAAAGTAGCGGGTGCATTACATAAACCAAATGGCATTCTTCGAAATGCAAATGTGCCATATGGGCAGGTGAAAGTCGTTTTGGCTTGGTCCTCGGGGTGGATGGGTATTTGATTATAACCTGAATACCCATCCAAAAAGCAATAAAATTTCTGACCTGATAGTTTCTCGATGATTTGGTCAATGAATGGTAAAGGAAAGTGGTCTTTCGAAGTAGCGGCGTTAAGCTTACGGTAGTCAATGCAGACTCTCCAACCAGTTACCGGCCGAGTTGTGAGTTTTTCCCCATTATCCATTTCAACAATGGTAATGCCCGCTTTCTTCGGCACCGTCTGGGTCGGACTTACCCACTCGCTATCTGAGATAGGATAAATGATCCCCGCGTCCAACCATTTTAGCACCTCCTTTTTCACCACATCTTTCATATTAGGATTCAACCTCCTTTGAGCATCTCGAGATGGCTTTATTTCAGGTTCTGTGACAATCCTATGCATGCATAATGATGGACTTATCCCTTTCAAATCTGCTATTGTCCATCCAATTGCCTCTTTATACTTGGTGAGCACCTTCAGTAATGCTTCCTCCTGTAAACCTGAAAGATCAGAAGCAATTATAACAGGTAAGCTATCATTATCACCTAAAAATGCATACTTTAAATGAGATGGTAAAGGTTTCAATTCAAGTGTTGGAGGTATCTCCAATGACGGCTTTGTTGCCGTGTCAAAACTATGTGGTAATGCCTCCACTTTATGAGACCATGGTGTTTTTTGTTAGTCAAATGATTTCACCACGTGTTCTTCAATTTGTTTCACTTCCTCCACTTCAAGAAGCTCTTCATTTTCACCTGAAACATACAACTCAAACAGGTCGTCCTTAAGCATACGAGGTGCATGCTTTTGAACTTCCTCATCAATAGTATCAACCTGGTAACACTCATTTAAAGTAGGAGAATTCAATGAATTAAACACATTAAGTCGAAGCTTCCTATTACCAAAGGCAATATCCATGGCGCCTGTTCGACAATTAATCCTAGCATCAATGGTGGCTAAGAAAGGGCGACCAAGAATAATGGTCGGTTGAGTATCCTTGTATGATGGTTCGGTGTCCATCACAAGAAAATCTACCGGGTAGTAAAAATCATCAACTTTGACAATCACATCCTCCAATATACCCCTAGGAATCTTAGTTGATCGATCAGCTAAAGAAATAATAGTATCTGTTTGTCGTAGAGTTCCTAAATCATACCGATCAACAAGACTAGCCGGAAGTATATTAATGCTTGCTCCAAGATCCAAGAGTGCCTTTTTAATGATGATGTTACCTACCATTACAGAAATTAAAGGTGCTCCTGGGTCTTTAAATTTAGGAGGAAGAGGACTAGACAAAACAGCACTCACATGTTCAGTTAAATCAATCTTTTTAGGCAATGATGCTTTAAGCTTTCTCTTTTGAGTGCACAAATCTTTTAAAAACTTAGCATAAGCTGGAATTTGCTTAATTGCATCGATAAGTGGAAGATTTATTTTTACTTGTTTAAAAGTTTCCCACATATCTTCCGAATGAGGCCCCTTTTTCCCAAATGGCATAGAAGCCGGTTTTTCTAAAGCCGAAGGGTATGGTGTTGTAGTGTTCTTCACACCATCCTCCCCAACTTTAGGTGATTCAGTGGTTTCAAAAGGGCTTTTTAGTGGGTTTTGAATACTTTTATCCTTTTTAAGTTCATCTACCATTATATGTTCCGGTTCATCATTCTCAACTTTATCAAAATCAACAACATTTTCATTTTCAGTATTAAAATCCACATCAACTTGTGTAAATTCAGACGTACCTGGGATTTTTACCTTGTTGTTGTAAGTCTTACCACTACGAAGAGATGTAATCATATTCACATGCTCATTTCCATTCTTCTTGTGAGCCGGATTGAGACTGGTGTAGCTCGGTAGCTTTCCGTCATCTCTTTTGTTCAATTGGTCTGCCAACTGACCAACCTGTCTTTCAAGAGCTGCAATAGATTTGTTGGTGCTCTCGAATCTTTGATTGACCACATCGTTGGATTTCACCATTGAATCCATAAACTTCTCAAGTTTTTGTTCAAAACTTGAGTGTTGGTTGTCACCTTGTTGTGGCCTTTGTTGGTAAGAACGTTGTTGTTGTTGATAATTTGATGACCCGCCCCCCTCATATCTCGGTTTGTAGCCCGAGTTAGATTGTTGTGCATTATTTGGGCGAGTTTCATCTTCAGTCCTCCACCTAAAATTAGGGTGATTTCTCCATCCCGGGTTGTAACTCTCAGAAAATGGGTCATTTCTCGGACGACTTCCATATACTTCATATACCTGTTCGTCATATGGTGGTGGTGATCCCGAAGATTGACATCTATTAGCCAGGTGACTAGGATCTCCACACATCGAACAAGATTCTTGTACATGCGATACCTGCGAAACATTTGAACTACCCTTCCCGATATTTCGGAGTAAAAGATCAAACTTTTTATTTAGTTCACCTATTTCAGATTTCACTTCTTTTTGAAAGCCATCTGGGTTTGAAACTGAATTAATAGAAGAAGAGTGGTTGTTTGTTCGATCCACTGAAGCTTGGGTTTTAGAACCTTTACTCAGCGTACCGAAAAATGTCCATTCTTCGTCACTTGGACGAGTTAAGAAAAGACCACCACTAGCAGCTAGTAAAAATTGTCTATTTGATGCATCCAAACTATCATAAAATATTTTCACAAGTTCCCATTTAGGTATATCATGATGAGGACATGACCTTAACAAATCATTTAACCGCTCAAACGACTCGTGAAAAAGTTCACCTGGAATTTGACGAAAAGCTTTTATCTTGTTTCTAACATCACTTGTTTTACTAATTGGATAAAATTCTTCCAAAAATAGTTTTTGCATATCCGCCCAAGTGGTAATACTTTGGCGTGGAAGAGAATTAAACCAATGTTTAGCTCTATCTTTAAGTGTATATGGAAACAAACGTAACCTAATGTCATCCTTAGTCAAACCAGTTATCTCATGGGTGTCAGCAATTGCGAAAAATTCAGAAATAAAATCATATGGTTCTTCAATTGTTTACCCTCTAAATGTAGGTAAAATATTTAAAATTGAATGCTTCAAATTAAAAGTTGGAACATTATCACCTGTGCGATAAACGATTGGTGTTGGATCCTCAAATGTTCCCGGCCTATAGTAAGTATCAACTCCTCTTGCCATGATCACAATTTTCACTTCTTCTTCAGACTCGGCTTCACTTTCAGAAAATCTCTCCGAATTCTCACCTTCAAAATTGTCCAAATGTGTATCTTCCAAATCTATATTCCCCGACGAAGATGTAATGGTTGCTCGCTGTGACACACGATTCTTCCTAGCTGTCTTCTCAATTTCCGCGTCAAAAGCAAGTGGTGATGTGCGTCCGGAATATCTTGTACGCATACAAGAAATCTAACTCTGCAAATGAACCACTAAAAAAAAAAAAAAAAAAAAAAAAAAAAAAAAAAAAAACGCGTAAAGACGAACTAAACAATTTAAACAAACTAAAAACAGAAAATAAAATATTTTTGGTTTTTTTTTTTTAAAAATAAAAACAACTAATTTAAAACAAAATAAAAAAATAATAAATAAATAAACTATAAGCGCACTAACTCCCCGGCAGCGGCGCCAAAATTTGACCGATGTCGTTGTACCGATCAAAAATAAACCTAATTACCTTATACTAGATAGGGCAAGCGGGTATCGTATCCACGAGGAGTATGTGGTTATAGCTAAGTTTAACGAAATAAATAATTGATTGATTGTTTGGTTTAATAACTTAATAATTAAAATACTAATTAACTAGAAAGTAAATAAGCAATAAAAATAAAGAAGCAAATAAAAGTAAGGTTTGTAAACAGTTGGATAAAAAGCAATCCCTCCCGGCTCCGGATATATTAATATAACTAAGTTATGGATTATGACTAATGTTTGCTTTGTATTAATTGAAAAGAACAATTTTGGGCACAAGTTATGTTTACCACACGACCGTCTTAATCCCTAACTAGTTGGACTCGGCACGAATCGTTGCCTCGCAATAACTTGTCTTACGATAATTCAATCAACTAATTATATTAAAACATTGAAATCAAATAAAAGATATGCATTAAAATCATATGAATCAATGTATGACAAACAATGTAGAATCCATACACATAATCAAACCAAATATATCTTTTACCGGGAGAGATTACAAAAAGGCTTAGCCGGACATCACGATCATAGACATCGTATACATTGTGCTATTCATGTTACTCAACTTGGCGGCTGAATATATTGAAAGTGGGGTCCTCTGCGTCTTGCTGTCCTCCGAATTAATAAAATAATGACCGCCCTCCCTTTGTGTTTCTGTCGAATATATATTACCCCCAAAAAGAGATAACCCTCTTCCTTCTTTTCTTCACGTCAAAACCAAACAAAGGCCCAAGCCTTTTTTTCTTCATTTGCTGCTGCGTCTAATTGAGTCCAACAAGGCCCAAGATAATTAATTTCATTGGCCTTTCATTATTTTGATTAATTAGTAGTATAAGTCCAAAAGTGAATATATATATTCAACTCACGAGCTGCTGCTTCCAGTAAATAGACGCACAAGCCAAGTTCAGAATTCCGTGTATTTTATTACTTGCATATGTAGCCCTCTCTTCTCTCTTTCCGTGGCCTTTTGAATCAACAAAAACGGAGTTCGGACGAAAAAGTTATGACCAAAACAATGCGACAATGTTCAAATCTTTCATGTCTTCATTTTAAGCTTGTAATCTCGCAACTTTAGCTCATTCGTGCGCATAGCCTACATAAACACAAAACACCTTAAAGTAACATATATAAAGGATAATACCAATACATAATTAAGCAATTAAACAATATTAAGGTGTATGTAAAATGCGCCGATCACCCTCAAATCTAAACCTCATGGTCGCAAACAATTTACCAGTGAACCTACCCATGATCCTAGGTGTGGGGTCAGTGGTCTGAACACCTAAGATAATTTGCAAGAATCTAGGGTACATGGTGAATTTGTGTTTAGCATGTACTATGTTCCCAACCATCCCCTCAAATATATACTTAGACCAGTTATACATCCTCCCATCAGACAGACAAATAAGACCAGAGGCAATGGGACTTGAGAATTGATCCCAACCCCTGACTTGACACTTATGCATTGTAAAAGGGTGTGAATGAGAAACCTCCATTGAGGAGAAAGCCTATTCTTATAAAACGTAAAAATACCAGTGACTGGATAGCCAATTGCTGCCATTCCATCCAGGATTTCTTGCTCTGTAAAGTTATACAGCCCTTCCTCATCATTCACTTGAGGATGAGTGCGAATGGACCCCTCAGTGATGATGTATTCATTCCCATCAATTGTTGCTACTATCTCCTGTGGTCTACCCACAATCATTCGTACAGCAGCAGTTGCCCAAAATTGTCTCACCAAAGAGTCATATACTTGATGCGTGGTTTTGTAACCTTACAACAGGTTTTACCTCTCGAGGGATCTCAAGAGGCTTACAACCCCACCAGGCAGTGTACCTGACCGATGTAGTATAGTGTAGTGGTAAGTACGGGGGATTGATCGTTCTCCACAGGGAATAGTGTTCGTTAGGTATGAAAGGCTACTCTAATTAGGTCTAAGGGTTGAGGAAGATTCTTTTTATGTTTTTATAATTTTATGAAAGCAAGTAAAATCTCGGGTTTGAAGGAGTGGGCGGAATTAGTTGCTAGTCAACTAACCCAAATTACTACGAATGCAAATAAAATAAAATAACAAAAATGAAAAGTGGTGAGAAACTTATGTGTAGAGAAATGTGTTTACTTAGATTTCCTTACTCCCTAACTATCTTTTACCGGTTAATTAGTGTGTATTAGTCGCGTGGATGACGGGTGTATTCCTTAATACCATTCGTGGGGTGGCGTACTTACTTCCCCAAACTCTACAAGCTCCTACTTCACTCCTATGTCGAGCCGGCTAGGAAGCTCCTAACATGGGATCACTAGAATTCGCTTGTGCATTAAATACAACCATAAAAACCTTTAGTACGCGTTTGGTTCATGTTTCTTAAGACGTTCAAGCAAGTTACCGAATAGGAAGTTAGCCAGTTTTCTTAAGCCTAACATAGATAAACAATCATCCAATACAACTAACAACACACTAACAACCAATAATCAATAGCTAGGTTTCATTAGATCTAAGCAAACACAAGATAAAATTAGCCTAACATGTTAAACAAAAGACAAGCATAAGATAGAATCAAACAACACATAGACATATTGAATGATTAATTGATAACTTATCTTTCAATGAAACATGGAAGATCTCAAGGCAAAAAGCCCTGAAAAAGTAGCTAAAATCGTCTTAGGGTTTTATCCCAAAATTCCACACACTAAGCCCTCTCCTAATGACAAAAAATTAGAAAACTATATATAGATATTTGGATCTGACGGCGTCACCTTATGCATTGTGACGCCGTCACCTCGCCGCTTTTAGGGTTCCCGGGTGACCTTCTTGACGCCGTCCCTCTTTAGCTCTTCAAAAATCCATTCTGGCCTATCAAGGCTTGACGCCGTCGAACCATGAACGTGACGCCGTCCCCTTATGATTTAAGCCGTGACGCCCTTGATTTAGTTAAAGCGTGACGCCGTCAGAATTCACATGCTAACTCACTGGCCCGTCATGAGTAAATTTCACATCCCACTTTTCTTGCCAAGGCATGACGCCGTCCAGAGTAAAGTCTGACGCCGTCAAGAGTAACTTTTAGCCGATTCTTGAGACTTTGCCGTTTTCTTCACTTTAATGCTCCAAAAACGTCCAAAATGCCTCCTTTTCCAGATTTCTCCTCAAAAGTACCTAAAATGACAAAAGGAACGATTTAGGGCAATATTTGATCAAATAAATACGATTTCGGGCTTAAATGACCCCTTAAAAGCGGTACACTTTTCGCTTCATCAAATACCCTTACACTTGAGATTTGCTTGTCCTCAAGCAAATGCGCTTTTATTCTAATCAAAATACAAGTTAGGGGTCATTTAATGCTAACATAAAAGTAATTACAACAAATAATCGTTCCACTTCAATCATAATAAGCACGGAGATTATATACTAGCACCTCACAAGTAGTGTTTAGATACTCACATCTCTCAAGTGTCATAAAAATAAATCTCATAAATGAAAACGGATAATATCTCTCACTACCTGTCATAGCAAATAGATTACCATAGGCTTGGGAAAGGATCGAAAACCTCCTCCACTAGGCGTAAGCACCTAAGATAAACTATCAAAGAGGGCTTTTAAATGGGTTATAACGTTAGGTGTAGGGATATGATAAGCACGGATTTGTTGGATAAGGGATATTTTACTGGTGGCGAGTTAAAGATCTTGATTAATTACATGTACTATACAATGTTGCTAAGCCAAGACTCGACTCGATCTTAAGCTAGAAACGAAATAACAAAAACAAAAACATAAAACAAACATAAAATGAAACGGGATGGTAGTCCGTATGTTTTTTCTATTTTTCATTTTCTCATTTTTTTGTGTTTTTCTTGATTTTTTTTTTTTTTTTTTTTTTTTTTTTTTTTTTTTTTTTAACATACACTTTTACCCTACCATCCAAAATAATACATCATAGGGGCATTGCATTCCCCTTACACTTGAATTTTTACATAACTTTACAAATACTAATCTAATGACTCGAATTAAGATAATTGAAAAACTTGGAGTACTTTTAAAACATTTAGCACATATGGGGGTAATAAATGATGTTCTTCCCCATTACTCCATTACACTAGTACTTTACCCATGAGTCCCAATCGTCCCAAAACAATATGTACAAGGATATGACTCGACTTAGCAACCATGTAATCAACTAGATAATTAACTTGGGTTTAAACAAATGTTGTAACAATAATGCACTAAAGATGAGTGCATACAAGGTAGGCTAAGGCGATTTGGGTGTACATTTTAGTGGGGTGTAACAAATTCTTCCTTTAAGTAAAATGCTTAAAGGTTGAAACGAAAAGATAGGCTCTGAGGGTGTACTAGGGGTATCGTGTACTAAAAATGAGTACAACGCAAAGGGTGTGGGAGAATTACTTGACCAATGTAGCCAACGTAATTATAACAAAATCACAGGTGTAAAACAATGGGTTTATCCTAATGCCTCTTATCATTTAGTAAATCTAACTACACGAATGTAGTCTCACTTGTGGCCTCGGAATGGTCCTAACGCAAGTTCTAGAATCTAAGTGCTACCGGTACACCCATCATAGCATAAATGCTTTTCCTACCAATTCTAGGGGCGAACCTCACATATTTGGGGTGGAAAATTTTTTAGTGGTACGGTTTTTGTGCTAGTCATATAACTCCTATCCGTGAGACGCTCATTAAGATCAAAGTTTCGCTCCTATATGTTGTAAAAAATTTTAAATTTGGCACTAAAATTACCTTAATCAAGTATTTCTCTCAGTTTTATTACACATCTACTATTAAACAAACAAAAATCAAGCGCAATGGCATTCTCTAAAATCGTACTTTTACCCTCCCCTTACACTTAAGATGAACATTGTCCCCAATGTTCAAATAACAAGATGTAAAAGAAAAAAATAAAAGAATGAAATCAAATACTCCCCTGATTCGCTCGTTGGATAGTGAAATTACACGGTTAAATCTTCCTCCAAAGAGAATGTTGAAGCTCCACGACTAATGCATCGCCATAAGCTTGATTCCATAAACATCTCCTTGTCCAAAATAACCTGTTAAACCTGAGAAAACAAACACGAAAACCTGCATAACATCGGCGGGAAAAATCTATATATAAGGATATAATGCTTGTGGAATGATAATTTTGCAGATTCCTGGAGATTATAAGTCGGAGATTTAATAAAAACTTTTTATAAAAACAAAACTTTCAAAAATTTCTGGAAATTAAATCTGACGCCGTCAGGTTATAAACCCTGACGCCGTCAGAAATGACCTGACAAAAATTTTCATTTTTAGTTTCCGGAAAATTTCTGGAAAAACCTTTACCTTACTTCCTGGAAATCCTGCAAAACATCACTATGACTCGATACAAGCATTTGACTCAAACAAATACAAATATGTATGCTAATTTATTATTATTATGATTCATGTTCATTTGTGTTCTAATAAACCGATTTAGATTTCCCTTACACTTATCTTTTGCAAAATACCTTTATATGTAGTTAAGACGAAGTTAAAAACAAAATAAAGCATTTTCACAATTTACTTTTTAACATGAATCAATAATGATAAAAATTAAACACACATACGGAAACAAATAAAATCAAACAAACAAATAAATAAACACACAAAGCAAACAAAACAAATAAAGCTTGGGTTGCCTCCCAAGAAGCGCTTTTCTTTATTAACGAGTCTTGTAGCTAGACTCAAAGTCACGTACATTACGTGACTCCATCATCGGTCACGGTTCCTAGGCCATTCTCCTTCCCGGTTTTATATTCCGGTCCTAATTTCAAACAATCCTTGTAGAAACCGAATATCCTTTCCATAACATAGTCTACTCCTTTACTTCTATCCTCATCATTCCTATAGTAGACCGCTTGCTTGAGCTCCTTCTCAACATTTGACAAGTGTTGGAATTGTTCTATCTTATATGGCATTTGGTAGCTTACTTCATCGGTCTCATCCTTAAATCTAACTATCCCTAAGGAAGGTTCATAAGTCATTCCAGAGACCTCAACAAATGGTTTCCCAAAAACCACTTGAGTTAAGGATGCATCGACTATTGGGCGGATATCTTCTACAATTACAAAGTCGGTGACATGGGTGAAGTTTCCTACATAAACCGGTAATCCCTTAACTCTTCCCGTGAAGTTACTCATCCAACCCTTGTCAGGGAACATCCTATACCCAAGTTGATTCTTCATTATCAAGTTGTAGTGGGCTCTAGTCATGATGTTTATGGGTGATCTAAGGTCGATGTAAGCTTTCCACACATGTAGATGTCCGATGTTGCATGGTATGTTGAGATTAGAAGGGTCGCCTACTTCTATGATTGGTCTACCTAGGAAGTATGGTGTCTTGGGGTCATCGAATAAGTTTGTATGATATGCGCGCTCTTCCTTAGTGGGTAGCCTATTGAAGTAGTCCTCATCATCATCTACTTCTTCAATCTCACTTGTCCTAACTTCCTTATCAACCTCGACTTTCTTATCCTCATCCTTAGGTTCACTATTATCCTCATTCCTATCAATTGGTTTAATAGTGACAATGTTGACAAAGTGGACGTGTTTGGATGAAGAGGGGTCTTTTATTTGGGGTCCGCTATTTGTGTTCCTAGCGTCCTTATGTGGAGGTGATAGCACTTGGTTATTGAGGGCTTTCAACAAGTTGTCAATTTTATTGGTCATCTCAGTTTGTTGTTGATTGAAATCGGCTTCAAACTTGGCTAAACGAGCTTCTTGAGATGCCATAAATTGAGACATCAATCCTTCAAAGTTATTGATACTACCATTGCCGGAAGGATTGTTGTTGAAAGTATGGTTCGAGTTGGAACCGCTTGATTGGAAACGATTAGGTGGGTTGGAAGAATTGGTTTGTTGCGTGTTTTGGTTTTGTTTCCACCTAAGGTTCGGGTGATTTTTCCATGAGGGGTTGTATGAATCACCATAATGGGTTGGCTCGGGTTTGAAAGTGTACCACTTGTCTCCCGCTCCGTCGGTACGCGAGGATGCGTAGTCCACAAAAGCTTGTTCGGGGAGTTCCATGCAATCACGAGTGTCGTGGGGACCACTACATACTTCACATGAAGAAGTGATTTTGTTCACTTGGTTTGAAGGTTTAGGAACTTCGTAGGATTTCATGAGAAACTTGACTTGGTCTTCAAGTTCTATGATCCTACGGTCGGAAGTGCTTGAATTGTTAGAAGGCAAAGATATTGCCTTGACCGTTTTATTCAAATCACGGGGATCACTCCAACTTTCGTTGTCATAAAGAGCAAGATCCTCTAGGAGAGCCCATGATTGCTCCGCACTTAGATCACGTAGCTTGCCACCGGCCGATTGGTCAATGGTTTGCCTCGTGGAGAGATTGATATGGTCATAGAAGATTTGGACTTGGAGCCAAAGTTCTATGCCATGGTGAGGGACTTTTTGGAGTAAGTCCTTGAATCGAGTCCATGCCTCGTAGAGAGTTTCGCCTTGACATTGTTGGAACATCAAGATATCATTCCTTAGCTTGGTAGTTCTTC
Organism: Artemisia tridentata subsp. tridentata; assembly: GCA_021014915.2. Classification (NCBI taxonomy): domain Eukaryota; kingdom Viridiplantae; phylum Streptophyta; class Magnoliopsida; order Asterales; family Asteraceae; genus Artemisia; species Artemisia tridentata. The sequence continues at coordinate 82,017,885 of CP139505.1, forward strand.
CCGGTGGGAAAAACTGAGCAAGGAAACGAGTAGTGAGATCATCCCAAGAGGTGATGGATCCTGCGGGTTGACGTTCTAGCCACTGACTAGCTTGGTCCCGCAGAGAGAATTGGAAGAGACGCAATCGGGTCGTCTCTCGAGTGGCAACATCAAGGTCTATAGAATCAACGATTTTAAGAAAGTCCTTGAGATGTTGATTAGGATCTTCAGAACGAAGTCCATGGAATGCGCATCCGCTTTGCACCAACCGGATGGTGTCGGATCGCAAGGGTGTGATATTGGCTCCTTGAGTGAGCTCAATGGTGTTTCGATAGCCATGGTGGCTAGGACGGGAATACTCTCCTAAAGTACGGGCTCTAGGAGGTGGTTGTGGTTGTTGTGGTGGTGGGTTGTGGGGGTTAAGGATATTACCATCTTCCATGATGTCGGATGGTATGGTTACGAACAAAGACACGAAGAAAATAGATAGACTAAAGAAAACCTAGAAAAATAAAATAAAAATCTCACTAGAAAGGAATCTAGTGAGTAGACCTAATAGAAATAAAAATTCAACCTAAACAATAACTATTCCCCGGCAGCGGCGCCAAAAACTTGATGCGTGGTTTTGTAACCTTACAACAGGTTTTACCTCTCGAGGGATCTCAAGAGGCTTACAACCCCACCAGGCAGTGTACCTGACCGATGTAGTATAGTGTAGTGGTAAGTACGGGGGATTGATCGTTCTCCACAGGGAATAGTGTTCGTTAGGTATGAAAGGCTACTCTAATTAGGTCTAAGGGTTGAGGAAGATTCTTTTTATGTTTTTATAATTTTATGAAAGCAAGTAAAATCTCGGGTTTGAAGGAGTGGGCGGAATTAGTTGCTAGTCAACTAACCCAAATTACTACGAATGCAAATAAAATAAAATAACAAAAATGAAAAGTGGTGAGAAACTTATGTGTAGAGAAATGTGTTTACTTAGATTTCCTTACTCCCTAACTATCTTTTACCGGTTAATTAGTGTGTATTAGTCGCGTGGATGACGGGTGTATTCCTTAATACCATTCGTGGGGTGGCGTACTTACTTCCCCAAACTCTACAAGCTCCTACTTCACTCCTATGTCGAGCCGGCTAGGAAGCTCCTAACATGGGATCACTAGAATTCGCTTGTGCATTAAATACAACCATAAAAACCTTTAGTACGCGTTTGGTTCATGTTTCTTAAGACGTTCAAGCAAGTTACCGAATAGGAAGTTAGCCAGTTTTCTTAAGCCTAACATAGATAAACAATCATCCAATACAACTAACAACACACTAACAACCAATAATCAATAGCTAGGTTTCATTAGATCTAAGCAAACACAAGATAAAATTAGCCTAACATGTTAAACAAAAGACAAGCATAAGATAGAATCAAACAACACATAGACATATTGAATGATTAATTGATAACTTATCTTTCAATGAAACATGGAAGATCTCAAGGCAAAAAGCCCTGAAAAAGTAGCTAAAATCGTCTTAGGGTTTTATCCCAAAATTCCACACACTAAGCCCTCTCCTAATGACAAAAAATTAGAAAACTATATATAGATATTTGGATCTGACGGCGTCACCTTATGCATTGTGACGCCGTCACCTCGCCGCTTTTAGGGTTCCCGGGTGACCTTCTTGACGCCGTCCCTCTTTAGCTCTTCAAAAATCCATTCTGGCCTATCAAGGCTTGACGCCGTCGAACCATGAACGTGACGCCGTCCCCTTATGATTTAAGCCGTGACGCCCTTGATTTAGTTAAAGCGTGACGCCGTCAGAATTCACATGCTAACTCACTGGCCCGTCATGAGTAAATTTCACATCCCACTTTTCTTGCCAAGGCATGACGCCGTCCAGAGTAAAGTCTGACGCCGTCAAGAGTAACTTTTAGCCGATTCTTGAGACTTTGCCGTTTTCTTCACTTTAATGCTCCAAAAACGTCCAAAATGCCTCCTTTTCCAGATTTCTCCTCAAAAGTACCTAAAATGACAAAAGGAACGATTTAGGGCAATATTTGATCAAATAAATACGATTTCGGGCTTAAATGACCCCTTAAAAGCGGTACACTTTTCGCTTCATCAATACTACCGTTGGACAATATGTCAAAGCAAACTGAATAGAGGACCCACTCAGGAAAGTGAGTACCTCATCATACCCTGCACTTCGATTAGAAATTTCAAGATACCCCACTTTGTTGTGATCATCCTTGTACTGTAATGCCGCCATAGTGATGAATCAGTGAATGAGGTGTTGAAATGAGGAGTAATGAAATGGGTTTAAGAGAAAGTGGTTATTTTGGGTGAGAGATGAGTTAGTTAGGTCGTGAAAACGATTTCCCAATTTAGCAGCTTAAATTGCAAAAATCTCGCGTAATCTTTGACCAATTTGAAATTTAAATCAATCCCAAAATAAATCCACAATTTCTTCAATACCAGCAGCAACCATAAATCAACCAGCGGCAATCAGATGGTCAACCAGCAGGAACAAAGTGCCTTTGACCAAAATTCAATACCAGCAGCAATCACCAGTCAACCAGCAGCAACCAAAAGGTCAACCAGCAGGAACAAACTGCTGTTTGACCAAAGTCAAATCCAGAATTAACTTCACTCTTGAAATTTATTTCAAAACCAACTCAACATTTAATGTCCTTAACCTTCCCTTAATTCTATAAAAGGCCTTGAATCATCAACATAAACACATCACAATCTTCAAACCCTAACTCAAATTAATTCACACACAATGAGCTCCTCCAAACCAAACATTGTAGAGATCTCTGATTCATCTTCTGAATCATCAGAAACGACAGGGGGATGGAACAATTATTTTCCATCCAGTTATTCCACCCAGACCAGCAGAAACGACAGAGGCAAAGCAGAGATTGAGGAAGATTCCTCTGAAGACCTCCCAACTTCCCTATCCTCTGATGTCACAAGCTCAGATGATGATCTTTCAGGATGGCCAAAGTATGTGACTTACTATCAAGGTTCTTGGGAAGTATATCCGCCACTTCATCCACTCCCAGCCATGCTGACTCGAGAAATGGAGAAGGTTGTGGCAGCCATGAGCCAAATTCCAGTTCGTGAGAAATGTCAACCACTTCCAAATCCAAGGCAAAAAGTGATGGGACTTGTATGCAAGAGGCTGAGTGAGGCCATTGAAGGAAGAGGAGTCCACAAGGTCATGTCTGATGTCACGAGCAAGGGAAAAGGAAAGCTGGAGTAGTTGGCTGGATTGGAGATGGGTTATTTGTTCCTTGTGTCTGTTGTTGTTGTCTGGTGTCTGGGTTTTTCTGATGTTGTCTGATGTTATCTTACGTTGTCTATTGTCTGATGTTGCTTGAAATCCCTTAATGAATAATGAATAAAATTTTACTTTTCCTTGTTTACATGAGATTGTTGATTTATTAATCATGCTTGAACTCAAAATCTGCAAAAGGATTTAGAAGACACACAATACAAAGAATATACAATATCTAAACAAATGTTAGTATATACACAAAATACAAGCATAAGCCTCCCCTTAGGCTTATGCCTCCCCTCAATCTTAGCAAGAACTAAACCAAGGAGACTGATAAGATCCATTATAAGTCCTGGATCCCTGTCTCAAATTATGCCCATTGTGTCTCCAAGTACCATCTGTTGAGTACTGAACATTAGATTCCCATCTTGTTCCCCCCAAATTACAAACAGGCCAATAGTCATACTGAAAGTAAGTGTTGGTAGGTCTGTTAATGGGTCTAGCAGCATTCCTTTTCCAACCAGCAGAATTGGTTCTACCAGCAGGAACTGGCTTACCAGCAGGAACAACTGCGGGTCTAAAAGGCCTACCAGCAGCAACATGTGCTGGTCTTTTTGCATTACCAGCAGGAAATGCAGTTGCTTTAGGCACAAATGGGGGGATTTTCTCAACATTTTTCCATAGTTGTCCAGTCTACTTTTGTTTAGCACAATCACCCATTTTATTTTCATAGAAATCACAGTCCTTAATGAGGTGAGAATAACTACCACATACAAAATAAGATTTCTTCCTAAAAGACTTATGATGAAGCGAAAAGTGTACCGCTTTTAAGGGGTCATTTAAGCCCTAAATCGTATTTATTTGATCAAATATTGCCCTAAATCGTTCCTTTTGTCATTTTAGGTACTTTTGAGGAGAAATCTGGAAAAGGAGGCATTTTGGACGTTTTTGGAGCATAAAAGTGAAGAAAACGACAAAGTCTCAAAAATCGGCTAAAAGTTACCCTTGACGGCGTCAGATTTTACTCTGGACGGCGTCATGGCTTGGCAAGAAAAGGTGGACGTGAAATTTACTCATGATAAGCCAGTGAAAATTGCATGTAAATTCTGACGGCGTCACGCTTTAACCTGATCAAGGGCGTCACGGCTTAATTCAAAGAGGGACGGCGTCACGTTCAAGGTGTGACGGCGTCAAGCCTTGATAAGCCAGAACGGATTTTGGAGAGCTAAAGAGGGACGGCGTCAAGAAGGTCATCCGGGAACCCTAAAAGCGGCGAGGTGACGGCGTCACATTCCATAAGGTGACGCCGTCAGATGTAAAAATCTATATATAGTTTTGCAATTCTTTGTCATAAAAGAGAGGACTTAGTGTGGAATTTTTGGGAGAAAACCCTAAGACGATTTTAGCATCTTTTTCAAGGCTTTTTGCCTTGAGATCTTCCATGTTACATTGAAAGATAAGTTATCAATTAATCATTCAATATGTCTATGTGTTGTTTGATTTTATCTTGTTCTTGTCTTTTGTTTAACATGTTAGGCTAGATTTATCTTGTGTTTGCTTAGATCTAATGAAACCTAGCTATTGATTATTGGTTATTAGTGTGTTATTAGTTGTATTGGATGATTGTTTATCTATGTTAGGCTTAAGAAAACTGGCTAACTTCCTATTCGGTAACTTGCTTGAACGTCTTAAGAAACATGAACCAAATGCGTACTAAAGGTTTTTATGGTTGTATTTAATGCACAAGCGAATTCTAGTGATCCCATGTTAGGAGCTTCCTAGCCGGCTCGACATAGGAGTGAAGTAGGAGCTTGTAGAGTTGGGGAAGTACGTACGCCACCCCACGATTGGTATTAAGGAATACACCCGTCATCCACGCAACTAATACACACTAATCAACCGGTAAAAGATAGTTAGGGAGTAAGGAAATCTAAGTAAACACATTTCTCTACACATAAGTTTCTCACCAACTTTTTATTTTTAGTTATTTATTTTATTTGCATTTGTAGTTATTTGGGTTAGTTGACTAGCAACTAATTCCGCCCACTCCTTCAAAACCCGAGATTTTACTTGCTTTCATAAAAATATAAAAACATAAAAAAGAATCTTCCTCAACCCTTAGACCTATTAGAGTAGTCTTTCATACCTAACGAACACTATTCCCTGTGGAGAACGATCAATCCCCCGTACTTACCACTACACTATACTACATCGGTCAGGTACACTGCCTGGTGGGGTTGTAAGCCTCTTGAGATCCCTCGAGAGGTAAAACCTGTTGTAAGGTTGCAAAACCACGCATCAAGTTTTTGGCGCCGTTGCCGGGGAATAGTTATTGTTTAGGTTGAATTTTTATTTTATAGGTCTACTCACTAGATTCCTTTCTAGTGAGATTTTTATTTTATTTTTCTAGGTTTTCTTTAGTCTATCTATTTTCTTCGTGTCTTTGTTCGTAACAATACCATCCGACATCATGGAAGATGGTAATATCCTTGATCCCAACATCCCACCACCACAACAACCACCACCACTTCCTAGAGCCCGTACTTTAGGAGAGTATTCCCGTCCTAGCCACCATGGCTATCGAAACACCATTGAGCTCACTCAAGGAGCCAATATCACACCCTTGCGATCCGACACCATCCGGTTGGTGCAAAGTGGATGCGCATTCCATGGACTTCGTTCCGAAGATCCTAATCAACATCTCAAGGACTTTCTCAAAATCGTTGATTCTATAGACCTTGATGTTGCCACTCGAGAGACGACCCGATTGCGTCTCTTTCAATTCTCTCTGCGGGATCAAGCTAGTCAGTGGCTAGAACGTCAACCCGCAGGATCCATCACCTCTTGGGATGATCTCACCACTCGTTTCCTTGCTCAATTTTTCCCACCGGGAAGAACTACCAAGCTAAGGAATGATATCTTGATGTTCCAACAACGTCAAGGCGAAACTCTCTATGAGGCATGGACTCGATTCAAGGACTTACTCCAAAAAGTCCCTCACCATGGCATAGAACTTTGGCTCCAAGTCCAAATCTTCTATGACCATATCAATCTCTCCACGAGGCAAACCATTGACCAATCGGCCGGTGGCAAGCTACGTGATCTAAGTGCGGAACAATCATGGGCTCTCCTAGAGGATCTTGCTCTTTATGACAACGAAAGTTGGAGTGATCCCCGTGATTTGAATAAAACGGTCAAGGCAATATCTTTGCCTTCGAACAATTCAAGCACTTCCGACCGTAGGATCATAGAACTTGAAGATCAAGTCAAGTTTCTTATGAAATCCTACGAGGCTCCTAAACCTTCAAGCCAAGTGAACAAAATCACTTCTTCATGTGAATTATGTAGTTGTCCCCACGACACTCGTGATTTCATGGAACTCCCCGAACAAGCTTTTGTGGACTACGCATCCTCGCGTACCGACGGAGCGGGAGACAAGTGGTACACTTTCAAACCCGAGCCAAACCATTACGGTGATACATACAACCCCTCATGGAAAAATCACCCGAACCTTAGGTGGAAACAAAACCAAAACGCACAACAACCCAATTCTTCCAACCCACCTAATCGTTTCCAATCAAGCGGTTCCAACTCGAACCGTACTTTCAACAACAATCCTTCCGGCAATGGTAGTACCAATAACTTTGAAGGATTGATGTCCCAATTTATGGCATCTCAAGAAGCTCGTTTAGCCAAGTTTGAAGCCGATTTCAAACAAAAACAAAGCGAGATGACCAATAAGATTGACACCTTGTTGAAAGCCCTCAATGACCGAGAAATGGGAGCACTCCCTAGCAACACGATCAAGAACCCGAAACTAAACGTCAACGCTATTTCATCGGTTTCGTCCCCTAGTTCTTGTCCACAATATTATTCGGTCAATTCCATGAGCACGTGTTTCAAACAAACCCAAGTCGTTCCAAATGACCAAGAAGTTATGACATCCAAATTGGTCAACAACATAGTTGAAACACCTCCCACTCAAAACCTTGACGAAGAATTCAAGGAGCTCCACCTTGAAAGTCCGGCTGTTGATGTGTTGGATGAGAAGAAGCTCAAGTTAGGCGAAAAAGGGACCGCCTTCATTCAAAACAAACTACCTAAGAAGTTAGATGACCCGGGCTTATTCGTTCTACCTTGCAAGATCGGTAATTCGGAGGCTTATGACACATTAGCCGATCTTGGATCAAGCCTTAACCTACTTCCGTTACCTCTCTACACCTCTCTAAAACTAGGAAAACTTGAAGAAACCGAGGTGATAATAGGTTTAGCGGATGGAAGTGTTGCTTACCCGGTTAGAGTAGTTAAGGACGTGTTAGTGCACATTGGAAAACTAACCATTTTAGCCGATTTCCACGTCCTTGATATGGTTAGCGACCCTACATGCCCCTTGTTGATAGGTAGAGGATTTTGGCGACCGCTAGTGCTATGATTGATTGTAAGGAATCCAAGATAGCGGGAGGAGAAGGAGATACTTGGTCAGTCTATGATGTTAAGAAACATGCCTATGATACTAGTGAGGAACCAACACCACATTGGTTAGAATCAAATAGGAGACCATCTAGATATGGACCTTGGATTGATAGAGACTTCATAGGACCCCAACGCCCATTTTACCTAGAAGAGGACTTTGTGAACCGAACACATACGGTAGAACAACTCTTGGCTAGGGACACCGAATTGGATCCATTTGAAGACCCTCTAGTTTTTAGAAGGATGATTGATTTCCTAGGAGTTTTGCCAATTAACCTAGGAATGAATAAGTGGACTTGTGAGGAAGATGATCATAAGTGGAGTTGGGACAAACCACCCAAAGATGGAGATGGGTCATGGCATATTAAGATGACATTGTATGACCCGGATGGAGAGAAGTTTGAAAAGATATATCGTACTAAGCGGACCAATAGGAAACTTCAATCCAAGCTTAACCCTAAAGACGTCCTCGATGACGAGCTCACTTATATAGGGTAGAGTGACTTTGAGTCTAGCTACAAGACTCGTTAATAAAGAAAAGCGCTTCTTGGGAGGCAACCCAAGCTTTATTTTATTTATTTGCTTTGTGTGTTTATTTGTTTGTTTGTTTGTTTTTATTTGTTTCCGTATGTATGTTTAATTTTTATTCCTATTGATTCATGTTAAAAACTAAATTGTGAAAATGCTTTATTTTGTTTTTAACTTCGTCTTAACTACATATAAAGGTATTTTGCAAAAGTTAAGTGTAAGGGAAATCTAAATCGGTTTATTAGAACACAAATTAACATGAATCGTAATAATAATAAATTAACATACATATTAGTGTTTGTTTGAGTCAAATGCTTGTATCGAGTCATAATGATGTTTTGCAGGATTTCCAGGAAGTAAGGTAAAGGTTTTTCCAGAAATTTTCCGGAAACTTAAAATGAAAATTTTTGTCAGGTCATTTCTGACGGCGTCAGGGCTTATAACCTGACGGCGTCAGATTTAATTTTCAGAAATTTTTGAAAGTTTTGTTTTTAAAAAGTTTTTATTAAAATCTCCAACTTATAATCTCCAGGAATCTGCAAAGTTATCATTCCACAAGCATTATATCCTTATATATAGATTTTATCCCGCCGATGTTATGCAGGTTTTCGTGTTTGTTTTCTCAGGTTTAACAGGTTATTTTGGACAAGGAAATGTTTTGAATCAAGCTTTTGGCGATGCATTAGTCATGGAGCTTCAACATTACTTTGGAAGAAGATTTAACCGTGTTACTTCATTATCCACCGAGCGAATCAGGGGAGTATTTGATTTCATTCTTTTACTTTTTACTTTTACATCTTGTTATTTGAACATTGGGGACAATGTTCATCTTAAGTGTAAGGGGAGGGTAAAAGTACGATTTTAGAGAATGCTATTGCACTTGATTTTTGTTTGTTTAATAGTAGATGTGTAATAAAACTGAGAGAAATACTTGTTAAGGTAATTTTAGTGCCAAATTTAAAATTTTTTACAACACTTAGGAGTGAAACTTTGATCTAATGAGCGTCTCACGGATAGGAGTTATATGACTAGCACAAAAAACCGTACCACTAAAAAAATTTCCACCCCAAATATGTGAGATTCGCCCCTAGAATTGGTAGGAAAAGCATTTTGCTATGATGTGAGTACCGGTAGCACTTAGATTCTAGAACTTGCGTTAGGACCATTCCAAGGCCACAAGTGAGACTACATTCGTGTAGTTAGATTTACTACATGATAAGAGGCATTAGGATTAACCCATTGTTTTACACCTGTGTTTTTGTTATAATTACATTGGCTACATTGGTCAAGTAATTCTCCCACACCCTTTGCGTTGTACTCATTTTTAGTACACGATACCCCTAGTACACCCCTCAGAGCCTATCTTTTCGTTTCGACCTTTAAGCATTTTACTTAAAGGAAGAATTTGTTACACCCCACTTAAATGTACACCCAAATCGCCTTAGCCTACCTTGTATGCACTCATCTTTAGTGCATTATTGTGACAACATTTGTTTAAACCCAAGTTAATTATCTAATTGATTACATGGTTGCTAAGTCGAGTCATATCCTTGTACATATTGTTTTGGGACGATTGGGACTCATGGGTAAAGTACTAGTGTAATGGAGTAATGGGGAAGAACATCATTTATTACCCCCATATGTGCTAAATATTTTAAAAGTACTCCAAGTTTTTCAATTATCTTAATTCGAGTCATTAGAATAGTTATTTGTAAAGTTATGTAAAAATTCAAGTGTAAGGGGAATGCAACGCCCCTATGATGTATTATTTTGGATGGTAGGGCAAGAGTGTATGCAAAAAAAAAAAAAAAAAAAAAAAAAAAAAAAAAAAAAAATGAGAAAAAGAAAAAGTAGAAAAAACATACGGACTACCATCCCGTTTCATTTTATGTTTATTTTTATGTTTTTGTTATTTTGTTATTTTGTTATTTTGTTTCTAGCTTAAGATTGAGTCGAGTCTTGGCTTAGCAACATTGTATAGTACATGTAATTGATCAAGATCTTTAACTCGCCACCAGTAAAACATCCTTTACCCAACAAAACCGTGTTTTCCTTTTCCCTACACCTAACGTTATAACCCATTTAAAAGCCCTCTTTGATAGTTTATCTTAGGTGCTTACGCCTAGTGGAGGAGGTTTTCGATCCTTTCCCAAGCCTATGGTAATCTATTTGCTATGACAGGTAGTGAGAGATATTATCCGTTTTCATTTATGAGATTTATTTTGATGACACTTGAGAGATGTGAGTATCTAAACACTACTTGTGAGGTGCTAGTTTATAATCTCCGTGCTTATTATGATTGAAGTGGAACGATTATTTGTTGTAATTACTTTTATGTTTGCATTAAATGACCCCTAACTTGTATTTTGATTAGAATAAAAGCGCATTTGCTTGAGGACAAGCAAATCTCAAGTGTAAGGGTATTTGATGAAGCGAAAAGTGTACCGCTTTTAAGGGGTCATTTAAGCCCTAAATCGTATTTATTTGATCAAATATTGCCCTAAATCGTTCCTTTTGTCATTTTAGGTACTTTTGAGGAGAAATCTGGAAAAGGAGGCATTTTGGACGTTTTTGGAGCATAAAAGTGAAGAAAACGACAAAGTCTCAAAAATCGGCTAAAAGTTACCCTTGACGGCGTCAGATTTTACTCTGGACGGCGTCATGGCTTGGCAAGAAAAGGTGGACGTGAAATTTACTCATGATAAGCCAGTGAAAATTGCATGTAAATTCTGACGGCGTCACGCTTTAACCTGATCAAGGGCGTCACGGCTTAATTCAAAGAGGGACGGCGTCACGTTCAAGGTGTGACGGCGTCAAGCCTTGATAAGTATTATGACCAAGAAACACGTTTGGAGGTGGAGGAAACATGATAAACACGAACATAAGATTAAACTTTGAATTTTCGGTTTATTGACTGGCGGGGTGTGTATGTTTTTCTAGAGAGAAGCTAGAGAAAACACACACACCCCTTTGATACAAATGAATCCTCAACCCTCCTAGTATTGACATAGGAGGGTATTTATACAAAGAATACAATGACTAACTTAGCCTAAATGTCTAAACTAGTCCTTGTATAAAGAATGAAGTGCAATTCCCAAATATGACAAACTTTAAGGCTAACAATCTCTCCCCAAAGTGAAGTCATATGGGAATTGCTTACAATGTTCCCTACAAGTAAAATATAAACCATAAGCACAGAGAATAGTCTTCAAACGTCATTACTTCGTTCAGCTTGGAGAATCTTCTCAGCATTCATTTCTTTACTTGCAGAAGAACCATGTGAGCAATTCTAATTAGGGTTTAATTTAGAGTACCCTGAGTGCTCTTCCCGTGCTCTCTCCTAATTAGTGCTCTCCCCCAAACTGACAACCTCATTTAATGAGTGCCTTGAGTGCCCTGAATCTGTTCGGGGGAATGAAGTATCAACATCTTCATCTCACAAAATGCGATAGTCTATGTTCGAGAAAGAATTGCAAAACACTTCAATTGCGAAAGAACCCCTTTGTCGATGAAGTACCATTTTTATCACAGAGTGATAAAAACCGCTTTTATGATCAGGATTGAAGTCGCAACCTTTTTGTAGCCATCTTTTCTCGATCAAAGGCCCTTAGCAACTCGTAAGACTTGAAATGCATACCAGTTACGTCATCGATGTACACCTTTCTCTCCCCTGATGATTACGATTCATCGGAATCAGCATAATGTTGTGTACGTGAAATACAAACTGGAAGCCCTTTATCAGGAATCATATTAGTCCGTGAGAAGATGTCGATACGCCCAGTCTAACCTCCTGTATCAAAAACAACGGCTTCATGTAGTGACTACTGATGGAGAAAACCCACTATTACGAACTTGAGACTGAAGTAGAATAACCCAAACTTGTGACTTAAACTTGCACGATAGTGTGACTAAGAACCTATACTGAGCACTACAACGTAACTCCTTAAAGCATATAGGTCGTTTCATATACCTAGGTCTTCGTCCATCCTCCCCTTGACCTATGAAAACTAGATAACCCAAGACTTAATCACTATTCCCATGAGTGCCCAAACAAGGATCTCGAAGAATCATGCATCCAACCAACCCCGATATCTTCAAGATACTAAGTACACGTACCCGAGATATTCCACTTCAACTTCAAATAAGTAATAATGAATCATCATCCTTGTAGCCACAGCTGATAATTTGACCATTGTCATCTGATTGTGAATCTTGATCAGGATCTTTTAGGCTATACGTGGTGATGTTGAAGGTGCAGTCCGATAATTTCATTTGTGATTTTGATGTGAAATATGCCATAAAATGACATTATAATGATGCTGGAAAATTTTGAGTTTAAGAAATTTTTACGCCAAAAAATCCCCGAAAAATTCGAATTTTGGCCAAAAAATTTGAATTTTGGGCCAAAATTTTCACTCTTGTACCAGAATTTGAATCTCGCGTAAAAATGGACCGTTAAGTCTCCTGTGAAAAATAAATTTTACTCAACTTTTCCCGCCAAAAAAACTCTTTTTTTTTTTTTTTTTTTTTTTTTTTTGCAAATGCGATAAGGTTGTCCAATCGCGATAACAGTGAAGATGGTCAACTGCGATAAATCTCAAATACGATAAATCTCAGATGCGATAAACCTCAACTGCGATAAACCTCAAATGCGATATACCTCAACTGCGATAACCATCTGAGTTGTCAACTGCGATAAGGTCAAATGCGATAGAGCAAAACAGCGATGCCAAATGCGATAAGGCCAAATGCGATACCTATCGCAATTCTCATACAAGAAATGCGATAATCACTACGAATTGCGATAACCTCGCTGCTTTTCTTCAATTGCGATAAAACGCAACTTTTGCCCACTTTTGTTGACTTTGTTGTGTCACTTGCCCAGACCTTATCTTGTAAAATATTTCTACTGACAACTTTCACCCACTGCTACCAACTTGGACCAATAATTCACACCAATAATGCACTATCTTCACTTAAAATAATCAATAACAAATCTTTTACAAACTTTGTTAGTGATTTTCGATCAATGAACCAAGAACAAACCAAAGTCTGTTCTTCCTTTAAGTAAGATTTGAGTGAAGAACTAGTGAACTTTCACAGCCCAAGTCGATAAATCACAAAACAAACACAACCTTTGATCTAATATTTGTGTACGATTGCAAGAAAAACAAAAAGGGTCACGTTTTTATTAACAAAAAACGCACCTTTTTGTTACTGTGAAACATAATCCGAACACAAACAAGATAATACACACCAAAAATCACATTGTTTACCTCAAACACACCACGATTCGCCCCCGGTTAGCTCTTGATACCAATTGTTATGACCAAGAAACACGTTTGGAGGTGGAGGAAACATGATAAACACGAACATAAGATTAAACTTTGAATTTTCGGTTTATTGACTGGCGGGGTGTGTATGTTTTTCTAGAGAGAAGCTAGAGAAAACACACACACCCCTTTGATACAAATGAATCCTCAACCCTCCTAGTATTGACATAGGAGGGTATTTATACAAAGAATACAATGACTAACTTAGCCTAAATGTCTAAACTAGTCCTTGTATAAAGAATGAAGTGCAATTCCCAAATATGACAAACTTTAAGGCTAACAATAAGCCAGAACGGATTTTGGAGAGCTAAAGAGGGACGGCGTCAAGAAGGTCATCCGGGAACCCTAAAAGCGGCGAGGTGACGGCGTCACATTCGATAAGGTGACGCCGTCAGATGTAAAAATCTATATATAGTTTTGCAATTCTTTGTCATAAAAGAGAGGACTTAGTGTGGAATTTTTGGGAGAAAACCCTAAGACGATTTTAGCATCTTTTTCAAGGCTTTTTGCCTTGAGATCTTCCATGTTACATTGAAAGATAAGTTATCAATTAATCATTCAATATGTCTATGTGTTGTTTGATTTTATCTTGTTCTTGTCTTTTGTTTAACATGTTAGGCTAGATTTATCTTGTGTTTGCTTAGATCTAATGAAACCTAGCTATTGATTATTGGTTATTAGTGTGTTATTAGTTGTATTGGATGATTGTTTATCTATGTTAGGCTTAAGAAAACTGGCTAACTTCCTATTCGGTAACTTGCTTGAACGTCTTAAGAAACATGAACCAAATGCGTACTAAAGGTTTTTATGGTTGTATTTAATGCACAATCGAATTCTAGTGATCCCATGTTAGGAGCTTCCTAGCCGGCTCGACATAGGAGTGAAGTAGGAGCTTGTAGAGTTGGGGAAGTACGTACGCCACCCCACGATTGGTATTAAGGAATACACCCGTCATCCACGCAACTAATACACACTAATCAACCGGTAAAAGATAGTTAGGGAGTAAGGAAATCTAAGTAAACACATTTCTCTACACATAAGTTTCTCACCAACTTTTTATTTTCAGTTATTTATTTTATTTGCATTTGTAGTTATTTGGGTTAGTTGACTAGCAACTAATTCCGCCCACTCCTTCAAAACCCGAGATTTTACTTGCTTTCATAAAAATATAAAAACATAAAAAAGAATCTTCCTCAACCCTTAGACCTATTAGAGTAGTCTTTCATACCTAACGAACACTATTCCCTGTGGAGAACGATCAATCCCCCGTACTTACCACTACACTATACTACATCGGTCAGGTACACTGCCTGGTGGGGTTGTAAGCCTCTTGAGATCCCTCGAGAGGTAAAACCTGTTGTAAGGTTGCAAAACCACGCATCAACTTATTCTTCACATGACCTCTTTTATTACAAGCAAAGTTATTAGATCCAAAATCAGTAACAACATTATTTTTATCAAAACTCAAAGAGTTGTCTTCAAAAGTAGCAGTCTTTGCAATAGGTTCATTTGCTACTCTTGAGTAGAAGTCATGGGACTTGGGTGTTGCAGACTTTTCAGTTGAATCACATGAGGTATAGTTTGTGGACTTAGGTTCAGAGGACTTGTCACTCTTAGAACAAGAGACAAAGTCATTAGAGTTACACTCAGAATCAGATAAGTCATTTGACTTTTTCCCATATGTCATGTGTGATTCATCCAAGTCTATGTCAGAATGGGTAGAGGTAGGCTTAAAAATTCCTCTTATAGGTGGAGGAACATCATTCATTCCTCCTTCTTTGACATACTTAACAGGAATTTGGTAATCTACCTCCTTAGGGGTAGGGTCAAATATGCTTGGGTCATTAGGGTCATAAATATCATCTGGCCCAATATCATGCCCCAACCCTCTTTGCACCTTACAGACTGAGTGCTATTGTTCAGTTTGACTAGGTTTTTAGCTGATTCTTGCCATGCATTATGTCTAGCCAATTCAGTATCTAACTTAGCCTGTAATTCATTTTTCTCTAACACCACCTTAGCATTTTCTCTCTCAGAATGTTTTAATAAATTAGTGGTGTTTTCCAAATCTCTTTTTAACACCCTAATCTTCTCTTCATAAGCCAATTGGTTATTTTGGTACCACACCTTTTGTTGTTCTAAGGTTTTAACATAATTACTATAAGCTTGAACCTTAACATAATATTCTTTATATTGAGATTCTATGTCATCAAACTCTTTCTTAAGAATAGCATACATTTCATGACAGCCAAAAGGACAATTTTGTACCTGAGATGAACATCCCATTAAGGCAAATTCTTCCACATTATCCTTTGCTTTATTAGCCACACTGAATGTTTGAACGATATTTCCTTCCTCTTCAGTATCATCCTGTTCTATCCATTTCACCATAGAATCAAAAGGTAGCAACGATTTAATCTTCGTGGCCCATATTTCAAATTTATCTCCTGATGAAGACATTTGTGTAAGGATTTAAGAGATTGGTTTAGACAAGTTATCTTCTTCGACAGAGACCCTCACCAGCCTCTGATACCACTTGTAGGATCGTGCCTCTTGATAGATCTTTGAGCCTTAAGAACTTGTAGAAAGCTTATGTAATCACAAGCAAACTACTTTGAGAATCTCTGAACTATAAACTTGTGGTTATGCGGAAACTAAACACAAGAGTTGAAGAAGATAATAACTATAAAACTTTGATCCTCTATGGATCTTTTATTAACTAATGATTCAATCAATTCGATACAAAACTCAAAGCCGTATGTTTCTTTTATAGTGCAAGAAACCCTAATACAACTTCTACTAAGAAAACGTATAAAGAGATATACATTATCTCTTCCTAAAATAACTCTAACAAACTATACAGGATAACTATTACCCGCAGCAATGACAACTAACAGCAGAAACAAAATGAACTACCAGCAGGAACCACTACTAGCAGGAACTACATACCTGCCAGCAGGAACCACTAATGCTAACAGCAACAATGAAATAAATATAATTCTAATAATTCCTAACAGCTGAGCTTAAAAAGCCCAGTGAACAAATACATATAAACGAAACCAAAAGATAAGGAACGAACATATAAAGTATGGTGCATTGGGAAAAGCATAAAGTATAAACAAATGGATATCAAAAGTAAGGAAAGGTCAGAAATCTACCACGAGCCCAAACAAATCAAATCAAATATCATAGTAACCATAGAGGTGCAACCTCTCAAATATGTGAAGGACGTGTATTGCACACAACATCAATCACCAAATCAAATCATATCATATAAGATAATAGATACAAATACAAATCATATCTAGGATGCATCCATACGCCCCTGCAAAGATATTAGTGGCCAAACATGTATAATAATTGAGCTCATAATAAATAACAAAAAGGGACAGTGTGGAACATCACTCGACCACACTAGAGTCATGTCAGAGGTGCATCAATGACACAGCCATGGAACCCCCATGACTAGGAAACAAAGTGGCTCGGGTATCAAACTGTAGGTTTTAAAATCATATTATATCAAAGGTCCATAATTTTCATAGCAAAGGTTTAATTCAAATGTTTCAATCAAATGTTCGTTTAAAGAAATCTTTTGAAAATGGTTTTCATAAAAGTAGTCTTTAAAAGTAGTTTTCAGAAAAGATAGTTCATAAATCTAGGGAAGCATGGCAAGGGCTAGATCATACAGGAAAGCCATAATAAGAAGGCTCGGATCATAATCAAACTAATATAGAAAGAATGTAATGAATCATGAGAAATTTTTAAAGAAAAGTTAGAGTACAAATAGGTTGAGTACTTGTTAAAATCATTTAAACACTGTTTTCATAAACGTATCCTTTTAAAAGCATTTTTCATAAAAGTCATTAATCCTTCGTACAAAAGTGGTATCACATCGGTTTCATATTAATCATTTTAAAACATCTTTATTCTGATACGAATATTGAAGTCAAACGAATAGTAAATATCAAAGGATCAAAAGTCACGAGAAGTCCTAAAAAAAATATAGTACGACCAGATTATGTAATTATGAAAGTCATTTAAACGTTGTTTTCCCGAAAGTATTCCTTTAAACGTCGTTTTAATAATAGTCATTAAACCTTCATATAAAAATAATGTTTCCTCGTATTCATAGCAATCATTTCAAAATTAGTATTTCTCAAAACCATCATTAAGATATATATTCAAAAAGGTTTTTCATACAAGTCATAATATCAATGGACTACAAAATATCAAAGGATTCAAATACAGAAGTCACCGGAGATAACGAACGAACCATATCAACAAAACAATCAAACGAATATCAAATGGATCACAATTTAGAATATCAAATATCAAGGAATCAAGTCATAGATACCCTTACTGAGAAAGGGTGGAATATCTGTACCTTATGCAAAGCAACTCAATCAAAATAGGAAAGCACTTGGAAATTACTCCTTCTTCACATAACCTATATGAATTATGGATCAATTATTTATCAGGTTTTATGTCTTTGATTCCATAATTATCTTTTCCTTGATTGTCGTTGATTTAAATCGTTTAATTAAACCGTTAAATGTTTGTTAAGTATGTATATGCTGAAATGAATAAAATGATGCATATGATATGAATGAGGTGGTGAAATTTATGAAATGGAATTAGAATATAAATATGTTACTGGTCAATCCTTAACTTTTACAGAAATTACATTTTAAACCCTAACGGTGTTGGTTTTGCACCGTTAGTCCTTCGTTAACCAAAAGTTACATATTAAGTCTCTAAAGATTCCAATATTACATTTTATGATTCAAGTTTATTATATTAATATTTCTAACCTTTATTTTACAGAATTGGCAGACCAGAACCCTTATTTTCTAAAGTGGCAGTTTTAGTCCCTAAGGTTGAAAATGCGTTGCAAGTTTAGTCCAAAAATAGTGTGAATTGAATTCTGAAAATTTATATGACTTTATTAAGCTTATTACAACTTATATTCATTGCTTATTTCACGAAAATGCTTATTTTTGACTAAATGGGCCTATTAACGTTTCACTTTAAGGCCCAATACGAAATCTAGAGGCGAGGGCATGAAAATAGTTTTGGGCCTGGACTTGGGCTATTTTTGTGATTCTAAAAATGTATCATATGGGCCTGTTGGGCTGGTCTATCGTAAGTTATTATTGGGCTCAATCTAAGCCCAAACCGGATTTATTAATTTCTGAAAAAAAAAAAAAGTTATAAAAATTCTAGCGATAGGTAGTTTTGTTTGAGAGTTTCTGGGCATGTAAACGAGCTTATAAATACAAACTTAAAATACAAAACCTGTAGATTTTCAGGTGGTCATTCGATATGTGCAAAAATATTTGTACCTTATGTTTATAAATACGAATTAAACTGGTTGTCTTGTGGGGTGGTCGAGCAGTTTTAACACGAGTATAAACACTTAGTTTATTTTCTTGAATTGGAATATATGAACACTAGCGAACACAGTAAGGATTCGATAATTTAGAACGTGTAAACGAGTTTATGAGAACGAATTTAAAACACGAAACATGTTATTTGCTATGTCAACTATCGAAAGGTGCAAAAATAATAATATATCACATGTATAATATACGAATTAAAGAGGGCAGAACTTGTGTGAATCGACCAGATTTTCATGTATCAAACACTTGGAATATTTTGAGTTCTATACATATTTCAGTTCGAGTAGCTTATAAATGAAGGCTTTTTAAGAGCTTATGCAAGCTTATGAGTACAATCACAAAGAACGAAAGTTGAAGGTAGTTGGGTCGGGAATTGATATATGCAAAAACATACACACGCTACTTGTAAGAATATGGATTAAAGGAGGTATCAAGTTGACTAGTTGGGGCGATATTATACAAACTAAACACTTTAGAAATTATTTCCAAATCCTAACCCGGTTTGACTTTATTCGAATTGTGTTTCGTTTTTGACATTTCTAAGTTCATTCACGACATGATATGATATTTTAGAGTTCATTAAGCTTTTCTATACGTATAACAAGTATATATATATATATCTTAGCAAATACCATGCACGTATATATATTTTGATATGTACGTTCGAATATAAAGGAAAGGAACATGCATGGTTTAATTTTCTACGTGATATGAGATGTTTTTGGAGTCCATGAGACTTACAATATTGATGAGAATGGGTGTGGTATGTTGGAACGAAAGCAGCACACAAGTCTCGCTCAAGCACAAAAACGTAGAGAAACTAAGATACACCGCTCGACTTGAAAAACTTAACCCGATCAAACTTGGCGTCCTTCTGGCTTTCAAAGCTTATCTAACTTTGTTGTAAAACCTTAGCTTGTATGGTGTGAATTTTGAGAATATATGGAATAAAAGTATCTCATTTGGTTATATTTAGAAACCAAGATTCACTTTTGCTTTTGTTTAGTGATACTATTAGGTAAAGCATCCCACTAGCCATTCTTTATAGTATAATTATGCTTATGTTAGGTGTAAAGGGATGTGATAATGGGGCTTGCTTGATCGTGCATATAAAGAAACCAAAATGAAATAAACCACTTTGTAAAGGTATGCAACATATGCAATAAACTGTATGAAAAGTACTGTCATGTAGTGTAACAGATGAAAACAATATAAAGTGACTTAGGTGATGTGTAAACAATGCTGCAATGAATTATATATTTCATAAAATTGTGTTGCTACGTGCCATAGTTTATAGTCGTATAATGAACAAATGTTGTGACATGTACCCATACCAAAGTAATAATAAAGTGCAAATGTAACAATTGTTCTATATGCATAACCATGCAAAGTGTACACATGTAATGCTTGACTTAGTGTATAAGAGAATAATGTTATAACAAATTGTATTAGTACACTAATATTGTCATGTAAAAAAAAATACTAGTCACATAATTAATGCAATATAGTAAATGCAACTGGTGTATGAAAAATTAATTATGTAGAGATTTTAGAAAAGAAATGTATATCGGGTTCATAAAATACAACCATTTGGCTTTGATTCCAAAATATGATCAAACATTCGTGTTTTTCGACGGTTCTTGGTCCTATGAATTCTTAAAAGACTCTAGAATTAATTAGTTGCATTCAAATTAGCCACGGATTTTAGGAACGATGCTTTAGGGTATTATAAAACCTTTACACGTCGCTTAATCTTTTTTCGGTACTAAGCTAAACACCGAGTTCTTTACAAGGGTACAACCACTCCCGTTGGTTCTTTCACAAGGGTACAACCACTCCCGTTTGGTTCTTTACAAGGGTACAACCACTCCCGTTCACTCTATGTGTTTTGAGGACTAAAACACTAACCGGACTCTACTGTATGAATGATACTAACTATGATGTGTGACTAAAACTAATTCACACAGACTCTATGTTAGAAGGAAGATAACAGACTGTATGTTGAGATCTTCTTTGCTACAAAAGAAAGATCTATGAAATGTTAGTAAACTAAGGGTTAGTGATATGCAAATGAATGAGTATGAGTTTTAAGCTATATGAGTGATGAATTGGCCAAATGATCAGCTTGCTATTTATAGGCAAAGCTGATGAACAGTCCACGGATCCGACGGATCCCTTAAATTGGATCCGTCCATTTACCACTTTGGTACCGCCGTGTTAGGCCAGCTAAGAGATATCCAAATCTTTCCAAATCTTGCCATATCTTTCCATATCTTCAAATGTCAACTCTTTGGCTTGAAGATCTAAACAAAATATCACAAAATCTTACCAAGATTGTGTAAATGATGCATGCCATGATGTCATCCTAATATTTAACTAATAAAGTTTCCATTTTAAGAAATAAACATGTAAACTTGTATATGTTATTTCAAGAAAACTTGTGATGTGAAAATGTGTTTGTAAAATGCTTATCACTATAAATGTAAAAGACACCTTAATCTTATTTATGCTTTCCTTAAAGATAAACTTTGTAATTGTCATTAACAAAACTAAGCAAAGATCGTAAAATATAAATAACGTTTTTAGGACGATATTTGTATTAATAAATAGTTTTTGACAGCCTGATAAAAAAAGAAGCTGCATTTTTATTGGGGGAAAAAAAGCACACCCGATGGGACTCGAACCCACAATCACCTAGAGAAGTCAGGCGCCTTATCCATTATGCCACAAGCGCTTTTTCCCATTTAAATAAATCTGGTAACTACATTTTATTGCAAAAAGTGAAGTGACATCGGGAGGGGCAAGGTTCGTCATTTTCATTATTGAAAAAAAAAGCGTGAAAATACGTGTATTTTTACATAATATGTGTTCCGCCTTCGGACGTCCGTATCCGTAGCAGTTTCAAAACAAAAGGTTAAAGACGTACATACTCCTTAATTTTATGAACTACAGGATGATCTCTGGTCTACCATCCACACATTTCTTTCGCAATATGAAAATCTCATATGACAAAGATATCGGGAAGTAACTACTAAGTCAACATCGGAAAAAAAGAAACAGTTAATGAATATTGCAAATAACTTTACCTACTGGCTCTTTGTAACAGCAAGTTCACTAAGGCATCAGTTGGGCTAGGCATTGCGATGGCGCATTTCGAGAACGTAACATTGCAACCGAAACATCCACAGATAATGTAAACACAGCTGCCAGTTGCTTCCCTGTCAAAATAAAAAATAAATAAATAAATAATAATAATAATAATAAATAAATAAAACCGTCAGTTGGTTGCAGTCGTTCTATTCATCATGACACGTAAACAACCAAACCATGCTATTTCTTACCAAAAGCTAGTATTCACGGTTTTTTGACGGATGCCTACTATGATGTGATGTTATCCGGCGCTCCTACTTGGGGATGCAGGAAACTGCTGAATTTGCTTGATTTAATCAACTATGTATCACACATGGACCAGTTGACAGTGCGACGTTGCAAGTAGAAGAGCGTGTCTCCTGTTTAACTGCAAATTAAAAAAAAAAAAAAAAAAAGTTTGTTACTGCACTTTTATTCGTCAAAAAATGTAAGAACAACAAATTGCGCTATTACACACCAGAAGCTACGACAACGCCTTCGACTGCGAAAACAAACATTCACCACAGTCCGTCACCATCATAACCAATACATCGCCTAGGTTGAAGTTGTTGCTTCATTAGGACATAATTATTTGAAAGTAAAAGTCTATAGAAGTAAAACTTATGAGACTACATACCCTTTTGAGTTTGTCATTTTGTTGTTGCATTCTAGTTAATTTCACCTTCAAATAGTCTACCAACGTGCAACTAACAACAAATAAATCAAGAATAAAATAAACCTTGCATAAAAAAGTCAAGAAATAATTTCAATTTTTTTTATGCTAATCCACAATCGACATGTCAAACTTCCAATCCAATCGTCAATACCAAATTCAATATTAAGTAAACAAACAGAGAGATGGTGACATAACCACATAAAAATCAACAACCATAAAAAAATGACGATCCAACCAAAACCCATATTTTAAAATTTATGAAAACCGAAAAAATAATAATAATAATCATACATTTCCGAAGCCACTTGATACGGTTGTAAGTACGCGGGCAGTTTTAAATTTGTATTCCCGTTAGATAAAATAGTCACTTGAGGACAAATGACAATTCGATCTTCCGGAGTCGTATTCCACGGCGAGATTTGAATTGAAAATCACGTTATGTCTTTTGTTTAATGCTTGATTGTCAAATATTTTTGGTTTTGGTTTTTAGAGAAAAATTAAACACTATTTTAAAACAATTATTTTAAACTATTTTAAAATTAGACTACAACTAATGACTATAAAGTTAAGCTAAGAATATGATATTAAAAGATATGCTTGTCAAGAGTGGTGAAAAGCTCATTAATTGTGAATATTCATTTTAAGCCCTTTTTAATTAATACCCGTCAAAATAAATTATTTTCTCACAACGTTGGCTTATATTGAAAACAATTCTTTTTCTAGGTAAAAATTAGTAGATTTAAATAATTAATTATCCCAACGGCTTTTGCCCGTTAAAATAACCAACTAGTCAAATCTACAAATAATCCGGAAATTACTAATTTTCAACCTTCTTAATTACTTGGTTTGATAATTAGTTACCTTAACGGCTTTTGCCCGTTAAAATTACTAAAAATGAATCCAAGTAAACCAAAGGTTAAAAGTCAATAATTTCTAAGTTTCCACACTTTTATTCACAATCCACCAACACTTAACAAGCATATAATATATCTACTCACTAATCATAATAACTAAGCTATAATCAACAATAACCCCAACAAACATGATCATAATTATCTAAACTAATAATCTAACTAAAGCATTTAAAAAGCTAAATATGACAATAAACATAATAAAAATAAAGTAAAGAAAAGGAAGAGAGAGCACCCAGAATGGATCAAGAATGATGACGATAATCATACTAAACTAAAAACCCCTCCAAAGCTCATAATTAACCCAAAATACTCCTTATTTACCCATAATCATCTTCTTAATCTTCAAAAGCTTGAAACTTTATGTAAGTGTAAATGGATATTGATAATAAAGTTTGCAACTTTTATAACTAAAAACCTTAAAAATAATAAAAACTTGATTTTTAAAAACTAAATTAACACTAAAAATGTAAAAAAAAATAATAATAATAATAATAAATAAAAATAAAACTTTAATCAAAAGATAAGATTAAACTAACTTTTAAAACAAAAAGATTTAAACTTTATTAATTAAATGACTAAAAGTAGAGATTTTATAAAAGAAAGCTTATAAAAAGAGTGATTAAAAAGATCTAATAAGAGATTAAGTGGGTAAACACAAAATATAAAACTTGACAATAAAAACATGAAATTAATAAGAGATGCAAGGAAATAGATAAAGATTCTTAAATTACCAAGATTTATTACAAAGATTATCTATTTAAAATAAATCTAAAACTAAACTAAAAAAAACTAAAAAGAAAAAAAAAAAAAAGAAAAGAAAGAAGAATGAAAAAAAAAAAAAAAACGATCCCCTCATAGATGCCCTACTGCTCCTTCCTTTATAATCAACACAGCGTGTTCCCCAAGCTAAGTGGGTCCAAGGGCATTTTAGTAATTTCGTGCAGCCAAGCAGGGGCGAAGTAGTAAATTTGCATCTGGATATAATAGTAAAAATAAGCCATTCAATGGACTCGAACTTGCGCCCTTTTCTTGGCAACTCAAAGCTGCAACCACTAGGCCAAATGCCTAGTTGTGTTCAATAATGTCTCATAAAATATTTTAACCTTTGCTTGAATGTGAACCATATTTTGTAAATATAATTCGATTAACACTTTGGCTGGCGGTTTCAAGGAGACTTGGTTCACTTCACGGGGCGGGGATGGATCCGTTGGACTCGTTTTCCCGTGATCTTTCCATCGGTATGCTCGGGGCTTCATGTGGGCTTCGACTTTAAATGCTCTTTTCCATTTCTCGTGCTCATTTTGTCGTTTTCTCTTGATTTTTGTCCATTTTTCTAGATATTCGTACCTGCACAATCACAAACACAAAAACACAATATATTTGGCATAATTGGTTAGTTTTTGGTCGTTTTGGTCTTAATTTGGTCAAGAAAAGGTATGTGTTTAAGCACATACCACCACTGATGCCTTCACACGAGTTTTAAATTTATAACAAGAATTACCAGAAAATTAGGAACACATTCAGGCAAGTATACCTTTATCGTGTATAGTTAGGGAATGGTAAGTCATGGTCGTCCCAAGAGATTTGAGTGTTTTCGAGATGAAGAATCTAATGCAACAAGCATGTGCTAAAAGTATATTGGTTGTCACGGTCCAAAATACTATGAGGCGTCTAAATATATAAGTAGCAAATAACACGAAGATGATAATGATGTAAATTCAATAATATAAGAGACAACACTTATTTGGATTAGTTTATGATATTGGGATTGCTTAGTATGAAAATGGTTTGACAAGTTGATTACAAATAATAGAATATGATGGTGACAAATTCCAATCTATGATTTAAAGTGTATAACCCTCGCGAAAGATTATAAAATAATGAAATCAAGCATAAAACATAATCAACTAATTCAAGACTAATATAATATAACAAGTTTGATTCGCGATAGTTTCACAAACTTATCAATAATTATATCCAAGGTTCTTTGCAAAATCAAGTTACTATTGAAATGGTCAATACATTAGATAATCATCCATAGACAAAACGATTATAACTAGTTGGTTGATAATAACCCTTTCGACCTATGCAATCACCAACAACTAATCAAACTCGATAGGCAAATGTCACAAAAAGTCAAGCACACTTGGTTTTTTAATCAAGCATGAAATTGATCAAGACCATACTTAAACACAAGCAATCCTCATATCAATAACATCATCCAAACAAGTGTATAAAGAAACTACTCCATATTGTTTTCAATAAAATCCAATATAGTAATAATCATGAAACCAACAAACATCTTGAAATATAAAAGAGAATTACCAAAGTAAGATTACAATTAGTAATGGAAGGAATTATAGCAATCCTTGGGCCTCTAATCAACTACAAGCTTCTAACCAACCGGAAAATTATGTCCAAACACTTTCTCTAGCACTTGAGCACTTCTTCTAGAATTGGTAGAGGTTCCTTGGTCTTTTGGGATTGATAATATTGGGGGGATATCCTGTCCTTATAATGTAAGGGAAGATAATTGGTGAGTGGTGAATGTTATGTTGTGAATTCCCCCTAAAACTCTTGCACAAGGGTTGTATATATGCTTGTGGGTGAGAGGGATGGAAACTTGGCCTCCAAGTGTCATAAAAATGTAGTAAAAATGATTAATGAAGAGTATATGATCGGCCAGGGTGTTAATGGTACTTAATTCTTCAATTAAATGCAACTTTGGGAGAATTTAAGTGCCTGAACCTACGGTTTGGGCCTTGGACCTGCGGTCGGAACGTCTGCTGAACCTAAGGTTTGGATTCTGAACCTTGGGTTTGGAATGTGACTGCTCAACCTTGGGTCTGGAATGTGAACCTTGGGTCGAGACCGATTATTGCACTTGAATTTCAACTATATAACTTAATCTTTTAACACACTTTTTGGCACTTAATCTTGACTCTTTCTTTCATTGAATAACTTCATAATCATTAACTTGAACTTGAAAATAATCATAGCGTGAATCTTGAACGGAAAACTTCTCTTCGTGCATATTTACTTGATTTTGTCGACTTTTCGTTATTTCCTTCGACATAGTTGTACCTGAACCTAAACACATCTTTTGTACCTTTTAAGCGTAAAATGTTCACAAATACAACTAAATAATATGCATAATCATAAGAATAACGCTACTAAAATATGTACAAAATGAGCGTTATCAAATACCCCCACACTTAAACTTTGCTTGCCCTCAAGCAAATCTAAGAAAAGAAAAATTAAAATGCATGTGTAATGACAAATGAAAAGAAAAATTATTGAAAATTTTTGAAAATATCGAAAATCTTTTTTTTTTAATAAATAAGCGAAAATTGAGCGCACACTCCCCACACTTAAGGGTTTGCTTGCCTCAAGCAAATCTAGCAAGTAAGAAAATATACCCACATGGTGTATGAAAATGATTATCAAAAATATGATGCAAATCTACCAAGTACAGTACGAGATATTGATTCATCGTTTTAAGCTTTAATGTGAAAAACGAGATGTTTGACAATACCTATGATTTCTCACTTTATAACATGGCTAAACACCTCACGAAGGATGAAAGTATAATTCACTCAACACTCATATTTTGTTAGTGTGGAATATATAAGAAAATCACACTCATATTGCTCAGTCATGATCGTTTATTACCATAGGCTTGTACAAGAAACAAACTCACGACGTGGTGTAAGCACCAAGTGTAAACATCTAAAGAGGACTTTTATTTGGGTTGTGATGTTTAGCTTAAAGGTTAAATTAGACTTATGTGCAACTATCTTGTGCAAAACATAATAGCTCGCTAACAACGAATTCTTGCATCACCAAATAACGGATGGTCACTAAGGATAACCTTAGATCGCTAACAACGTTACTTAATTCCTCAAGAAATTGGATGGTCACTACATGTCAATACACTTGATAATTTCACAAAGTCAAAAGGGTAAGGATAAGGCATGGGAATTTTCATGAAATTGGTTTTAAAAGAAAAATAAATTCAAGTCTAATTCCCATGTTGCTAGTTACCAAACAAACCACAAACCCATAAATGATTATAGTTACTATCTTCTCCTCTTCACATATCGATCACCAAATACATATATATCACGTTTTAGCACATTGGCTAATCAATATCTCAAACATACTTCATCTTCCTTCATCTTCATAATAATAATATAGCACATTGGCTATAATTGTCATCACATATATTTTTTCTTTCTTTTTTTTCACATTTTTTTCAACCTTTCTTTCATACATCACATCTCCCCCACACATCGCATAAGCATACACCACAAAAATACAAAATACGAAAGACGTCTCCTTCATCTTTGTCGGAATGGCACACACGAATGACAAAGTGTGGCTAACTAATAATCATCAAAAACTATCCAACATTTCAAGCAACTAGCAACCCACCATTTAGACTTTGACAAGGGGCAGGCTAAGGTTAAAAGTGTAAAATCTGTTTGTTTTTTTCTGGATGTAACAAAAGAAAAAATGGCTCGGATGGTGTACTAAGGGTATCTAGCGCTAACAAATGGGTCCATATGGGTGGTTAACTAACCGATATGGCTAGCTAATATATCATTAGATGTAAAATGGAAGGCCATTTGGTTTAATTCCTAAGGGTGCCTCTTTATCACACGAATACACTTATATCACACGAGGTGATCTCACTGCGGTCTGGTAATGATTTGCAAGCATAAGTTCTAGAATAAATAAAATCACCGGCACACTCATAGCAAATAGATTCAAGCATAAAAGATTTATGCTACATGAAATAGGCTCAAATCCTCATAATTTAGTGGTAAAGGGTTATAATTGTGCTAGCAAAATGTTATCGATCCTAAAAATGGATTGCAATGTCAATCGGGACACATCTCGAATTTTTCAAAATTTTACCGATTTCACCAGTGGGATAATCTAGTTATTCTAATATATTAACCTATATGTGTGAAAACAACTAGAAGTTAAGGGTAAACAAGTATACAAAACTTTTAAGAATTGGCCCAAAGATATGAAAATTTAAAACTAGTTTTGTTTTTCCTATATTTTATTTTCCCCCCACACTTAAGTTAAGCATATACTCAATATGAAAAATAAACTTCAAAGCATGAAAAAGTAGGGAAAAATAAGATAAGAAAAGACCGAGAGAAACGAAACTTCACGGGCTTAAGAAATCGCGATCGAATCTCCATATGATAAGATGTTAAGTATGCGTGATCAATTTCTTTCTCTTCCAAGCATCCCATCTCCTTCACCTGCTACAATTATTCAAACAAAACAAAACAAAACAAAACGCAAGCAATAATATAATAAACATTATTAGCACGTAACACCCCTATACTTATGATTTTTCAAGTTTGAAATTATTTTTGTAAAGGGTGTACATGTTTATTTAAAACTAGAATAAAAGCATGAAAACAATTAAAAGCACGGGTTGCCTCCCGAGAAGCGCTTAATTTATTTATGAGTCATTAGCTAGACTCTTCCCCGCTCTAGGATTCTTTGATAATTCGTTTCCAGTATGTGGTTTTTATTGCAGGGTGCCAAATGTATTGATAATTGTGATCGGCTCGAAGGACCAATTTTCCATTCTCATTCCAATCTAGGTCGGGTACCTTTGACACTCCTTTTTCATCCTTTCTAATCTCTTTCCTTTTCAAAACTCCATTTCCAACAGCTCCAATCGCATCCAATTCCTTGTTACCAACATGAGTCGGTAATTCATCGTGTACACACATCTTCGAGAAAAGGTGGCTCGGTTGGTGAATTAGTCATGATTGGGTTCGGAATGGTTTGGATATGATTTTCCTCAATAAATTCAACATCACCCTTATCATGTTCATTTCGGATCAATGGTGATTCGGAGACAAATTCATGTCTTAAGTTGAAATTTGTGGTATGAGGAAGAGATTTGGTACGGTTGGTTTCTTTGTCTAGAGACTCAAACTGCCTCTCCAAGTCTTGGATTAAGGCTTGGTGGTTCCTTACACCTTGATCAATTTTTCACTCCAATTCAACCATCTGGTTCATCATCATCTCATTTACTTCCATCTGGTTAACCATCCATTCTTTCATCATCTCCTCTGTTGAGGTTTCGGTATCTTTGTGTCTAGAATATTGTGATGGGGATGGTGAAAAATATTGATCATAGCCATGAGTTGGGTTATGGTTTGGATAGGAGTATGAATTCGTGGGATTTCGGTAAGGATATCCTTCTTGTTGGGCATAATTCGCTTCAATGGGATCACACATCGGCGTGTCATCATTCATGTAGATTTGTGAAGCATGGTTTCTTTCGTCGTCTCTACGAATGTCTCGCATCTCTTTCCTTATGCTCTGGAATTCAGAATCGATTTTCGTAGCGAGAGCTTCGATTTTTTCAATCAAGATTCCATGAATGGAATTAATGTTGTCTCCACTGGCGGAAACAATGGTTTTTGGTTTGGGCACGATCAGAGATTCTTTTGAGAAATCAAGCTTAAGTCAGACCTTGTCCTCGAGGATTTTGTAAGCTTCGTTCGGAGTTCTATTGAGGAAAACTCCTCCGGTGTCGAGAATTCCTTGAGTTGGATCGTCTAATCCATGATAGAATGATTGAACTATTGCTCCTTTGGTTAGACCGTGTCCATGACAAGTGCGAAGCATATCTTTAATACGGAGCCAAGCATCAACGAGACTTTCGTGATCGAGTTGGTGAAAACTATGAATTTCGTTTAGGAGACGTTTGAATTTGTGGGAGAAAAGTATCTACTTATGAAAGCTTCTCTCATTTCATCCCACGTAGTAATTGTCCCTTCATCTAATTCATTCAACCAAATCTTAGCTTCACTGGATAATGAGAAAGGAAAAGTCCTCAACTTAACCGCTTCCTCTTGATTTTCACCATATTGGAATCGGTTAGTAATCTCAAGAAAATTGGATATGTGTCGGTGAGGATCGGACCGGATTTTCCCATCAAATTGATTCTCCTGAATCATACTCGTATGGGTACCCTTGATAACGAAATTGTTCTTAAGGGGATATTGGGTAATAGCGGAACTAGGTGTTGGTGCAACGGTCCTAGTGCTTAACCACATAGGTTGGTCATCGGGATCAACGAAAATAACGGGTGGGGAATCGGGTGGAGTTTCGACTTTCTCCTCAAGAATGTTGAGTTTCGTTACAATGACAAGTTCCTCGATGAGCGGTTGTTTGGTGTAAGGTTCGGGTGACTTGATTTCGATAAAAGGTTCAAATGAATCGTTCTCGGTAAAAGGCTCGGATGACTCAATTTCGGGGGGTACATTTGGTGTATTATCGGGTTTACGAATCTTCTTTTTGAACTTACGTTTAAGTTCGTGAAGTGGACCAACGATTTATTTACCGCAAGAACGTGGGTTTATACAAACCCGGAGCAATTTGCAAAAAGTCATTGAGAATTGAGTAAAAAGTGAAAAATTAAATAGAAGTAACTATTTTTTAAAATGTGTATACAAGATAACAACGAACTAATCGAAAAAGATTAAAAGCTAAAGATTTTTTTTTTTTTTTTATTTTTATTTTTTTATGAACAATAATGAAATGGACCGGCGGTTCACATCCCAAACCGGCGGTTTGGGTGTGAAATTTTTTAACAGAAGGCTCAAACCGTTCGGTCGAGCTCTAGGCCGAAGGTTTGGATTTTGAGAAAATTTCACAGAAGTTCTGGACCGTCCGGTCGAGCTGTAGACCGGCGGTCGAGGAGATTTTTTTTTTTTTTCCGAATGCTTCAAACCGGTGGTCGAGACCTCGGAAAGAAGGTTTTTTTTTTCTAAAGTCTGACTAAATCTTAACGTGGGACTAGAATTTTGATTTGTCCATGCATGAAATTTTGAAATGGTAATTCAAGATTTATGAACACAATTCATTCAATGAAGAACGAATTGCCCAAAACTTTTTTCCGACACAAACTTTTATTTTATTTTTTTTATTTTTTAAACAACTTTAAACTTTATATGATGATCTAATTATAAGGAAGCAATAAGATTAAATTCAATTAAAACTAAACACAAAACAAGACAAACACATTTGGTGGTTTGGTTTTCCGCAAGCAATTCAAGCACAACTAATAAAATGATGAAAACAAAGATTCAAAACAAATAAAAATACAAACAAATCCCCGGCAACGGTGCCAAAAACTTGATGCGTTCACACGAGTTTTAAATTTATAACAAGAATTACCAGAAAACTAGGAACACATTCGGGCAAGTATACCCTTATCGTGTATAGTTAGGGAATGGTAAGTCAAGGTCGTCCCAAGAGATTTGAGTGTTTTCGAGATGAAGAATCTAATGCAACAAGCATGTGCTAAAAGTATATTGGTTGTCACGGTCCAAAATACTGTGAGGCGTCTAAATATATAAGTAGCAAATAACACGAAGATGATAATGATGTAAATTCAATAATATAAGAGACAACACTTATTTGGATTAGTTTAGGATATTGGGATTGCTTAGTACGAAAATGGTTTGACAAGTTGATTACAAATAGTATAATATGATGGTGATAAATTCCAATCTATGATTTAAAGTATATAACCCTCGCGAAAGATTATAAAACAATGAAATCAAGCATAAAACATAATCAACTAATTCAAGACTAATATAATATAACAAGTTTGGTTTGCGATAGTTTCACAAACTTATCAATAATTATATCCAAGTTTCTTTGCAAAATCAAGTTACTATTGAAATGGTCAATACATTAGATAATCATCCATAGACAAAACGATTATAACTAGTTGGTTGATAATAACCCTTTTGACCTATGCAATCACCAACAACTAATCAAACTCGATAGGAAAATGTTACAAAAAGTCAAGCACACTTGGTTTTTTAATCAAGCATGAAATTGATCAAGACCATAATTAAACACAAGCAATCCTCATATCAATAACATCATCCAAACAAGTGTATAAAGAAACTATTCCATATTGTTTTCAATAAAATCCAATATAGCAATAATCATGAAACCAACAAACATCTTGAAATATAAAAGAGAATTACCAAAGTAAGATTACAATTAGTAATGGAAGGAATTATAGCAATCCTTGGGCCTCCAATCGACTACAAGCTTCTAACCAACCGGAAAATTATGTCCAAACACTTTCTCTAGCACTTGAGCACTACTTCTAGAATTGGTAGAGGTTCCTTGGTCTTCTGGGATTGATAATATTTAGGGGATATCATGTCCTTATTATGTAAGGGAGGATAATTGGTGAGTGGTGATGTTATGTTGTGAATTCCCCCTAAAACTCTTGCACAAGGGTTGTATATATACTTGTGGGTGAGAGGGATGGAAACTTGGCCTCCAAGTTTCATAAAAATGTAGTAAAATGATTAATGAAGAGTATACGATCGGCCATAGTGTTAATGGTACTCAATTCTTCACTTACATGCAACTTTGGGAGACTTTAAGTGCCTGAACCCACGGTTTGGGCCTTGGACCTGCGGTCGAAACGTCTGCTGAACCTAAGGTTTGGATTTTGAACCTTGGGTTTGGAATGTGACTGCTCAACCTTAGGTCTGGAATGTGAACCATGGGTCGAGGCCGATTCTTGCACTTGAATTTCAACTATATAACTTCATCTTTTAACACACTTTTTGGCACTTAATCTCGACTCTTTCTTTCATTGAATAACTTCATAATCATTAACTTGAACTTGAAAATAATCATAGCATGAATCTTGAACGGAAAACTTCTCTTCGTGCATATTTACTTGATTTTGTCGACTTTTCTTCATCTTTTTCGTTATTTCCTTCGACATAGTTGTACATGAACCTAAACACATCTTTTGTACCTTTTAAGCGTAAAATGTTCACAAATACAACCAAATAACATGCATAATCATAAGAATAACGCTACTAAAATATGTACAAAATGAGCGTTATCAGCCACCTGCATTCCTTTCGTCGGAGTACTTTCTGAAGCCCGGTTTTGCAAAAGGCCACTAACATTCTGTGACGTCAACACAGGTTGTTGAGTAAGCCGTCGTCCTAAAGTGCAAGAAGAAGACACATGTACGCAATTGTTAAGGCAGTTTCATAAATGGTTAACTTATAAAAACTGAAACTAAAGATGGTATTACCTATTGTTTCCTGCTTTCACATTTCCAGGTTCATGTTATTTTCTTTTCTAAACCATTGATGCAATTCCCTGTATGCGTAATTGAGAGTTAATAAAGCAATAGTAGGAAAAAATAATTTGAATTAAAAAGTGAAGTTGCCACCGCATCTGCAACTATTCAAAATTCCCAATAAGACTTCACTAAGTGGCGATATTTTTCGCCGAGGAAAACATATCGTAAATATTTACTTTGAAACCATTAAGGTATAATTAGTAACAGAAGTGGTACTCAACTTGAATATCAACATCAAACAATTTCATAAGATCGATTTCCTTAATGTAGTGTTGTTCCTAATCTATATACAACTTAAACACCGAGAAAACATAAATACATGCAGCAAATTCGCAAACCCCCTTCCTTGCACACAAACCATCACCAACTCCGAACTCTATTGCCAAATCTAATTGTATCACAAAACATAAGTTGTGAGTTAATTGTTATGTACAATCAACTAAAATATTCATTATTGTACCTGTCATAAAGGGCTTTTCGGTAATCAAATTAGGAAGAGGTCACTTATTAAACAAACAACAATAAAAACCCTAATCGAAACCAAACCCTTTGTTGCTTAAAAAGATTAACTTTAATCGGAAAAAAAAAACGCCACTAAATTCTGCAATAGATCATAATATGATGAATAACATACACGTTGCATTAATAGGTGTGGCGTTTAACGAATTAATAAACATACCTTTTAAAGCATCAATTTCTTCACCTGTAAAAAGCAATTCAATAATTTTATAAGAAATTGCAAAAACATCTGAATCAACTAATTAATTACCATAATCAGGAAAACTAACCCCATGTCCGTTATACTCCTGAAGCACATCCTACACATAAGCAGCATCCAACGGCACCGACATAAAACCACGAACCACAAAACTATAACCCAAAATTAGGTTTGCAAACAAAAATTATCTCATTAACCAAGAATCAAAAACAAAAATTAACACCACCTCTAAAATAAAATATTCCTAGTTAATTACCAATTTATTTATTTATTCCTCATCAAACGTTGGTTGCTCCATCCCTGTCGCCGCTGGTTACGGAGATGCGCCGACTACTCCAACAGTCCTAACAACGCAATATCCTGTATGCATGACTGAGAATTATTTTGATGAAAAAGTTAAAAAAAGTAAAAGTTATGAAATCAAAATAATAAATTTAACCTCACCGTCATCCGGTGCATCACAACATCGTTTTCTTACCGGTGATTTTAGATTGAGATGGTAAAAATTTTCAGAGAATAAAATTTTGAGAGGATAAGCTTTTGTGGATCTGTGGGAGGCGGTGCGAAGCAAATCGAGTAAAGCAATGAGACTGTGTGGAAGGTTTTAGATAGGCGGCGTTCGTTATTATCCATCAGAGGGGACATGGGCTAACCGGGCTTGTTGGATTCAGTGGACTAATTACTGGACTATCAACAGAGGCTAGGAATGCGAATATTTTAATATAAAAAATTAATATAATAGTCCACCGACCATGGGTTTTAATATATAGCGGTAAAGTAACAGTAATAGTAATTTATGTGTTTGAAGCCCATTTGAAGCCCATCCCATTTTCAAGCCCATAAAGAGTCACAAATATGAGCTGATATTAGGGTTTCTTCTTCTTCATCCATTTCCATCTCCGCCGTCTGAACCTGCCACTCTTCATCTCCGGTAACTCACTTTTTATATTTCATCTTTACATTATTCACTTCTATTGCAATGCACATATTGTGTTACACTTCACTTTAATACAACGGCTTATGCTAATAAATTGGATTTGCTTATCTTTTGGTTTACAAGCTTGTCAAGTTGAGCTTATGGACTTTAAAAAGAATTAAGCTAAAAAAACTGAGCTTATGAGTTTTTTCTGAATTTAAATAGGCGCGTAAAGTCCAAAAATAAGCTAATCCAAACACCCTCTAATGAGCTTTTGTAGTTTATCTGTATACTATGCTGTAATATATGTTTTTAAGGGGGTGTGATACGGGTACTACATGCACTAAACCAAACCGACTTACTCTCCATTCAGTTCCATGTTTGAAGAATAAAGAGATCAAGTCTTTAGGAAGACTTCCACTATCTCCATTTGTTTCTCATGCACGTTTATTTACTTTCCATGCACACTCTAATTACTAGTCTTATGCATTAGGAAGTGGTCCACTACTATGACTTCTTCAACCCACGTTTACTTGTTTCTTCCATAAGTTTAGGATATGCATTTGTATTTCCCTTCCTATTTAA
Organism: Artemisia tridentata subsp. tridentata; assembly: GCA_021014915.2. Taxonomy (NCBI): domain Eukaryota; kingdom Viridiplantae; phylum Streptophyta; class Magnoliopsida; order Asterales; family Asteraceae; genus Artemisia; species Artemisia tridentata. Next base: position 82,053,982 of record CP139505.1, read on the forward strand.
AGTGTAATTTGGTTTTATGAAATAGAAGAGAAAATTGCAGTAAAGTCTTATATTGTTTTAGTTATAGTTTAGAAGGAGAATAACCATCTCGAATCGGTTCCTATCAATTGGTGCTTTCCTTCACTCGAACCATGCCACCGAAACGCGACCCACCCTCCATTGAAGAGTCCATGGCCGCCTTGTCTGAAAATATTTCCAAACTCGTTGCATCCACCAACCTAAATAACGAAAAACTTCTCGCCAACCAAGCTGCTTCATCCTTACAACTCGAGAATATCGGAAAACAGTTAGCTGCCCAATATGAACAGACAACCAACCTTATTGCCACCATCTCTCACACCCCGCAACGAAATACCCAAACGCCACCACATACAACCCCACCACCCAACCGTGACCTTCAAATACGTCCACCCAAACTCACGCTTCCTGCATTCGATGGAACAAACCCATTGGATTGGTTATTCCAAGCTGACCAATATTTTTCCTTTTACAACATTACATCACCACAACGCCTTGCTATGGATGCCTTCTACCTAAGCGGAGATGCCCTTAGTTGGCACAAGTACCTCTATAACAACAACCTTCTCACCACTTGGGAGGCATTTACACGAGCTCTTGAACCCGCTTTGGCCCGTCCTCCTACGATAATCACCAAGCTGCTCTTTTTAAGCTTAAACAAACCTCGACGGTTACAGCGTATCAAACTGAGTTTGAACGTTTAAGCAATTGTGTTATTGGCCTTCCACCAGAGGCATTGCTCAATTGTTTTCTCTCGGGTCTCCGTCAGGATATCCAGCAAGAACTCTCCATTCTCCGTCCCCACACCATCACACAAGCTATTGGCCTCGCTAAACTGATTGAGGACAAATCAAATGCCCAAGTAACGACACCAACATGTTCCACCTTGCAAGAGGCTCCATCTCGCTCTTCCGAAACACTTCCTATCAAACGCTTAAGCCCAACTGATATGCAAAAATGACGTGCTGAAGGCTTACCCGCCTAAATTTCTCCTTCTTCAGTCGGAACATGACCAAAAGCCTACAACAATAGACCCCCCGTGGGGCATATCCACTGGGGCATATCCACTGTTGAGTTCTACGACAATGCCGGACCTTGAGGACAAGGTCCATTTTAAAGATGGGGGTATTGATACGGTTACTACATGCACTAAACCGAACCGACTTACTCTCCATTCAGTTTCAAGTTTGAAGAATAAAGAGACCAAGTCTTTAGGAAGACTTCCACTATCTCCATTTGTTTCTCATGCACGTTTATTTACTTTCCATGCACACTCTAATTACTAGTCTTATGCATTAGGAAGTGGTCCACTACTATGACTTCTTCAACCCACGTTTACTTGTTTCTTCCATAAGTTAGGATATACATTTGTATTTCCCTTCCTATTTAAAGTGTAATTTGGTTTTATGGAATAGAAGAGAAAATTGCAGTAAAGTCTTATATTGTTTTAGTTATAGTTTAGAAGGAGAATAACCATCTCGAATCGGTTTTTAAGGGGGTGCTTGTTTAAGCTTATTTATGGGCTTATGAGCTTATATGTTTTCGGCTTATGTTTCATAAGCCCCATTTGCTTGGCTTTATTTTGGATTTATGGGCAATTATAAGTTTATTATCTAATAACAAACCTATATTAGCCTACAAGTTTCAAAATAAGCTGAAAATTTTGAGCTTATGAAATATAAGCTGTAAACATATAAGCTAATAAGCCCAAAAACAAGCTTAATCTAACACCCCTAGATGTAGAATGATTGGTATTAGTTGAGCTAGGATTTTCTTAAGTATGTTTTACAGTTTTGCTCATTACTAGATGTGGTGTTTTTATTGCTGCTAAGTGCTAAGTTTAGTGAGTAATTTTAGAAATTGATATTATTCAGGACATATGTTTTAGTTTTGTTTGAGTTGTCGAGATTGATTTAATTAATGATGTGTTATGTATGCAGAGACTAGTCTAGTGAAATGGCACCAAAGGATAGGAAGCCTCATGTTAGCCGTAACCCTCACTTGATCAGAGGTGTTGGGAAATACTCGAGATCGAAAATGTACCACAAAAGAGGTCTTTGGGCTATTAAGGCTAAGAACGGTGGTGCTTTCCCTAAGCACGAGAAGAAAGCTGCGGATGCTGCTCCAGCTGTGAAGCCACCAAAGTTCTACCCTGCTGATGATATCAAGAAGCCACTTGTTAACAAGCGCACAGCTAGACCAACTAAGCTCAGGTATACTAGTCTAAAGGGGTTTTTCATATTATGAATACACGTATAATTTGTTTTGATTTTAATGATTGTTTGTGTGTGTTTAGGGCTAGCATTACTCCAGGAACCGTGCTGATTATTTTGGCGGGAAGGTTTAAGTGAAAGAGAGTTGTTTTTCTGAAACAACTTACCTCTGGATTGTTGCTTGTTACTGGTAATTCCTTATTTTTTTCACATGCTTATGTGTTTGTTGATTAGAATGCATTTGTTGATTAGAAGTATATGTTCTCTAGTAAAGTTAACAACTGCCTACTTGATGTTTGTATTGATAATTGACGGTTTTTGCTTTTGTAAAGTCTTTGTGATACTGTTTGTTGAAAAGTAAAGTTTTTGCAATACTGCATAGTTCCGTTTTTACTGTAGGGATTGATAAAACCACATATGTATATGATACAGATGGTGTGTTATGTGTGTTTGTCCCCTTTTGTTTCTAGCAAGTCGCTGGTTTTGTGTATATTTAGAATCATGCATGTGCAATAAATATATTGCTGATTTGCTATTGGAAGTGATAGGCTTTTATTCTTAATCTGATGGTGTTTCGTAAGGAATGTAATATGTAATCAGAATTATCCTTTGTCAAGAATGACATGTATAATGTATTGTATTCTCTTCAAATGGTTTATTTTTATCGTTTTTGTAAATCTGGACATTGTTATCAAGCAATAGTAATTTTGCATTTGTGACTTTGGTAATACGTTATGATCTGTCACCAGTCTGTTGATTCATGCATTTTTCTCATTTGACTTCTTTTTATTCAATTGCATGTCTCTTTTTTATAATTGTTACTCAATTTTCTTTTTTAGGCCCTTTTAAGATCAATGGTGTTCCTTTGAGGAGAGTGAACCAGTCATACGTTATTGCCACATCAACAAAGGTTGACATCTCTGGGGTAGATGCTAAGAAGTTTGATTACAAGTACTTTGGAAAGAAGGTTGAGAAAAAGAAGACAAAAGGAGAGGGTGAATTTTTTGAGGCCGAGAAAGAGGTAATACTGACTTTCATTTTTTCGTACCGTATAGTTCACCTTGTGATATTGTAGTATATTTTTGGGGGCATCTTTTGTTAGTTTATTGTTTATGATGTCTAATTATTTGTTAATTGTATTATAGGAGAAAAACACACTTCCACAGGACAAGAAAGATGACCAGAAGTCAGTAGATGCCGCATTGATAGCATGCATTGAGGCTGTCCCTGACCTGAAAAGTTATTTGGGTGCACGATTCTCACTTAAGGCAGGCATGAAGCCTCACGAGCTTGTCTTTTAAGGGAAGAATACTACTAGAATTGATTTTGTTTAGATTATGCATTGTCAGTTTATCATGGTGAATGACTTTGGATTTCTTTATTATCTATATTCTCCAAATACAATGAAATTTTGCAAAGATTCCTATCCTATTTAAGTACTTTTGTTGCTTGATTACATACAATGCTACTGATAATATTGGTTTGTCCTTGTTGCTATTAAGGAACTTTGTGTATTGCTTATCGATTGCAATCGATTAATTATAGATATTAATGTTTTTAACGGCTTGCATGCAACAAAGGTATTACTCATGTCCATGTGTTTTTAGGCTTGTGTTTATGATGGGTTTTATTAGGATTTAAGAGTAACAAAAAGTTTGGCGCTCGGATAATGACACTATCCTTTGTCTATGATCAAGTCTATTAGTTATGTTCATCTATCCATTTTTCTTGGTTCAATAGCTGTAATGCAAACCTGTTTTCACGTAAGAGGGATCTTATCTGATCAAAGTATTATTTTCAGAATCATATTAAAGTAGATTAAAACCCGTGTTGAACACGGGCAATATAAATAACGAGCGGGGCAGCCCTCGCATTGCTGCGGGAGTACTGTGCAATTGTTAGTATATAGACCATTTGGCGGAGGGTTTTTTTTTTTTTTTTTTTTTTTTGGCGAGTCGAAATGTATCAGTAATTTCTTTTTTATTTCAACTCCAGAATCTTCAGCTTGCATTCATCATTCGCTGACGTTCCAGAAGCCATGTTAGCCTAATCATAAACACCTCATTGGAAACCAGTTTATGATATCTTCGAGGCTCGCCTTTCCTTATGGAAGGCCTCATGTCTCTCTATTAGGGTTCGTATTACTCTCATTAAATCGGTGCTACAAAGTCTTCCCAACTATTACTTCTCCCTATACAAGGCGCTGTGCAAGGTGATTAAGGATTTGGAGTCTATTATGGGTAAATTTCTTTGGGGAGGTTCTAACAGAAGACATAAAATTCATTGGGTGGCATGGAGTCGAGTGGCTATTCCTAAAAGCTGTGGTGGGCTCGGGTTCTCGAGACTCTGTGGCGTTATTGTCTAAATGGGGATGGAGATACAAAGCGGATAGCAACAATTTATGGGTTAAAGTGATTGAAGCGTTGCACATTAGCAGAAGTAATTGGGATTTTATTCCTGCTCGAAAAGGTTTAAGTGGGGTTTGGAATAATATTGTCAAATTGCTAGCTAATACGGTGATAGGAGGGGTCCCTATCCGTCGGTTCTTTAAAGGTACAATGGGTCGTGGGGACTCCATCTCTTTTTGGTTGGATCCTTGGTTGGGTGAAGCGCCTCTTAAAGACATTCTCCCTTCTCTATTTGTGCTGGATAACAGAAGATGCAAGGTCAGTGACAGGTGCAGGTTGGTGGACGGTAGGGTGGATCTAATGTGGAGCTGGAAAAAGAACCCGAGTTCGGTTGTGGAGCTGGAGGATTTGGGGAAGGTTTCCAGTTGGATCGGGGCTGTTAACATGTCAGACGAGGCTGATGGGTGGAGTTGGATTGGAGATGGGTCAGGAAGATATTCTGTGAGGGCTGTCAAGAAATTACTTTCTTCGATCCAAAATTACTGTGGAAACTATGTCATGGAATGGTGCAAGTGGGTTCCGTTGACGTGTAATGTTATGGCGTGGAGGGCAGAAGAAATGGATAGAATTCCCACTATGGAGGCGTTAAAGAGGGGAATCTTATGTTATGAAGAGGTTGCTATGCCCATTGTGTGGCGATGCTGAAGAATCGTGTCTCAAATCTTCACTTCGTGCTATGTTGCTACTGTTGTTTGGCCAGCATATATCTTCGTGGTGCCGCATTTCCATCTTCGATTTTTCTTTACTGGTCTTTGGAGATTACACAAGCATTTGAAGCTTAAGGAGCAGAGTGAAAGGGGTGTTACATGGTCTTATTATTACGGCGTGTTGGTGTATTTGGGAGTGGAACGGGGCGAAATTTGAAAGCAAGCCGGTGGTCATCGAGCACATCATTAGTGAATCAGGCTGTTAGTTATTTGTGGTTCGAAGTAGATCGAAATTCAAGTCTTATCTTGCTAATTGGTGTAATTGTGTGTTATGTAGTTTTGCTTTGTTCTTGGCTGCTCCGTCTTGGAGTTGGCTTTTTTGGTGGTTAATGAAGTTTACTTTTCAAAAAAAAAAAAAAAAAAAAACAAACACCTCATTAGAAAAAAAAAAAAAAAAAAAAAAAAAAAAAAAAAAACTTCAGTTTGCATTCATTATACATTTTATGTGCTGTCAAATTGTAGTTTGTAGGTAACTATATATCATAGAAAAGTAGGCCTAATCCAGAACCCACAGGTTGAACATAGCTATACGGCATGCCTGATCATGACAAAAAGAACAAAAAATTCAATTAAGATTGGATATTCGTTTTCCACATGGCCTAAAAAATGGTTCACCAGTGCAATTTAAATAGCAAAAAATAAATGAAACATACTTTGAATCGATCACACTAATTCCAATAAAATTTATTTAAATGCAGATATGGGTATTCAAATGACATAAAGTTGACCTCTTCTAAATGCAGATATGTAATGCCTCTGACTCTCCAAATGCGAAAACATGACCTGGGCATATAGATAAGGAAATAAATGATAATAAGAACCTGTACGTGTTGAAAGAATCTTGTAAAGGACAACTTAAGTAAAAAAAAAAGCGACAATCTTCTTACCAAATTGTGAAACTGACAATTCATGAATGCTTACTCTAGACTGCAATTTTTAGAAACGTTTGTTAAAAGAGTCTACTTTGAGAATCAGGATTGATATAAAAAAAGATAAGCCGGTACCTTAACAGAAAAATAAGCCTACACATTCGGCTTGCTTTTAAAAGTTAGTTTCCAAAAGTATGACCAAGTTGGATAATATCTCTGTACCATGCTTTGTATTTGGTGTAATCAAGACTTTGTCCCTACAAAATAATTTTAGCATGTTAAATAAAGCCACAACAACAATATTATGCATGATGTATCCAATAACAGTATTCTATTACATTTATCTTCTGCTCATGATGCCGGTGTGATTTGCAACAAACAAAAGATGGATGTGAGTCAATAAAAGATAGGCGTGTCTCATGTTTGGGTCACGTTGCAGCTCGTAATCTTAGTGTTATTAATATAAAAGAGTAAAATGACTAAAGAATATCGAGTATTCTACTCAGATGCTTTAATTTCATACTGGTAAAGACATTTTCTAATAGCAATATCAAAAGGTTGGCCCAAGGGTGCATACCAGGAAAGTTTTTTTATGCAAGCATGGAAAAAAAGCAATTGTACTTACACAATACCACTACCCAAAGCATATGATTTTCCATTGTAAAGTTTGAGAAACAGGATAGATATAATTAAAGAAAAGGTTGTACATTAACGTATAACACTTTCATGTTAAAAAGAGTCTTGGTGTCACTTTTTTTTGTCTCGCCAACTCTGTATAAAGTTATAGAAACTCATTCGAGAAGATGTTGCTGGTAACGCCACTGAACTGCGTGCTACCCCAAATAACTGAACTCATATGCTTTTCAACAATAAAAAATGCCCGTAAGCCAATCAAATGTGTAACCCAAATACACCCTTAACTTGATGATACATAGGTTAGGCTACAAACAGATTACGTGTTTTAGTTATATTCAATTGTAAGTACGTTTTTGCCATCCGTTAAACTCAGCCCTTGCTTTCGCCTCACCTGCTTTGTACCCTTTTTCCGCCTTCTGTTTAGCCCAGGTATACCTGTATATATATGAAGGAGGTGTTTCGGATAAGCTTAGATGTTATCGAAAATCATGAATCTCAAGAAATTCTGATTGTTACATTATTTTGTGTAGAATACTGATCTAACCCTTGTCATTTACCTTAACCATTCCATCCGTGACTGTTCTTGAAAACGACCCAAACTAACCATACTCATTTCAACGCATTATCTTACCCAACCTGTTGAACTAACCATTCGCCTGTATAACAACAAATTATGCAAAGCTAAATCCATAAGCACAAAATGTGGATATCGAAAGCGATAAATTAAAAACCTACACTGAAGTCCTATTAAGAACGCACAAATACAAAACAACACGCGATAAAAGGGCTTGTGTCTGGGGTTGCATTTACCACACTGATTATTCTTTTGCAAAATGACTATTTGAACAGACCTATCAAAGCTGAGTTTGTCTTTACAGAAACACATATAATCACTTCTTTTAATTGGTTGCCAAATTTTTCTATTTCTGTATCACTAAAAGAATTGCTTATCTTATAATCACAACTATAAACAACAAAAGGACCACTATCTGATTATCTTATTCTATGTATTCCATATCATATTTATGTTCAAAATGCAATGCCAAGCACTTATCGTCAATAATATTAGCACTACAATATTGCTTCTCATTGCAAGCCATAAACTTAAATAATGCACAAAACATGGAACAAAACTTTGATCTTTATTCAAACTTACTTTTTTCCAGTTACATTAGAAACCAATCCTTTCAAAAACTTAGCAGACTTAGTAATCGGAGAATTAATCGCCATCAAATTATACAACACATTCTCCACTTTACCAATCGACGGCCTCGTCTTAAACCTCGACACCACTTTCAACTTCCCTTCTTCAACCAAAACACTCCATCACTCCCCACTCAAAACCCCGTCTCTCAAACACTTAAACACCACCCCATTCCTCTTACTCAACAACCCTTTAACCTCTAATCCCATAAACGAATAAATCACCTCAAACGACCCCAAAAACTCCTTAAACTCACCCATACTCTCCTCCTCATAATCATACCCCCATCTTGGATTAAACTTCAAAACCGGATTCGGATACACACTCTCACTCACACTCTCCATCACTCCCACTTGCGCAACTTCCGGAGTAAAAAACATCGCAAAATCACAACCACTCAAAACCCTCCTAACCCCGTCTCGCATATTCACTAATTCACTAATCCCAACATGTTCAACTGACCCATATCCCAAAACCACTTTTTTTATCAGGCCAAACTATCAAAACCTTAATTGTTTCTTCTAATATGTCTTTCAATAATAAAAAACAAAGATCATTGAAAGAAAATTCTAAAATCTACCATTTACCTTGGTTCAGCAAGCTTCTTCGTGAGGTGACCCTTGCAACATCCACAACCTTTTGCTTCAAAACATAACCAATCAACAAAAAAGATTCAATTTTTTGTTAAGAAATAGGCGACCTAATGGTTCAATAATCGAATGTAGGTAGAGCACATAAAAAAAAAGAATTATCAAACCCATAATCAAAATCAAAAGTAGTACAAAATTAGAAGAAACAATTTTTGGGTATTGGTGTTAGTAAAGTTACAAAATTAATTTAGGTAAAATTGTATTACTCCATACCTGGGATTACGAAACTCGTCTAGATCTAGATCATGAATTTGTAATATGTTTTTTTTTTTTTTTTTTTTTGATTCTCCCATTGTTTGTTGATTCTGTTTTTGTTCTTCTTGTTTGGTTTTGATTTGTGGATACGAGAAAGGCGACGACCGCCGTGTTGCGGGCGTGCCTGTTTTTCGGCTGAGGTTTTAAACGGGTCAAAAGTAATGAAAATAAACCTTACTGGTTTTAGAACCAAAAGAAGTCTGTGTTTTCCTGATACTCAGTGTCAAATACAAACAAAAAGAAGTCAGTGTTTTCCTCATACTCATAGTCAAATACAAATGAAATTGAAAACTGCAAAGATGACATGTGCCTCTTTCCTCTTGAGCAACTGCCTCTATCCTCTACAGCATGTAGTTTCACTCCTAATAGTTCTGAAATGAAATGCATGTTCATTAGTAAGTTTGACATAAAAACTTTTGCACACATTTGTAAAATAACTTGTTGGTTGATAAACCTTAAACGGTATCAAAATTGGTAGTAATCATGACCATTGACAAACATCAATTCTAATTTCAACCTTGGTCTTAAACTAATTCACTGTTTATTTGATGCATGTCCTGTTTTGGGGTTTGCGTATCACAAATGACAACATAGCAATTTTCTATAGCGATGTATTGAGCTGGTCTCATATATCTCCTCTTTAACAGGTTTATCCTAATTCTAACTACTAATAAGAAGACAATGAATCTATAAAAAGCCTGTTATCCTAAATTACTTTTGAATTGTAGGTTTATCCTAAATTCCTAATTACAGGTTTACCATAACAGCGAATTTCGTATATCTAAGCAATTAAAACAACATAAGATCATACCTTAGACAGGGATGACACACGCGACTGCATTTGCCAAAAGCTTTGTATTCACTCAGTGGACCTATATTAAGATACCCTTTCGCTTCAACAGATGGCGATCACAACGTACTATTGGAAAGCGAATGACTCCCCATTGGCGACATGTCTGATGCACCCATACTTGGAAGCTGCAACTGAGTACCGCACACACCCATAGGTTGAGAAAGTTGATAAGGCACATCTTCATTTGTCAAAACAGTTAACTGTTCAACAGGTGTATCAGGTAGTAGTGCACTACAATGTGAAATGATTCTAGCGATCCCGGTCTGCTCTTATCCTGACCACTTGAGTCCTGCAAATTTAAATCGAATAAAAATTTCAGACGTACACCATTTATGGAGCTTCAGTTTTGACCCATTTCATAAAAAAAATCAGTTTTGGCCCATAAAAACAATCGATAAAAAATTTCAGATGAAATCCATAACAGTGGATTCAAGCCTAATTCCTAAATCTTTGAGTAATATAAATCATTTTGATTCTTAGTCACAACCTTTGTCAAATAAAGTTATCGAAACACTCCCTAAGTTACCCGACATGCCAAAGACAATTCTTATGACAGATGTATATTTTTAAAGATATAATGCATAGAAGAAAAACAATGACCGACATGCCCGACACAATCCTTTGACAGATGTACAAATGAGCACAACTTTAAGGTCCATCAAAATGAGTTTCTTATTTCGGTGGACTGTAGTCAATACCTCGGCTGGAGCATCGGAAAAGATCACTGGGTTGCGCGTTAATAGTGATAGTATCTGATATGTTAGGAGATGCACGTACGTCCAAAATGCACAAACAAAGCCATCTTTCGCCGATAAGCTGCACTGCTAGTTTGCAACTACAAAACCTTGACAAAATCAAACAAAAACACACATAAAGCTAACTATGATAAAAATACTAATACTAACTATTTTACACAGATTTCACTAAATTAGCATAAAGGCCAATACTTGATTTATTCAAACTGTAGTAAAGTGGTTTCTTACGTACCACATTTGTAGCCCTTCACTCGCGCTTATTCCGTTAAATCTGGCAAATTTGTGATTGTTTCGCTAAATCCCCATGTCACGGTTACCTGATCTTCTGCTGCCTTAAAAACTGTGAAATTAAATTTTACGCTAATTAACAACAAAGTTTGATTCCACTGCCACTTATGATAAGCAGAAATTAAGCTGAAAAGTTCATGTCCTATCACAATTGAAAAGACCTTGTACATCTTTATTAATTCATAAAATGTTAAGTATGCATACACTTTAATAGTGTAAATGTACTTGTCAATAATCAGTGTTCCAACTCACATTAACTATCATTGATTAAAAAACATGCGACATATAATCAAGAGATTCACCTCATGTTTCGTCTGACACGGTTAGCTTGACCTGATTGGGGTGTACGCTGAAGATTACCCGAAGCAGACGGAGAGGAATCAATGCCACAGGGAGCACGTTGTGGTGGCTGAGCCTCTGAAACCGACGGCCGTTCTGAAATAAAAACCATAAAAACATATACTGAGATAAAGACAATGTAGTATACAAAATATTGAGAAAAAACTTAATCTAAATATATACAATGACGTAAGTACAATGTGATAAGAAATAAACTGAAAGAATGTTATTCACCTTGAGTTTCAACGGCCTGCATGGTTTCAATGTCAGCTCCCAATTCATATTTACATAGAACTTTTAGTGGCGCATCAATGGTTTCAAAGTCACCGACACGATCTACCTGAATCACATCCTCTCAAGCACACCCACTGAACCGCAACTCCTGAACTACACCCGTAAACCACACCACATCCTGAATCACACCCCTTTAACCACACTCCTAAACCATAGTCCCAGTGATATGCTTGCCCACCCAAATGCCCCACTAACGTCTATGAAAATCTATTCAATGTAACATACTACATCGAAGTGGTAAACGGAGATCGACTTCCTTGTCACGTATGGAAAAGGCTCTCAAAGTATTTTCTCTTATGTGAGGACCTGGTACTTTGCTGATAGAACCGGCCTCATGTTATGGTACAGTGGCAAATGTAAAATAGTGAACCTATATCAGTGAATCTTCATCTTCCGTTAATGTCCTGCATTCTTGCATAATTAACTGTCCATTACATTTCCATAAATCATGCTACGAAATTAACACAATGTTGGAAACTAAAAAAACTGATCAATAGAAAAACTTTCAATGAGTAAAAGCTATGTTGTTCATTTTCCTCATTATCAAGACCATATTTCATTTGTGCTAAAAAAGTTTGGAATACAGATTTTTTCTAATATAGAGCATGACTCGGTGACTTAGTGAATATAGCTTTATATTACATACATGCTCTATTAGCCCCGGCTGATCATGGGTATGCTACACGGTTCAGGTCAAGATGAACCAAAGATATGTTGTAATATTTTGTCCTGGAAACCATTTTGCTCGCATTGGGATATATTGTTAATTTAATATCTGTCCATAAGTATGCAGTATATTCAAATCAATGTATTGTTAATTTGATTCAAAGTATACTTGATATAAGAACCTATTATTTGATGACAATAATACATCCCCTTTGTGTAAGCCCTCCTAAGTAAACAATGTTGTTATCCCTAATGCCCCTAATGGCAGCAAATGACTTCTACATTTAAGGCTTACTGTCCGTGACTTTTTAACTACCTCCCTTCATAATTTATTGTTATTTCAAAACTATTAGATATCTTTGGCAAAGTTATGAAAACCCATACTTTAAATCCCAACATTAATCGAAGTCCATTTGTAAAAAAGTAAAAAGGTGTAATTTTTAGTATGATGGTCTGTGATTTTTTAATCTCATCTGTTTCTGGTCCATAGAATCCTTACCAGGTAAATATCATCCTGGATGGTTACGAAAAAGAAACCGGACCTTCACTATATATAAAAGACTATATTGCACTGGCCAAATTCTACTTTAACTGAATTATAATTACCCTCTATTTGAAGCGGCACAATTGGGTTAACATGAATTTCAAGAAAAAGACAAACTTGAGTAGAAGCAGGAATCAAATGGAATACCATCGCTAAAATCAGCCATCCATCAGCGAACACCGGGATTCGTCATTTTTTTCAGCTTGCCATATAAGTGTATATGGAAATAACGGCTTAGAAAAGAACAACAATGCGCTTATGAAACTGCAAGCAGAATAAACCAATTACAATTCAAAACAATAACCCACGCAGATTAATTCACGCCCTCCCTACGCACGTGGAGGTTGCTGATGCGAGTGTTTTTCGCAGTCAACCATCCTTCCACTATCCGTGGTTTAATAGATATAGACAAATGAAAACTTAGCTCAGATTAGTTGATGCCCTGCCTGCGCACGTGGAGGTTGCTGAAGCGGCTGTTTGTCGCACTCTACCTTCCTTCCACCTTCGCGGCAAGGCAACATAGTTAAACGATCATCACAGCCAAGTGGAACGCGCAACCGACTACCAAATTGTCTATATCTATTATAGCCACAACCACTCAATTGTCTATAACTCTTAAATATCACCATATGATGGTATGTAGTACAAAAAACTCCCCGTCATCTTTGCGTTATTCTGAGCTGCAAAGAAAAAGAACAAAAACAAAAGCAAATCAATGTACACGTTTACCTGGCATGTAATTCAGCTCTGCCATTATACCTTTTTTAAATCAGCAACTCAATCAGTGAACATCCTTGAGCAAGGCTATATTCATGTTACCTGAGCAGGAAAGCGGGATTCGCCTTGATTTTTCTTGTCCTCCCAAGCAGTTGGATCAATGTTTGTACCCCCAAACCTTGCAGCCTGCATAATGAACAACTCAATTTTGTTCAGCAAATAGCATTTAATATGTCTTCAAACACTGATCATGTTTAAGAACAATTATAAATACCTCAAAGACTCCATGAAGTTGGTGAGTGGAATAACTGTACAGGAAAAGGGGTAAAGCAGGGGTGATTTGCCTCGCTGAGTCGCGATAACGTCATTATTTCGCATACAGCTTTAGAACACCTAAATCGTACAGGTAAACCTAAAATCGAGCTAATAAAAAAAAAAAAGGTATAACCCCCAATATTTCGCATACAGCTTTACTAAAACTGTCTAGTAGGATTTTTTCACTTAGACGTTTCATCAAACATTTGGTGCGCAACCATTTCTTTGACAAAAGCAACATAAAATTACATAAATCTCTAAACCTAGCATTACCCTCTATCAAGAATCATATTAAATAAATAATAACAACAGATATTGCATTATGAAAAAGCAATCCCAATACCCAAACACTCATATGCAACCACAAATATTAGCCTTTAACTGCAAACTCACCATTATCCGCTTCCCCATCTTCTCAATGATCTCTTTGTTCCTGTATATATATATATCTATTTTTTATATATATATATTTTTATAAATCTGCCTGGAACAATTTTCGTGGCTACTATTATTGGTCTGGTTAAACTGGTATATTTTGATAGAAAAGGGCAGGGTATAGAAACTTCGATTAGTACTACCAATCACAACACACGTGCAAATTAAGGTGGAAATCGTACTTGCGTTGAAACACCACACACAAAACATGGTAGAAGCCATACCTAAAGACCAAGATAAGGCACTGGATAATCGACACGTCGATTATGACTTTTATACATTATACGTTCTTTGTATACTAATCAGATACGGAAGCTATACAATCTAAAGTGGGCCAAAAATGGCCAACGATTTGGGATAAACCGGCAGAGGAAAATGGGCTAACGTTTGGCCGGATTTTTTTGGCGGGAAAAAAAGGGTATAAACGGCACCGTTTACGATGTGGTTTAATATATACACCACAGCTTCTTACAATCACAACTAACACCATACAAATATAAAAAAAAAAAAAAAAAAATGAACGGAACTGCAATAAGCAAATACCAATAACCGTTGGCAGAATTCGAACATCAGCAGAACAAACATGAGTGAATCATCAGGCAATCAAACGCCGGTAAATGCAAGGCAAGAGACAAAGAACCTACAAAACACGTAAAATTTATAAATAAACCTGAAATTAGCAAAACCCCAAATTATAACAAAACCCTAATTTACGATTAGATTTTACATAAAATAATTTTATACCTTCCTTTTTTTAAGAAACAAAATTAAATACAATTAATCGAGTCTCAAACCCGTTCATCTAAGAAAGAACCATAACACCGGCTTATCTAAGCCAATCATTCTGCCCAAAATCTTTCGGCATCAACAAAACACCAAAATCGAAACCATGTGACCAGCTGTTAGCGAATCTTGAAGGCCAAAAGAAACCCACAAAAAATCGTGAAGCAACAATCACGATTATTGGTGATGATTAGTGTGAGTGTGTGTGAGTGTGTGATGGTACCGGTGGTTAGGTTTTAGATCTAGGGTTTGTTTGAACTTTATCAGATGGATCATACACCATGGGCTGGACACAGAAAATGGGCTAACCCATCGCCCGGGCTTTTGGCGGGAAAAATGAATAGGACGAAACGGCACCGTTTTTTCCGTGTTTTAATTAAACTTATAATATAATGTAAATCAGGGGAAGTGAAGTATAATGGGTTTTGTGGAGAAGAAGAGTATGGAGTGTGTTTTGAGTTTAGTTTATAGGAAGTGAAGAGAGGAAGTTTAGCGGGATATGTAGAAATCACTGTTTTGCACTGTATTTCACTCTTCTGCACTGTAGTTGCTACAGACCTACAGTGCTTTCGCACACACATACCCTCAAGGGGTTTTAGTATATAACGAGCGGGTTTGCCCGCGCGTTACTGCGAGGCGGTCGTCTTTATGTTTATTACAATCATGTTAACGTTTTTTGTATATATTTTTATTTTAGAAGTATTTTGGTATAAAAGCATGTTACTCTTTGCTTAGGTTGTAAATTTGCTTCAACATTGGATATGTAAATGCTTATATCAAAATAGCACTTAAAAAAAACAGAAGTTGAAACTTGAAAACAAAAAACGTTGCATAAATTAATCTAACCATTGATGTCACATCAGATTTAGGGGAAATTGCTTTTTCCGTGATTTAGCTAGGTACACGTGTGATTATATTTTTTCGGCGTTATTTTTTCAAAGCATTTTTTTACGATGGCACAATAAATCTAATAGCATATACTTCTGTTATCTCATTGTTTTTATTGTAAAAATTAGAGTAAATATCATTTATGTCTATACATTTTTTTAGCTATAAAATATTGACCTTTTATAGAACCGGCAACCTACAAAGCACGAAACGAATCGTATTTGTCAAATATATTTATTTCGAGAAAGTATTGCATATTTATACTCGTTTTTGTTGAAAAAATTATTTCGTGAACAATGACGCAAGTTTCATAATTTTTTGAGTCCGTTTGGTACGTCGAATGGGTCTCACAGTGTGTATTGCAAAGTTTAACCATTTTGTCAGAAATGGCCCCTCCACCCAAAGAGTTTTGCCTTTGTCCAAGTTTAATCCCTCCTAAAAATATAAAATCCCAAAATTATTTATTTATCTCATTTCAACACGCACACACAAAAACACAAACACACTCTTCCCCTTTCTCTCTCTACCCTCGCCGGCGACAACTTCTGTCAGGCCACAGCCGTCATTTCCGGCCAACCACCGTCGCCGGAATATTTTTCGGCGAGCTCTTTTAATTGCCAAATCGATAGATCGGTTTATCCCGATCATTTCTGGAGCTTTTTGGCTCGTGGCTCCCAACGCAACACCCTCACGTGCCACCCACCACCACTACAACATTGCCGACGCTACCACCTTCCTTTCTCCATTTAGTCTCAACAGTTCGATGAGGAGATTAGGCCCTTTAAAAAACTAATAGTCTCAAATCTCAGCAGTTCGATGAGGAGATTAGGCCGTTTGAAAATCTAGATGACCCTTTGCTCTGCTGTTTGATCACTATTGTACCAGAATCTCAAAGTTGAGTGCTTCAAAGTGTGTATTTGAGTGTATTTGTTTATGTTCTATTGATTAGACTAAAGGGAGTGGAGCGTTCCCACAGGCGATTGATGCCTGGATCGCCCCTTAATCGCCCCCAACACCGCCCCCATATGGCGATACACCATCCGGGCGATATATTTGAGTCGCCTGCTCATCTATACTCTGCAAGTGCAAAAATCGAATAATACTCATTAAATAATACTCCCTACCTATCACAACTGTTATTATATAGGAGAGAGAAGAATCTTACTTCTATTAAATAATACTCCCTGCTTACAACATTTATTGAAATACGGACCATCTCTTATTATATAATATGGATCGCCCCTTAGTTGTCTGCTACACCGCCCTCTTTTTTTTTGAGGCTACTCAACATGCTGACTAGGCGCCACGTGTCGCGAGTCGCCCTTTAGTTGGGTAGCCCCATTCCTGTTGGGAATTAAATATTCAAGATGTTTAATATCGGATTCTACTCTAAGTATAATTCTGCTGATAGTGCAAAATGGTTTCTGCTGATGATGTTGATTCTGCTGATAGAGCATTTCACTCTGCTGATAGGCTTAACAACTCTGCTGATGGCTCTGCTGATGATTCTGCGAATAGCGAAAGATTGTTCCTGCTGATAGTGAACAACTCTGCTGATGAAAGGATAAGATCGAAGAGATATTTATTGTATTTTGGTCAACAATATACGGTAGATAATATCTTACTCCATGTGCTTAGTTAACAAGTTGTATACATAGATACATGTTGTATCTGATGTTCTGACACTCAATAGGATAAGTTAACCAAGTAAGTCGGTCAAGACTTTAAGCAATTTGTAAAGATCTTTTGATTATAAAAGAGATCTTAGACTAGTGATATTTAGTGTGTGTAAAAAGTATGTGTATTAAGAGTTAGTCCATGCATACGTTAGAACATGCATAACTGTTAGAACAAACACAAATATATCACAAGTGATAGAAACATAAGATTCAAGGTTGTAACCCTAGTGATATTTCAAGGTCACTCGTATTATTATCTTTAATAATATTGAATCGTTTAGTGATAATCTTTATGTGTTCATTGCTAACTAACAAACATAAACAATTCCATTTCCATAACATACACAACCTTCTAAGTTTGGTTGAGTGAATTCCGCGCACTTAATCATTTTAACACAACATATCATACACACAAAGTTAGAGGGTTTAACCACCTTAATCGTGTGTCAAGTCATTCCTGGCAAGTGGTATCAGAGCACAGTTTGATATTGTTATTTTTAGAAGAAACTAGAAATGGATGTACAAGATGTTCAAACAAATGTTGCTGCAAAGTTGCCCATGATCAAACCCAATGAGTTTGAGTTATGGAGGATGAGAGTTGAGCAATATTTTATGGTTCAAGATTATGCTCTTTGGGACATAATTCAGTATGGTGATTCCTTCACTTTAGGCTACTCAGATGTTCTTGTTGAAGGGAAGACAGTAAGAAAAAGAAATACTGGACCAGTCTCCAATGATGAAAAGATACAGAAGAGAAATGATCAGAAAGCAAGAAACTTGTTGCTTATGACCATTCCTGGTGAGCAGATGCTATCTTTTAGCAAATATCTTGATGCAAAGACTCTTTTTGAAGAGATTTGTGCATGGTTTGGTGGTAATGAAACTACCAAAAAGACACAGAAGACTTTACTTAAGCACCAATTTGAAAACTTTACTGCTTTTAGTAATGAGTCTCTTGATAAGCTATTTTCAAGACTACACAAGCTTGTAAGTCAGTTAGCTGTGTTGGGTGTTGAGACTGAGAAGGAAGATCTCAACATGAAGTTCTTGAAAAGTCTACCTGGTGATTTTCATACTCATGTTATTGTCTGGATGAACAAACCAGAAATTGAAACTATGAAGCTTAATGATTTGTACAACAACTTTAAAATTGTTGAACAAAGTCTGAAGAGAGGTGGAAATTATAGTACTAGTTCTGGGAATGCTGCACTCTTATCAGTTCCTAGTGTTAGTCATACAGAGGAGGTAGATGAAGCTGAAAGTGTTTCTAATGTTACTTATGGTGGTCCTTCTACTAGTGTACAAAAGGATATTGCTGGACTTGGTGATCCAACATTTTATGCCTTTATAACCAGTCAAGCTAGTGGTTCTCCTTTAAATCATGAAGACCTTGAGCAGGTAGATGGTGATGATTTGGAAGAGATGGATATTAAGTGGCAAGTTGCTTTACTTAGCATGAGGGCTAAGAAGTTTTGGCAGAAAACTGGAAAGCAAATTACCATAAATGGTAATGATACTGCTGGGTTCGATAAGAAGAAAGTGGAATGTTTTAACTGTCATAGGTTGGGACATTTTGCTAAAGAATGTAGAAGCCCAAGGAAGCAGGATAATAGGAACACTTGGTATAAACAAGAGAGGAATAAGGAAGTTCTGGTGGAAGAGCCAAAGGCTATGTTGGCCATTGATGGTATTGGATATGATTGGAGCTCTATGGCTACTGAAGAGGATGCACCACCAAATGCTGCTCTTATGGCCACTGATTTTGCTCTAATGGCTTCTTCTGATTCAGAGGTAGATACCATTCCTACTTGTACTAATTCATGTCCTAATCTTAAAAATTATGAAGACATTAAAACGAGATTTGATGCTTTTAGAGAACAATTAATTGATGCCCTTCATAATTTAGCTAATCATAAGAGGTGTGTAGGAGTCTTAGAAAAACAGATCCAACATTTTCAAAAGAATGAATCTACTTTTACTGATGATATGAATGCTTTAAAAAGAGGTATAGCATTTAGAGATGAATTACTTAATGATCAAAGTAGACAGTTAACTCAAGCCAAGAATGAGAAAGAAAATGTTAAGGTGACTATAGATACTCCAGCACATTCCTCAGAAGGAATGAATAAGATTTGGGAAGCTCAGGTAATTGATAAAGCTAATTCAGGTGTAGGTTACAAAGCTGTCCCTCCACCATATAGAGGTGTTCATTCACCTCCAGGTGTTGACCTAGCACATACAGGTTTAGCTGAGTTTCAAGATCCAATCATGAAATATGGTTCTAAGACTAGTAAGAGTCTTAAGGTAGAAAAGATAAGTAAAAGTTTAGATAAAACTTTATCTTATCAGGACAAGGTGTCCTTTGTTAAGAAAGGAGATGCTATAGTTGTTGAAGACTGTACAACTGATAGTGATGATGAAGAAGATCAGGTTATGTCTAAACCTGTTTTGGTTAAGAAAGTAGGAACAAGTGTTCCTAAGATAGTCAAACACAATACTGATAGGCCTAAATCAAACATTAACCATGTTAGGCAACCAGTTAGATATTGTGAGCAATATAGAACCACCAACAAGCCCAGAGGTAACCAAAGGAATTGGAACAACCTCAAGTCTAACCAATTAGGTGATGACTTTGCTTTTTATAATAAAGCTTGTTATACATTTGGTAGTTTTGACCATCTTGCAGCTTTCTGCAACCAATGGGTATCTGGGTATGAAAACCATAGAGTGAATCACAAAAGGCAAACACCTAAATCTCACTTTCACTCTAGTTCTAAGAAGACAAACCCCAGAGTAGTCAAAAACAAGTCTATCTCAAAATCTGATTCTACTGATAGACCAAATGATCCTGCTGATAGCAAATTTTACTCTGCTGTTCGACCATTTATGACTATTAACCCAAAATCAACAGCTAAGGGTGCAAAAACATTTTTCAAACATGCACCTACAACTATTCTAAGGCCCATTCAAACAAAAACAGTGGTCCATAAACAAATTTGGAAACCAAAAGATAGAACTACAAAGTTAGCAGATTCTGCTGATAAGTGTGTGGTTCACTCTGCTGATAAGGGAAAAAGGGCAAATGCTGTTAAGGCCTCAGCATGTTGGATTCTTAAATCCAATGTTGCATCAACAATCCTCAAAAGATTTAATTATATTGATGCAAGAGGCAGATCCAAGTCAGTAATGGCTTGGATCCCCATAAGAAACTAACACTCTTATTTGTGTGCAGGGACATTCAAATGATCAGGAAGAGGATCAAGGATACTCAGATAGTGGATGTTCAAGGCACATGACAGGCAACATGTCTTATCTTTCAGATTTTAAAGCTTTAAATGGAGGATATGTTACCTTTGGAGGGGGTGTTCGTGGCAAAAATTTCTGGTAAAGGTACAATCAAAACCGGAAATTTAGATTTTAAAGATGTGTACTATGTAAAAGAGCTAAATTATAATCTTTTTAGTGTCTCACAAATGTGTGACAAAAAGAATAATGTTCTTTTCTGTGAGACTGAATGTCTTGTACTTTCTCCTGATTTTAAGATGCCTGATGAAAGTCAAGTACTTCTTAGAATTCCTAGAAAGGGCAACATGTACAGTGTAGACATGAAGAATATTATTCCTAAAAAGAATTTAACTTGTCTTGTTGCAAAGGCCACATTGGAAGAATCAATGAAATGGCATAGAAGGCTTGGTCATATTAATTTCAAAACCATAAATAAAATTGTTAAGAATGGTTTGGTAAGAGGTTTACCTCACAAAAGATTTGAAAATTATCAAACATGCATTGCTTGTCTAAAAGGCAAACAACATAAAGCCACTTGTAAGCCCAAGATTTTTAACTCTATCAATCAGTCTTTGTTTATGCTACATATGGACTTATTTGGACCTGTTTCAGTGATGAGCATAATGCATAAGAGATATTGTCTAGTTATTACTGATGACCATAGTAGATTTACATGGGTTTTCTTTTTAGCCACTAAGGATGAAACATCCAGCATCCTTAAGGACTTCATTACACAGATAGAAAACCAAGTAAGCAAGAAAGTGAAAGTCATTAGAAGTGATAATGGGACAGAGTTTAAGAATAGAGTTATGGATGATTTCTGCAAAGAAAAAGGTATTAAGAGAGAATTTAGTGTTGCTAGAACACCACAACAGAATGGTGTAGCTGAAAGAAAGAATAGAACACTAATTGAAGCTGCTAGAACAATGTTAGCTGATTCCAAGCTACCAATAAATTTTTGGGCAGAGGCAGTCAACACTGCTTGTTATGTTCAAAATAGAGTTTTAGTTGTGCAGCCTCACAATAAGACATCATATGAACTTTTTAATGGTAGAACTCCTGCAATAGGATTTCTTAGACCTTTTGGATGTCATGTGACAATTCTCAATACCTTAGACCATTTAGGAAAATTCGATGGTAAGGCAGATGAAGGTTTCTTTGTTGGTTATTCTCTTAATAGCAAAGCTTTTAGAGTTTACAACACAAGAAAAGAAATAGTAGAAGAAAATCTACATGTGGAGTTTTTAGAAAACAAATCCAATGTAGAAGGTCAAGGACCAAAATGGCTATTTGATCTGGAATATCTAACAAATTCAATGAATTATGTGCCTTTTGTTGCAAAAACTAATGATTTTGCAGGTTCAAATACAACAAATGAGGCAGAGTTAGAGAAAGATCAAGACTATGTGATAATGCCAATATGGTCAAGTACAATTGTGGAATCAACTTCGACAACTGATGAACCTTCTTCTAGCAAAGCTAAAGAAAGTGTTGAAGATGAAAGTACAGAGTCTGGAACTCAGGAACAACAAAGTGTTTCTGTGGGTAGTATTTCTGTTGCTGCTGGTAGTGTATCTGTTTCTGCGGGATGACTCTGCTGATAAGCTTACTGATTCTGCTGTTCGGCCAAGTGACTCTGCTGATGGCCCTTCAGAAACAAAAGAAGCAGAATTCTCAGATAATGAGGTGGATTACAACAATCTTCCATCAAATTATCAAGTTCCTACTACACCACAATCAAGAATTCACAAAGTTCATTCCCTGGATCATGTGATTGGAGATATACAGTCAGGTGTGAAGACAAGACAAAAATTGAAGTCTTCAGACCAACAAGGGCTTCTTGATGCCCTTTATGCTTCAAAACAACATGAGCTTTCAAACTCTTGTTTGTTTGTATGTTTTCTCTCACAAGCTGAACCAAAGACTATTCTTACAGCCCTAGATGATTCAAGCTGGTTAGAGGCTATGCAAGAAGAGCTTCTTCAGTTCAAGATTCAAAAGGTTTGGGTGCTAGTTGATTTACCTACAGGTGTGAAGGTAATTGGCACTAGATGGGTTTTTAAGAACAAAAGGGATGAAAGAGGAATTGTGATCAAGAACAAAGCTAGATTAGTAGCACAAGGGTACACACAAGAAGAAGGGATAGATTATGATGAAGTTTATGCTCCAGTAGCAAGGATTGAGGCAATTAGGCTGTTTCTAGCTTATGCTTCATTTTTAGGCTTCACAGTCTACCAAATGGATGTCAAAAGTGCATTTTTATATGGTGAAATTGGAGAAGAGGTGTATGTTTCACAACCTCCAGGCTTCATTGACCCATTACATCCAAACAAAGTGTACAGAGTAGTGAAAGCTCTCTATGGCCTTCATCAGGCACCAAGAGCTTGGTATGCAACACTAGCTTCCTACTTATTAGAAAATGGATTTCAAAGAGGAAAGATTGATCAGACACTTTTCATCAAACATCACAAGAAGGATCTTCTGTTAGTGCAGGTGTATGTGGATGACATTATCTTTGGATCTACTAGGAAAGATATGTGTTTAGAGTTTGAGAAACTTATGAAAGATAAGTTTAAGATGAGTTTTATGGGAGAACTTACATTCTTTTTGGGTTTGCAAGTTAAGCAATCATCTGAAGGCATATTTATTAGTCAAGACAAATATGTTGCAGAGATACTTAGAAAATTTCAATTTGCTGATTCAAAAATAGCAAGCACACCAATGGACTCTGAGAAGCACCTTCTGAAAGATGAAGATGGAGAAAATGTAGATGTACACAATTACAGATCTATGATAGGCTATTTGATGTACCTTACATCATCTAGACCTGATATCATGTTTCCTGTTTGTGTTTGTGCAAGATTTCAAGTTACTCCAAAGGTTTCTCATTTAACTGCAGTCAAGAGAATTTTTAGATATCTCAAAGGTCAACCAAGGTTGGGTATATGGTATTCTAGAGAATCTCCTTTTGACTTGGTAGCATATTCGGATAGTGATTATGCTGGTGCTAGCTTGGACAGAAAGTCAACAACTGGAGGATGTCAATTCCTTGGGTGTAGACTTGTCTCATGGCAGTGTAAGAAGCAAACAAGTGTAGCAAATTCAACAACTGAAGCTGAATACATAGCTGCTGCAACTTGCTCTAGTCAAGTTCTATGGCTTCAAAACCAACTCCTTGATTATGGGTACAATTTCTTAAACACTGTTATTCATATTGATAATAGTAGTACAATTTGTATTATTAATGATAATAGTAGTACAATTTGTATTATTAAAAATCCAGTGCAACATTCTAAAACAAAACACATTGAAATTAGACATCACTTTATAAGAGACTGCAATGAGAAAAGATTAATTCAAGTTCTTAAAATTGCTTCAGAACATAATTTTGCAGATCTGCTAACAAAAGCTTTTGATGTTTCAAGGTTTCAGTACTTGGTAGCAAGTATTGGAATGCTTAATCTTTAAATTTTCAATATGAT
This sequence comes from Artemisia tridentata subsp. tridentata, assembly GCA_021014915.2. NCBI lineage: Eukaryota > Viridiplantae > Streptophyta > Magnoliopsida > Asterales > Asteraceae > Artemisia > Artemisia tridentata. Next base: position 82,078,265 of record CP139505.1, read on the forward strand.
GTGTTTTTGTAAATAAATTTTTGTTGTTGCTACTGATTCATAAAGTACTGCTAATATATCATAAGGTACTGCTAAAGCACACAAGGTGCTGCTAGTACAAATGAAAATTGTGTTATTCATATAGTTGGTCTTATGATTATACTAATGCAAGACAAGTACTTTGTACATTGTTCTTTTGGTTTTAGACTAACAATTTCAGGTATGAATATGTAAACACAAAGGATGTTTCAAGTGAAATGGAAACAGCAGAATTGAGATATTAGCTGCTGACCATAATAGGTTTATGATGGACTGAGTTTGGGACTTTAAAGCTCCTTAAAACTTCTTTCTTGAAATCTAGTTATGATATTTCACATTGAATTGATGACTTAGTTGATCAGATAGTAACTGATACAACACACTTTCTATCATTTTATACTTTTAAGTATAATGTGCAAGTCTGAGGACATCTGATAGAAAGAACAGCTAGTAAAAGTGAATTTAACACTTGTGTTAAAGGCAACAATTACTATGAGCTGGAAACCCTGTCAGGAAAGCTCTTTGAATGAGTTTATCTGCACACAGGCAGTTAGTGATAACTGAAAAATATTGGTTCTCACACAACCAGAGGTTGCTTTAAACCGAAATGCTAATTAAGTGTCTGTTATACACTTGATTCCTTCAAAATGGTTGAAAGTAGTATGATTTTTCAATTCTAAAATCATGAACATACTACTAAGTCAAATGTTTTCTTAAAAGGATTTTCAAGGATTCACAAAAACCATCCATTGATGGATCATGAATCGAAATGTCCACTGATTCACCTCTCATAGGAGTTAACACACCTAGAAGTGATGAGGGCAGTAACTTAAACTCTTAAGGAATTGATGGCAACATGTACAATATTGTCTGAAAACAAGTTCAAACTGATAGATCAGGTGATATGAAGAGAAGTTCTTTAGTACATAGTGAGATCTTCCAAACAAGGGGAGGATGAAACAAAAGTTATTTGCTTCAGGGGAGGTAACAATCTCAGGGGAGGAAATAATGGCCCAGAAAAGGAAGATAATCCAATAAAAGGAAGGAGAAGACAAGAGCATACAAGATGATGAGGAGGTTGAAAATGACAAGAACATTCCAAAGGAGAAAGTTCTATCTAGATCAAACGAAGAAAAGTTTCAATTTCACTTCAAAGACATGCTGGTTAGATGATTTCACTTGTTGAAACAAGCATCCAAGATACACAGCATCATTGTCTCTTATAATTCCTCCATCCAAGGAAATTGCACCATCTTTTAGTCCAAGATTGGTTCAATATGTTTTGATATTGCTAAAGTCAAAGAAGAGCAAAGTAGATGAATTACTTAGAAGATATTCAATCTTGAAGAACATAAGTGTTTGAAAGATCTTCAATCCAAGATTTAATTCAGAAACATGTTTGAAAGGATTCACATGTTTAGGGGAGGATTGTTGGGAATTAAATATTCAAGATGTTTAATATCGGATTCTACTCTAAGTATAATTCTGCTGATAGTGCAAAATGGTTTCTGCTGATGATGTTGATTCTACTGATAGAGCATTTCACTCTGCTGATAGGCTTAACAACTCTGCTGATGACTCTGCTGATGATTCTGCTGATAGCGAAAGATTGTTCCTGCTGATAGTGAACAACTCTGCTGATGAAAGGATAAGATCGAAGAGATATTTATTGTATTTTGGTCAACAATATACGGTAGATAATATCTTACTCCATGTGCTTAGTTAACAAGTTGTATACATAGATACATGTTGTATCTGATGTTCTGACACTCAATAGGATAAGTTAACCAAGTAAGTCGGTCAAGACTTTAAGCAATTTGTAAAGATCTTTTGATTATAAAAGAGATCTTAGACTAGTGATATTTAGTGTGTGTAAAAAGTACGTGTATTAAGAGTTAGTCCATGCATACGTTAGAACATGCATAACTGTTAGAACAAACACAAATATATCACAAGTGATAGAAACATAAGATTCAAGGTTGTAACCCTAGTGATATTTCAAGGTCACTCGTATTATTATCTTTAATAATATTGAATCGTTTAGTGATAATCTTTATGTGTTCATTGTTAACTAACAAACATAAACAATTCTATTTCCATAACATACACAACCTTCTAAGTTTGGTTGATTGAATTCCGCGCACTTAATCATTTTAACACAACATATCATACACACAAAGTTAGAGGGTTTAACCACCTTAATCGTGTGTCAAGTCATTCCTGGCAATTCCCTTCAATCTTACTTTTTTACAGGAATATGGAGTGTATTTATAGATTATGTAACTATCATTTTTGTTTTTTTCATTGTTTTGACTTTTGAGGTTTATTTTAAGTTAATGATAGTGAATCTCGTTTTTCGAGGGCTAACAACCAATAAGAGGTGTGTTTGCAATTTAATCAAGGATTTGACCAATCAGCAATCAACACCGGGCAATTGGTTAAGTTAATGATAGTGAATCTCGTTTTTCGAGGGCTAACAACCAATCAAAGGTGTGTTTGCAATTTAATCAAGGACTTCACCAATCAGAAATCGACACTGGGCAATTGGTTCACGATTTTTGAGGGACCCAATTTTGGGTTTTAGTATATACTGGTAATATAATTACTTGAGGTTACAGACACAATTATGTTGGTAAAGAAAAAAATACTTTGAAAGAAAAATATTACAGTATATGAATAAGGTCATCCTACTTTTATATTGTTGAAATATACAGCACAGCAAAGTAAAATTATTCAAAACAACAACTAATAATAAGTACATTAGTAGCATAGTTGGACGATATTCTGTATACTCATATTTATACTAGCAGGGTACCAGCGCAATACGACGGCGGTTACCCTGTGATTATATTTTGCGGCGAGCAAATATTATTCCGGCTCAAATAAGTAGATAATTAGAAAGAGATTGGTCCATCCAAAACTGACAAATGTGTATATCAGTAACTTTTCTTCAGTTTTATATATTACAAGTATTGATATGGTGGTTACACATTTTTGTCCCATTAAATCACTTATGTGATCATTAATATGACGGTTACAAATTTTGAGGTTACAAGTATTGATTAAGTTTTGAAATCCTTCCATAACAAGCAAGTTTAAGAGTCTAAATTTTTAAGCCTTGCTAATTATGGAATAGTCCAAAATGCTTTATATATAAGTAAAGATTATAGAAAAGTTCATTTGCTTACTCTAATTTTGGTGCTTACTGAGGGACAAATCCTCACCATCCATTTAGTTTGATCTAATGGTGGGGATTAAACCTAAGATTTAATATGCTTAACCTTAATTCTCCCAACTATATAAAGCCTTTTTTTTTCCCCTCATTTTTTACACACACTTCGTGTATGTTTTCTCCCAACCTACTCTCATCAATTCCCTCCAAAAACACTTTCTTTGACTATCACCATTCTGATCATCATCATCATTACGATCATCATCTCATCTTCACTTTATCCTGAGCTTATTATATTGACGTGTGTTTAGACTTTACATAGTGATCTGGATAATTGAATAACTGATATCTTATTTAAGTCAACCATATTATGGGTTCATCTTTTCTCACACGCTTTTGGTATGTGTTGTGCATGATCATTGAACCATGTATCATCCTAGAGGGTATACTTTTGTTCGATACACCAAGCTGTATGATAAAGTGAAGAACCACTGCTAAACACATCATGGCATCAAAATCTTCTTCAAACATATTGGATATTGTTGCGGTTGACAATGTTGTTGAATCGGTTGATAATTATGTGGATCAAGTTGTTAACATTTCTTCTTATCAAGTTGCACGCCAAATGTTTGATGAAATATGTGAGTGAAAAATATTTGATAATCTTGTTATCTACTCCTGTAATTTTGCTTATTAATTAAGATGTTAGTTGAATTTTTGTTTTTAACTTCATTGGAATGCTGTTTTTATGTCTGATTGTTGTTTTGAATCTGCTCTGTATCATATGTGTAGTATCACCAGTGATATTTGAACTTTAAGTTATTGATAAGTTGATCATTATAGTGTAATATTGCTTATTATTTAAGCTGTTAGTTTGAACAGTTTAAATAGGTTGATTCTATGTCGACACATATTTTGTGTGCTCATGAATTGTAATGTCGTACATATCCCAGAACAATATATATTGATGCGTTGGAAGAAAGATTTAATTCCACCTGATTTGAGGAAGAAAAAATTGTTATTTGTGAGAAGAATGAAATTATCAAGAGGCTTGCAAGTGAGACATCTACTTTAGTAGAGTGTGTGTACATATATTAAACAATAATTATTCTATGTTTGATGAGTTTGAACAAGTGTTTGAGGATAGAATTTGTATTCTATTTTGATTTTTCAAAGATTTAAATGGATGTTAAATTACTTTCAATTTTACAATAGTTTTTACTTTTATGTACCACTTGTGATATTACACTTTAAAGGTAAAGAAAAGTGTTTAAGTTTCAGGCCGCAAGCTAAGCTTGCGATAAATATGACAAGTGATGTTTATCAATGGTGATAAAACACATATGATACAGAGCACTTGTAATATTAGATGATATGCATTTTATTATCATAGTTAAGTTGTTAGTTTAAATAGCTTAACAGGTTGATTTTGCTTTAAACAGATATTAAAGTTGAAACATTTTGTACTTTATTAAAAAAAATTATATCACTGTCAATTACATATACCAAATATGTATAAAAAAGAAACAAAACAAAGAAAATAAAAATTTGACATATTCTCATAATCAACCCAAGTGTCGCATCACTTTTAACAGAATATCACAAGTGATATAAACATCTGAATAAACCCACGTGTGGCAATCACATTTAAAAGAATATCACAAGTGATAGCATATACAAAAACTGTATAAATCATAAAAATCCTCATAAAAATTTATTCCAAACTATTTAGCTAAGTTTTAAAAGTATTGAAAATGTATGAATCACAAGTGATAAAAAAAATCAGCTTCAAATTCCGACTTAGCTCTTTGAGCTTATGTACAAAAGATGTTGGTCCGATATATTTTTTCAAAACCATTAGTTGTATGGACAAGAGTTTGAGCAAATGAAAATAACAAATTTTCATTAGAAATAAGATAATGTTTACACAATATTGACATGAGCTAACTAATAATACCCATTTGTACATTACGCCTGTATTAGTCTCACTTAGTTGTTAAGGTGAAGGCTTTACGAGGGATAGTTGTGGAATACTATCCCTAGTAATGACAAATGTTACTCTTCAAGTTATGTATAGGAAGATTCCACTTAGAAGAAGAGGAATATTCTAGTGGTGGAATCAATTACTTATCACTACTACTAACCTCCCTTTATATACTAGGGAGATACATTCTTGATACTTACAAGAGAATAGTGATATATAAACTAGAATCAAACTAGAAGTAAGGTACACGTGCACTTGTGTGGCTAGGGTTGTTTTACTGTGCTGACAATTTTTGTACATGCAAGTTGTTTTCCCTGCTCTCGATGAGTCCTTATCTTCCCAAGGGATTTCCCGCTCTGCCTTATCTTAAATTACTCCCGCCTAAGCGTGTCTGAAAACTTCAGCAAGATCATTTTTCATACTTAGCAAGTATCTTTTATACTATAAGTGTATCTGATCAGTGTAACTGGTTCTTCTGGATGGCTTAATGTAGCAACCGGCATTTTTAGGGCAATACTTATTTATAAAACTCGAAACCAGTTGCGGCAGACGATAATTGCTCCAAACCTATTTGTGACAACTGGTAATTTCAGGAACATTTTAAGTTACTGCATTTCGTTTTAAAATAAATATTTTATCACTAGGAATTAGGCTATATGTAGTCCACAATGCTCCAGTACCTTGCTCCTACTCCGATTCACAATTTTAAACTCTAAAACAATTTCCTTTTCTTAAATTACTTACTGTTGTCAATTCAACAAACTATATTCGTAATTCAAAAATTTAACACCCGATATACCCAATTCTCTCAACGGTTATTTCTAATGTATTTTTATACTTCCAAAAAGATTACAAAAGTTCCTAAAATTTTTCCTTACGCCTAAGGTAAATTCTTTATATCTTACGTTTAATTACGTGCAACTTTCGTTAACCACCAAACCAACAACCAATACCTATTTTTAATACCCAATACATACAACATATACACTCTTGTATCAAAACAAGTTTTCTACACCAACAATACCACATATGCCCCCCCCCCCCCAATTGTCTTAAAATTATTTGCTAGACAAAAAATAACACAACATTTATTAGCCAACAATTGTCATTAAAACAAGGAGTGTACAAACATTTTGGAGGCTTGAACAAGCTTATGTCCCCCCTCCATAAATTTCGGTCAAAGGAAGACCAAAGACCAAGACTTTTGACCAAGTGTTGAATTACCAAAATACCCTTTTTAGTAAATTACCAAATCGCCCCTCCTTGCACTATAATTAGAGATGAGATCTAGCCCATTTTCTTTTGCACATTTTCACCTAGAAAACCTCTTTTGCTATTCTTGTGGTTCGGCCAAATTTTAAAGAAAGAAGGAGAAGCCTTGTTGTGGTTAAGATCAAGCATACTTAGGGCATTCTAGCAAGGATTTGGAGCATTGATCTTGAAGTTAACCAAGTTTTTTATAACTCACATCTCACTAACCACTTTTGTAAGTAATCTTACAAAAAAAAAATCATGTTTTCTTTATGTCATATTGCTAGTCAAGTAGATATACTTAGTTATCACTTGGTACATGTTGATAAAGTTTTACATTTACAATGATCCTTTAACAAAAGATTATGTTTTGAACAAGTTTTTGTTACAAGAAAACTAGCTAGCAAAAATCTTCACAAGAAAGTGATGAAAACAGTATATATATACTTATATAATATATATATATATATATATATATATAGTGGGGCTTTATTTTCAGAACCCTGTTAAGTGCGGGAACTGCGAGAACTCTTCTAGACCAATAAGATTTTTTTAAATATTAAAGATTATTATTTAATCATAAGGGTATTTTAGTAAAATACAATTTTTATATTATTTTCGAATTTTTTATTAAATCCCGTTTTCCTAAATTTTCGGTTTTTTTTTTTTTTTTTTTTTTTTTTTTTTTTTTTTTTTTTTTTTAATAGGTGCATGCATGTTTTTTAAATAATGTAAATTTAAATATGTTTCTATAATGTAATTGTTCTCATTTTTTATCAACCTATCAATATTTTTGTCTAACCATTATTTTTTAAGAAGTTTGAAACACAAATCAAAGAAAATAAATCATTATAAAAGAAAAAAAATAAGATTCATATACTTAAATGTTACATTCCACTTAATTACAAGAACATAAAACACGTATGCAATAATCCTATATCTTCAAAAATCACAAATTATCTTCATGTATATTTTTGTTCATCCACTTCTCGGTCTTCAATGATATCGTCATCTTCATCAATCTGAAACAAGCATGCACAAAAACAATTAAACCATAAACAAATAAGAAATAAAAAATAATCCTAACAACTATTATAATGCATATGCACAATCTTGTATAACATGTATGTTCTATGAAAACAAAAATGTGTACCGAATAACATGTATGTTAATAACATGAAAAACAGCCATGTTCAATGTAAAAACAAGTATGTTCAATGAATAACATGTATTTTCTATGAAAACTAAAATGTGTACTGAAAAACAAGTATGTTCACCGAAAAAACATGTATTATCTACACATGAAAAACAGCCATGTTCAATGTAAAAAACAAGTATGTTCACTGAAAAACGAGTATGTTCATAAAAAAAACAAGTATGTTCAAACACGAAGTCCAAGTTTAATCTAGACATGTATAATCTAGACATGAAAAAACAAATATGTTCACAGCAACATGGTTCACTCATAAAGGTAAACACATCTCCAAAAAAATTGTTTCATCATGTGATGATAATAATAACCATACGAGGTAATTGATATTAATTGATTTCCTATGCATTGACCAATAACCACAATCCTCCACGTAACCAATCAAACCCCACGATCAATTCATCCCTCACAGATCCACGTATAATTTGACCAAAACCACAAGCGACAACCAATTATTTAATTGGTACGAGAATATATCAGCCAATTTAATGAATTGATAATAATACGAGGTGTGTACCTTTATTGCTTATGTCGCCAAGAATATTACAACATAATCACAGTAGCAGCACAAATACCGAAACCCTTTTCTTCAGATCTGCATCATATCAACAAATAAAAACGTCCGATCATTATACCTGCTCCAGATCTGCTCTTCTTTGATCGAATCTGATCCATCTTCAAAACTGCTCTTTATTAATTTTTTTACCCCTTCACAATTAAATCACCATATTTTAATTTACAAAGATCATCTTCAAAACGTCCGATCGGTTGAACAATTATGCTGTAAACACAGATCTCATCAAATAAAAACAATAGAAGTTGCAGTGTGGTGATTTGATTTAAGGATAAAGAATGTGCAGCATTTTTTTTGAAGAGTGCGGCGTTTTTTTTTATTAGGGTAGAGTGATAAATGTGGATGTTAGTGGGACGGTTTTGTAGAGAGGGGAGATGAAATTCCACTACTACCCTTTTTTTTATTTAAGGATTAATATTTAGTTTTTGATTTATTACAATTATGCCATACATCATCTTGGCCATTGATCTACTTATCCAACGGTTTAAAGGAGGTTCTCGCAGTTCCCGCACTTAACAGGGTTCTGAAAATAAAGATACACTATATATATATATATATATATATATATATATATATATATATATATATATATATATATATATATATATATATATATATATATATATATATATATATATATATATATATATATATAATACATATATATATATATATATATATATATATATATACTGGTATGTTAGTAAACTTGTAGATTTAAACATTGTTGATGATTATTACATGGACCTTAGAATAATATTGAGTTTATGGTTAAGATCATTATCATTATGTTGAGAAGTGATGGAGGAACTAGGATTAGAATTGAAGTTGTGGTTAAGTGGTTAAAATGACTAGAAGATTTGTAAAAATAGTTTGACATTCTTAAAAAGAGACTCTGTCCCGTTTTGATAAAAATAGCAAACTCAGTAAATTAGTAACTATTTTAGGCTAGAAATATAGAAAATAGACTCAATAACGAAAACGTAGCCGCTTGAATGAGTTAAAACGGGCTTGTAACGAAAAAGATACGATAGTTTCAATTTTTGCGACGAAAACATTATTTTCAAAAAATAGTTGAATCTGTCCAGAATTTTTGAGAGATGAAAACTGATGCTAAATGGTATCTAGACTAGCCGAGACCTTAGAAATCCGATAGTACACTTAAATACCTTCGTGGGGATAGGTCAAACTTAAGAAACGAAGCTACGACGCAAAAGTTATGGCCTAACAAAGATTTATGTCAATATATAAGTTGACAGCCTATTATTTTTCTCTATTAGAAAGCTGATAAAATGTGTAAAATGGATTTTTGGACCTTTTGGATTACATTTCGACTAAAATAACGTAAACGGAAATGGTAGAACATTATATATACTTATTAGGCGCGTTAGAAATTTTTGGAATACTTATTAACATGACGACTAAAATTGGATCGTGAGATAAACAAGTTACGTTTTCTAAAGTGGAAATTTTCTAAATAAATGATCAAATTGACGCAACTATCTTTTGACAACAAATATTGCGACAAAATGTACAAGTGATAAAGTAGAGTATGAACTTGCGTGCATGACATTGTTTTCAAACCTAAGACATATGTGTTATTTAGGTCGCGATTAGAGTTATCGAGCTTAATTTACCGTTTTCCAATTTACCAATCGAAATGTGCCTTTGCTAAGGTGAGTTCTTGTAGCCGCACTTTTAACGTGTTTTACCTTGGGGTGGAAATGGTACAAATGGTTTCAAACATTTTTATGCTGTGAACTACTGTTTTACATGATTTTGGACATACGTGTGATGATGCGATTATATGCTGTGACGTGTTTTGTTTTGTGCGACCATGACTGCGCAACTGTTAACTCTCTGCGAAGGGCCCACAGGTTATAGGTTCAGTTGGTGTAACTGTTAACTCTCTGTTGAGAGCCTACGTGTTTATAGATCTATCGAGGTAGCTCCCTACATGATATTGGTTATGATTATGATGGACATTATAGGTTCAGTTGGCGTGACACTATTACTGTTTGGATAACATGCTTGTAATTGGTATTCATGTGCACTATTGTCCTATGTTATATTTCACAGCTCAATGGTTTTACTTTTAAACCTACGAGCCCACCAACATTATGTTGACGTTTTCTAGTACCATTTTCAGGTGGATCATTACTAAAGTATTTGAAGGCACATTTATCGGAGCCAGACTACTTGATACCTATTACTATGTTTGTCAAGATTTCAAGATTTCAAATGAGACATGTTTCCCTTTTAAATTTGGTCGAAGAATGTTTTGTAAACTATTACTGAAATAATTGTAATGTATGAATCTATGATGTTATGCAATGTGCCTTTCTCAGTTACATCCCGTGTTTCCGCCTTTGACGAGGTGTGACAGAATGGTATCAGAGCCTAAGGTTATAGAGAATGCCGGTTTTTCAAAAATAAAACCTCAACTATAACCAGATTAAAGTTTTTATAAAACCCCAAACATGGTACGAGTCGATTAGCCCGAGCATTCCATCATTTTTCCTAAATTACGCATAGCCTGATCAACTATGCTTAATTCAGGAGCGATCATGGGATGATGGGGGTAGTTACCTTGGATCATGTTTGGTTGGAGTCGGAGTCTAGATCACTTGAAAATGCGTTGGCCTATGTGTGTGCATTTACCTTACGTGTTATGTGTATCTGTGGTAATGCTACTTGCCTTCTATGTGCTGAAGCTTTTAGCTTCTAGGACAATATATTAGCTTGCAATTGTGTACCTAAGTGTTTTGATTTGATTTGATATTGTGTGACGTGATCCGATATGTTATGATGTGTGTTGAGCTGAGTTGATACGACATGGTTTAATTTGGTTAAGCTAGGGTATTTCCCGTACCATTCCCTATACTCGTGCGTTTGATATTATTTATCCTTATACGCAAACAAAACTCATACTATATATTTTGCTACATATATAGCGATATATTATTTTGAAAACGTTACCTTGGGTAGACTATTTTGGATACGTTATTTTGGATACGCTATACAATTTTGAATACTATTTTGAAAGGTCAACATTGGTTTCGCTATATTGAAAACGCATTATATTGATATGCTATTTTGAGAACTATTTTTGGGACATATTATTTTGGAAACAATATTTTGAGAATTTGTTTATCATCAAAGACGTTAAGCCTTTTAACGACATTTAACTTAATTTCATGACAGTTCTTGTTTGATGAGTTGTGAAATTAAGTTAAGTTTAAATCGTTACTCGGTTTAATGTTATAGATGGTTGATAATTTTGTACTATTTGAAAACGATTTTGGATAAAAGATTTTATGGTATTGCCTTATGCCGTTATGTCATATGCCTTGTCACCCCACACCACTCCCTTTATTAGCAAGCCTGAACACACCACATTATAAGCCGATGAGTCGGCTAACACCATTAGTTGACTTAGGAAGCAAACCACCAATTAAAATGGACACATTAATGGTTTTGTCGTAAGATTAGAACATTGGAGACTACAAGTGAGGTAATAGGACTCATGAGAAGCAGTGACGTGTTAATTGAGTTGTTTGTGTTGACCATGAAAGCGAGGTTCGTCTTAGTGTTCGTGTTCCAGAGATGGTACTGATTTTGATAATTTAAATTCTGTTTGTCAAAATTTTTGGTGCAAATGAAAGAATTTCTTGCGAACGTTATAAAGGAGGATGAACTGGTAATCCTTGTTAATTGGACTGTGTTATGATGTTTCTTGTAAACAAAAATTTGGTTGACAGTCAAAACTGTTTTAGAATGTTTGAAATAAATTTGTGATTTCAAACGGTTGGATTGTTTTAGTATAAAAATCATTTCAAATGGTTGTCCAAACGTCAAATTCTTTTTTTTGAAAATCAAAAATCTAAACCATATATGAAAAACCGTTATTTTTCAAATTACAAATTGTGCAAACCTATCTTTTCACATGAATTAGCCATCACAAAATTTCAAACAAAGTTGCGCCAAAATACACTAATGGTCAAAATTTTATAATGTCTTACTCAAATAAATGCTGTTAACAACTTCAAAGACCATGCCTCCAAGAGGAAACACGTACCATTAATGGACATACCTCGGGAACTATCATAATGCTTACATAATATGCGACCTTAGAAGTGAATCGAACACCTCTGTCCGTAACGGTCAGTAGCGATGCGTCGTGCCTTGACGCTATTCCTTCGAAGTGCAACCTTCCTACCATCCCAGAAGATAAGACTCTCGGGTTGATCGAAGTGCGTTAGATTAAACGGTCAGTGTGCAATTACTTAAAGAGACAACGTGGCCTTTTGGAGTCTTAGTCACATTGGTACATGACTTCGCTCTTACAATTGGATATCAAGAAGTTGCACAGATCATAAGACCTTTGGCTTTCACTTGTAACCAGATCTCTCGATGTAGCATTCACTTGGCAACAATTTTGAGTCGTTATTGTTAATACAAATATCGTCCTAAAAACACTATTTATATTTTACGATCTTTGCTTAGTTTTGTTAATGACAATTACAAAGTATATCTTTAAGCAAAGCATAAATAAGATTAAGTCTTTTACATTTATAGTGATATGCGTTTTACAAACACATTTCATATCACAAAGTTCCTTATAAATGACATATACAAGTTTACATGTTTATTTCTTAAAATGGAAACTTTATTAGTTTAATATTAGGATGACATCATGGCATGCATCATCTACACAATCTTGGTAAGATTTTGTGATATTTTGTTTAGATCTTCAAGCCAAAGTGTTTACATTTGAAGATATGGAAAGATATGGCAAGATTTGGAGAGATTTGGAGATCTCTTAGCTGGCCTGACACGGCGGAACCAATTGGTTCAACGGACGGATCCAATTTAAGGGATCCGTCGGATCCGTGGACTGTTCATCAGCTTTGCCTATAAATAGCAAGCTGATCATTTGGCCAATTCATCACTTACATAGCTTAAATTAGATATCCTTTCATTTGCATATCACTAACCCTTAGTTTACTAACATTTCATAGATCTTTCCTTTTGTAGCAAAGAAGATCTCAACACATAAGGAGTAACAGTCTGTTATTACCTTCTAACATAGAGTCTGTGTGTTCTTGAATTAGTCACACATCATAGTTAGCATCATTCATACAGTAGAGTCCGGTTAGTGTTTTAGTCCTCAAAACACATAGAGTGATCGGGAGTGGTTGTACCCTTGTAAAGAACCAAACGGGAGTGGTTGTACCCTTGTAAAGAACTCGACATCTAGCTTAGTGTCGGTAATCATTTAGGCGACGTCAGGTTGGTTCTTCCTTTAACAAGAACCCGGTATTTAGCTTTGTACCGGAAAAAGGTGTAAGCGACGTGTATTAAGGTTTTCTCCGCCGAGAAGGGAGCTTTGTTTCTTAGTGAAGAATAACTCTCGAGTTAGAGGCTCGAGGAGTGGAGTAGGGCAAGGATAAGAGTCCTTGTAGCCGAACCACTATAAACAACCGTGTTATGTGGTTTGATCTTTCCTCTCTTTACTTATTTACTTATATTGTTTGTTTGTGTGATTGATTGTTTACTTCACTTTGAAATTACGATAAGTAACAAAGCGAATTAATTTTAAATGGTAAAACTATTCAACCCCCCTTCTAGTTTTCCACAATTGGTATCAGAGCAGTGTTACTCAAGATTTTCAAAATATATTGTATTTTAAAAACTTGAAAAGATCATGGATTTTGAAAACTTTAAAGAAGGGCAGTCTATGCAAAGACCACCACTATTTGAACCAAATTGTTTCATATATTGGAAAAAATCGCTTTGAGACATATGTGAAGTCAAAGGACATAGATCTGTGGTATATTATTGTAGAGGGTGATTACAAACCCATAAGTAGTGATATTTCAGGTGGTCGGGATATAGGTACTTCTTTTATTCGTCACAGTGATGAACAAAAGAAGTTGATTGCCAAAAATAATGAAGCCAAAATGATGCTTTACAACTCTTTACCTAAGAAAGAATATGAAAGAGTTTTTATGTGTAAAACGGCTAAAGATATTTGGCAATCACTTATTATCACTCATCAAGGGAACTCACAAGTCAAAGATAACAAAATTGATATTCTTGTTCAACAATATGAACAATTTGTTATCTCTAAAGATGAGACCATTGATAGTGCTTTTGCTTGGTTTAGGGTGTGTTTGGCAAAAAGTGCTGGTGCTGAAAATTATAATCTCCAAGATTTTCTGAAAAGTTCCTGTGAGGAGCTTTCTTTTTTAGGAGATTATTTTGCTAGAGTTTCAATAATCTTGCGCAGCCAAACGAGGCTACTTTTTAGATGAGAGCTTATTTTTAAAAAAAAATCTTTAGCTCCCATAATCTACCATAATTTTGCTGCCAAACACACCCTTAATACTATTATTACATCACTTAAAGCACTTGATGAATCTTTTTCTAGTAAGAACTTTGTCAGGAAATTTCTAAGAGCACTCCACCCGAAATGGAGAGCAAAGGTGACAGCCATTGAAGAATCTAATGATCTTTCAAGAATGACACTGGATGAGCTCAATGGAAATCTCAAAGTTCATGAGATGGTAATGGAAAATGATTTAGAAATAGTCAAAGGCAAAAAGGAGAAGTCCATTGCCTTGAAAGCTAGGGTAGAATCAAGTAGTGATGCAGAATCTAGTGATAGTAGTGAAGATGAAGAGTATGCCATGGCCGTAAGAGATTTCTAGAAATTCTTTAGAAGACGAGGAAAGTTTGGTAGACCTCCTCATAAAGAAAGGAAATCCTTCCGCACAGACCATGATGATAGGAAAGGAAAGGTAGATAGAAAGTGTTTTAGATGTGGAGACTCTAGTCACTTTATAGGAGAATGTCCAAAGCCTCCAAAGAACAAGTATCAAAGAGCCTTTGTCAGTGGAACTTGGAGTGATAGTGAAGGAGATGACGACGAGCCTAAGAACGACGAAGTTGCTCTAATGGCTCATGACACAGAAGAGGTACATTCTGACTCGTCATACTCTTTTATTAATGATGACACATTAGATATAGAATATAGCAAACTGTGTGAAATCACTCTAGAAATCATAAACAAAAATAAGTTCTTAAAAACCAAAAAGGAATTTTTAGAAAACAAAATTCATCAGTTAAAAGAGAAAGTTATAAGGTTAGAAAGAGGTAAAGGTACATGTGTTTTATGTCAAAAACTAAAAGTTGAAATAAACACTTTAAAATCCACACAGGAGGGTCTTATAAAAAAAAACTCAAAATTCAAAAGGTTTGATAAACACTTAAGTTGTACTGATGACATAATGAAAATGCAAAGAATACCTCATGGTAGTTTCAAACCTGATTTTATGAGAAATGGAAACTTAAGTGACTTTCAGGAACAAACGGTAAAAGAAAAGGAAACTGTTTCAACTATGTCAGAAGCCGACGGATCTGATGAATCCAAAGTTTTGGATCCGCCAGTTGTGCCAAATGGATCCGCCGGTACAGGTTATGAACATAAGGTTCCAAAAACTGACCATACTGAATTTGTTAGAGTCTCTAGAAAACCTAGCACGAGTAAAACTAATAACAAACAAAAATCATTAGTATGTCTAGAAAAAGATCAAAGTAAGTGTAGAATCAAAACAACTGTAGATGAAGGAACCATGCTTAGGAAACAATTCGTGGCAATTTCCTTCGATTATATGCTAGATATTAGTGAGCCATGGTAATGTTGTGTCTAACCCTGATCCGTGTGTAGTATATATATAAATAAATATAGTATCGTGCACACGTGATACTTTGAGAAATGACAAGTCAAACTTGCAAAACCCGTGAATGTGATGTGTTTGATACCGGGCAAGTGATCACCCGGGTCGTGTCCCAACGAGGTGTGAATCGAGGATATCGTTTTAGGTTCGGAATTAAAATGCTTGATGATTTGATTTGGAGATTATTTGGTGTTGTGGTAATTGAAATTAAATAAATAAAAACAGAAATTGAAATAAATGAAAGCGCAAATAAATACGGTAAACACACGAAGCTAAAAACTTGAAATAAATGAAATACTAATCCTAGGGTACAAATGCAAGAAAAACTAATTTTATAAAAGAAAATACTAATCTATAAAAGTCTAGGGGCCAAAATTGTAAAAAATTAAATTTTAAAAATACTAAAACAAAGGCAGGGACTGAATTGCACTTTTCTGAAACTTATTTTAAACTAAAATTGGATTTAAGAAAGACAGGGACCAATTTGGATTAAACTGAAACTAATGGACTGACTTGTAAAAAGGGCAAACTAAAAACGATTTTAGACCAGAAATACCCCAGGTTCGATCCTGGTTAACTTCTAATTTTTTTTAAAACTATTTTTCTTTACTTTTCTACCCAACTGACCTGGGTTCGATTCCCACAAACATCTTTTTCTTATTTATTTATTTTTTTTCTTTGGTTTCTTAACAACAATTCAACAACAACAATTACAACCAACTACAACAACATTAACAGTTGGTGATCTAAATTTTTTACCAACAGCGATAAGCAACAACAATAAATAACAACAATAAACAATAACAACACAACAGCAATATCCAACAGCAGAAAAAACGACAACAAACAATAACAGCAAATTCAACCTTAACTAACAACAACAATAACTAACAACTACAGCAGTATCAACAAAAGAAGCTCGTGTTTCTTTTTTTTTACTAATAACAACAATAATGACCAACAGCAATAAACAACAAAATCTGCTTGTGTTTATTTATTTATTTATTTTTTTTTTTCAACTACCAACTATAAACTACAACAAACAACAAACAGCTGCGACTACAAAACAAACTCAACGAAAATCTAAACGAAGCAATATTTCATCAACACCCCAACAAATGACCAAAAATTCAATCTTAAACTTTCATTAACGCGTTAACTTACAAGATTTAAAGAAAAAGAAACAAGCTGAGTTAAAAAAAATTACAATACTTCAAACAATAACACTAAATTAAAACCTGCGATTAAATTAAAACTAAATAAAAAAATACATTAAAAGAAAAACATACCGAAATTAAACGCTAAAATAAAACCTAGTTACCATAGTAACCTTACTACTCTATTTATACTACTAAGAAATAAAATACTCCGGTCTCCTCTTGTGCTTCTCCCGTGAGAGTAATCCTTTGATAACTTCGATTTGTGCTTTCTTTGACTCTTTCCCAGCCGTAGGATTAAAAAGAAATGATCTTGGCCCTTTATTTTGGTCTTGGCGCCATTAAATCCCACGGATTGATGACATGGAGGTGAAACCCGTGAGTGGGGAGGTATAAGGGGAAGGGTAGCAGAGATGGGAAGTGGAGAAGGTAGTAAAAAAATGAAAGTTTTGGGGAGAGGTGGATAGTGATGGTTTGGCTGTTGGCTGCTTGTGTTTTGGCGGGGTAGGGATTTAGGGTTAGGATTTTATTGTTGATTGGAACATTGACTGGCAATTGGGGATTGACCGTACCCCGCTTTTAGTTTAATTTAAAGTTGGGTCGGTCGGGTTTTTGGTATTGGGCTTGTTGGTTTAGTGGAAGGGATTGGGCCTTGGTTTTAGTATGATAGATGGGTTGGGTAGTTTAGGTGTTGGGTTGGCTGTGGGGTTGTAAGGGTTAAAGTGTGGTATGGGTTTAATTGTTTTTGTGGATCCGGTTATTTGTAGGATTAGGATAGATTTAGGATACAAGGGAATTAATCACAAGGACCATTCTTGCAATTCCTGAATTTTTGAGGACCCATCTTGCACATCTTCC
The DNA here is from genome assembly GCA_021014915.2 of Artemisia tridentata subsp. tridentata. Lineage (NCBI taxonomy): Eukaryota > Viridiplantae > Streptophyta > Magnoliopsida > Asterales > Asteraceae > Artemisia > Artemisia tridentata. The sequence goes on from CP139505.1 coordinate 82,096,231, forward strand.
AAAATACATCAAGGGTGAATCTTGCCATGTTTCCATAATCCAAGAACCAAAATTTCACTTTTCTATCTTTTAAAATTCCCAGGGATTATTTTTGACAGATTTCAAACTTGAGGGACCAAAGATGTAACTTACTCAAACTTTTCACCAAAGGAATAAATATGATAAATTATGATTAAAAAGGACCTTTGGTGATTTTTCTGACAAAACAAATGCTTAGGGACTAGTTTTGACAAGTTTTGAAACTTGAGGGACTGAAACTGCCAATTTTGCAAACTTTGTTCGTTTTTCAACTGTTTTTAAACATTTTGCATTTAAAACACATAAAACACAATCCCTGGGATATTTTCAGTATTTTGATGTATTTCTGAGTGTTTTTGAATGTTTTGGCAGCTCAGATTAGGTAAAAATGATGAGTATTTACACACTCATCAATCCCCACACTAAAACTATTGCTAGTCCCTAGCAATCTTTTATGAAGTTTTAATGGATTTTTCTCTTTACCAGATATCCATCATTTCTGGAGTAGCCAATTGTTTTAGTTCAAGTAAGAACCTTGGTACAATGATAACCAAATGATTTTGAGCAAACCATCAGCTGTCAACGGTTTTGATTTGTCTTTACCAGAAGCCGTTTGCTTCTGGACTAGCCAACTCTTAGATAAATTATCAATATTATCTTTGGTGAGCTGATTACCAATTATGGTTTTTTCACTGCCTTTACCACAAGCCATAATCTTGCGGGCTAGCCACTCTTCATCTTTTTAGGATATGGTGAGTCGAAAACCATACAATTTTCGGCAAATTGCAAGCCATCAACGGATTTGAGACATCTTTACCAAGAGCCGTTTGCTCTTGGATTAGCCAATCCTTTTGTGGGTTAGACATGGCGGACGGATAACCGTTTTATTTCGTTCTAAGTGAGAAAAAAAAAAAAATTTTAAAATTTTGGCTAAAATGGGGGTGCTAGATGGTACATTTGATTAAATTCGCTAGAATTCCCCCCCACACTTAGAACTGAATATTGCCCTCAATATTCAAAGTACCGGTTGTTAAACCAACACTTAGAACGTGAAAGGGAAATATGAATAGCCATTTTATTTTATATACACAATTTTTTTTTTTTTTTTTTTTTTTTTTTTTTTTTTTTTTTTTTTTTTTTTTTTTTTTTTTTTGAAAAATGTTCATATATACAACATGTGGGGCATCTCCCCCACACTAGGGTGGTAGAAAGTAGAAAGAAGTCAGAAATATGGGTGAAAACCCATATGGTGTGCTACTGTTTTTGTTAACCGAGTCGCTAGCTTGACTCGACCCCGAATTCATTTGTCCATGGGGAAGCAAGTGGAAACCAATCTCAATCGGACTTTCATTCAAATTGTTTGGATAAACATTTGAACATGAGAAAGTTCCACACCGATGAGATAAAACCCGCGGTATTTCAATAGAAGGAACTATTAAGGGTGATACCGGGGTCAAATATGGTGTCCTCATTCCCGTAGGAGAAAAGGGAAAGAGCAATCACACCATATGTGATGAAGAGAAGCAAGATTTTTATTATGATCATGTAAAACTCTTCATCATCAGAAGCATCATCAGCTTCAACGGGAGGGAGGGTTGGGATACAATCTTCAAGAAGTAAATCTTTCAACACACCTCCCCCCACACTAGAATCATCCTCCAGATCAAAGTAGAAATGATCATATTCAGGAGGAGATATCATATGAGGGAGTTCAACCGAGAACTCCTCATGATATCGATCATTTTCATCAAAATGAAATACATCATACTCGGGAAGAGACATATAAGAATGGGGGGTGGTATTTACACTTCCCGTCTCTTCCAAATGATCGATATCAAAACGAAAGGCTTCATAAGCCGAGAGTGAATAATCCGGATGAGGAGTGGGATTGCCACTTCTCTCCTCTTGATCATTAAACACAAAACTCTCAAATTCGGGAAAAGCATCCTCGAGCTCGAGCTCGGAAGGATAAGACGGCTTTTCCACAACAACATCATCCTTTGGGGGGAGAGCAAACAATGGTTCATCAAAAATCATTTTTTCTAAAATCGGACCATCTCCCCCCGGATCAACATCGGGCTCAACAATTTGAGCATCAAACAAGAAGACCTCGAACTCTTCCTTAGAAATATCACTTTCCTCAAACGGAGGAGAAGTATAGGAGGAGTCGGAAATGAGTGATGCGGAAGTAAGAGTAAGATTTTTGGCAATATCAATTCGACAAACCGATTCTGAAGGTGGGGCAAGTGGTGTGCTCTTAGAGCTAGCAGTTTTTACCACTTCCGTTGTATCCTCCAATTCGTGTTCATCGTAATCAAAAACACTCTTAACTTCCGCATTACAACTTTTGAACCATTCACTTGAACCAGGGGTTATGTTCGTTGCTTTGAGCTTAGCACGATGTTGTGCAACACTTTTGACCGCAAATCTTGAAAGTTTCGAATCAATTTTTTCAGATTTTTGATCAATAGTAGCAACGTTGCATTTAGACCCCTGATTAATGTTAAACGTGATCTCTTCATTCTCAACACGAATGGTCAATTCTTCGGCGAACACGTCAATGAGAGCACGACTCGTTCTTAGAAAAGCTCTACCCAAAATGAGTGGAACTCGAGGATCGGCATCAAAATCTACTACAACAAAATCAGTAGGAAAGTGAAACTTTCCTACTTTCACCACAACATCCTCGGCTATTCCAAGCGGATGAGTTATAGTACGATCCGCGAGCTCGAGTGTCATGCGAGTAGATGCAAGCTCCGGAAGAGATAATTTCTTCCATATCGAGAGTGGCATAAGGTTAATGCTCGCGCCAAGATCGGCCAAGGCAGGGCATTGAACCATCCCCGAGAAATCACATGGGATTAAAAACTTGCCGGGGTCTCCGAGCTTTTCGGGAAGCTTTTTGAGAACCGCCGAGCATTGCTCATTAAGTGGGGTTTTTGCCATCTCAGTCATCTTATCTTTGTTGCTTAGCAAACTTTTGAGTGTAGATGCAAATTTGGGCATGAGAACGAGAGCATCTGCAAAGCTTATGTCAAAATGCAACTCATTGAAGATTTGGAAGAATTTTTCCATTTGTTGATTGTTTTTCTCTTTAAGCTTTTGATCATTAAGCCTTGAAGGATATGGAATTGAAGGCTTAGAATTTGTCTTCGGAACATCGGGTTCCGGAATTGGAGTTTGGACCACCGAAGGTTGGACGTGTGCGGTACTTTGTGGGCTTGAAAATTGCACCTTGTCCGTTGTCACCTTGGCATCCCGATTCACCTCCCCCGGTGGAGGGGGCATAGGAGTCGAGGGTCCATTATGTGTTTTACCACTTCGAGTGGCGACAGCTTTTAATTCACCCTTCGGGTTAGGAATGGTATTTCCCGGAAGAGTTCCCGAAGTTGAACCTTGATTCATCGAACTCATGAGACTGGCAAACATGTTCTCAATTTTGCTTTGAGATTGATCAATTTTGTAGTGGGTATTTCTAAGCTCACTTTTAAGCTCTTGACCCTGTTTTGACATTGAGGTTTGAAAATCATTTTTCAAAGTGATGATTTGATTTTGCATTGACCTCATGTTGGCCTCATTTAACTTGATGTAGTTAGCAAGTTCATTTGAGGAACCAACGGGGGCTTGGTAATGAGAAGCTTGAAAGCCTTGATTGAAATTACCCCCTTGGGTCGGGTATTGATTGATCGGGGCTTGAAGTTGATTTTGAACATTTTGCCCTCTCGGTTGGTTTTGATTGAATCTATTTGGATTGTTGGGTTGAGAAAATCCGGGTGGTCCATTTTGATTGTTAGCACGATAGTTTGGGTCAACTTGAGGACGGTATTGATTACCTCCTTGATTGAGAGACCCGGATACCGCATTGACATCACAATGACTACCATCGGTGGCAGTACAATTGTAATATGCATGAGGACCACCACAAGTGACACAAGTTTCTTCCACCGCTTTGACTTGAGTGGGTGAAGAAGTTTGTGGGGAAGATTGTTTCTTATGCTTGGAAAGAACCAAAGCTTGAATAGCCTCCGTGAGTTTGTCAATCTTAGCATCGGTGCTAGAAGAACTCACGGGAGATGAAGTAGAAGGTGAAGCATTCACTTGAGAAACAACTTGCTTGCTTCGTGAAGTACGAACCTTAGACTTATTTTCAATGATGGCTAAAGCATCTTTAGTCGTCCGATACAAGAGATTACCACCGGCGGCGGCATTTAGAGAGTCTTGATCGGAATGGTTCAAACCATTATAGAAGGTATCGAGTTGATGTAACTCGGAGAAACCATGGTGAGGACATTTGCGGAGTAATTCTTTAAAACGGTCCCACGCTTCACTAAAGGATTCATCAAATTTTTGAGTGAATTTGGTGATTTCATTTTTAAGAGCTGTGGTTTTTGATGGAGGAAAGAATTCATTCACAAATTTTGACACCAAATCTTCCCATGTCAAAATAGAACGAGGGGGTTGTTTTTCTAGCCAAGTCCGGGCCGACCCCTCGAGAGAGAAAGGAAAAAGAAGCAATTTGATTGCATCTTGTGGTACATTTCGGTATTTGATGGTAGAGGTGATCTTGTTAAACCATCGAATGTGGGAATGAGGATCGTCCCTCTCAAATCCGAAATATTGACTCGAAGTTACTAAGGATAGCAACCCGGTCTTAAGCTCAAAGCTATCGGCAACGATTGCCGGAACAACAATAGCATCTCCGTAACCCTCGGTGGGTGCTTGGAGAAGCTCACACATGGTCCGATCCTCCGCCATTGTGACAATGGGAGGAACGGGAATAGCACGAATCTCGGGTCCGGCTATTGGGGCGGAATGCCCACGATTACGTCTTCGATTACGTCTTCTCGAGGTATGCACGAGTTCACGTAACGGACTTGTTGACGGAGAAGAACGAGTGCGCATGCACTATCAAAAACAATTTCAATTAAAACAAGACCGAGGCAAAACACAAGTGAACTTAAACCTTAAATCAAACAAGCGTACGGTAGCTCTTCAAAAGATAAACGCGCAGAGTGGCGGGAGAGAAGAATGGATCTCTCTTCGGTCTGCAATTTAATGTCAAGACCTACCTTAAACCACTTGATTAGGTTGTTTATCAATCAAAGGTGAGCCGAATTCGCAAGCGACACAAAGGCAAGTTTTAATCTTTTGTTTGGGAACTTATTTATGGTCATACCCCCAGTTAGGTAGTATTCTGTCTTGGTTTTCGACGGTAATTTTTTTATTGTTTTATTAATTTAACAAGAAAAACGGAAAATCTTTTTGTATTTTTGTTTTTATATGATAATATATATACAAAAGAAAAGAAAAAATATTTTTGTGTTTTATAATTTTTTTGGAAGTGATAACTTCGTGAAGAAGGATCTCAAGTCACTAATCGTTTAAACCTTAAACAATATTGTCGCAACACAACCTCCCCGGCAGCGGCGCCAAAATTTGATCCGTGTGTAGTATATATATAAATAAATATAGTATCGTGCACACGTGATACTTTGAGAAATGACAAGTCAAACTTGCAAAACCCGTGAATGTGATGTGTTTGATACCGGGCAAGTGATCACCCGGGTCGTGTCCCAACGAGGTGTGAATCGAGGATATCGTTTTAGGTTCGGAATTAAAATGCTTGATGATTTGATTTGGAGATTATTTGGTGTTGTGGTAATTGAAATTAAATAAATAAAAACAGAAATTGAAATAAATGAAAACGCAAATAAATACGGTAAACACACGAAGCTAAAAACTTGAAATAAATGAAATACTAATCCTAGGGTACAAATGCAAGAAAAACTAATTTTTAAAAAAAATACTAATCTATAAAAGTCTAGGGGCCAAAATTGTAAAAAATTAAATTTTAAAAATACTAAAACAAAGGCAGGGACTGAATTGCACTTTTCTGAAACTTATTTTAAACTAAAATTGGATTTAAGAAAGACAGGGACCAATTTGGATTAAACTGAAACTAATGGACTGACTTGTAAAAAGGGCAAACTAAAAACGATTTTAGACCAGAAATACCCCAGGTTCGATCCTGGTTAACTTCTAATTTTTTTTAAAACTATTTTTCTTTACTTTTCTACCCAACTGACCTGGGTTCGATTCCCACAAACATCTTTTTCTTATTTATTTATTTTTTTTCTTTGGTTTCTTAACAACAATTCAACAACAACAATTACAACCAACTACAACAACATTAACAGTTGGTGATCTAAATTTTTTACCAACAGCGATAAGCAACAACAATAAATAACAACAATAAACAATAACAACACAACAGCAATATCCAACAGCAGAAAAAACGACAACAAACAATAACAGCAAATTCAACCTTAACTAACAACAACAATAACTAACAACTACAGCAGTATCAACAAAAGAAGCTCGTGTTTCTTTTTTTTTACTAATAACAACAATAATGACCAACAGCAATAAACAACAAAATCTGCTTGTGTTTATTTATTTATTTATTTTTTTTTTTCAACTACCAACTATAAACTACAACAAACAACAAACAGCTGCGACTACAAAACAAACTCAACGAAAATCTAAACGAAGCAATATTTCATCAACACCCCAACAAATGACCAAAAATTCAATCTTAAACTTTCATTAACGCGTTAACTTACAAGATTTAAAGAAAAAGAAACAAGCTGAGTTAAAAAAAATTACAATACTTCAAACAATAACACTAAATTAAAACCTGCGATTAAATTAAAACTAAATAAAAAAATACATTAAAAGAAAAACATACCGAAATTAAACGCTAAAATAAAACCTAGTTACCATAGTAACCTTACTACTCTATTTATACTACTAAGAAATAAAATACTCCGGTCTCCTCTTGTGCTTCTCCCGTGAGAGTAATCCTTTGATAACTTCGATTTGTGCTTTCTTTGACTCTTTCCCAGCCGTAGGATTAAAAAGAAATGATCTTGGCCCTTTATTTTGGTCTTGGCGCCATTAAATCCCACGGATTGATGACATGGAGGTGAAACCCGTGAGTGGGGAGGTATAAGGGGAAGGGTAGCAGAGATGGGAAGTGGAGAAGGTAGTAAAAAAATGAAAGTTTTGGGGAGAGGTGGATAGTGATGGTTTGGCTGTTGGCTGCTTGTGTTTTGGCGGGGTAGGGATTTAGGGTTAGGATTTTATTGTTGATTGGAACATTGACTGGCAATTGGGGATTGACCGTACCCCGCTTTTAGTTTAATTTAAAGTTGGGTCGGTCGGGTTTTTGGTATTGGGCTTGTTGGTTTAGTGGAAGGGATTGGGCCTTGGTTTTAGTATGATAGATGGGTTGGGTAGTTTAGGTGTTGGGTTGGCTGTGGGGTTGTAAGGGTTAAAGTGTGGTATGGGTTTAATTGTTTTTGTGGATCCGGTTATTTGTAGGATTAGGATAGATTTAGGATACAAGGGAATTAATCACAAGGACCATTCTTGCAATTCCTGAATTTTTGAGGACCCATCTTGCACATCTTCCAAAATACATCAAGGGTGAATCTTGCCATGTTTCCATAATCCAAGAACCAAAATTTCACTTTTCTATCTTTTAAAATTCCCAGGGATTATTTTTGACAGATTTCAAACTTGAGGGACCAAAGATGTAACTTACTCAAACTTTTCACCAAAGGAATAAATATGATAAATTATGATTAAAAAGGACCTTTGGTGATTTTTCTGACAAAACAAATGCTTAGGGACTAGTTTTGACAAGTTTTGAAACTTGAGGGACTGAAACTGCCAATTTTGCAAACTTTGTTCGTTTTTCAACTGTTTTTAAACATTTTGCATTTAAAACACATAAAACACAATCCCTGGGATATTTTCAGTATTTTGATGTATTTCTGAGTGTTTTTGAATGTTTTGGCAGCTCAGATTAGGTAAAAATGATGAGTATTTACACACTCATCACTAACCCAAATGGACCCATGAGATATTAGGAACCAAACGTTTGAGCTTTTCTTGAAATAAGGTATGCTCAAAAGTCAAGTTAGAATCAGTTAAGTGGATTAAAGATAGTTAGTGTTCAAGATACATGATGAGGAACAAAAGCCTTTCTCTCAACCTACCAAGTGTACGACAGAGCTAGTGTCACATTCGGTAGCAAGCTTGATGGTAAAATCATCGGAAAAGGTACAACATCTCATAACCCTTTCTCTATTTGATAATATAGCTCTCGTAGATATCTTAGTATTTAACTTACTTAGTGTCAGTTAACTATGCCATAATAAGTATAACCTCCTTTTAGTGAAAATGGAAGTAAAATACTTAAGGATGGCATAACCATAAGAAAAGGTGTTTTGAATAACAATTACGTTATCAAATTTGATAAAACACCTAAAGACAAACGTTGTCTCACTCCTTTGGACGATAACCCAAATCTATGACATCGACGCTTAGGTCACGTCATTATGAGGTTTATTCAATCCTTTTCACAAGGAACTCGTTAGGACCCTACGGGATGCTTTTGACCCGTCTCTATAAAACCTTCGAACCCATTCCTAGAAATGCCTTAGGATTTTTTCCCGGCTTTGCCCATTTAAAAAAATCAAAATCATGTCTACAAACACAAGAAAGAATTATTTGAACTTAAGCTAGCACCAAAAGCTTGGAATGATCGACTTAAGACTTTCTTAGTAGACAATACTCTCTTCACCAAGAAAAAAGGGATCACATGCTATCATAATCCAGATATATGTGAATGACATTATGTTCGGTTCAATTTGTCAAAAGATATGCAATGATTTCTCGAAAATCATGCAGACGAGTTTGAAATGAGTATGATGGGGGAACTAAACTTTTTCTTAGGTCTCCAAATAAAACAATTAGAAAATGAGATATTCTTCAACCAATCAAAGTATATCAAAGATATGCTTAAGAAGTTTGGTCTTGAAGATTCAAAACCCATGAAAACACCAATATCTTCCGAAACCAAACTCACCAAGGATGACGAAAGTGAATTCGTAGATAGCACTAAATATAGAGGGATGATTGGTAGTTTACTCTACCAAACGGCTAGTAGACTGATGAGGCGAAAAGTGTACCGCTTTTAAGGGGTCATTTAAGCCCGAAATCGTATTTATTTGATCAAATATTGCCCTAAATCGTTCCTTTTGTCATTTTAGGTACTTTTGAGGAGAAATCTGGAAAAGGAGGCATTTTGGACGTTTTTGGAGCATTAAAGTGAAGAAAACGGCAAAGTCTCAAGAATCGGCTAAAAGTTACTCTTGACGGCGTCAGACTTTACTCTGGACGGCGTCATGCCTTGGCAAGAAAAGTTGGACGTGAAATTTACTCATGACGGGCCAGTGAGATAGCATGTGAATTCTGACGGCGTCACGCTTTAACTAAATCAAGGGCGTCACGGCTTAAATCATAAGGGGACGGCGTCACGTTCAAGGTTCGACGGCGTCAAGCCTTGATAGGCCAGAATGGATTTTTGAAGAGCTAAAGAGGGACGGCGTCAAGAAGGTCACCCGGGAACCCTAAAAGCGGCGAGGTGACGGCGTCACAATGCATAAGGTGACGCCGTCAGATCCAAAAATCTATATATAGCTTTCTAATTTTTTGTCATTAAGAGAGAGCTTAGTGTGTGGAATTTTGGGATAAAACCTGATGCGCGTGATGTGTCGTTGCGGTTTAGCAGTTTTAATGCCTACTCAAGTTTTAAATTTATATTTAGCCGACTTATCAATAACACACACACTTAACGAGCAGTGTACCCGGTCAGTATGAATATAATGGTAAGTAGAGTGTCGATCACTAAGAGTGGAACGTATTATCTAGTTATTCTAATCAGTATTTTAATATCCTAACGCAAGGGGGTTTCAGCCTGAGAGACTGGCACAGTTTTGTTGCAATTAAATAATAAAATAAACAAATAGGCACGAATCAGCAAGTAGCACACACGTACACAGATAGATACTAGAGACAATAAGAGGGCTGTCCTTATGATTAAGTAGATTGTCACTTGTTTTATTGATAGCTTTATATGAAGTGTATGTAATTAACCCTTTCTCGTTGGTCCTATTCTCATCGGCGAGTAAACCCTTAATGATTACTTATGTCTAAAAGTTATTCCTAAGTGATCAATTTAGAAACAACCGTGGGAGCCACATCTTGTCCCGCAGTCGGATGCCCGCAAGCCACTAATAAACACAGAGGTTATCAATGCACTAATAAGTAGTAACCAAAGACATCAACATATAAACTTTAATTGATGGGAAAGCAAGTATTAAAGGGAGTGCAATCTTTCGTTGTCACATTACACAAGCCACCAATCCTGATGAATTAAAGTTTGCTAACACAATAAAACAAAACTACTTAATGAATTAAATACATGCAGCACCTTCTTACAGCTCTTGTATCTTCGATTTGGGTGTGTCTTGTGCTGCCTCTTGACTGAATTCGTCCTCCTGTTCTGCTGTCCGAACTTCGGTTTTAGGGTTTCGAACTCTTAACTCGTCTGGTCTACGGGGTATTTATAGTTTCTGTCTGAGGGAAGATGCGGCGCATCTACTTAAGTAGATGCGGCGCATGTACTTAACTTCGCGTGGGGTCCAAGATTATAATATTCAGGAATATTCGTACACCGCCAGAAGATGCGGCGTAACCCTTTATTAGATGCGGCGCATGTCCTCTTGTATCTTGGATCGTATCTGGTGATATCTTGATAGAGATGCGGCGCATTTCGAGAGTGAGATGCGGCGCATCTGGAGCAGAATTGACTTGATCTTGTCCATGTCAGTAGACTTCCACTTTATGCATGTTTTGCTCCATTATTAGTCCATAATCGCTAAGTTTCACCAAATGCTTGTTTTTATCTGAGAATTACAAAAGTAAACGATTAAGTATCGATCCTCATACATAATATAGTAAAACAAGTCAAATTAATAGGATAAATGATAGTAATAAAATGTACTTATTTGAGTTCATCAAATATCCCCCCACTTGAACTTTACTTGTCCCCAAGTAAACCTTAGAATTTCATTTATGAAAATGTATCCTAAAAGATGTTAGGATTTATTTTTATATTTAAGCATGTATTCGTTTATTTCATAATCACACAACTAAACACTTAACGAATTAGAAGTAAAATAAAATAAGTCGATAAAAGCAAATCTAATCGTTTAACTGTCCAGTCGCGACGAATATTCTATCATAAGCTTGGCAAGTATACACATCTCCACCACTAAAGCTAAGGAATAACAAGTCTAAAGCGGTAAAAAAGGGTTTTTAGGCTAAAGGGTTAATTATTCTTATTTACACTATCGATCTCAAATTCCAGAAAAGGCGACAAAATCACAAATACATGATCGAATCCACGAACACGATACTTGCAATTGCTCAAATCCTTAACTCGAATAGGCTAAAGATAGGTCCAAACTTCACCAATAATAATATATCAAAAAGGGCGACAAAATCATAAATACATAGCCGAATCCACGACTACGATACTTAAGATTGCTCAAATCCCTAATCTCAATAAATCAAAGGTTCGGTTGGATAAAGAATAGGGTATGGATAACATTTGGGATATAAATTGGTGTAAAAATAAAAATAAACAAAACAAAACAAATAAATTAAAATCCTAAGTGTGGTTAATCACTATCCCAACCATCCCATGAATAAGACTCATATCATCGAATAACTCACGCTTTAACACTTGAGACACACGCTTTAGGTAGACACGAATTATACTCAACAAAATCTTAATCAAAGAATAAACCTTAATCGGCATTCCCATAACTGCCAATTCCCATTCAATCCATAGATATAATACAACAAATAGTGGTGATATCGACCACTTACATAACTCTACATCGTTGGCTTAAAATAAACATCCAACTCTTTTTTCTTTCTTTTTCTTTTCTCATTTTTTCGATTTTTTTTTTTTTTTTTTTTTTTTTTTTTTTTTTTTGAAACATAAACATAGATGTGTAAAATTTCACCACATCACTACAACTTTCTTTCCGGATAATTTTTTTTTCATACTTTTCATACTTTCAGAAATAACGGTAATAGTGAAAGTAGTAAACACACGAAAAATAAACTCAAAAATATACAATATTTACTTTCACTCCAATTTGCATTGTGCAATTTCCCGACCTAACCATAGATAATGAATTACGCACGCGAACACAGGTAATGTAAGGAAACACACTCTGCCTATAGCAATTAACCAACCACGGATTCTAATCTACAGGGTAGGCTAAGGTTTAAGGTGTAACGAAACATTTTAAACATAGGTGTAAGAAACGAAAGGAATGGCTCTGAGGGTTTTCTAGGGGTATCTTACTCTAAAAATGAGAGTAACAAAAGGTTTTATACGGGGGTTAACTAACCAGTGTAGTTAGCTAATAACACATAACATATAAAGGCTATTTGGGTGTAATCCTAGAATTTTACCAAGTTAGACAAGTCATTCCAATTATATAAATAATACTCATTATGGTGGTCTCGAATAGTATACAAGCCAAGTTCTAAAGTTTACAAGTCACCGGCACACTCATAGATTTGTGAATTTTGAAAAATCACAATTTTTGAAAATAACGTCATGTGTGCAGTTATGCAACTTAGATCTTAAACAAAAACATGCTAAAAAAATTTTTAAGTTTGATATATTAAGCACATTTTAAGCATAATTTTTGAAAAAGTTGGACAAGTAAGTGTTAAGTGTTCTAATTCTCCTATCCCCCCACTTAAGTTAAACAACGTCCTCGTTGTTTGTATAAAAGGTTAAAAACTGGAAAGAAAAGAATTAGAACGGAAAAACTCCCCTGAGATTTGCTCGGTATGATCCTCCATTAGTATAAGAGCAAAAATCATCTTTCTTGTGGATTAGAACGTTAAAACTTCATACTTGATGTATCCACAGGAAATCCAGGAAACTATTATACCACCAACACTTTAAAACACACCTAAGATAAGAAAGGTTCAACTTGCATAATACATTAGTAGTTAGGAAAAATAAAACTTAAAAATTAAAACTGAAAATCATGAGGTCAGTCGATGCGCCGTATCTTATTGAAGAAGATACGCCGTATCGAGTCTGGAATTAATACGGATCAGAATAAAGATGCGCCGCATCCTTAACCAGGGATGCGCCGCATTAAAATAAACTGATAAATAGTTTTAAAGTCGAAAATAAAAATGCAGAAAAATAAAATAAGATATGACCATTGCAGAGGATGCGTCGCATCTCAGGACTGAGATGCGCCGTATCTTCGTGCGGCCTGGACTGACTCGACACAGAAAACAGAATAATAAAAGATAAATTCGGGTTGTCTCCCGGTAAGCACTTGTCTTTATTCCAGAGTCTTCAAGTTAGACTCACGTTCAGCTCATTAGTATCGGTCATTGAAGGAGTCGGAAACATCACGCTCCTTCATCCCCAATTTAGTAATATTGAACACTCCTTGCTCGTCCTTAATTTCCACGCCGTTCTTCTTTAATATCTGCATAAACAAAGTCCTGTCCCTTTCGGGCAGAGATGACAAAATGATAGACGGGAAATTCTTATTATCACATAGGCACAAATAAGCAAGGTGGGGTGGTAGTTCAATAAACACATCATTATTCAAATTCGTTTTCTCAACTACTCTCTTACGTTTATTAATTACTACACAATCATACCACTCATCATCTGAATCACTAACAATATCGCGTCTAAGTTCCGTAGGTACATTAAGGTCAATGAATTCCTCAAAGTCTTCATGATTAGGATTAGTTGAGTTGTTTTGAATCAATGTTTTTCCCATAAGTCTAGCTTCAAGATCGAGGTTCATACGTTCTCTTAATCCTAGCACATAAACACCTCTAATTATGCTTTTAACCGGATCTTGGCACTTATAGACTATTTTATTATTCCCTACCCTTAATGAAATTTTTCTCTTAAACACATCAATCTTAGCATGGGCAGTAGACAAGAAAGGTCTTCCGAGGATTAAAGGAATCTTAATATCCTCGGGCATGTCTAGTATAATAAAGTCTACGGGAAAAATAAACTGCTCAATCTTAACTAGCACATTATTAGCAATCCCTTCAGGTCGTTTTACTGTTTTATCAGCCAATTCAATAAGTAATTTAGTTGGTGCTAATTTTCCTAGTCCTAGGGTAGCGAATGTCTTAAGAGGCATAACACTAACACTAGCTCCTAAGTCAGCAAACACATTATTGAAAGATATATTATTAATAGAACAAGGTAGAGTAAAACTTCCTGGGTCTCTTTCTTTATGAGGCAAGGCATTTGAATCGGTTGCAGGGCTCTCTTCTTTCATTGTTGCCTTGATCTCCTCTTCAATTTTTGTCTTCTCTTTTAGTAGTCTCCTTAAGCTGATTGAAGAGTTAAAGAAAAATTCGGGTCTTGCACCATCATTACCATTCATCGACCTTCTAGATATATTAGGAGTGACTTCTTCAGTGGTGCTTATTGCCTTGACATGATCCCTTGGATTTGTTTCAGTTGAGCTCGGTAAACTTCCATATCCCCTTTCTTGAAGAACTTTGCTCATTTGACCAATTTGTTGTTCCAGTGCTTTGATCGAAGCTCCTTGATTTCTTGTGGTAGTGTCCGTTGAAGCTCGAATTTCCTTGATCATAGCAGTATTCTCTTCATGTCTTTTAGCAGCATCGGCCATAATTTGCTTTAAAGTATCATCTAAAGTCTGCCTCCTCTCTTGATAAGCGGGATTGAAGTTGTTCTTTTGATAGAATCCCGGACTAGCTTCCCTAAATCTTGCTGAAGGTCGGAATGGTTGTCCAAATTGGGTGTAATAAGCTTCTTCAAATGTCTCACTTTCATTCTTGTTCGGGCAATCTTTAGTGTAGTGAGGTCCTTCGCACTTTTCACATCCAACTTGGGCAGCATATGCTCTTTCATCTCGCTTCTTCATCTCTCTACTAATTTTATCCAATTGAGCTTGAATAGCGGCAATCCCGTCAAAATTAGTGCTGCTCTTAGATCTAGTAGAGGTCCCATCGTGCCATTTCTGAGAATGATCAGCAGCTTCTTGGATCGCTTTCCTAGCATTAGTTGCACTCATCTGAGGTACAGCTCCCTTAGCATCCAAAATCTGTCTTGTAGGCACGTCTAATCCCTGATAAAACAATATTATTTCCTGCATAGGGGTTAGATAGTGTTGAGGACATTTTATCAATAAATCTTTAAATCGTTCCCAAGCTTGATAAAGGGTTTCATCAGGCTCTTGCTTGAAACTATTGATAGCCTCCATTTTCTTAGCAGTCTTAGCAGGTGGACAATATCTCTTCAGGAATTTGCTCTTCAAACCTTCCCACGTAGTGATTGAACTAGCAGGTTCATTCCTTAGCCACTTGTTAGCAGCTCCTTTTAGTGAGATTGGGAAGATTCTTAGCATGAGTTGATCGGTATTGACACTTTCTGTAGTAAACAAATCTGCAATCTCCAGGACCTTTTCAACATGCTCATTAGCATCCTCTTGTTCCGTCCCACTGAAAGCATTCTCTCTGAGCTCTTTGAGAAATTGACCCTTCAACTCAAATTTCGACTTGTCATCGAACTTAGGTCTAGCAACTCCTGAAGTGTAATCAGCACGGGTATTGTTCATGTATTCCTCCATAGTAGTGTTTTCGCCCATTGTTTCTGTTTCAACTTCCTTTTTTTCTTCAGAAAAGTAATCAAGCTCGAGTGAACTTGAAAGATCAAAGCTTCTTGTGTTGAAAAGCCTTTTAAGCGAATGCAGGGCTCGTTCAGGATCTTCGAAAGGTTGAATCAAGTTCTTCGTAGAACTCCTGGTCATGCACTTCCTGAAATCAATCACAAAAGCATCAGTAGGGTATGCTCGAGAAAGTAATATATCAGATAATTAATAACGAAAACGGAATACGAAGAATTAAAGTTACTGATATCTGCAGACGATGCGCCGTATCCAGAAAGTTGGATACGCCGTATCTTATAATCGTTAAAAATTAATCAGACTTATTCAGAAAATAGATACGCCGCTTTGAATTTATGAATGCGCCGTATCGAATTAATTAATCAAAAATCAACTTATCTAATTAAAATTAAATGCGTCGTATTAACGAAAGTTAATGCGCCGTATTTTCGTTACGTTTAAAAATAAAAGATTTTTGATTCAGTAAGATGCGCCGTATCGACAGAGATCGATACGCCGTATCTGTTTAATAATTCGCAAACTGTTTTTAATTAAAATAATAGATACGCCGTATCTTCAAAAGAAGATGCGTCGTATGGCGTTAATGTTTTAGAAAAATTTTTATCAAAAACAGATACGCCGTATCTGCAAAAGCAGATGCGTCGTATTACTTTATCGCTTAGAAAAATTTTCTTATTAAAAACAGATACGCCGTATCTTGGGGAAAAGATGCGTCGTATCGAATTAATTAAACGCGTTGTATATAAAAAAAAATTAAACGCAATACGCCGTATCTGAGAAATCAGATGCGCCGTATCGTTCGATTTAGCACAGTACAACGATAGCAGAACAGAAAATACGAAAAATAAAAAAAACAAATAAAACACACGAAACAAAAATAAAACACACAAAAATAAAAAGAAAACAATTAACACACAATACAACAAATATGCAAAATAGTACAATGATGCAATTAATCTAATAAAAAGAAAAACCTAATTAAAATACTAATCAAATTAACAGATAATAACAATTCACTCCCCGGCAACGGCGCCAAAAACTTGATGCGCGTGATGTGTCGTTGCGGTTTAGCAGTTTTAATGCCTACTCAAGTTTTAAATTTATATTTAGCCGACTTATCAATAACACACACACTTAACGAGCAGTGTACCCGGTCAGTATGAATATAATGGTAAGTAGAGTGTCGATCACTAAGAGTGGAACGTATTATCTAGTTATTCTAATCAGTATTTTAATATCCTAACGCAAGGGGGTTTCAGCCTGAGAGACTGGCACAGTTTTGTTGCAATTAAATAATAAAATAAACAAATAGGCACGAATCAGCAAGTAGCACACACGTACACAGATAGATACTAGAGACAATAAGAGGGTTGTCCTTATGATTAAGTAGATTGTCACTTGTTTTATTGATAGCTTTATATGAAGTGTATGTAATTAACCCTTTCTCGTTGGTCCTATTCTCATCGGCGAGTAAACCCTTAATGATTACTTATGTCTAAAAGTTATTCCTAAGTGATCAATTTAGAAACAACCGTGGGAGCCACATCTTGTCCCGCAGTCGGATGCCCGCAAGCCACTAATAAACACAGAGGTTATCAATGCACTAATAAGTAGTAACCAAAGACATCAACATATAAACTTTAATTGATGGGAAAGCAAGTATTAAAGGGAGTGCAATCTTTCGTTGTCACATTACACAAGCCACCAATCCTGATGAATTAAAGTTTGCTAACACAATAAAACAAAACTACTTAATGAATTAAATACATGCAGCACCTTCTTACAGCTCTTGTATCTTCGATTTGGGTGTGTCTTGTGCTGCCTCTTGACTGAATTCGTCCTCCTGTTCTGCTGTCCGAACTTCGGTTTTAGGGTTTCGAACTCTTAACTCGTCTGGTCTACGGGGTATTTATAGTTTCTGTCTGAGGGAAGATGCGGCGCATCTACTTAAGTAGATGCGGCGCATGTACTTAACTTCGCGTGGGGTCCAAGATTATAATATTCAGGAATATTCGTACACCGCCAGAAGATGCGGCGTAACCCTTTATTAGATGCGGCGCATGTCCTCTTGTATCTTGGATCGTATCTGGTGATATCTTGATAGAGATGCGGCGCATTTCGAGAGTGAGATGCGGCGCATCTGGAGCAGAATTGACTTGATCTTGTCCATGTCAGTAGACTTCCACTTTATGCATGTTTTGCTCCATTATTAGTCCATAATCGCTAAGTTTCACCAAATGCTTGTTTTTATCTGAGAATTACAAAAGTAAACGATTAAGTATCGATCCTCATACATAATATAGTAAAACAAGTCAAATTAATAGGATAAATGATAGTAATAAAATGTACTTATTTGAGTTTTTTAAAACCCTAAGACGATTTTAGCTACTTTTTCAGGGCTTTTTGCCTTGAGATCTTCCATGTTTCATTGAAAGATAAGTTATCAATTAATCATTCAATATGTCTATGTGTTGTTTGATTCTATCTTATGCTTGTCTTTTGTTTAACATGTTAGGCTAATTTTATCTTGTGTTTGCTTAGATCTAATGAAACCTAGCTATTGATTATTGGTTGTTAGTGTGTTGTTAGTTGTATTGGATGATTGTTTATCTATGTTAGGCTTAAGAAAACTGGCTAACTTCCTATTCGGTAACTTGCTTGAACGTCTTAAGAAACATGAACCAAACGCGTACTAAAGGTTTTTATGGTTGTATTTAATGCACAAGCGAATTCTAGTGATCCCATGTTAGGAGCTTCCTAGCCGGCTCGACATAGGAGTGAAGTAGGAGCTTGTAGAGTTTGGGGAAGTAAGTACGCCACCCCACGAATGGTATTAAGGAATACACCCGTCATCCACGCAACTAATACGCACTAATTAACCGGTAAAAGATAGTTAGGGAGTAAGGAAATCTAAGTAAACACATTTCTCTACACATAAGTTTCTCACCACTTTTCATTTCAGTTATTTATTTTATTTGCATTCGTAGTAATTTGGGTTAGTTGACTAGCAACTAATTCCGCCCACTCCTTCAAACCCGAGATTTTACTTGCTTTCATAAAAATTATAAAAACATAAAAAGAATCTTCCTCAACCCTTAGACCTAATTAGAGTAGCCTTTCACACCTAACGAACACTATTCCCTGTGGAGAACGATCAATCCCCCGTACTTACCACTACACTATACTACATCGGTCAGGTACACTGCCTGGTGGGGTTGTAAGCCTCTTGAGATCCCTCGAGAGGTAAAACCTGTTGTAAGGTTACAAAACCACGCATCATAGACCGGGCATCATGTTTAGTGTTTGTCTATATGCATGCTTTCAAGAAGATCCTAAAATATCTCATCTTTAAGCCGTTAAAAGGATATTTAGGTACATTAGAGGCACTACACATTTAGGATTATGGTATCCCAAGGGGACAGGTATAGAAACCATAGTATATGCCAATTTATACCATTCCTGTAACTATGTTGATAAGGGAAGTACAAGCAGTGTGAGACACTATTACACTTCATGATTTACATAGAAACAAACTCCCTCGCCATATCAACAACTGAAGCTGAGTACGTGTCAGCAGGAAAAGTTTGCCAACGAGCACTGTTAATGAAACGAGCTCTCGTCAACTACGGAATTGTACTCAACGACATTCCCATTCTTTGTGACAACAAAGGAGCTATCAGTCTTAGCAAAAACCTAGATCAGACACATAGAGATTCGTCATCACTTCCTTCGTAACAATGTTCAGAAGGGAAACATCTCAATTGAGAAAGTTTCCTCAGAGGACAACATTGCCGATATCCTCACAAAACCTCTCAAGAAAGAACCTTTCTACTATCTTAGAATTAGTATAGGATTCATGAAACCTAGTGTGTAGAATAAACGTTAGCTCAAACCTTAGATTAACCAAACTCAACAAAAACCCAACCTGAGTTCTGATCCTGCGGATCTAAACAACAACAAGGGTGGAACCCTTGTTTGGGATCTGCCGGATCCATGAGTTACTGAGACAATTTTAAATTTATTAAAACAAACACCCCTTTCTGTACACCATATTCCCCAAAACACACATCTCACTGAACTCGACCCATAACTCACCAAACTCAAAAATTAGGTCATTCTTCACAACCAATTTGTGCTTAATTCATCACTGTAAGTATCCTAATCCTATCTAATTTATGATCTGATTCTAGGATTCCTATTTGTTGCACAAAATCAAAACTTGGGGTTATTCATTTTTCTTATAATATCATGAGGCATACCAAAACAGCATAACACATCATTTTCTTTGTAATTAGGAATTAGATATCATAATGCACCATCATTAAACACCCCATGAGAAATTTTCACAAATCTTCTCACGACTAGGAAAAATGGTTTTTGGACATTGTTCATACAAATTCAAAAACGTTAGATTTTAAGCATCACTTGCATATTGTCTCTTGAATGCTAAAGGGAATACATAATTAATATGTATTTTTGGGTACATTCAATCGTAGATACATTGAAGTAGGAGCGTTTAGGTTATCTCTTGTTTTATCATAAAACTTGCATAAGCATAATTTTCATGCATAAAAAAAGGAGTCGAGATAACCGCACCTCCACATTGTCCCCATGTAGGCACATACTAGACATATATATACGTATGCTTGATAATTTCAACTAAACTATATATATTTTTCGTGTCTAGGATTACTATGCCTCCCGCAACCAATTACAATCACAAACACACCAAGAAATACCTACCTCAACACCACAAAACCAAAGGTCTCACCGAAACTCAAGTTAATACCTTCAAAACCTTAGAAAACCGGTATGTTCACGAAGGTAGAACTGTAGACTCATCATTTTTAGAAGAAACCAATATCCGTGAACAATTAGCATCCATCCAACTCGATTGTCTCCTCGACATAGATGAACCTATCATTCCTAGGTTTATTCTTGAGTTTTATGCCTCCGTAAAACTTAGATCTGACGACTTTGGAGCTTTAAGCATCCAATTCAAGGTTAATCAAAATCAATTCAGCTTCCCTTTAAATCAATTCGGTGAAGTTTTAGGTATTCCTAGTCAAGGAACTTGTTTTTATTCAAACAAATGACCTTTGTCCATTCTAGAATGCAACCTTGGTCGTTCACATCCATACGATACACCTCTCACTTCCAAAGAAATCATTCGAGACCATCTTTTCAATCCTAGAACCAACCAAACTAAGAAAATCCGAGGTAAACAAGTAAATCGAGATCCTTTTGCTATGGAGCTTAATGAACTCAAACCCGAATTTAAGAAACTAGAGGAAATTCTTAGAGCCAATGTCATTAGCACTGTTGGTAATAGGGATCACATGAATGCAAACTTATGCTACATGCTTTACTGTGTATCGACCCGCCAACAATTCAACTTAGCCTACTATATCGCCAAAAGAATGGCCGATATACCTGCCTTAGGCACAACCGCCATGCCATACAGGATGCTTCTTACCCGTCTGTTTAGAGCTTCTATACCTATTCCTCAGAATGAGAGTGGTTTCCTTCCTCTTTACACCAAAATCCCACACACCTTTGTTCCTCTTAGCGATTATAGGGTAGCCGTAGCTAGAGCAAAACATGCTCATTCACCATCCTCATCTTCATCATCATTGGCTAGTGACGAAGACGGTTTGCCTAACTCTAGGATTCCTCCACCCGAATACTTGAGTGAACTTCCTTCCACTGACAATGAATCCGAGGAGCTTCGACATACAAAGGGAATGGTGAAGATTCTAGGTCGATGGATCATGAAACTTCATAAGGGTCAGAAGAAAATAATCAAGATGTTGAGCAACAAGTGACATCCAAGGAGTGTTTGGTTTTAGATTTTTTTAGACAATGAGATTTTGAACTCATGTGGTTCTTGAGATATTATGTTTGCACTTATCTCCTATGTGAACTAACTTGTAGTTGCAGTTCGATAACACATATTGTTATCAATTTTCCGAGATTAAGACCTCGTTTGGCTTAACTCCTTTTTATGGTAAGATGATATAATATGATTAATCCATGTGCTTACGTGTGTTAGAATCTATATGTTTAGCATATTTTTATAACATATTAGCTTTTACATAGGTTTTAGGAGATTTTTCGGGTTTTGGTCAGAAAACGCGAATTTTGCATTGCTCTCTGTTAGTTTTTAGCACCTTTCGGATGACGGATCCGGTGGATCCCATAAATTGGATCTGCCTAGTGTTGGACTTGGTTCCGCCAGTCCATGACCCACGGATTCCACAGCTCTCCAACTTTGGCTCCGCCTTTGTTGTCGATTGGATCCGTGGGTACCACAGTATCTTTTCACAAATAATTCCCGACTCATCCCAACACTTAGATTTTAGTTTGTAGCTTGTTCACTAATCATTGCACTCATTAGGATGATTAGAAACCATTAGGAAACAATAGAAACAACTTTCCCACCAAAATTTGAATATTCAAATTTTTGCCTAGGTTACCCTTTTCTAACACACCAGGATTCCTTAGCTAGGTTCCTTGGAATCCGTGAATCAATCACATTTCATTCTTATGAGTCATCTTCTGCATTTCTTCATATCAACTACATTTCTATGGATTGACTTTCACATAATAGGACAAATCACTTTATCTTGCTCCAAGTTTTTGGAAACCAACACTTCCTCAAACATCAATCCAAACACCAATTCCTATGAACTTTAGAGTAGTATAAATTAGCAGCCTTATGATGATTTCTACTCACAATCATACCTGCATAATCTCACAATGCACAAATCCACCAACTCACACATGTCTAGACCACACAGAAGGACTGCCAGAATTAGTGTTAGACCATACTGGCTCATTAATCCAATCTCTAATGTGAACTTCCCTACCATATCCACTACTACTTCAACACCCATCATCACTCCTGTGGTTAACACATCATAACCCGTTTCAACTCAACCATCAAGATCACCTTCACCTATCATAATTCCACTAAGTACCACACCAACACCTACATCAAAGTCACCATCAGCTATCATAACTCGAATAGGTAATACACCATCACCAACTACATCTCAACCAAGATCACCATCACCTACTCCATCTTAACCAAAATCACCAGCACCACCATTAGCTTCCTCACCAATACCCACATCATCTCAAGTAAGAAAATCATCATCATCTTCACAACCACCCAACTTGTAACCCTATGATTTACTCACCACACTCCAAAACATTGATGAGTCAATGTGGATCAATCAACCAAACAATCAAGGCATTAAGGAACTTGATTCAAACCTACATGACACTAAGAACTTAGAATCCATGTGGCTTGCTTCCATCACATCTTCATCAAACCAAACCAATCCTCCACAATAAGCTCTCTTAGGTTTCATCCTAGTATTTTCTTTGTAGGATTTATTTTCTTTTTTGTAACATCATGTTTAGTGACCTATGTCACAAACAGATTTTCAATGAATGGATGTTATATGTTTATGCTTGTAAGTGATCAATATCAAGCATATTATCTTATTCTAGGATACTAACATCATAATGTGGTTGTCTTAAACATCACATATTGCCTAGATCATATGTACACTAGGTACAAAATTTGATCAGACACTAACATCATAATGTGGATGTCTTAAACATCACATATTGCATAGATCATATGTACACTAGGTACAAAATTTGATCAGACACTAACATTATAATGTGGATGTATTAAACATCAAATATTGCATAGATCATATGTACACTAGGTACAATATTTGATCAGACACTTCATTTTGACTTTTTAGAAGTCAAATGGGTTGACCTTTCTTGGTTGACTATTGCATATGCATATTACTTCTTGATTGAAGTATCTCATTACTAACTTTTCTTTTGTAGCTTTTCTCAACCTTGAATTCTATACGTTGGTACCCTAGCAACGGGGAGTATAGATCGAGGGGGAGTTTATCACATACTAACTCATCATTTTTAGCTTTTCTCAACCTTGAATTCTATACGTTGGTACCCTAGCAACGGGGAGTATAGATCGAGGGGGAGTTTATCATATACTAACTCATCATTTTTAGCATTTCTCATCCTTGAACCGTATACGTTGGTACTCTAGCAATGAGGAGTATACATCAAGGAAGAGCATATCATAGTCTAACCACTTGGTTTGTAGGATCATATCATACTCTTGACACGTATACGTTGGTACTCTAGCAATGAGGAGTATACGTCAAGGGGGAGCATATCATACTCTAACATTTTCTTTTGTAGGATCATATCATACTCTTGACATGTATACGTTGGTACTCTAGCAATGAGGAGTATACATCAAAGAGGAGCATAGCATATACTTACCATTTTTTTGTAGGTTCATACATCATATCCTTGTTACTCCAATTAGGGGGAGTATAAATCAAGGGGGAACTTTAAAGTTCTCAAAATCGCATTCCGCTACGCATAACTTCTTTTTGTTTCGACAAAAAGGGGGAGAAAGGATTAAGTTGTATCAACTGTGAAACATCACAGTACACTCATTTTAGCTTAAAATAGTTTTTAAAACTTGCATCAACTAACTTAATCTATATTTTTAAAAGACTCATCCTCTATTTAAGCTCTCTACTTAAAAATACACTTTATGTTTTGTCATCAACAAAAAGGAGGAGATTGTTAATACAAATATCGTCCTAAAAATGTTATTTATATTTTACGATCTTTGCTTAGTTTTGTTAATGACAATTACAAAGTATATCTTTAAGCAAAGCATAAATAAGATTAAGTCTTTTACATTTAAAGTGATATGCATTTTACAAACACATTTCATATCACAAAGTTCCTTAGAAATGACATATACAAGTTTACATGTTTATTTCTTAAAATGGAAACTTTATTAGTTTAATATTAGGATGACATCATGGCATGCATCATCTACACAATCTTGGTAAGATTTTATGATATTTTGTTTAGATCTTCAAGCCAAAGAGTTGACATTTGAAGATATGGAAAGATATGGCAAGATTTGGAAAGATTTGGAGATCTCTTAGCTGGCTGACACGGCGGAACCAATTGGTTCAACGGACGGATCCAATTTAAGGGATCCGTCAGATCCGTGGATTGTTCATTAGCTTTTCCTATAAATAGCAAGCTGATCATTTGGCCAATTCATCACTTACATAGCTTAAATTAGATATCCTTTCATTTGCATATCACTAACCCTTAGTTTACTAACATCTCATAGATCTTTCCTTTTGTAGCAAAGAAGATCTCAACACATAAGGAGTAACAGTCTGTTATTACCTTCTAACATAGAGTCTGTGTGTTCTTGAATTAGTCACACATCATAGTTAGCATCATTCATACAGTAGAGTCCGGTTAGTGTTTTAGTCCTCAAAACACATAGAGTGATCGGGAGTGGTTGTACCCTTGTAAAGAATCAAATGGGAGCGGTTGTAACCTTGTAAAGAACTCGACATCTAGCTTAGTGTCAGTAATCATTTAGGCGACATCAGGTTGGTTCTTCCTTTAACATGAACCCGGTATTTAGCTTTGTATCGGAAAAAGGTGTAAGCGACGTGTATTAAGGTTTTCTCCGTCGAGAAGGGAGCTTTGTTTCTTAGTGAAGAATAACTCTCGAGTTAGAGGCTCGAGGAGTGGAGTAGGGAAAGGATAAGAGTCCTTGTAGCCGAACCACTATTAACAACCGTGTTATGTGGTTTGATCTTTCCTCTCTTTACTTATTTACTTATATTGTTTGTTTGTGTGATTGATTGTTTACTTCACTTTGAAATCACGATAAGTAACAAAGCGAATTAATTTTAAACGGTAAAACTATTCAACCCCCCTTCTAGTTTTCCACAGTTATATATTTTAGTCATGCCTAGAGGAATTGAGCACTTAGACGTAAGAGTTTCGCCTAATAATGATCTTCGAGCGTTCCAAATCATTGACACCAGGTTCTGCCATAGACCTTGTGATTCATAAACCGTCACCCTCAACTATTCGTGCGTACCTGACGACACGTACATCCCGAATGTTTTCACACCAATGGTTTTTCCCTTAGAAGCCTTTTATCAGCTGTAAGGCTACTAATCAGCTCTGTCCTCCTTGATTGAACTCTATTGGATTCCACTCTTTCCTTTCGAATGAGTACGTCAACAAATCTTTCCTACATGATATGGACACAAACATCGAAACTCTTCACTAACCCTTTTCACACTTTTTCCTGAGTATGATAACCTCCTCATGAAACATGTACATAAGACTCTTGTGATCTGTGCGGATAAGACACTGCGTACCATACAAACACAGCCTTTTATGATATTATTACGAAACCACGACTGACAACTCCTTGTCACAAGTTGGGATATTCCCCCCCCCCCCCATTTCCTTAAATTGCCTTGGAACAACTTTCTTCACATTAGAAAGTATTCATTTTTACTTCATCAACCTTCGTGGACGTTGGACGTTCCTTCATTCGGAGACACAACCTTGACGATTTTTCTAGCACATATGATTTTCTCCCTCTCGACTGTTGGTCAACAACTTTCTTCCAATAGCCACAACAAATTCACTTAACTACATTGTAAATTTATTTCACCAGATTTTCTCCCCATTAACGCCCCTGAGAATAACATCAATGATTTCTTCAGTAATAAAGTTCCTCTCCATCCACAAAAGTTTCAGCTAGCGTTCCATTTAATTTCTTCGATCCATGACTCACGCGACGACATTAAGAAGAAATCGCAAAACATTTTTGTGGCACCAGACGTCGGACGGAAGCAAGTATGTTATAACACTACTAGAAAAAGGGCTATCATTGACGGGCTTTTTATGACCCACGCTACAAGATGACGCGCAAAGAGCAAAGTCATAAAATAAGAGTCATAACGAGTAAATTTTCTATTGGAGATGACTCGTTTTCAGAAGGGTCATATTATGGGTCTTTTTTTTTTTTTTTTTTTTTTTTTTTTTTTTTTTTTTCAAAACACTTCCCGCTCTCAAACTCTCAAAACCTTATCCGCCCACCCCTAAACTTTCAATATAACACTCACCACCTCACACACACATCTTCTTTAACCAAACCCTAGCCCTCCCCCTCTTATCTCAGCAGCCGCCACCCACATCTCCAGCGCCGCTCCTTTTTCCGGTGACTCAATCTAACCACACCATAACCACCAACACCCCTCACTCATCCCTCTCACCTCTCTCTCGAGTTTAGAGTGAAGTTCGATTAGGGTTTTGTTTTGTTGTGTTTGTGAAGCCGCCGTAGCAGTCGCTGTACCACCGCCGTGACACCACCACCATCCACCTCTTCCTCATCTCTCTCGTTCCTCTTGATCTGTGGGTATGACATACACATAAACCTATTTTATCATATTTTCTTTTATTAACTCGAATATAAAATAATTTATAAATGTTTCGTGGAATAAATTGGATTAAAAATGTTTTTGGAACTATTCTCGTGTGGTATTAATGTTTTGAGTGTGTGTGATTGTGTGATGCAGGAACAAGCAGGAACGTCGAAGAGAAACCGGCCGACGTCTGGTAAGGCGCGTTTTCGAGTTAAATTGATTATATAGGTTTAACGTCTGAATTGGTTATAATATTTGTTTTAAGTTCTGATGATTTGTGGCCTTTTTAAGCTGTATGATACAAAAGAGAAATTGAATCTGTTGTGCGTAATGTTTTCGTGAATACAATCGAGATTGAGTCTTGTAGTTATAGCGCATATTAGGCTACTTACTAACTGAAATAACAATCTAAATCAATTTAACAACTCTGAAAACTAACTAATGCGAATTCATAGCTTTGCCGAGTGTCAGCAAGGGAATGCGAAGTTAGGATAATAAGAATTTATAACAACAGCAACATAAGGGATAATCTATAACTAAGTAACTCATGTTTCATTTGCTTGGATTTCGTTGTTTAGCTTTGTCTGGTTTGCCTTTTTTGTTTCTGTGTCTATGCGAACTGCTCATTGTACGTAGGAAAGACTTGTGATTACAGCTTTTTGGTATGTCAATCTGACCGGCAATATTATTTCAGTATTCATATTTAATTTTTAAAATTATCTTATGATTTCAGGCAGGATAAACTGAATAGTAGTTTGAAGGTCCATCATGCCGACAGTTAGCGTTGGAAGGGACCTTCTTTTCCAAGCCTTAGGGCGCACTTACAGTCAGTAGTTTTGATCTAAATCCTCTAAAATCATCAACACATTCACTTAAATCTAATATCTTGTTTTTTTATGCAGCACAAGAGGAGTTTGATGAATTATGCTTCGAATTCGGAATCGAGCTTGATGATGTGGTAAATAATATATTCTAATCCACTTTTATGTATGTAAGACGTGCATCAATTATCTAGTATTATTTCTGCATAAATTGGTTGTAGACAACGGAGAAAGCAATCATAAGAAAAGAGAAACATCTTACAGAAGAGGAAGAAATTGGTGGCGAGGAAGAAATTATATACAAAATTGACGTCCCTGCCAATCGGTATTTTCTAATCACTTGTTTTGTTTATATGTCTCAACGGTTTTGCGTTATGTATTTTATGCCTAATAATGCTACTAGCTTTGGCTTACTGATCTATTCAATATTGAAGTACTTCTGCACAACTAAGTTAGTAAAGAGATAAAGGTTTTAATATTTGATGTCAAATGAACCAAATGCGTAAAATTAGTATTAATCTTAATGGTTAATATAAAATTCATAACACTTACGAACTAATATCTATACCATGTGCCACAAAATATGAATGATGTAGTTAAATTCCTAAGTTTGATATATTTTCAAAACATATGCTAAAAATAAAAATATTTAACATTGTTAATTTCATGTGAATATTAGTTATAGATTTTACTCAGAAATAAAAAGATCACAAATCATTTTTGCGTGTCACTCAAATATTTGTTTTGTTCCTTGTTGATTCTGGAGACATATCTTTCACATACGAATCTGACTTATGCGAGAATGCTTACTAATTTATTGTTTTGATAACTCTGCAGAGAGCAAATGATCTTGTCAAAAATAAGATTCACCTGACATCTGTAATATGTGGATACAGAGCGAGTGTTATCTAATATTCGGCTACCTGGTGATACTGTTGAAAAGTACTTACAAACATTTTCTTTCTCACTTATTTTTCCTTTATGTTGGCAGCTTTTTTTAGTTAATGTACTTACAAACATTGTCAATGTATGCAGATATGAGAGCCATGGCTTTTTTTACTAGGAAAGCTTGCTTCTAAGATGTATGAAGATATGAGAAAGAGAAGCCTCTCAACTAAAATCCAGACTAACTTTCGGCGGTACACATTGAGGTCGTCCTACAACAGACTGCAGCATGCAGTTGTCCTCATCCAGGCTGGTCTGAGAGCCATGGCTGCTCGCTGCGAACTCAGATACAGGAGACGATACATGGCAGCTATTAAATTAGAAGTCAGTACCTGGTATTCTACATTGGTGTTGAGCAATTGACGCAGAATTACAGAATGAAGAGAGACTTTGTTAATGGTGCTGTTGGTGGGTTCGTTGCCGGTGCAGCTATTCTTGGTTTTAAAGGTTAGCATTTTGTTTAAACTGCTGTTATAATTTTTTTGATAGTTACTGAATTTGAAGTTGTGATTCTTTGTTATTTATGCTTATTATGGATTCACTGCTTGCCTTTATCTTTACGAAAGCAATACTAGGAATCTGGTATCTCTAGTAATCTGGTATCTCTAGTAATCTGGTATCTCTAGTAAGCTTCACTTGTTAGAAGATATTGATATGAAGGTAATTAGGGGTATATGTTATATTAAGATTGGAAATATAGTAATTGTTCAAGTTTTGTTACTTTCAACCAAGTATTCAAACATCTATCTTATTACATTTTCTTATTTCGGAAGAGGAAGTTTCTTTATCAGTATTTTATTACATATATCAGTATCTTTATATGATCGATTGGCTTTTCCACTACCATGATCGTTATTTTATTACTCGTAGGTCTTTGCCTGGCCTGCATGAAGTTGGTCTCACTTGTTTTCGCGACTCGGTAAGTATTAGTTTGAGCAAACAATTCATTACAGGTGTTATTTTTTCGTTACTCATGAAACCCTTTACTTTTCATACAGGTTTATGCGGAAACTAAGGGTAGAGCCAAAAACGCAGAGTCGATCACTATTTGCACTCTAGCAGTCGGTCCAAGCTCATAGAGTTTAGTCTTTCTGATATGTGTACAGAGTTGCAAATGTATGAAGTACACAGAATTTTGAGTTCAGGCCAGCCTTTTTTTGTTTTAGTTGTGGTTCAAGTGTTTAACCACTTCTTATGTTGTCATACTTGAATTAACCTCATTGTTTTTGATATTGATATATATATATATGAAATGCGTTATTTTGATATTTGTGTTTTTAATTTTGTATTATCAGGTTTTTAATTGTCATTTAATAGAAAATTAGGAATTGAAAAAAATTAATTTAAAAAAAAAAAAAATTAGGTTATGACACGCAAAAATGAGTCATAAAACGTGGGTCATAAGTGCGCGTCATAGAGGGATGACGCACATATGCGAGTCATGAAGCTTTATGACTGGTCCATCCTTGACGGGCATTTGCGCGTCATAAGACCTCTTCTTGACGCCAAATACCCGTCAAGAATAGCCCTTTTTCTAGTAGTGTTATAAACGAGGAAGATACCAGACACAACACCGGTGTTACCCTTATTTTTCATCAATCATCTTAAAAGCTCATCCTTTCCTTAGATTATCCAATTTTCTTATCATGATTGATCTTGCCGATAGCAACTCATATCACAGTTCACCCCTTTGACAAATGCCTCAACTCCTGAGAGTCCACAAAGATCGCGATCTTCACAACTCAACTAAGTGGGTGCACTCGCACGTAAAGCAACCTGGATGGCTACACTAGTATCAAATGCTTGTACCAAATCTATGACGTGCCATCCTCATACACCATTTCGCATCTATAGGTCTAAACTTCAACTGACTTGTTTTCATTATTACGGCGTTAGAGATCTCTATTACTTGTACGAAACCTTTTGAACTACAAACTCCTTCAACCATTTTGAATCTTGATGAAGGCTAGTTAGATAACGACCGATTCCCTTTTTCCTCATGGATACTCGACGTTCTGCAAAGCGTCGTGACTTGACGATAATTCCTTACATACGCCATGGCTACTTCAGCCTATCTCTTCAAGTTTGGGAAACCTCCTTCAAGCCGGCCTACGTAGTCTCAGAAACAAAGTTTCTTTCCTTGTCGCCTCTACTAATATTCTCTGAATGACAAAAATTTCCTCAACGGTACCCTTGATTTTCTTTGCTAATCCCACTAACTTCAGCCGTAAGTGCCTATTCGTTGTTTTGAGCAAGTCCTTAACTGAGCCAAATCATAGAAGACGTTGCGTTCCTCTTTCTTAATGACTTGATTGTAGCCTAATCTCGTGACAGTTCTTGTTTGATGAGTTGCAAGATTAAACTAAAATCAAGTTGATACTTAGTTTAGGGTTTCGATGATTTTACTCGAAGATGGAAAGGCTTATTCCATCGAATTTAGTCATCCGATAGTTACCTTCGACTGCCCATCTCATTTCACTCAAAAGTACGAATTTGGACTAAGACGACATAGGTTACAACTTTTAGTAGTATTTATCTTGTCACATAAGTTACGACCGTGACATTGGATCCCTGATTCGAATTTTAGTGATCTTGTCATAACTTTGACCTTCGTTAGGTTCTACGTACAGGGTTGAACGTTTATCGGGCACAAACACGTAGCTATGGGCTTGCGCAGACCAATCAGAGCGGGTCCATAAGCCCAAGAATTTGAAACCCTTCAAAAAATAATAATGGGCCTTTACAAGACTGGGCTGAATCATAATTCGTAGAAACCTTTAACCACTTTGCTAAAACACATGATGGAACAACAAAACTATCCCAAAGATCAATATTTCTACATGGAGAATTACACATGAACTTCTACCAACTCAAGTGAAGATCAACAGAAATTCATCTCCTTTCGACCCGTTGCCCTATTTGTGATGAAAAGTAAGAAACGAGTGTCCACATTTTGAAGCATTGCACAAAATCCATGGGGAGAGAATGCAAAAAATATGGTGGTAGATCAATCATTTGCAATGAGTTTGGATAACACGGACCGCAAGATTGCTTGTGATGTGCTGGTGCAAGCGGTTGTTTGGGTCCTTAATACAAAATAGTTGAAAATAACTAGTTAATCAATAGACAAATATTAAATAGTTTATAACATCTTTGTTATTGATTATTATGAAAACAAGCCAACATTAGTACAGTTACATTTTATTCTTTCATATATATCACACACACAATAAAAAGAACATCTATTAATTGACCATCTGATCAGATTCAATCATATATAGCAAAAGTCAAAACCACTCTTGTGCTTTGGTTTTGGTACAGAACCACCCTTGTGTTGTTCATCTTGGCCGGCTACCAACATCCTCACCGCGAACCAGTCGCAACCCCAGCCGGTTTAATCTCATGATGACCTGCACCAGCAGCTGCTGGTGCCACCGTTTTCGCCTTTGGTGGGGGTAAGTTATCTCTAGCAATCTTAGCTAATAACTTTGCAGCCAATGGGATCCCATCACACTTTTTAATTATCGCATCGCGCAAATCTTTTAAGTGCTGACCCATTTCTTTTACATCTTCATCATATCCTATCACAGCCTCATCAAATATTTTTCCAATGTTCTCTTTAGTATGCGGCTTTATACGCTGCAAGCTTACATTGTGTCCAAGCATTTTTTTTAGCAGGTCATCAAACCTGCTAGACGATATAATTGTTCCACCACACCCTTTTGGCAAACCATATGCCAACTCTGCGCCCCAATTATCCGGCAATTGTTCCTTCTGATGCAGATTCGAGAAGAACGGGTCGTCCTTCCATGCGTCATCTAACAGGAGCAAGTATCTTTTTCCAACAAGTTGTAACCTAAGAAGGAGAATGAGTCTTTTGAGTGAATTTGGATCATTGTTATTCTCTGCACCAATGATTTCATCTTCCATACCTAGACACTTCAATATCCTGACAACAATCTCTTCATTGTAGTTTTTACGCGAATTAGGTTGCTTAGATAAACAAACCCATATTCTTGGAGAGAAATGTTTCTTGACCTCATCGCGGTTAAATATGTCTTGACAAAGTGTTGTTTTACCAATTCCAGCTACACCCACAACACCAAATACTTTAAATGGTGCATTAAGGTCATGCAAAACTAGCTCTCTTTCCATTGCCATGACCATGTGTTCAAATCCATAAACACTCCTTGGCTTATGCCTTGAACTCCATCTATAAACTTCGTCCTTGTTTCTAGGGAAAAGCGGGTGACCAGGTTTTTGATGACGGCTCATAGATTTATCATCATCAGAGTCAGCTGGTTCACTTGGATAAACTTTAAGATCTTTCTTCATCTTCTTCAAGCTCTTCTTGATGTTGTCTGTTGAGTTTTGAACCAATGCTTTTGGAGAGAATGAGCTTTGATTCTTGGTGATTTGCCAATCACTCAACAAGTTGTTGAGGCAGTAAAGATTCTCTCTTCTAACACTTAACCATCGTTCTTCCAGTTCTTTCTCTTCTTCTGGGGTTGTAACTTGACTAGGTTTTTGTTCTCGCTTAACTTTTGGGGGTTTTTTGTTTTTGAGTGTGTCCAGCAACACTTCAAAATCAGACTTAATTTCATTTTGGGCTGGTAACTGCTTGTCACCTAGATGATCAATGGCATGCTTGATTCTTGCTAGTAGATGTTGTTCAATCTCATCATCATCATCATCTTCAATGTTTATTTCTTGTTGAGGTTGCTCCATCTCACTATCTTCTTCAATCTCACTAGCCATTTTGCTTAAAAAAAATGTTTTGATCGAAAGATTGCAAGACGATTGTAGAATGAAGGTGTGTTTAAAAGAATTGAGATGCTTTTCTTGAAGAGAAAAAAAGCTTTGGATACCTTTCTTGATTAAACTACACAAGTTTATTAAATTCTTTCTGCAAGACTTTTGGAAGACCATAAGAAAGAAATAGTATTTTTTTTTTTTTGTTCAAGTAAATTAAGCAAAGAATACAACTGGCCCTCTCCAAATACCAGTAATATAGTCAACCATCTATTAGGCTTCTCGCAGTGCACCAGAAAACACCTGTCGGTCGAGGACCTTGACCGATATTAAAATCGCCCCCCCCCCTCCCCATTGTGGGTATCTTGGCAAACATCGGTCGAGCAGCATGCAAAAAAAGAATCGGTCAATTTTATGACCGACTTTTGTAACCGTTTGTGTGTAAAAACAAAAACTTTTTTTATTTTTTTATTTATTTTATTATTATTATTTTTTTTTAACTTTACCCTTTTTACAACCTTATAAATACCAACCTCAAACACACTTCTAAACACACAATTTCAAACACAATTCAAACATACACACATATCTTTTCCAACAATTCCCCAGTCCACAACAATGTCTCACAATGACTTCTCCCAACAATTCCCAAGTCCAGAACAAGTGCCAGAAGATATCTTTCCACCAGAAGATGAAGTTTATCACACTTCACCAGAGGATATCTTTCCGGTTCCAACCGAAAAATGAACCGGTGAACACTCCACCGGTTGTCGAACAACAACCCAATCCATTTGGACTCACGGAGAATGAACTCCAACTTCTAAAGCAAGATGAGGAAGTCAGGAGACAAACAGAGGAACGAGAACTACAAGAATAAGCTACTCGTTTGGAGCAGGAAGCTAGAGATGAAGAACATCTGAGGAAGAACTGGTTTGACATCATGGAAGGAAAGTATTATGCTGGTGAGTTTAGGTCCTCTTCAAGTGAAGACGGTTGGGTTTCAGATGATTCATTTTCTTAATTTGTAGTTTTATTTTGGGATAATGATATGTAAATGTATCAAACTTGCCACCATTTACTAAGTTGTGTAGCGTACTATTAATCTCGCAAAAAAATGGTGGTAACTTACTAATCTCGACATTATTGTGTACTAATGGGGTTTCCGTTAGATTTATTTACATAAATCGTCCTTGTGGTTAGGACCAAATTGCAACGACAGTCCTTAACGGCAGTTAAGTTACTTACATGAATCGTCCTTGTCGGTCAACGGGTCGGGTTGGGTGCCACGTGT
This sequence comes from Artemisia tridentata subsp. tridentata, assembly GCA_021014915.2. NCBI lineage: Eukaryota > Viridiplantae > Streptophyta > Magnoliopsida > Asterales > Asteraceae > Artemisia > Artemisia tridentata. Next base: position 82,131,038 of record CP139505.1, read on the forward strand.
CACCACCTGAGTGGTGCCACATGGCATCGGGTCGGGTCGGGTCAGTTACCGGGTCAAGTTGCCACGTGGACCAACTATATGGTGCCACGTGTCGGGTCTGGGCCACCACTCAAACACACCACTGATAATAATCTAAGATTTAAATACCAAAAGTTCAAAACACTCTACCACCACCACCCTATACCCTGATAAAAAATAACAAATTCAAAACACTCCTATGATTCATAACACCACACTTTTGGTCACGGTTATGCATCCATCTCAGCCATTTCATTTGAACCTGAGTGAATCAGGGACACTCTTTTAGGTTCAGCCTGAAATAACACCAATCACATCTTGATTCAACCATTTGCCCCACCTTTGATCTTTTCCACACCCTGATTACACTAACACTCTTGGCCCACAAAAAAACTTATGACCACTGACCATGACCACTGATCTCTACAAGTTTCTTATAGCTTCTGGTTTAGGCTATGGTTATGGGTACAGGTTGAGTTGTAGTCATCTGGTTTCGGGTAATGGTTTGGAGTTGGGTTGTGATGGTCGTTATCAGGTTAAAATGAAGTGAGAGCCTAGCAAGATAACTCACATGACCACTGGTTGATCCTAGAGAACTCACATGACCACTTGTTTAGGTTGTGGTTCAGTTGTTGTCATCAGGTTTGGTGTCAGGTTTTACCAGGTTAAATGCTTAAATCCTCTCCCCCTCAAGGTAAGCATTTAGGTAGTGAACTTGGTTATAGGTCATGATTACCACTCACTGACCTGATTTTATCACAAGACCCAAACACATCCTCTGATTCTTGTACCCTGCCACACTCATTGGCTTCCTGCCTGACTCATATCACTTATTTCATCACAACTGGTTATAACAGGCTCAATCTTAAGGCCACTTCTGATCTTAACACAGCTTTAGCAACACTATTTTAACACTTCCTGGGTTACAATCGTATCTATCTAAACTCACAAACATCACCATCATCACAAGACTCACTAATAGACTATTGACAGCTCTTCCAAAACATAAGTTCTAATCAAACATTATCACCTTAACCTTTATCCGGCAACACAATAATTCAGCAGTCACAGTATATCCGACGAACCCATTTCCGGTTAACTTATTTCCAGCGAAATCTTTGACAAGTCGTGGCAATCACCATGTTAGAATTTCGGGACTTGATACTGGTATGTGCTTAAACACATACCTTTTCTCGACCAAAACCGGACCAAAATAAACAAAAACCTGACCAAAATGCCAAAAGATATTGTGTTTTTGTGTTTTTATATGTGCAGGGACGGATATCGAGAAAAAAAACGACAAAAGACACAGAAAAACCAGGAAAACGAGCACGAGATGTGGAAAAGACTCAAAGCCGAAGCCGGAAGAGATATGTTTGGTCAAAAGTCAAAATCAGCCCTCAGAGTCTCACCAAATGTCAAAAACAACCCTTAGATCAACTTTGGAAAATTAACAATTTCAGTCCCTGAGAATTCTAAAATTACACAAATAGTCCCTATGATCATTAAACCCTTTAATCCTTAAAACACTTTACTACCCAGATTTAAAGAAAACATACCCAACCCACTTCAAATAATCAACCAGCCCATCCCACAAAGCCCAATCCTTTAAACCCGCGACCCATTTACCCATCCCGACCCAGCCATAAGACCCGGTCAAACTTAAAATAAAATACCAGTCAAACCACAAGAGTTTTACCCGCGCCCCAATTCTTATTTTACCCAGAAAATCTACTGTATCAAGAACCCTAAATCCCTATCCGATAAATTACAGCAATTAAGGGCAAAGTTGTCCTTGCACGCATATCTAGGAGCTTCCTGACATGTCAGGAATGACGTGTCAGCGAATTGGAGCATTCTCATTGGTGGGTGATTCGTGGGTATACAATCCAAGGGCTAAGGTTGCAAGTTTGTTGATCAAGGGATGATCCAAAGGACGAAAACGTTTCAAAGAAGCACATATTCACACGGATCAGTGACATGGCAGCTTTTGGGTTGGCTATAAAAGGAGCTCCTCATTCACGGATTTAGGTGTTAGATTTTTAGGGTTTAGGAGTAGTATTAATGTAGCTTATATTTAGTTTAGTATTGCTGCTTATTATATTTTCATATTCAGTTTCAGAATTATTGTACTCAAATTTCAGTTTCTATTGAAAGTCAAATTTTAGTCAAAGTTATTATTCAACTGCTTATTGTTCTGATTTAATTGTTAATTCTGGTAATTTCTGCTTTATAGATCTTAAAATTGAGTTTTGACATTGGGTTGATTATTGTTTTCACTTAAGTCTCATTTTCATTCAAAATAGTCAAAGAGTCAACTGTTTTAGTCAAACTGTTTTTTAGCTTATTTCTAGTGTTCAAGTCCTGATAAAGATTGCTTTTCTAGCCTTGGTCTAGTCATTTGAACTTTTGTTTTATCTAGTTTCAGCATTAGTTTAGTCAGTTCTTTGAAATGATCTCAAATCAGTCATGAATTGGGGTGTTTTGGAACAAGCTTTGATATGGGTCACAACAGGTCAGCACTGTTCCTTTGCCATTAGTTTAAGATTGATTGAGTTTAATTGAGGATAATTTAGTTGTTTCTAATAGGAGATAAGATGTGTTGAATTGTTTTGAGTTTTTAAGTTCATAAGTTCATCATTGAGTTTCATTACTGCCATGATTAGCTTCTATTAAGCTTAGTTTGTTTAAGTAATCTCCTTCGGTAATTTAGTGTTCCTTTTATCATTTTAAGTAAGAATTCAATATGTGGTTTAGATTTGCTATGTATCATAAGAGTTAAGCCCAATTTAGATCAACTGCTGCAACAGTCTTACAAGTGCAGACCTACACATTTTTAGACCCAACTGTGCTAATTAATAGGTCTGAAATTGCTTTTCTACTTGTTCTTTTTGATGGATATTTGGAACCAATAGTAGCTAGTAACATCAGCTTTTAGGTTATGAGATTGTTTTTGAACTTTTTGGCTTAATCAGTATCTTAATATAGGTCTGCAATTCAGCCCCATAGGTCTGCACTAAACCTGCATCATTTCAGTTCCTATAATCATCTATTCTAGGGCAACTTTAAGAGAGCAACTGATTATTAAATTTGGGCATTTTCAGTTGTTAAGTAGAATTTAGTTCTAGCTTCTTTAATATGCTTTTAGATTTCCCATACTAGATTGTTATTAGCTTTTAAATTAGCTGCAAGTCTGCGGATTAATCACTGCCTTTGCCTTAAACTGTCAGCTGCACATAAGTACTTTTGGGCTTATTCTGTGAGCTTTTCTGATCTTTTTAAGTTCATTCAAGTTTCCAGTAGTGTGTTTAATCAGTCCTGAGCTTCTGGCAATTTTTTGCCCTTATTTGCTTATTTTTAGCTTATTTACAAACTGCTTATTGGTTGTATCAGCTTATTAGGATTTAGTTAAAGTCCTGAATTTATTTTTCTTAGTTAGATAAGTTAATTTTAGATTTACTAGGATTTTATTAGATTTTTCCCAATTGTTTTAATATTTTTAGATCAATTAAATAGTTTAATTTAGTTTTTAATTCATAAAAAACAATTAAAAAGTCAAAAAAAATATTTTTCTTTTTTCCAAAATTTTCATTTTACAATTAGGATTTAATAAAAATTATTTCACATTTTTAGGACTTAGAATTTAGAAAATCACTTTTATTTACGTTTTTAAAATTCGTCCCGTAACGTTTTTAAATTCAAATTTTTCGTTTTTAAGTTTACGAGCTTAGTTTACTTGTACCCTTAGCTTAATTAGTTGTTATTGTTTGTTATTTCATTATTCGTAGTGTAGAAAAACCAAAATTCTCCTTTTAATCATCATTCACTTCACGAATCACGTCCCGAGAACACAAATTCCATTCGATCTTCGTCGGGACAACGAACTCGGGGTTTTCACATAATTTCCCATTTTATGAATTTCCTTTTGAGATATAAATTTTGGGACTTGATACCCATGATTACCAGCCCCATAAATCATCTTTGTCGCCGATTGTGCAAACAACCAAGTTTTTTTCCATCGAAAGAGGCTTAGATATGTATTGTTGCGTTAATTTTGTAATTTGTGATTCGTATGAGTGAGGGTGTTGTTTTGATGTTTGTTTTTGAGAGATGTGAGACGATTTGATATAGATCGATATTGAAGTGAGGGTGTTATTTGTGTTTGTGACTGATTATTATCAGTGGTGTGTAATTCCATAAGAGTAGGCAGAAGCGTTGATTCTAAAATAGGTGGCTAGATCGTTTATAGCAGACTAGCAGTTTTGTTAACATAAATCGGTCATATGGATTTACGAGCAACCCATAAATTTTAGTGATTTACGTGTGAGGAACTTATCATTCCATAAGATGTTAGCTTGGTGATCTATTTCGTGTTGTGAAAGAGCCAACCAGAACCCTCGATAGAGAAGTGAGCAATTTAGATGAGACAAGATTCTAATTATAAGTCATTAGAACTTAAACTGTGGACATGAGTTACTTGGGAACGTAAGGGCAAGGTGAGAATCGAGTACCCACATTTTTGGCAATGATACTAGTTGAATTTTGGGGACAAAATTCCTGTAACGGGGGTGTACTGTAGCAACCGACATTTTTAGGGCAATACTTATTTATAAAACTCGAAACCAGTTGCGGCAGAAGATGATTGTTCCAAACCTATTTGTGACAACTGGTAATTTCAGGAACATTTTAAGTTACTACATTTCGTTTTAAAATAAATATTTTATCATTAGGAATTAGGCTATATGCAGTCCACAATGCTCCAGTACCTTGCTCCTACTCCGGTTCACAATTTTAAACTCTAAAACAATTTCCTTTTCTTAAATTACTTACGGTTGTCAATTCAACAAACTATATTCGTAATTCAAAAATTTAACATCCGATATACCCAATTCTCTCAACGGTTATTTCTAATGTATTTTTATACTTCCAAAAAGATTACAAAAGTTCCAAAAATATTTCCTTACGCCTAAGGTAAATTCTTTATATCTTACGTTTAATTACGTGCAACTTTCGTTAACCACCAAACCAACAACCAATACCTATTTTTAATACCAAATACATACAACATATACACTTTTGTATCAAAACAAGTTTTCTACACCAACAATACCACATGTGCCCCCCATGTCCCCCCCCCCCCCCCAATTGTCTTATAATTATTTGCTAGACAAAAAATAACACAACATTTATTAGCCAACAATTGTCCTTAAAACAAGGAGTGCACAAACATTTTGGAGGCTTGAACAAGCTTATGTCCCCCCCCCCTCCATAAATTCCAGTAAAAGGAAGACCAAAGACCGAGACTTTTGACCAAGTGTTGAATTACAAAAATACCCTTTTTAGTAAATTACCAAATCACCCCTCCTTGCATTATAAATAGAGATGAGATCTAGCTCATTTTCTTTTGCACATTTTCACCTAGAAAACCTCTTTTTCTATTCTTGTGGTTCGGCGAAATTTTAAAGAAAGAAGGAGAAGCCTTGTTGTGGTTAAGATCAAGCATACTTAGGGCATTCTAGCAAGGATTTGGAGCATTGATCTTGAAGTTAACCAAGTTTTTTATAACTCACATCTCACTAACCACTTTTGTAAGTAATCTTACAAAAAAATTTCATGTTTTCTTTATGTCATATTGCTAGTCAAGTAGATATACTTAGTTATCACTTGGTACATGTTGATAAAGTTTTACATTTACAATGATCCTTTAACAAAAGATTATGTTTTGAGCAAGTTTTTGTTACAAGAAAACTAGCTAGCAAAAATCTTCACAAGAAAGTGATGAAAACAATATATATATACTTGTATGTTAGTAAACTTGTAGATTTAAACATTGTTGACGATTATTAAATGGACCTTAGAATAATATTGAGTTTATGGTTAAGATCATTATCATTATGTTGAGAAGTGATGGAGGAACTAGGACTAGAATTGAAGCTGTGGTTAAGTGGTTAAAATGACTAGAAGATTTGTAAAAATAGTTTGGCATTCTTAAAAAGAGATTCTGTTTCGTTTTGATAAAAACAGCAAACTCAATAACCTAGTAACTATTTTAGGCTAGAAATATAGAAAATAGACTCAATAACGAAAACGTAGCCGCTTGAATGAGTTAAAACGGGCTTGTAACGAAAAAGATACGCTAGTTTCAATTTTTGCGACGAAAACATTATTTTCAGAAAATAGCTGAATCTGTCCAGAATTTTTGAGAGTTGAAAACTGATGCTAAATGGTATCTAGACTAGCCGAGACCTTAGAAATCTGATAGTACACTAAAATACCTTCGTGGGGATAGGTCAAACTTAAGAAACGAAGCTACGACGCAAAAGTTATGGCCTAACAAAGATTTACGTCAACATATAAGTTGACAGCCTATTATTTTTCTCTATTAGAAAGCTGATAAAATGTGTAAAATGGATTTTTGGACCTTTTGGAGTACATTTCGGCTAAAATGACGTAAACGAAAATGGTAGAATATTATATATACTTATTAGGCGCGTTAGAAATTTTTGGAATACTTATTAACATGACGACTGAAATTGGATCGTGAGATAAACAAGTTACGTTTTCTAAAGTGGAAATTTTCTAAATAAATTATCAAATTGACGTAACTATCTTTTGACAACAAATATTGCGACAACATGTACAAGTGATAAAGTAGAGTATGAACTTGCGTGCATGACATTGTTTTCGAACCTAAGACATATGTGTTATTTAGGTCGCAATTAGAGTTATCGGGCTTAATTTACCGTTTGCCAATTTACCAATCGGAATGTGCCTTTGCTAAGGTGATTTCTCGTAGCCCCACTTTTAACGTGTTTTACCTTGGGGTGGAAATGGTACAAATGGTTTCAAACATTTTTATGCCGTGACCTACTGTTTTACATGATTTTGGACATACGTGTGATGATGCGATTATATGTTGTGACGTGTTTTGTTTTGAGCGACCATGACTGCGCAACTGTTAACTCTCTGCGGAGGTCCCATAGGTTATATGTTCAGTTGGTGTAACTGTTAACTCTCTGTTGAGAGCCTACGTGTTGATAGATCTATCGGGGTAGCTCCCCACGTGATATTGGTTATGAGTATGATGGACATTATAGGTTCAGTTGGCGCGACACTATTACTGTTTGGATAACATGCTTGTAATTGGTATTCATGTGCACTATTGTCCTATGTTATATTTCACAGCTCAATTGTAGCAAACTGCAAAATTTCACTATAATTAACAAGAATTAATTATATATTAATCTCCGTCACTATTCCTAATCACCATTTTTACGGGAAAATTTGAAATTTTCTTTATTATATTATTTTAACACGAACACGTTATCACGTAAATTACCAAATAACGGGATGAGCTTACACGCAAACCACGGAATCAAAATATACTCAATATATTACCAAATAGGCTCAATTAAAACTCAACCCAAACCCTTTTCCCGGTTACTGTTCATACAGCCCACCCAAAAGCCCAACTTTATTATTATTTCACTTTTCAGTCGACCAAGTGCTCTCCAAAACGCCCCATTTTCTACCGATTTTGAAACATGACATATACATATTTTTGCACCACCTAATTGTTCTCCCACCAAAGAATTAGGATGCAAAGTATCAGCCCTTAATATGAACGTTTGATACATTTAATTAAATCAAAGTGATGTGCCATTGAACAAACTTATTCGACATACAACTTTTCACAAACTTAACCGTTTTGACCCGAACTTGTTCCCACTTACTTATATAATTTTTCTTAGATCTTATACATGTTATTGAGTGTATTCCTCACACAAGAAACCCAAGGTTTCACGTTAAACCAATTTTTGTACATGTTAATATTCTAGTCGACATATATGTATAAGAAACCAAGTCACACTTGTTTTCCCTACACTCACAACTCCCTTAAAGTCTTATAGTGTCAGTAAAATACTTCTCAAAGTCCTATTATTCCTGACCATGTACAGTAGAGGCAAGTTGTTTGATTTAGAAACACATATAACACATATACGTGTTATATATATACACAAACACATTCCCTAGTTCACCACCTCTCACCCTCAACTCTTTGATACATTTCTAAACCCCTTTTGATCAGTAGCGAAGTCATAAGGACCAGAAGCAATCACCATTCTCCCTTTCAAGCTCAATTCGAACTAGAGGATTTACATATAAATCGTATAAAGGGTTATAGCAACTTGTGGTTTTCTCCTTGTGTTTTAGCCATTCTCAAGCGTTCCCTCACCACCCTAGAGGTGTTGTAAGTCCTCCCTTATCATTATGAGTTCATTTCAATACATTTTAACCTCCCATGAATCACATGATCATGTTTGTCAAACGTATATACTTTATAATTATTTTTACGTATTACGATTACATATAGAACACAAGACGTGATTTGTCTCCCTTGTGGAAGGCCTAGGAATCACAAAACACACTCACCTCACATTTATATTATTGTTTCATGTATAATTCGACACTCTTTTGGAACCATCATCACACGTATAAAATACAAACACATTAAAATTTTCTAAGTCTTTTACTACTTGAAAACTGTCCCAAGTCGCGACATATATGGCCTTGTAAAACCAAATTTAACTTAACAACCACCCCGTATTTTTACACGAATTAATAGACCATGTTATAAGCTAAAAGTTTCATAATTATAGTTTACAATGATAAGCTCGTTTAACCCCTTTAAATTGACCAAAGTGAAGCGACCAACACCATTTTAAAAATAGTTTATACATTTCGAATTGGGTTATAAGCCCAATAAGCTCTTTTTAAGTAAACCGTATAAGGTGAACCGAAAAGCTCTTTTGATATGAAATTAGGACATTAAAAATGAGCCTAAGGATAAGCCCAACTTGTCTCAAAGCTCACGGATCATTAAACGTTAACGGGCCTTTAATTAGCTCGTTAAAAGCCATTAAGTGAAAAATAAGCTCTTTTTGCAAATAAGTAGTTGAAATAAGTTTTAATAAGCTTCAATAAACTCCAAAAAATTTCGTATAATTTTTCCCCATAATTTTTGGACGTTTGGACTAAAAATGCAAACTAGTTACACTTCAGAGGACTAAAACTGCCAACCCTTTAAAACATGGACTAAAACTGCCAAAACAGAAACATTAGGGTAGAAACTGATATTTTATGATATTCCAAGCTCAGAAAGTTATTTTGGACAAGTAGTGGACTATAAATGCAATTTATATATGATTAAGGACTAACGGTGCAACGCTAACGCCATTAGGGTGTAAAGTGTAAAAATAGTAAAATTGCAAGGACCAACAGAACTTGATTAATATTTTCATTTCTATATTTCATTTTACGAATTCCCGGCACGTCACGTGCAAAATGCATATAATATATAACGTTCGTTATATTTTTATATAAAGAGTTTTAAACGATTTAACTTCACGTTTCGTTTCACCATTTTTGAGAAAATGATATTATTGAATTTCAATGACATAAAAACAAGATAATATTATGAATGATATTATTTTTGAACTTCAAGCATTTTAAGCATATCACACTCACTTCACCGATCGAATCGTTATACGATTTCTCATTTTCGCACTCGTTATTCGTAGTAAGTCAGAATCTCAGACTTCCCTTATATTCAGGTCACGTGTTGAAGCCGTTCCCATAAGCTTACTTGATTTCATAATTCCACCTTGTCAGATACACTCAAGGTGAGTCATAGCCCTGTTTTTATACTTGTGTTATAAATACTCTTTGGGGGGAGATACATGCTCAATTATATTTTATACGTTTAAAAGTACACTGAAAAACTCTCACGATTTACTCTGAATTATAACCCCTACTTTACATGTTTTGAATTACTCTTTGGGGGAGATACACGTTTGCTTTACTTGCAAATTACTTGTTTACTTGGAATGTTATACTTAAATGATGTAGTACCTTATTGCTTGTTGACACATAATATCTGTTCTCACAATACACCTTCACGTAACACCAGGAATGTATACACCTCTTTTATATGTTATTTCTAAACTTCAATGGAAATACTTGCTAGAATTAAGCACACGTATTTTATGTACCCCATTAAGCTAATATTGCCTAAGTTACCCTTATTGCCAGAAAGTCCCTTTATCATGAGCCATTAATCACTGCGGTGAACGTGAATATAGTGAACAGCTTCAAAACCTGTTGGAGGTTGACAACCTATCCCACTAAATACTGGACGGAATGCCTTAGTGGCTAGTCGTATTTAGTTGCGATGCACTATATTCGAGAAAAATAGGAATTGGCAAATCACCTATTACACGAGGGCCATAAATCTGTGACAAATCGTAATTTCAGGTCATTTTCCAAACTTTGAAATTTACTATTCATGGATTACTATTCATCATTTCACTATTCATCATTTTTCAAGTCAGTTTGCAACTTTAAAACATTGTCAAAAAATTTACTATTCACAAAACACTATTCATTCCGGAAGGAAGTCACTATTCATGGTTATCATTCATCATTTCGTAAACTAGGTTTACGGGTATAGAATTCGCGTAACCATTAAGGTTTAGTTGCGTATTCATGAAACATCACTAAGGACATATCATATAGACTAGAGTAGTCTACATATCATCAGTAACATCATCTTCATGTTAGGTCATTCATGGGTTGGCATAAATTCTATTCACGTATATTTATTTATTAAATAAACGCTACCACTCAATCATTTACTACGAACAATATACCCGACACTCCCGACTATGATCCTAACATATTTTCACACTCATTACTGTGATATACAAATTATATTATTAGTTTACCCGGTGTTTTGAAAGTATTTACTATATATACCGTTAAAAGCTTATAACTACGACGGTTTGCGAAATCTCAACACGATAATTATTTGAACACCCGATTCTTGCAAGAAATGTGATTTTATAATTTTTACAACTTCTTCATACTTTATTTTGTTCCGTCAAAATTTATTTCTAGCTAACTCGGTACCCGATAACACATAATATCCTAACTAAATCTATCCTAAACACATCAAGAGACAAGTAAACATCAACATTAATGAGCCCCCCTTTCCCCCATTTGACGCCCATATTCGCCCCCTAGGAATCATTAGTCTTTTACTTTGACCAAATATTTACCATTATGCCATTGCATGAATTTACCATTATACCCTTTATGCTAAAAATCTTCCTATAAATAGAACATATTACTTCACTTTTTCACACACAAATAAACTAGCAAAGAAATTCTCTCAACCTCCCCATCATCCTTATGGTTCGGCCAACATAAGAAGAAGAAGAAAAACCCATCAAAATTTCAAGATCAAGTACTTTACAAGTTCTATTAGTGATTTTAGTAAAGGTTTTGGCATAAAAACCTTGAAGTAATTAAGTCATTTACCTCAAAAACCCTTCATAATCAAGTGAGTGTTTCAAGTAATTTTTCCACTCATTCATACATCCATTTGATCTATTTTTATGTTCAAGAAACAACGCATACAAATATAGTTATGTTACATACCACTTAACACATATTTTTGTCACTAAAATGAATTTAAAGAATTTTATTAGTGATCTTATGAGCTCCATTATTTTTGGTGAAGATTAGGAACCCATGAAACCCTAAGAAGGTGTATGGTAGGTTTAGAATAGCTTTGGTGTTGATTGGAAGGGATATGTACAAGTCTTGAAGTAGTAAAAATGGTTTTAACAAAATATAATTGAGGTTCTGTCCATTTTTGTAAAATCTGGAATTTTCAGTAGATTATGAGTCATTTTGGTTTACATAATTAGAAAATACACTAAAAAACGAAGCCATGGCCGCTGGAATGAGTAAAAACGAGTGAACGACGAGAAAGATACGTTAATTACAAGTTTGACGACGAAAATTATTTTCTGAAAAATAACAAGCTGTCACACGATTTTCTATGGGTAAAACGAGGCATTGAACGCGATCTAGACAAGCCGTCATATCAAAAATCTATTAGTTAGCTGTGATACGAAGCCGAGGACATAAAGAACGTAGAAAACGAGCTTATAACGACCAAGATACAAGCGATAGAAAATCGACGTTCACAACACATTTAATCAGCTTTTATTTAACAATGTTTCTAAGTGTAAAACTGTCGTTTCGGGTAACCAAGTTGAGAGCCATTTTTCTCATTGATCGAGTCAGTTTTGAGACATTAGCACTTTGGGGTAAAATCAAGTACTCCCGGCCCATTTTTCAAATCGACTAGCCATTTGTCAATCGGACTTATTACGAGTAGAATATGACCTTTCCAATATACCCAAAAACTGCCCAAAAATAGCACATTTAGCCAGACTAGCTAACTTAACAATTATTTTTCTATATAATCGGGACTTGTATGGACAAAGTGCCAGTGTTACGAATTTAAGATATTGTTACAAGCTTTCTAAAAACGCTGAGCTTATTTCCTAACACTCAATGTACACCGTTTTGCGAGGCTACTTAGTCATTTTTATAAGTTGTGAAAAATATTAATTTACGACGGAAAACTCTATAATTATCGATAAATCACCAAACGAAGATCGTGGGATATCGTTACAACGTATTTACGCGAAAAGTGTTTTATAACTTAACGAGACGTAAAAAAATATATTTTTCGACGATAAGCGTTATTTTCAAATTTCACGAGTGGTATCGATAACATACGTATTTGCATGTGTAGCATCAATTCATGACTTACATTAGATCATATCATTCATATTAGGTTGCGGTTAGAGATCGCGCCTCATTTCAGTATATCCACTTTTGTCGTCATAACTATTGCATCAGCTGAGTTTTCATAGCCCCGTTTTCAATTTATTATTTCATTTTCCAATGTAGGGGAGAATACATTGCACCATTGTTCATACGGACCAAAGTATCAAATTCATTTACATTGCTTAAGTTACATCATTGCCCAGATTAAAGTCCCCTTTTATTTATCATGAACCGTTAATTACGGAGTAAGCGAGAGTGAGTGAATAGATTTATTGAGGGTGACTCCTCCGTTCTGGTTGGTAGCGCCAACTAGTCTACGAACGCATTTCATTTAATATCAGATTCAGAGTGTTTGGCAAAACACTCTGGTGGAGCCTTCATAATCAGTCTAGCTTCGGGGTCATGAGCTTAAGAGCCAATGTATGATTTTTATGTAGCATTCTTGTCCTTTCACTATATACTTATGGTTACCGTACAGACTTATCATTTACATAAACCTATGATCCTCACCAACATTTTTGTTGACCGTTTTAGCAATGTATTTTCAGGTAATTAAAGCACTCGCATCATGGCCTGCATGAGGACTTATCATAGAGTCGCGATGACGACGCGTCCTACTTGTATTTTTATGCACTTAAACTATTGTTTGGTTCGTAACAAACTTATTTCCGCAAACTTGAATCATCTTTTGGGACCTATCTTTTGTAAACTCTGAATGTTTTATGAAATCAAACGATGTACTTTTTTTTATGACACTTTAGGTCGTTCAATATAACTGTAACTGTGATGATATGGCAGTCGCGCCCCAGGTATTCCATTCCGCTACAAATCAGGTATTTGGGGGTGTGACAGATTGGAATCAGAGCTAAGGTTATAGCGAACTAGGTTGTCCATGATACCCTAGACTATAACTACGTCATCACAGCATCACATCATTTCATCATAAATGCATATTCACTATACATGCGGTTTCATGCACACACTATGCGAGTTACTTATACTTATACTTATACTTATATATATTTATATTGACCTGGTTCACAGCGATATGTCTTCACCCAACCACCCTATTATCATTCCAGTAGACTCGGATATCGAGGATGCTTTTTCGTCCACTAATACACCTACACAACTACTCTCACCTTCCTATACCTCGACATTCCCATATCACTCACCATTGTTAGATGATAGCTCCCACCTGTTTGAGATGTTAGCACCACCTGAACCAAACTTAGAAGAGACTACCGGACATGACACTGAGACTTTTGAGATTCAGGAAACTGCCCCTACCTTCCCACTATCACCATTGTCATTCCCCTTTTCCATTCCCACATATCAGAAATTATATGCCACCTTGTGGACAGTACCAAGATCACCGACTCAACAAGAACATCAGCAGATTCCTCAAGAATGGTTTGGGATATATACTATCTTGGGTATGATCGATACATAGCTCCAGACTCCACATCAACACTCATCCCAACTCTATGATGCCGCAACCCCGGATCCACCCAGAGGAGCACCAGGAAGCCTCTAGACTAGACGTATATCTTTACTAGCTTTTACTATTATTCTAGCCACGGAATGTATGGCATAGTTCAAGGAAACTTGTAGTATTTTGGTTGTTGTACAATGAACTTACCAAGTGTTGACTCTACTATATGGGTATGGTTGTGCTATGCTTGATATCTGTCTATGTAGGCCAAAATTTTCATTTTATATATTCATACATGCTATGATTGTATTTATGATATTTTCATGGTTGCATCTTGTTATGATTTCACTCCATTTATACATGTCATGGTTGCGTATATGTGAGTGTAATGATCTTTACTACTTATAAATTCTTATGGTCTCTTATGATTTTGAATAATTATGTCGAAGCAAGCCTCTCCAGACATGACACAAGCCACTGTTGAACAAATCATTGCCAAGAGCATAGCTACAGCCCTCGCCAAAAATCTTACTCACGAGGAATTTATGGATTGCAATCCCCACACCTTTAGCGGAGCTGAAGGCGCGAAGGGATTTTACAAATGGTTCGATGAATTAGAAACAATGTTTCAAGGTGGCAACTGCCGCGAGGAAGACAAAGTTAAGTTCGCTACTTGCACTTTTCGGGATCATGCCCAGGAATGGTGGACTAAACATGTTTAGATAGTAGGGGTCGACGCTGCTTACTCAATCTCTTGGGAGAAACTAAAAAGGATGATGACTTTAGAATATTGTTCAAGAAGTGAATTACAAGCAATGGAATAGGAAATCCTAGACTTCACCATGGTAGGAGATGATGTTGCCAAATACACTGATCGTTTTTACGAATTAGCATGACTAGGCCTTACAATGGATGAACTGGAATGCAAGAAACTTGAGAGGTATATCGGGGGACTCTCCCCTGAAATTCGTATGTTGGTCACCTCATTAGAACCCGATACCATGCTTAAGGCTATCCATATGGCGATCGAGGCAAAGGAACACATAGCTCACACCAAGGCCGTAGGAAACAATAATGATAACAAACGAAAATGGAACAACAACAACAAGAGAAAGTAGGACAACAATCAGGGTGGCAATGCTACACAACAACCTCCTAAGAAACAAGAAGTTGCTAAGGCCTATGCTGCAGGACCAAATGAAAAGAAAGGATATGCAGGGACTTTACCCAAGTGCAATAAGTGTCGGTTTCACCACGATGGACATTTCCTCACTCAATGTGGAAACTGCCAAAAGGTCGGACACAAAGCCAAGGATTGCAAGGCTCCCACCCTCGTAATGAATCGGAAAGTCACGGTAACCCTTTCAGGAGTGTGGAGTAATTGGACACTTTAAGAGTGAATGCCCAGAGCTGAGAAACCAGAATGAAGGAAGAGCTCATTGAAGTGTGAAGCTCGTCAAGACAACAACGACAATGATAATGGTTAAGAACAAGGAACTTCTGCTTTAATAATAAACCATAGACGGAGCCCTCTAGGGTTGTATTTCTTTAAGTAGTCTATCTTAAGTACTTTCTTGTAACCTCGTTGTATCTTGTACTTTTCAATCTAATGTGATTTCTATCTTTTATCATCTCCACAATAATCACAACCTCCGTTTATTTCATTTCCTATTCCAATTGCCCAATTTTCAACCATTTCACAACAACATACCGCTATCCTAGTAGGGGTTAGGCAAATTTCGTCTTTGACTATAGACTAGTACCATTCTATAAGATTCTCCCATACGTCCTATAACCCATCCAATAGACTTTATCCCAAACTATTGCAATACCGCTTTATAAAACTGTTTCACATAACTTTACCTAAAGCTATTTTACTACCATCTCAGGAAATTATTTCGCAGAATTTTAAAAGGAGTTATATTATTACCACCTTATAAAATTGATTTTCTATCATTCTACCAACTATTTAATACTATTTTACCAAACAACACGTTGAACATCATTTAAAACTTTTGAGAAACATACTGCTACTTGACCCAACCGAGCATCGCATTATTAGTCCTCAATTACACATAGCCTGATAACCTATGTCTAATTCAGGAAGAATTATGCCATGAAGGAAACAAACATCTTTTCAAAAATTCTTAATAACAAACTTCATTCAAAGGTTTCGCAACCAAATAGAATTTTTCATAAACACCCCTTTTGACAAACCCTCTCTAGATACCTACACCACTTGTCACTCACTCAACCGTTAAGTTGGATTTTTACCCTTGACCTTTCTAGGAAAGACTATCCAATTACAAGGAGAATTCTCTAACATAAGAAAACAACGAAAGGATTTCGGAACTACAAACAAGGACTAGAAGTATATAGTAAGTTGATTCGTATCGCAACAGAAAACATAAGATCTCACGAGGCAACCCAAATCACTATCTTTGGCATAGTTACCCAATCCTATCATTTCAAAAGTACTAGTGCGACTAAGCACCATAGGCGAAGGGAGACTCATATCGTAATACAAGTTAGAGAAAGACATAAGGAATCAAAACGGTTACCATAGCTTTATCCTTTCGATAACATCTTTTCACCAAATCCACTCCAGAGACCAACACTAACTGCATTCAAGGACTGAATTCCTTGATAATGCTCAAATTGTGCATGTTTTTTGTAGCGTTATTCTTACTTTTATATGTGCTATTTAGTTATATTTATATGCTTTTGTTACTTAATCGTACCAAAGTATGTTTGCAAAGTATGTAGCCAAGTACAGGAAAAAGGAAGGAAAAGATAAAAAGAATAAGTAAGAAGGAAATATTTATGATCGTATGAAGATTATTGAGTCTAGTTCCACACCAAATAGGCATTTCAAAGAATGAATGTCCAAGTATTCAAGTTGACAAGTTCCAAGACGAAGAAAAAATCAAGTTTGGATGAAGAACCAAGAACCAAAAGAAAGAAACAAGCAAAACGACAAAAAGTCCAAAAAGAGTATACAGCAACACTCTATCCAATCGGATGCAGCCCGCAACCAAATCGGATGGAGGCCACGGTTGAAGACCAACCGATCGGTTGGCCACAATACCGATCGGTTGGATGCTGTCTGATTTGCCAAAACTTCATCATTAAGCATTGCTTCTTCATACCAACGATTCCAAGCCTTCTATTGAGCATTCTAGACTATTCTAATCTACTTGGAGGCCAAGTGAATCATTAATGACCCTAAGCTTTGAGAATAGTATAAATAGGATCATTTGTGAAGTGTTTTGAGAACCACATACTAGATATCAATTCCACAAGTCCAAATCAACAATCCACTCATCAAAATACTCTCTAAAAAAAAAAAAAAAAAAAAATCCTAAGTTCGACCTTAGAAGTCCAGGAAGCTTTGGAGGGTCAAGAAGTCAACGTTTGGAAGTCAAAGCATCAAGTAGTCAACACCAATACTTTGGGTATCATTACCTTTTCATTTGTAATCTATTTCCATTCATTGTAAGACTTTCAATTATAGTTTCTAATGTTCAAAGTTCTGAGTTTATGTTCATGTTTGCTATGAGTGGCTAGTACCTTTGTGCACTTGTTAGATGATGTGTATTGCTTATTGATTTGCGTATGATTGTGATAACATGTTTTAATTCAATTTCAAGTTGATTCTAAGATCCAATTGTGGTTAAGTTTCGTAGTGACATTTGTTAATCAAGTTTGACTAGTTGGTAATAATAAAGGTCGAAAGAGTTATTGTTATTTAACTATTTATAATCGTTTGTCTATGAATGATTGTTTTTACCCAAAATTCTTGGTTAAACAAAGGAACTTAATTGTGGTTGTAATAAGAATACATTTGTCTATCAAGTTGGATTGTTTGCAAATTACCGTAAGGGTCGAAAGATTGGTAGTTTACATTCAATTGTGACCTATTTGTCTATGAATCGGTTACCTTCTGTATTGACCATTTCTTAGGCATATTTGATAAAACAAAAAGACTATTTTTGTGTTTAAGTTTACACCAAACTTATGAACCCTGAATTGATCTTGAATTGATTGGTTAAACGTAATGCTTGTTTTTATGAACTAAAATCTTGACGAGGATTTAACTTGTAGAAACAATAGATTAGTTCACCAACTAATTATCACAACCAACATGTTAACCAAAGTTATCACAATCATGCTTATCACGAGTAGTATACTAGTCTAAGCAAGTGTAGTTTTAATCATCTGAATTATCATTTTATCATTATTAACTTACACATAGATTCACTACACAAATCCCTGCGAACGATCCCGACTTACCATCATAATCTTGCTACAACGGACGAGTTCCCTTGCTCGTATGTGTTGTTTCTAGATTCGGTAATTCAACCTTATAAATTTAAAACTTGTACACAACGCAACACATCAAGTTTTTGACGCTGCTACCGGGTTTTGATCGTGTTTCCGTAAGTTTTAGAAGTCCATTTCTAGCCAAATTCGTTTTTCGAAAAAAAAAAAAGTTTTCCGAGCTGACCATCCGATCGGTATTTCACCCATCCGATCAGATCCCCATTTTTCAATTTTACCGAGAGCACCATCCGATCGGTATTATACCCATCCGATCGGATCCCAATTTCTGATTTTTCAAACTGTTTTCCTTCTTTGCTCGTATGTTTACACATTGCCTCGATTCTCTTGGGAATTGTATGAACACTCGTTCAACTGGAGTAGAACCAATTTCACCTCTTTTCGATCCCAAAAGTTTAATTCGAACAAGACCTAGAAGAAGAAGAACACCTTTTCTTCCATTAATCAACCGTGTACCAAGAGTACGAAACCCACCATTTGATAACCTTTTCGAAGCCAAAGTCGTTTATAACCCATTCACTGATCAACCTTTTCCAATGGCTGATGATGAATCCATGTGAGCCACAAACAGAGCCGTAGCACCCACTCCTGGATCTACTATTGTTCCTGTTAACCTTGGTAACAATTTCACCCTAAAAGGACACCACCTTTCTATGATCAAAGACCGTCAGTTCGATGGCCGTTCGAGGGCCGATCCTCACAAGCACATTGTTGAATTCATTGAAATTTGTGGCATGTTCCGATATGGCGATACCATTGCCGACGCCATCAAACTCAAACTTTTTCCATCATCACTTGTTGGAGAAGCAAAAGTGTGGTATAACGAATTAACCCCATGAACTATCAATACTTGGGAGGAGATGAGGCAAGCTTTTGTAAGCCGATTCTTTCCACCTGCCATGTTTGACAGACTCATGGGAGAAATTCGTGCTTTCACACAAAATCCTAACGAACCACTTGTCGAAGCTTGGCTTTGAATAAAAGATTTGCTTTGTAGTTGTCATGGACATGGTTTAGGACGAGGAACCATCATCCAAATCTTCTACCATGGACTTGATGAAACATCTCAAGGAATTCTTGATGCTGGAGGAATTTTCCTCTATAAAACCCCTAATCAGGCATATCAATTGCTTGAAGAACGAGTCCTTCTCAAACTCGATTGGTCAAAAGAATCCAAAACCAAACCTTTACGAAAAACCGTTGCTTTTGCTGAAAGTTCCGAAACCTCTAAACTCATGGAGAAAATGGAAGCCTTGACATCCAAAATCGACTCGCAATACAAAGATCTTAAAGGAGAAATGAAAGAAATGCAAGATGGCTGTAACAACTATGGAGGTAATCACACATCATCAGAAGGTGACGATCAACCAATGGACAGACCCTCAAAAGAAGAAGCTAATTATGTTCAAGGAGGATACCGTGGAGGCGGTTATCGTGGAAATTATTACGGGAGAAATTCTGTAAATTGGCAAGATCGCCAACAAAGGGATAACAATCGTGATTCTCAACCTCGAGCGAAAAATCAAACTCCATAAACCTTTGATAAGAAACCAGAAGAAACCGATTTTGAAAAAATGATGAGAGAATTCGTGACTGCTCAAAAAGCCACTAATGAGTTTGTCAAAACTCAATTTTTCAATCTCAAAACCAAAGTTGAGCAGGGACTGAAAAATCATCAAGCATCTATTCAGGATCTAGAAAACAAATTCGGTAGACTTTCTGACCAATTTTCTTCCCGACCATCAGGATCATTACCAAGTAATACCCAATCCAACCCTAAACCAATATCATCCGGATCGAACGATAAAACTTATCGTCCACCACAGACTAGAAATGAGCATATCAATGCTATATTCACAAGTGGTATTTCTTATGATCCACCACCCAATCCAAATGATACCACGATCATCAATGATGAGAGTGAGGATGAAGCTGAAGAAGCAGAAAAGGAAAATAATCCAAAAACACCACCTAAACCCAACCTACCGGTTAAGGCATACACACCAAAAATTCCATATCCTCAAAGCCTTAAGAAAGAAAAGATGGAAGAGCGTTATAAGAAGTTTGTTGAAATGATCAAAGAGGTTAGACTCAATGTACCCCTCGTTGATGTTCTAGCTGGAATGCCCAATTATGGGAAATTTTTAAAGGAACTTCTTAATAACAAAAACAAGCTGGAACAAATTTCCGCTACTTTTCTCAATGAAGAATGTTCAGCTATTGTTCAAAACAAAATTCCACCAAAACTCGGAGATCCCGAAAGTTTTCTGATTCCATGCACGTCAGGAAACAACATCACATGCGATGCTTTAGCTGATCTTGGTGCAAGTATCAATTTGATGCTCTATTCGTTGTATTCTAAACTTTCCATCAATACTTTGAAACCTACAAAGATGAATATTCGATTAGCCAATCATTCTTACCAATATCCTGTTGGAATTGCTGAGAATATGCTTGTCCAAGTTGGTAAATTCATTTTTCCTGTGGATTTTGTGATCTTAGAAATGAAGGAAGATAGTAGAGTACCTCTTATTTTAGGAAGACCTTTCCTAAACACTGCTGATGCTATCATCAAAGTAAAAGGAAAAGAACTCAATCTTGGAGTTGGAGAAGATAGAATTACCTTTCTAATCGATAAAGCAATGCAATATCCATATTCCAGTGATGACAATTGTTTTAACATTGATGTAATCGATGAAGTCACTGAGGAAGAATTGGATGCATTACTTGACGATTCTGATACATTCATGACTACTTCGGAGAAGATTAGTGAAACAGAAGTTGATAAAAAATTCGTGAAGTAAAGTTTGAAGAAGAAGAAGAAGAAGTTGAAGAAGGAGAAATAGTGGAAGAGAATTTTGAGGAAATCACTTTTAATGATCAAATGAGGATCAAAACATCTCTTCAAGAACCACCAACTGATCTTGAGCTTAAACCACTTCCCGATCATCTTGAATATGCATACTTGGAGGATAATTCGCTTCTTCCGGTAGTCATATCATCGTTGGTCAATGACAAAGAAAAAGAATATCTTATTTCTGTTCTCAAGAGGCATAAAAGAGCTTTCGCATGGAAAACGTCTGATATTCCAGGAATTAGTCCTGATTTCTGTAAACACAAAATCAATTTCATAGAAGGTGTTAAACCTGTTGTAGAAAGACAACGTCGACTCAATCCCAATATGAAAGAAGTCGTAAAGAAAGAAATCATCAAACTTATTGATGCTGGTATTATTTACCCCATCGAGGATAGTCCTTGGGTGAGTCCAGTTCATTGTGTTCCAAAGAAAGGAGGAATGACCGTTGTGACTAACAAACGGAATGAATTAGTTCCTACTAGAACTGTCACTGGTTGGCGAGTATGTATTGACTACAGAAAATTAAACAAAGCCACCAGAAAACATCATTTTCCTCTACCATTCATGGATCAAATGCTTGAGAGACTAGCAGGGAACGAGTACTTTTGTTTTCTCGATGGTTTTTTAGGATATTTTCAAATTCCTATTGATCCTGCCGATCAAGAAAAGACTACATTCACATGTCCTTTGGAACTTACGCTTACAGGCGTATGCCTTTTGGTCTTTGTAATGCACCAGCAACCTTTCAAAGGTGTATGATTGCAATATTCCAAGACATGCTTGAATCATCTATGGAAGTTTTCATGGATGACTTTTCAGTTTTTGGAGATTCATTTGAAGTTTGCCTTTCTAATCTCGATAAAATGCTCGAGAGATGTGAAGCTGCACATCTTGTTCTCAACTGAGAAAAATGCCATTTCATGGTGACTGAAGGAATTGTGCTTGGGCACAAAATTTCCAGTGCAGGAATGGAGGTTGACAAAGCAAAAATCGATGTTATCACCAAATTACCACTTCCAACCAACATTAAAGCCGTTATAAGTTTTCTAGGACATGCCGGTTTCTACCGTCGTTTCATTAAAGATTTTTCCAAAATATCTCGTCCCATGACGAAACTTCTTGAAAAAGATTCTGTTTTTGACTTCAATGCAGATTGCATGAAGGCATTCGAAACATTGAAAACCCAACTGACTAGTGCACTCATTATGGTTTCACCTAATTGGTCACTAGCATTCGAGCTCATGTGCGATGCAAGCGACTTTGCTGTTGGAGCTGTATTAGGACAACATGAAGGAAAACATTTTCGTCCTATATACTTCGCCAGCAAAACTCTTAACAACGCTCAACAAAATTACACGGTTACGGAGAAAGAACTGTTAGCCATTGTTTTTGCTTTCGACAAATTCAGATCTTATCTTGTGCTTTCAAAAACGATTGTGTTCACTGATCACTCAGCGCTCAAATATCTGTTTACAAAACAAGATGCAAAACCGCGTCTTATCCGATGGATTTTGCTACTCCAAGAATTTGACATATAAATCAAAGACAAGAAAGGAGCAGAAAATCTAGCTGCTAATCATTTGTCTCGTCTTGAAAATCCAAATTTGGAAGAGTTAAAGGAAGATGAAATTGATGATTATTTCCCTGATGAAACTCTCATGACGATTGACACAAAAGAAATTTCGTGGTTTGCAGATTTTGCAAATTATCTCGTTGGAGGAATTCTCAAAAAAGGATTAACTCATGCCCAACGAAGTAAATTCTTTTCAGATTAAAACACTATTATTGGGAAGAGCCTTATCTTTTCAAGATGTGTCCTGATGGGATGATCAGAAGATGTGTTTATGGTTTCGAAACAAGAAAAATTCTTGATGAATGCCATCATGGCCTGACTGGGAAAAGTTTTTGATGCTGGATTCTATTGGCCGAAAATTTTCAAAGAAGCACATACTCTGGTTCAAAACTGCGATGCTTGCCAAAAATCCGGTAGTCTTTCTCGTAGAGATGAAATGCCTCAAAAGAGCATTCAAGTCTGCGAAATATTCGATATGTGGGGAATCGATTTTATGGGACCATTTCTTAAATCGCACAAATACGAATACATTCTCATTGCTATTGATTACGTTTCCAAATGGGCTGAAGCTGAAGCTCTACCCACAAATGATGCACGAGTTGTTGTTAATTTTCTCAAAAAGCTTTTCGCTCGTTATGCAATTCCTAAAACTTTAATAAGTGATCGAGGAACCCATTTCTGTAATAGACAAATGGAGAAAATTATGAAACGATATGAAGTTCATCATCGTTTTGCTACAGCTTATCATCCACAGACCAGTGGTCAAGTTGAAAATACCAACAGAGCCTTAAAAAAGATACTCGAGAAAACGGTCAAAGATAATCTTGCCGTTTGGTCGAGAAAACTAGATGATGCTCTGTGGGCATTTCGTACGGCTTACAAAACTCCAATTGGTACAACACCATACAGACTTTTGTATGAAAAAACCTGTCATTTGCCATTCGAAATTGAACATCGCGCATACTGGGCACTCAGAAACTGTATTCCTGATCTCAAAATAGCTGGAGAAAAGCGATTTTTTCAATTGCATGAACTTGATGAATTGAGACTACAAGCTTATGAGAACTCCAAGCTTTACAAAGCTAGAACCAAAGCTTATCGTGATAGAAAGCTGAGAATTAGAAAAGAATTCAAAGTTGGGGACAAAGTTCTACTTTTTAATATGAAATATAAGTTCAAAGCTCATAAGCTAAGACCAAGATGGTTCGGACATTATATAGTGAAACATGAATTTCCGTCTGGATATGTTGAGTTATATGACAAACAAGGTGGAAGTTTCATTGTTAATGGTCACCAAATTAAATTGTACTACGATAAGGAGCAAATAAATGAGGTTTCTATCAAAGAAATTCAGCCTGAATCGGAATATGAATCTATCACATTTCTGACACCTTTTCCAACCGACTACAAGGAAAATTCTGAATTTATCTATGATGTTCTTCCTAAAGTTTGGGAAACCGCAAAGTTGTACAACAAAGATGAAACTGGAGAAGAAATAGTGATAGAAAACGTGGTGTATGTTCCAAAATTTTCAAAGAAGAAACAAAAAATTACACCAACGTAGGCCAAAGGAAGTTTGAGTATGGCTGATGACTCGTTAATAAAACAAGCGCTTCTCGGGAGGCAACCCGTGTGTTTGCTATTTTTACTTTCTATTTTTATTTTCTAAGTGATTAAACCCCAAAGTTTTTTCTAATTCCTTAGTTGAACTTAAGTGTGGGGGTGTATCACTAATTTTTAATAAAACGTAGAAATATTTTCGTGTGTTTGTTTTAAGATTACTGTAGGTAATGATTACTAAGCAAGGAGACTTGGATCAAAGAATCATATGGAGCACGGAAAATATGGTTTATTCTCTTCTTCCCTATTTTCATTCCTTAAAGTCGTTTATCACATTGAGGACGATGCTTAACTTAAGTGTTGGGGGGGGGGGGGGGTGGGTGAATAGGAAAATAAGAATAAATTGTAAATTTCAAGCTAGATTTTAAATTTTGTTTGCCCTTGTGATCTAGTTATTTGTCATTTTAAGGATAATATAATAGATTAACTGGATCAATCCACTGGTGAAACCTGTAATTTTTGAAACATTGAGATGTGTCCCGATTAATATTGCAATCCATTCTGGGATCGATAACATTAGCTAGCACATTTTATAGCCATTTCCACTAAATTGTGAGGATTTAAGCCTGTTTCGTGTTTAGCATACATCTTTTATGCTTTGATTCTTTTGCTATGAGTGTGCGAGTGATTTTATTTATTCTAGAACTTGTGCTTGTAAATCATTACGAGACCGTTGTGAGATCACATTTCATGTGTGATATAAGTGTATATGCGTGATAAGAGGCAACCTTATGATTTAACCCAAATAGCCTTCCATGTTGATATTTAGCTAGTTACACTGACTAGTTAACCACCAATATAAACCCTCTTGTTAGCGTTTATCTGTAACGCTAGATACCCCTAGTTACACCCTCTGAGCCTATATTTTTCTTTTTGAAAAATTCAGAAAAATACAAAAAGATTTTACACTTTTTATCCTAGCCTTACCCTTAGTCAAGTCTTGGTTGGTTGCTAGCTATATGGCAAGATGGATGTTATGTGGGAATCATGAAAGTTTGTTAGGAATTAAACCTAACAGTTAGTACTGTTAGCACATAAGTTAGTATTGCTGAAGATACTGAAGACAATACTGACAGTACTAAGTCAGTTAGTACTGCCCACATTAGAAGATTAGTACTGCTTATGATTTTTTTGTAAACGTGTAATAGATAATTCTAGAAAGGACTCGAATAGAATTATAGTTATCTTGTACAGGAATCCTTGGTGTATAAAAGGATATCCTAGGTTAGGTTTACGTATTATATTTTTGTTAAGATTCAAGGTTTTGTGTAACCCTAGTGATATTGAGATCACTCGTATTATTAATAAATAATATTGAATTGTTGAACTTATTCATTGTCTCTTGTTCATACATAAATTCAATGTTTCATTCATACTTACACACAAACAATCTTCTAAGTACTAGCTAGTAAATTCCGCGTGCTAGTTAGTATTACACAAAGTATCACCAACACAAGGAGTGTGTTTAGATCCGGTCAAGTGGTATCAGAGCCAGGTTCTGATACTTTGAATTAGAAGATCCAAGAAGAACTGCTTTTCAAGAAGCTATGGACATGGAGACATCTCAAACCAACATTGCTGCTAAGCTACCAATGCTCAAACCTAATGAGTTAAATACGTGGAGACTAAGAATAGAATAATTCTTCCAGGTGCAGGATTATGCACTCTGGGAAATCATAGAACAAGGGAACTCCTTTAAGCCCACAACCACTACAACTATAGTTGAAGGAAAGACTGAAACAACTGTGCAGAAGAAGCCAATTACTAATGAAGAAAAGGCACAGCACAAGAATGATCTGAAAGCAAGAAGCTTGCTACTGCTGACTATACCTAATGATCAATTATTGAACTTCAGCAAGTTCAAGTGTGCTAAGTCTCTTTTTGAAGCTATTGTTGCAAGATATGGTGGGAATGAAGCCACCAAGAAAACTCAGAAGACCCTTCTCAAGCAACAAATTGAGAACTTCTCAGCAACAAGTAATGAGTCACTAGATCATATGTTTAATAGGCTTCAAAAGCTAGTGAGTCAAGTTGCTATTATAGGAATTGAGATACCTCAGGAAGATCTCAACTCAAAATTCCTAAGGAGTCTACCATCAGAATGGGCTATGCATGTAGTTGTCTGGAAGAACAAGCCAGACATAGATACTATGAGTCTGATGGATCTCTATAGCAACTTTAAAATAGTGGAGCATGATGTTAAGAAGTCTGCTAGATCAAGTTCAAGCTCAAGCTCTGGAAATTTGGCCTTTGTGTCAACTCCCAGTACCTCAAGTCCAGAAGAAGAAGTTCAAGTTCCTGGAGCAGTTGGTACTGCTAGTTCAAATATTGGTACTGCTAGTACCTCAAGCAGTACTAATGGTCTTTTGGATGGGGATACTTATTGTGCTTTCCTGACTACTCAGCACAATGGAAGTATGTTGACTCATGGAGACCTTCAAAAGATTGATGAAGATGACATTGAAGAGATGGACATCAAGTGGCAACTCTCTCTTCTTAGCATGAGGGCTAAGAGATTCTTGAAGAAGACAGGCCAGAAAATTGTCATAAACAGCAATCATGTTGTTGGGTATGACAGTCAAAAATTGAGTGCTACAATTGCCACAAGATGGGTCATTTTTCAAGAGAATGCAGGAAGCCCAGACAGCAGGATTCAAGGAATAAGGGCTATGAAGGCAAGTCAACAGGATCAAGGGTTGTTGAGATTACAGACTCAAGATCAAAAGCCATGGTTGCCATTGATGGCTTAGGGATTTACTGGAGCTACATTGCAGATGAGGAAGTAGCATCTACAGAGGTTGCTCTTATGGCTTTCTCAGACTCTGAGGTACAAGTTCCTAAATGTTCTAAATCATGTGATGCTTTAAAAGAATTGGAAACACTTAAGAAACACTATGAGAACCAAAGAATAGAGCTAAACCAGACCAGTTTTAATTTAGCAAATCATAAAAGGGGTTTGGTTGTATTAGAAGAACAGATAGTTCACTATAAAGAAAATGAAACTAGTTTTAGTGATACTATAGTTGTGCTTAAGAGAGATATAATGTTTAGAGATGCTGAAATTAGTGTGTTGAAAGATGAATTGGATAAGATAAAACAGGCAAAGGAAAACATTCAAATGAGTGTAGACACATTAGAATATGCATCTAAGGGTGTCAGTAAGATAATTGAGTGTCAAATCCTCAACAAAGCTAAGTCAGGCCTATGATATAAGTTTGTTCCACCTCCTTATAGAGGAATTCCAACACCCCCAGGCATAGACCTAGAACATACAGGGTTGGAAGAATTTCAACTGCCTAAGATGGAATATGGACCTAAACCTAAGGAGAATGAAGTAGTTGAAAATCCTGTAGATGTAAGTTTTGAGAGTGCAAGTGATAAATCACTTTCTGATGACAAGGTATCATCTACTAGGGACTCAGATGCTCCAACCATAGAGGATTGGACTTCTGATGATGATGAGAGTGATCAGGATAAGGTTAGACCTGATAAGGTAGAGGAACCAAAAGTTTACAAGGTGGTTAAGAATACAACTGTTAGGCCTAAGTTAAAGGTTAATACTGCTAGGAAAACAGTTAGGTATTCTGAATTGTATAGAACCACAAACAAGACTAGAGGTAACCAAAGGAATTGGAATAACCTCAAGTCTCACCAACTAGGTGATGACTTTTTCTGTTATAGGAAAGCTTGTTATTCATGTGGTAGCTTTGACCATCTTGCATCCTTTTGTAATAAGTGGGTAATTGGGTATACAAACCAAAGGATGAGCTTAGAAAGACCTCAAACTCACCCTACGAATAATAGAATGATACCCAGATCAGTTCTTTTGAAGTCTGGCCAAAGACTAGTTCATACTGCTAGACCAAATAAGACTTTTTACCCAAGACAAGCAGTTCAAAGTGCAAAAACATTTTTCAAATCTGCATCATCAACTGCTAGAAGGCCCTTTCGTAACAATGCAGTGATAAATAAACAAGTTTGGAAACCTAAGGTTGCAATTGCAAACCCAGCAGTTCATACTGCTAGGCAAGCAGTTAATACTGGTAGTTTTAAAAACACTGCTAAGGGAAATATGGGCAATGGTATAAATGCATCTGCATCATGGGTTTGGAGACCACTTCAATCCAATGGTACTCCAACTATTTTAAATAGGTTTAATCTATACTACATATAATAGAGGGATGACTCTCTCTCTTCAAAATTTTCAGACCAAAATTTTCAGACTTACAAGTAATTAAGCATAGTGTACACAACTTTAATGCACCTTGTCTTACATACAATTAATACATAATTTAAAACACCCCATCACCAATATATACAACTAACTAAGCACAATATACAACTCACTCAGATTCAAAACATAACCAAATCCCAAGTCGATAAACCACAAATCCAAATCCAAAACTGAAACTTAACGTAACCTGAGTTCTAATCATCATCGTTCAGAAAATGATGAAAAAAAAAAAAAAAAAAAAAAAGATTCATTATCCCACACTTCAAATAACAAATCCAATTCCACCAACAACTCCATAAAATAAATCTACCAGAGATCATTTTATATATCTAAAAGCCGCATCTTGAACAAATATGGTGTTGTTTGTGCTCGGCTTGATGAAAGAGAAAATGAATTTATTAAAAGGTTTCTGGTGTGTTTGATGTTTGGTTATTGAAGGATTGCGTGTGGAGATTGTGTTTGTGTGATCTGTAAAACAAGGTGTGACGAAGGAGGGATAAGATAGGTGAGTTGAGGGGCTGATGAATATGAGAATGAGGATTAGGGTTCTGGTAATGATAAAAGTGTTATAAAGAGTTCATTATGGACTTGGGTTTTGAGTTTTTTATTCAAGAGTTTGGGCCAAACGATATATCACACAAAATTTCTGATTGGGCTGGATCAAACAAACTGATTATTGAACTGGATCAAAATATTATCATTGAAAATGCTAAGAAATGATATATCATTGTAATTGCTTAAAATTATTTTAATTTAAATTATTATTCATTTTTACCGTTATTGTCAGAAAAAAACATGTAACCGAACAATATTTGTTCGCCGCAAAATATAGTCACAGGGTACCCGCCGCAGCATCGCGCGGGTACCCTGCTAGTTTAAAAAGGTTTAATTACATTGATGCAAGAGGTAAACCTAAGTCAGTAATGGCTTGGGTACCCCAAAGGAATTAATTGTTCTTTTTAAGTGCAATGTTAGTCATATGCTTATAGTTATGAGACAAGTGCTTTGCACCTTATTTTCTATTGTTGGACTAACAATTGCAGGTTGATTGGAGTTTGTGAATTGAATGCTTTATGTTTGGGACTAAATGGTGCTTTGGAGCTTATGGTGTGTGATACGTGCACACAACAAATGATTATTGGTTCACCATGTCTAACCCACATAAGAACCAACTAGTCCAGAGCAAACGGTTTCTGGTAAAGACTTCTCAAATCTGTTCATGGTTGACAATTTACCAAAACTTGTATGGTTATCAACTCACCATATCTAACAGTGAAGAGTTGGCTAGTCCAAAACAAACAACTATTGGTAAAGACTCGTCAAATCCGTTGATAGCTGGTAGTTTGCTAAAAACTATGCATGAGCATTACTATTTTAATTCTTTAACCAGTTCATACTGCTCAGTAAAATTTTCTCAAAAAGTTAGTACTAGTAGTGCAAAGTTTGTACTGCTAGTGTAAACTTAGTACTGCTCAACTAGCCGTTGTAAATAATGTGTCAGTAACAGATTTTTCTAGCCGTTGGTAAAAACCGTCACTTACGATAATTATAGGGATTTTTCTAGAGGATAATTGTCTTTTTACCATAAAATTACTTATTTTCTTTCCCAAGATAATTTATCCCTTACGCATAATTTCCAAACCCTAACAGTATCCATAGGAAAACCCAATTGATTGTGAGAATTCATCAATTAACCTCTCTACGATCATCTTACTGATATAAACCTTCAACAATCATCACTTAGAATGGCTGAATTAGATTTTGTGAAAACACACAACCAGCACTACTAGAAAAAAGGCCTTTAATGACGCGCATTGCGTGTCATAAAAGGGGTCAGATGACGCGCATTTTGGCGTCATTGATCGACCCGTCATAAAGCTTTATGACACGCATTTCGCGCGTCATGAATTTATGACACGCTTTTATGACAACCTTTTACGACAATATTTTATGACACTATTTTATGACCCCTTTTTTGCGTGTCATGGTTCAAAATTTTTTTTAAAAAAATAATTTTTATAAAATTAATAATATCCCCACATTAAATAACAGATAATCTCATAATACAAATAAATACACAAATAGCAAAAAAGCGCATTTCATATATATCAAAACAATGCGTTTCATACAACTACAAGTTATTTTCAAATTCTAAAATTGTAGAAACATATATGGGTGATATACAGGTAAATGTGTAGACACTTGAAAATTTCATCTCCTAATGATCAGCTCCTGCTACGACGGCGCCCATTTCTGAAAAGAACAACCAACCAGATATAGTTAAGCAAGTTTTATATTTTAACTTTCAAGCAAATGAAGACACTGAGTGAAATACAAAACTGAGTTCTTACTAACGAAAATCAAATAGCAGAATGGTACCTCTTTAGTCATCTGTGGTATGCTGGATTGCGATTGAGCTGCTGCAGCTTTCTGTAACTGAGCAGCCTCCGCTTGCGTTTTCACACAAAAATGACAAGAGTAAAAAACAGACGTGTGCACACATACAAATATGTAAAAAACCTGAATTTACTTACGTTTTAGCAGCCTGCCTGCCTTTTCCAATCAGGTCCTATGATCTTTTCGCATATTAAACAGTTATTCTCCTTGGTTTGCCTTCTTTGTTAAGAAACTAACTTATTTTGGACAGGAAGTAACAGGTTCAAATGGATAATTTATGATAGTAACTAAGTCCGAAACATGGCAAAACCAATCAAATCTATTATCTAAGTAACCAAATAAACTACAAATATTGAAACCCATGTAGCAAATCAACTAAAGGAGAATGTGTGAAACATATAATGTAGCAGGAGAATGTGTGAAACATATATCAAAACACACTTTTGTGATAACTCCAATCATTTTGGACAACAACTTCTATCAAGAACACGAAACATATATGCAAGGTTATAGATGAATCTACCAGGTATTAGTAAAGCTTGTGACTGAATATTAAATATCTTGAACAGACATTATAGACTCTGCTTTTGACCCCTTTGCTGAAACCCCTCTCTAAAAATACAAAAATGAAACAAACTGAATATATATTTCACAAATAGGAATTAACAAAGTATAGCAGCCATATCATACTGAAGATACAGCTCTGCTTCCAGGCTTTGATCCGTATCCGTTAGGCTTTCCAATCTTTGAGGTTGTTTTCACTGTTGGCCCAGTTCCGGTAGTTCTTGTGTTGTCATGTACTTCTGGAAATGCACCATGTGACTTCAATCGTTCAAGAACAATTGCCAACGCGGGTCCTTGAATATCTCTTACAATATCTCCGAAGCACACCTCAGCTGCTTTACGAACATCGGCAGACTTATCCTGATAACAAACAGATTACTTAACATTGCAACTGAAGAGTATATATTGACAACAGTATGACGCATACAGTATTTATAACTACTAATTACCGTCATAGCAACAGCGACTGGTCTCAACAATTGAATGGCATCAGGAAACTCTGCTAATCCTGCAAGTTGTTTGGACAACCAGTCAAAAAGGTCCTTGCGTCCTTCCGCACCAAGTTTGGCATCAGTCATAGAAGCAGTGATGTATGGTACCTAAAAAAAAGACCAAGAGTCATAGGTAATTACATCTGATTTACTTATATCTCTGTCAAAAAATATAAAATGAATACCAATATATCCCGTCAATAAACATAAAAAAAAATTACCAGAAGTTAACAATAAGAAAGATATAGAAGAAACTGACCATCTTATCAAGATGAGTAGCAGCAACCCAAGAATCTAAAGTCGCCAGTGTACATTCTCTCATGTGCCTTTTGTTGTCACCAATGCATTTCACAATATCTGACAAAATACCCTCAAATAACAAAACATTCAATTTGTAACTACTGGATGACCAAGCATATTAACTATTAATGTAGATAGGAATATCCAATGGACCTTGCTAGATTTCTCTATTGCAGGTCCCATAGCAGATGCAAGACCACTTATAGAGGTCAGAGTAGCCATGATTAAATTTTTGTTGCTGTCATATAACCGAGCTCTAAGAGCCCCAAACAATTCCACTGAAAATGACATAAAATGAGTGTAAGATAAGACTGGTTTTATCTGGTGCATATATCCTGCTACAACTAATCAAGGCAAACTATTACCAGTTCCAGTAGGCTTAATACGCTTGTTAGCTTCTTCAACAATTTTATTAACTGCCTCAATAGATTCCAAACGCATCTGTGCATAATCAACAATGTCAAGATGACTCAAGTATGATTTCTGGTGAAATGTTCATGTATAGTTCTTATCAAGAGTAAAAAAGACATGATCATCACCTTCCAATCAGAACTCTCCAATCCTTTCAAGAGCTCTGGTGTTATCTTTCCACTAATATCCTCACGTGGCAAACTCTCCAACCCACCACCAGAGACTGGTGTTATCTTTACATGTCTTCAAAGATTACGTTTCCGTTCAATTTTTTGTGTTCTATATGCAGTCTGTAGAAGTAACTTATATAATACGCATGTGCATAAGTCACGATAAACCGCTCACATATATTGGTATCCATAGTTATATGACTTCTTGAATAGATGTGCACAACTTTACGTTAAAAAATTTATACACATACAAACATGTAACAGGTAATTGGAGGAAAAAAGAGCACATCGGAGAACAAATAATAAAATAATAAGTACTCCTCTAAATATTTTAATTATACTGTGTTAGTCTTCTATGGTTACTTTACTAAAAAGATTTAAACACTTTTGAAAGCATTTAATGCGTTCTTAGTGGGTTATTAAGCAGTGGGAAAAAATCGAAGAACATAACTATAATGATTTCAACTATATAGCAGCTTGACCCAACCAAAGTAAACCAAAAGAATGAATTGACAAACGAAATATATGATCTATTACCTCGTTTATAATGAGTGCTTTCCCATTTTTAACAATGTATTGGACATCTTGGCGATAGAACTCCTTAGCTTTCAAAGCATTCATGACAAATCTACAATGTTATAATGATAAGAAGTTGAAAATCAATGACAAGCTTTTAAAAAATGAAATGGTTTGTAACCAAAAGATACATCCATCTTCTCTTTGAGTAAGAATATATACCTCACCGCTGATTAGCAATGGATTCCTCCCTTCATCAATTAGGACCGAATCAACTTCATCAACTATTGCAAAATGAAATGGTTTTGGCCTGATAAAAAGAGTGCTATTAATCCCGGATACAATTTAAATCAAATCTGCACTGTGAAAAAATATGATAGTACCATCTCATAACCAATTGCCCACTGCTTCCAGCAAGATTGTCCCTCAGATAGTCAAAACCAAGTTCCTGACACAATTCAATGTACAGCTATAAGATACTAAAGTCGCAGACAGTTGCAGCACAAAACTCAAAGAGATACTTACTGAATTATTGGTGTATGTGATATCACATCTGTAATTAGACCTCCTTTCCTCAGATTTCATCCCTCTCTAGTAGCAATAGAAAAGATAAGTAAACAGGTGTAGCTTATGCATGTTATTTCGTGTATGGACACATGGCTATCAACTTACTTGGATAAGACCAACAGAAAGACCTAAGAAACGATGCACACGACCCATCCACTCAGCATCACGTTGAGCAAGGTAATCATTGACAGTCACCACTGTAAATCAACAGATATTTGGTGTCAACTTGTGTTTCTTGCGGATCAGATCATATTTTATATTTGCAGTTTTATTATGCTTGCAATGTAATTTTGCACGAAACTAGCTTCAACGTAAGGAATTAGAGCACATTTAAAGTAGAAAAGAGATCACTATAGTAATACTCATACCATGAACACCCTCTCCTGTCAAGGCATTAAGGTACGCAGCCAATGTCGAAACCAATGTTTTCCCCTCTCCAGTTTTCATCTCAGCAATAGACCCATCATTAAGCACTGCACCACCAATAATCTAGCAATTGCAATGCCAAAGTCTAATCAGTTAATCAACTAAGTTCCGCATTTCATCACACAAGTTACCACATTCAAGTTTATCCAACTCGTCTCCGCACACTTCAATAACAAGAAACATAAGCCTACTAAGAAAGAGGGATACCTGCACATCAAAATGACGCATACCAAGCTTCCTTTTTGCAGCTTCACGTACAACAGCAAACGCCTCTACAGTATCATTTTATTACATTAAATAAACATAAATACTCATTTTTACACACAAAAAGCAACAAACTTTATGGCCATAAACTTACCAGCTTGGATATCAGCAAGTGTTTCTCCTCTCCCCAACCGCCTTCGAAACTCAGCAGTTTTTGCAGTTAACTAATTCACCATTACAAACAATCAGCATAAACAATCAGCATAAAGAAGATAAATGAATTAATTATAAAAAAACGCCGTAAACTTGAAAATAAGTACCTGATCATCAGAAAGCTTCTGAATTTTCGGCTCAAAAGAATTAACGAATTGAACAAGACGATAATAATCCCGAACAACCCAATAACGAATTGAACAAGATGGCACGTGTGGTGGAGATAGTTGAAGAGGAGGCGGTGAGTATTTTGGTGGTGGTGGTGTGGCGTTGTGAGTGGCAGTGATGTGGTGGCGGCTAGGGTTTAGTGAGAGGCGGGAGTATATTATGGGGAAGAGATGAAATGATAAGAATAAGATTGGGTTGGAATGTTGAAGGAGTTAGCTTTTTTTAATAGCGGGAAACAAAAATAATAAGACGACACTCAGGGATGACACGGAAAGAAAGTGTATCCCGTGTTTGAGTACAGTTTTTTATGACTCTAATAATTGCGTGTCATAAGTCATTTAAATTGTACAAGTTATGACAGTTTTTTTATGACACACGCTTTTGCTTGTCAATAAAACGCGTGTGTCATAATTTCGGTGTCATTAAAGGCCTTTTTTCTAGTAGTGCAGGTTGCTTTTCTAGAGAAAACAGAGGAAGGAGATGGACCCAAATTTCATGAGATTGTGGATTTTCTCAACCACTCTCACATAAGGTATGCTCTAACTGTCTCTCCTACTCTATATGTCTCTCACATCACACAGTTTTGGCAGACTGCTACTGTCATGACTAGTGAGGATGGAGACATAGAAATCCATTCAAAGGTGGATGGCATATCCTTTGTTGTTACCGAATCTACACTTAGGAGACATCTTAAGTTAGAAGATTCAGATGGTATCAACAATATGCTAAACACTGAAATTTGGCAAGAACTTGCCAGAATGGGGTATGATACATCCAATCAAAAACTTACTTTTCAAAAGGGATGTTTCTCCCCACAATGGAGATTTCTTATACATACTCTCTTACATTCTTTAAGTCCCAAAAGAACATCACGGGAGCAATTCAGTAGCAATATTGCTATTGCTCTCATATGTCTGTCAACAAATAAGGTTTTTAATTTTTCAAGGTTCATATTTGAGAGTATGGCTGCCAATGTTAAAAGCAAAACAAAATTTCTTATGTATCCTAGATTTGTTCAAACTTTTCTGAATAAGAAAAAGAATTTGCTTAAGAATCCAAAAGAAGTTTTTCTTACTCCTAGCCTGCAACAAAAAGTTTTCCAAAATATGGCTATGGCTAATAGATTGTTTAATGGGGTAGAAATACCTCTATTTCCTGAAATGCTTCAAATTAATCAGGGTGAAGGGTCAATCAACCCAACTGATCCCCAACACACACCCATTCAAGTTCCTGAAATAACCCATACACCCCCAATTATCACAACATACAGGAGAAGGTCCACAGCTAGTCTAACTAGGGTGGAATATGGATCCTTGCCCCATGACTCACCTCTCCTAGCAGGTAACACAACTAGAAGTGATGAGGGCAGTTCTAGACTTGATGAATTAACGGTTCTATGTACCAAGTTATTAGCAAAAGTGGAATCTCTGGAGGATCTCAAAAGCCACAAGACCAACTTTGCTAAAGTCTACACAAAGTTAACTCTCAGGGTGAAGAAGTTGGAAGATCAACTTAAGAGGAAAAGAGCTAAGGTGGTACTAGATGAAGATTCTTCAGATGATGGTTCAGATGATTCAGATGATGATGGTGATGATTCTCCCAAATAGGGGAGGATATCAGGGATATCTGGGAAAGAACAAGGGGAAAAGAGATCTGGAACTCAAGGGAGGTATGAAGAAGGTACTAGTGGATTAAATAAAGAAGGTACTGGTAATGAAGAAGCAGATATGGGTGAACAAGATCAAGAACAAGGAGGTACTGCTGAGATTATTCAAGAAGCAGTACAAACTGCTGAGACAGAACAAGTAGCAGTACAAACTGCTGAAGTGCCAGAAGAAGCAGTACAAACTGCTAAAGACAAAGAGAAAGGAATTCTGATTGAAGGACATGAGCCTCAGAAGAAGAAAATTAAGCCTAGAACTCAAATGCAGCTAGTTTATGATGCATAATTGGCAAAGAAAATAGCTGAAGATGATTTTATTGATTTTAGTGGTGTCAAAATTGCAGATTGAAAGTGAATCAGAAATGGCAGATACACTAGTAAAAAGAATTTTTGATATTGCAGAACAGAGGAAAGCCCAAACCAAGAGGTTGACATGGTAGGTGTTTGGAAGAATCCCCCCATCATGGAGATGAAGTTTAATTCGAAGAAACTTAGTGATTTGGAGAGAAATCATAAGTTTAGGGGAGGATTGTTAGGAATTAAACCTAACAGTTAGCACTGTTAGCACATAAGTTAGTACTGCTGGGGATAATTCCAAAAATAGACCAAACACCAATGGGCGGTTCCCAATATACCCCGAAATCCGAAAATAATTTTGTTGCCCAGGGTAACCGACACTTTTATGGGCAAATGAAGGATTTTCAGTGTATTTTTTGGGCAACAATCGCCGTTTTTTAGGCAACTTGGGACATTTTTTTGGGCAACTGGGGTATGAATAGACCATTTGGTTTTTGGTCTATTATGGTAATTATCCCTAAGTTAGTACTGCTGAAGATACTGAAGACAATACTGACAGTACTAAGTCAGTTAGTACTGCCCACATTAAAATATTAGTACTGCTTATGATTTTTTTGTAAACGTCTAATAGATAATTATAGAAAGGATTTTGTGTATATCCTACTTGAATAGAATTATAGTTATCCTGTACAGGAATCCTTGGTGTATAAAAAGATATCCTAGGTTAGGTTTACGTATTACGTTTTTGTTAAGATTCAAGGTTTTGTGTAACCCTAGCGATATTGAGATCACTCGTATTATTAATAAATAATATTGAATCGTTGAAGTTATTCATTGTCTCTTGTTCATACATAAATTCACTGTTTCATTCATACTTACACACAAACAATCTTCTAAGTACTAGCTAGTAAATTCCGCGTGCTAGTTAGTATTACACAAAGTATCACCAACGGAGTTTGTTTAGATCCGGTCAACGTTTAAAGAAAGCTGTAAACTCCAGGAGCAGTTATCAAAGTGAAGTGAAAGAAAAGTCATCGCAACTATAAGATGACAAGTGAAAAAAAAAGAAAAAAGAAAAAAAAGAGAATAAGTCATCGCAACTATAAGGTGACAAGGATAGCCAATGAGCTATTGAATAATGTTTCGATCAATCAAGTATGGAGTTTTTCAAGATTGCATGATAGTGGTTCGAAAGTAGCTAGCAACAATTGGTTAGTAGACTTTGACTATTCTGTATATTCTTTATTCATCAATCTTTTCTAAATATATCCCATGCCTTATCCTTACCCCTTTTGGCTTTGTGAAGTTATCAAGTGTATTGACATGTAGTGACCATCCGATTTCTTGAGGAATTAGATAGCGTTGTTAGCGATCTAAGGTTATCCTTAGTGACCATCCGTTATTTGGTGATGCAAGAATTCGTTGTTAGCGAGCTATTATGTTTTGCATAAGATAATTGCACATAAGTCTGATATAACCCTTGAAGCCTTAAACCCGAATAAAAGCCCTCTTTGATATGTATACTTGGTGCTCACGCCATTTCGGTGTAGTTTTGTTTCTTGTACAAGCTTATAGTAATATTTAAATCATGACTGAGCAATGAGTGTGATTTCTCTTATATACTCCGCCAATCATACAAAGGAGTGATTTGAGTGAATTATATCTCGTTCCTTTTTCGTGAGGTGTTTAGTAATGTTCATCAAGCAAGAAAATCAATTAGGGTATTGTCAAACATCTCAATGATTCAATTGTAAAAGCTTAAAATGATGAATCTAACTTGTACTTGTACTTGATAGATTTGCATCACATTTTTCTTAAACATCCTTGAGTACCATGTGGATTAGTGTTTTTACTTCTAGATTTGCTTGAGGGCAAGCAAAGTTTAAGTGTGGGGGAATTGGATAACGCTCAAATTATGCATGTTTTTAGTAG
The DNA here is from genome assembly GCA_021014915.2 of Artemisia tridentata subsp. tridentata. NCBI lineage: Eukaryota > Viridiplantae > Streptophyta > Magnoliopsida > Asterales > Asteraceae > Artemisia > Artemisia tridentata. The sequence goes on from CP139505.1 coordinate 82,170,140, forward strand.
CGTTATTCGTACTTTTATATGTGTTATTTGGTTATATTTATATGCTTTTGTTACTTAATCGTACCAAATTATGTTTGCAAAGTATATGTAGCCAAGTACAGGAAAAAAGAAGGAAAAGATAAAAAGAATAAGGAAGAAGGAAATATTTATGATCGTACGAAGATTATTGAGTCTAGTTCTACACCAAATAGGCATTTCAAATAATGAAGGTCCAAGTATTCAAGTTGACAAGTTCTAAGACGAAGAAAAGATCAAGTTTGGATGAAGAACCAAGAACCAAAAGAAAGAAACAAGCCAAACGACAAAAAGTCCAAAAAGAGTATAAAACAACACTCTATCCGATTGGATGCAGCCCGCAACCGAATCGGATGGAGGCCACGGTTGAAGACCAACCTATCGGTTGGCCACAATACCGATCGGTTGGATGCTGTCTGATTTGCCAAAACTTCATCATTAAGCATTGCTTCTTCATGCCAACGATTCCAAGCCTTCTATTGAGCATTCTAGACTATTCTAATCTACTTGGAGGCCAAGTGAATCATTAATGACCCTAAGCTTTGAGAATAGTATAAATAGGATCATTTGTGAAGTGTTTTGAGAGCCACATACTAGATATCAATTCCACAAGTCCAAATCAACTATCCACTCATCAAAATACTCTCTAAAAAATCCTAAATTCATCCTTAGAAGTGCAGGAAGCTTTGGAGGGTTAAGAAGTCAATGTTTGGAAGTCAAAACATCAAGTAGTCAACACCAATACTTTGGGTATCATTACCTTTTCATCTGTAATCTATTTTCAATCATTGTAATACTTTCAATTATGGTTTCTAATGTTCAAAGTTCTGAGTTTATGTTCATGTTTGCTATGAGTGGCTAGTACATTTGTGCACTTGCTTAGATGATGTGTATTGCTTATTGATTTGCGTATGATTGTGATAACATGTTTTAATTCAATTTCAAGTTGATTCTAAGATCCAATTGTTGTTAAGTTTCGTAGTGGCATTTGTTAATCAAGTTTGACTAGTTAGTAATAATAAAGGTCGAAAGAGTTATTGTTATTTAACTAGTTATAATCGTTTGTCTATGAATGATTGTTTTTACCCAAAATTCTTGGATAAACAAAGGAACTTAATTGTGGTTGTAATGAAAATACTTTTGTCTATCAAATTGGATTGTTTGCAAATTATCGTAAGGGTCGAAAGATTGGTAGTTTACATTCAATTGTGACCTATTTGTCTATGATTTGGTTACCTTCTGTATTGACCATTTCTTAAGCATATTTGATAAAACAAAAAGACTATTTTTGTGTTTAAGTTTACACCAAACTTATGAACCCTGAATTGATCTTGAATTGATTGGTTAAACGTAATGCTTGTTTTTATGAACTAAAATCTTGACGAGGATTTAACTTGTAGAAACAATAGATTAGTTCACCAACTAATTATCACAACCAACATGTTAACAAAAGTTATCACAATCATGCTTATCACGAGTAATATATTAGTCTAAGCAAGTGTAGTTTTAATCATCTGAATTATCATTTTATCATAATTACTTGTGCTAGAGATTTACTTTTATTAACTTACACAGATTCACTACACAAATCCCTGCGAACGATCCCGACTTACCATCATAATCTTGCTACAACGGACGAGTTCACTTGCTCGTATGTGTTGTTTCTAGATTCGGTAATTCAACCTTATAAATTTAAAACTTGTACACAACGCGACACATCATTCCTTTTAGGGTGGAAGACTGTGACAAATCGTAATTTCAGGTCATTTTCCAAACTTCAAAATTTACTATTCATGGATTACTATTCATCATTTCACTATTCATCTTTTAGTTTGCGACTTTGAAACATTGTCAAAAAAATTACTATTCATGAAATACTATTCATTTCCGGAGGGAAGTCACTATTCATGGTTATCATTCATCATTTCGTAAACTAGGTTTACGGGTATAGAATTCGCGTAACCATTAGGGTTTAGCTGCTTATTCATGAAAAATCAATAAGGACACATCATATACACTAGAGTAGTCTACATATCATCAGTAACATCATCTTCATGTTAGGTCATTCATGGGTTTGCATAAATTCTATTCACGTATATTTATTTATTAAATAAATGCTACCACTCAATTATTTACTACGAACAATATACCCGACACTCCCGACTATGATCCTAACGTATTTTCACACTCATTACAGTGATATACAAATTATATTATTAGTTTACCCGGTGTTTTGAAATTATTTACTATATACACCGTTAAAAGCTTATAACTACGCTGGATTGCGAAATCTCAACACGATAATTATTTGAACACCTGATTCTTGCAAGAAATGTGATTTTATAATTTTTACAACTTCGTCATACTTTATTTTGTTCCGTCAAAATTTATTTCTAGCTAACTAGGTACCCGGTAACACATAATATCCTAACTAAATCTATCCTAAACACATCAAGAGACAAGTAAACATCAACATTAATGAGCCCCCCTTTCCCCATTTGCCGCCCATATGCCCCCCCTAGCCATCATTAGTCTTTTACTTTGACCAAGTATTTACCATTATGCCATTGCATGAATTTACCATTATACCCATTGCATAAGAAGAAGAAGAAAAACCCATCAAAATTTCAAGATCAAGTACTTTACAAGTTCTATTAGTGATTTTAGTAAAGGTTTTGGCATAAAAACCTTGAAGTAATTAAGTCATTTACCTCAAAAACCCTTCATAATCAAGTGAGTGTTTCAAGTAATTTTTCCACTCATTCATACATCCATTTGATCTATTTTTATATTCAAGAAACAAATCATACAAATATAGTTATGTTATATACCACCTAACACATATTTTTGTCACTAAAATGAATTTAAAGAATTTTATTAGTGATCTTATGAGCTCCATTATTTTTGGTAAAGATTAGGAACCCATGACACCCTAAGAAGGTGCATGGTAGGTTTAGAATAGCTTTGGTATTGATTGGAAGGGATATGTACAAGTCTTGAAGTAGTAAAAATGGTTTTAACAAAATATAATTGAGGTTCTGTCCATTTTTGTAAAATCTTGAATTTTCAGTAGATCACGAGTCATTTTGGTTTACATAATTAGAAAATACACTCAAAAACGAAGCCGTGGCTGCTGGAATGAGTAAAAACGAGTTAACGACGAGAAAGATACGTTAATTACAAGTTTGACGACGAAAACTATTTTCTGAAAAATAACAAGCTGTCACACGATTTTCTATGGGTAAAACGAGGCATTGAACGCGATCTAGACAAGCCGACATATCAAAAATCTATTAGTTGGCTGTGATACGAAGCCGAGGACATAAAGAACGTAGAAAACGAGCTTATAACGACCAAGATACAAGCGATAGAAAATCGACGTTCACAACACATTTTTATCAGCTTTTATTTAACAATGTTTCTAAGTGTAAAACTGTCGTTTCGGGTAACCAAGTTGAGAGCCATTTTTCTCATTGATCGAGTCACTTTTGAGACATTATCACCTTGGGGTAAAATCAAGTACTCCCGGCCTATTTTTCAAATCGACTAGCCATTTGTCAATCGGACTTATAACGAGTAGAATATCACCTTGGGGTAAAATCGAGTCCCAAAAACTGCCCAAAAATAGCACATTTAGCCCGACTAGCTAACTTAACAATTATTTTTCTATATAATCGGGACTCGTATGGACAAAGTGCCAGTGTTACGAATTTAAGATATTGTTACAAGCTTTCTAAAAACGCTGAGTTTATTTCCTAACACTCAATGTACACCGTTTTGCGACTAGTTTTGCGAGGCTACTTAGTCATTTTTATAAGTTGTGAAAAATATTAATTTACGACGGAAAACTCTATAATTATCGATAAATCACCAAACGACGATCGTGGGATATCGTTACAACGTATTTACGCAAAAAGTGTTTTATAACTTAACGAGACGTCAAAAAATATATTTTTCGACGATAAACGTTAGTTTCAAATTTCACGAGTGGTATCGATAACATACGTATTTGCATGTGTAGCATCAATTCATGACTTACATTAGATCATATCATTCATATTAGGTTGCGGTTAGAGATCGCGCCTCATTTCAGTATATCCACTTTTGTCCTCATAACTATTGCATCAGGTGAGTTTTCATAGCCCCGTTTTCAATTTATTATTTCATTTTCAAATGTACAGGGGAGAATACATTGCACCATTTTTCATACGGACCAAAGTATCAAATTCATTTACATTGCTTAAGTAACATCATTGCCCAGATTAAAGTCCCCTTTTATTTATCATGAACCGTTAATTACGGAGTAAGCGAGAGTGAGTGAATAGATTTATTGAGGGTGACTCCTCCGTTCGGGTTGGTAGCGCCAACTAGTCTACGAACGCATTTCATTTAATATCAGATTCAGAGTGTTTGGCAAAACACTCTGGTGGGGCCTTCATAATCAGTCTAGCTTCGGGGTCATGAGCTTAAGAGCCAATGTATGATTTTTATGTAGCATTCTTGTCCTTTCACTATATACTTGTGGTTACCGTACAGACTTATCATTTACATAAACCTATGATCCTCACCAACATTTTTGTTGACTGTTTTAGAAATGTATTTTCAGGTAATTAAAGCACTCGCATCATGGCCTGCATGAGGACTTATCATAGAGTCGCGATGACGACGCGTCTCACTTGTATTTTTATGCACTTAAACTATCGTTTGGTTTGTAACAAACTTATTTCCGCAAACTTGAATCATCTTTTGGGACCTATCTTTTGTAAACTCTGAATGTTTTATGAAATCAAACGATGTACTTTTTTTACGACACTTTAGGTTGTTCAATATAACTGTAACTGTGATGATATGGCAGTCGCGCCCCAAGTATTCCATTCCGCTGCAAATCAGGTATTTGGGGGTGTGACAAAATCCATCATTCCCTTGATGTGATCACATCTGTTTTACGATATTTTGTTAAGTTTTGCGTGTCATGAGGCTTAGAGCAATATATTTAAATGAATATATATGTTTTCATATATATTTAGACACAGCTGTATTAGTATCTCACCACACTGCATTTATAGATCTCAGGCATAACATCATTGTTTTCACTCCATGCTAGGATTATGATCCTATATTTGAATTTAACTGATTCCATATATGATTTACTTATGGTTTTTAACCAACGCAACTCACTACTTGTTTCACCAATATTAGTATTTAATACAATATTCACCTCACACTCGAAATTATTGAAATAAATTGTTTTCCGTTAAACTCTATGAACTCACCAACCTTTGTGTTGACATTTTAAGCATGTTTATCTCAGGTAATTAACGAAGTAGGACAAGACACGGAGCGGGCATTTTAAATCTGATAAATTATGTGGTGTAAAAATCAAATATGTCATTCTTTCCAAATTATCACACCTTTCATGGGATTCTATAAATCAGATGTTTCACCTTTTGTATCAAAAGTATTATTTGAATGACAAACAACTTTCAAAACGTCTCTTTCGAGCTGTTTTCTATGATTATGACTTCGATCCTCACAGTAATACCCCAATTAGTCTTCCGTTGTTATCTCATAATTTAGGGGGGGGGGGTGTTACATCAATTGTTTTACTTTTAAACCTACGAGCTCACCAACATTATGTTAACGTTTTCTAGTACCATTTTCAGGTGGATCATTACTAAAGTATTTGAAGGCACATTTATCGGAGCCAGACTATTTGATACCTATTACTATGTTTGTCAAGATGTCAAGATTTCAAATGAGACATGTTTCCCTTTTAAATTTGGTCGAAGAATGTTTTGTAAACTATTACTGAAATAATTGTAAGGTATGAATCTATGATTTTATGCAATGTGCCTTTCTCAGTTACATCCCGTGTTTCCGCCTTTGACGGGGTGTGACACTTATGATGATAAGTCTTTCATATCCCTAGAGACATTTTTCAATCCTCTAAGACTCTGATTGTTTGTATCTTCTTGTACTTTGCTAGCTCACTCCGCATCGGGTTACAAAGTATTCATTCAGTTTGGTTTTCGACTTTCATGAAGCTAGACTGGTTTCACCAAGAAGTATACAACATAGCTGAGTTGTTATCCTCTGATATGTGAACACTCAGTGAGTCCCTTAGTCAGAACCGTTGTTCTTTATATCAGTGGTTGAATATATATATTAAATGGCTTGACTCTAACTTCACCGAGGTTGCTCACAAGGTGTATACCTTTGTGAGTCTTTTAATAGCTGATTATGATCAGCTGTGCTGATTTTTAGTCAGGGGTAAACTTGCTCATAATTTGTAGTTTGACTTTATTAGAGAGTGAATTGGTTCTCTGATTTAATCAACTATTTAACTTAGGCGTTTTAGTGCTTCAAATATTTGTGAGGGATAATGTAACACCCCAACCCGGCAAGGGCAGAAGTATCACATTTATAGTTTCATATCTGATCAAAACAAAGCATACATTCAATAGTAATACAAGGATTCTCAAAGGTTACAAATGAAATACTGAATACACAAGGCTACAAAGGAAACAAAAGCTAAATACTAAGTCTGCAAATGCAAATCCTTCTAATAACTTCTACTTCAGAATAACTATCAAGGTCTTCTAAGTCCAAAAGTCTCTTCACTCATACCCAGCTTCCAACTAAAACCTGCCGCGGGAAAAGAAATGCGGCTGAGCTTAAAAAGCCCCAGTGAACAGATATATAGAAATGAATACGAAAGCAAAAGAAAACGAACAGATATAGTATAGTGCATTAGGATATATAAGTCATAGGCAAAGAATATAATAAGAATGAAATGAAAAGAAAAGGAAAGAAAAAGGGTCAGTAATCCTCCACGAGCCCGAACAAATCAAATATAGTAACCATGTCTTCATAATCATATAGAGGGGAGACCTCTTATATAACCAGATAATATGAGGGGTGTCCTCATTCTTCAAATGGAGTAGCTAACTACTGAACTTGTAAAAGACATGGATTGCACCCAGCATCAGTCACCGAACAATAATATAATATCAAATCATGTTAAATCCACTAATATGAACACGAACCTTGGATGCATCCATACGCCCCCCGAACAATAATATAGGCCATAATAAATATAATGTGCACGTTACGAACAATATGGGGACGGTGTGGAACATCACTCAACCACACTAAAGTTATGCCACTGGTGCATCAATGACACAGCCATGTTACCTTCATGGCTAGGAAACGAACTTTGGCTTGGGTATCAAACTGAAGGGTCAAAGGTCAAAGGCCCAAATCAAAGCAAAGGTTCAAATAGTCTAAGTCATCGAATCATGGTCAAAGTCCAAATATCAAAGGTTCATGGCAAAGGGTTCATCATCGGAGGTTCATAATCAAATGGTTCAGTTAAAGTAATCTTTATCAAATGATTTTTATAAAAATGACCTTTAATAACGGTTTTCACAAAAGCTTATTCTTGAAAAGTGGTTTTCACAAAAGCTTAGTCCAACTCTAAATAAAAGTGATATCGCCTATTTCATAAACATCATCTTTAAAATAGTTTTCCTCAAAACATTTCCATAATTGAAAAGGTTTTCACATCTAATTACCAAAATTAAATTAACCCCCGAAGTATCAAATGATTCGAATACTAATATCACCAGGTAACGAACGAATATCAAATGAATCATTATAGAAGCTCAAAGCAAAAGGGTCATATCGAATATCATGGTCAAACGAATCCAACAATGAACCAAAGTGTATAGGAACATAGCAATGGCTTAGGTAAATCCTAAATGAATCAATATCAACGAATCAAAAGAAAACGAAGGCACCTTACTGAAAAGGGCAGCATATCTGTACCTTATTACGAATGCAAATATGAACAAGAACTAGAACTCACAAAAACGGATCAAGACCTTTCCTTCGTCACACCTAAAGGAGTAGAAGAGAATTACAATTGGTTCTTAATTACTTATTTTAGCTTGCCTTTCCATTTTAAGTAACTTTCTATTTTTAGCAGGTTTCCAAATTTAGTAAGTTTCCATTTTTAGAAAGTTTTCTTATTTAGAAGGGTTAAGTATTTTAACTTAAGTTAAGTCATAATTAAGCATATTATGGACATAGGGTACATTTTAACAAGTTAAGATAGTTCAGGGTTAAATATGACAAGTTTCCATAAATTAGGGTTTTAATTGTAAATATTCCAAAGTTAAGGGTTTTAAATGAAATATCACAAGTTACTAATTTTAAATACATCATTTATTCAGAATCACATCTTTAATCCCTAAAGTTTCATAATTTACAATTTACACCCTTTATTTATCAAAATTACAAAATAAACCTTATAGTTACATAATTTACAATTTAACCCATATTATATCCTTAATTACACCACTAACCCTTACATTTAATAATTTACAGCATATGCCCTCAAACTTTATGTATGGTACGAATTAACCCCCAAGTTTCACATAATTACACATTTAGTCCCTTTAGTTTATAAAACTTATAATTTATGTCATAATTCCATAATAATTACACATTAAACCCATAATTACCCAAAATTACATATTACACTTCTAATATCATTATTTACACTAAAATACTCTTAGTTTCTAGAATTTATGCTTTTAGTCCCTCCTTTTTAATTTATTTTAATTCGAACCATATATTTTACAAATAAAGCGTTTCTAGCATATTTTACACATAAGGCCCTCATTTTATAATTTTTATACATTTCTACTGACCTAACTAAGGTAATAAAAATAACCCACAAGTTTCAAAGTTAGCAAAACACACCCTTCTTATTTAAAAACCTAGGCGTATCTACTTTTAAATCACCAAACCTAAACCCTAGCTCATCCAATCCTTACCCCATCATTACACAATCATTAATACTACATTAAATGTTTAGATCCAACCTAAAAAGCCCTAACCCTAATTTGTTCCTAGGGTTTCTATTTTTTTCTTTATTTTTCTTTAAGTTCGATATACAAAATAATTCGACCAGGTTTATATAAGCTTCAATAAATCGAAAAAGAATTTTTACATTATCATATGGTTCGTATAAGGTTCAAATAAAATAAGTACAACACCCATAAAATTCGTATGAATTATTATGGAATTTACATACGTTTTACCCGTTTAAAAATTATCACGATTAATCTAGCTTGCATGGTTTGATTAGACTATTTTATATGGAACATATATGATATAGTGAACGTGAGAAAAATACCAAATGAATATTTGAACAAGTGAAAAGGGTCGAATGGATTTTTACCTCTCGAATCAAATAATTCGAAAAAGAAAACTCACTACGTTCGAACCATGAAATGCACGACCCTAAACTTATTTTTTGTAGCTTCCCTAAACCTTGGTAAATACCAGAAAAATACCATAACTTGTCCAGAAAATCGGATGGAGGCAAAGGGAATTTTTGTGTGTCGACTTTTTAGAGTTTTAGGGTTTCGGTAATTTGTAAAATAAAAATAAATGGAAATTAATTTATAAGAAGTACAAAACCAACTTAGGAGGGGGGGGGGGATATCACTTAGGATTCGGCCCATATTTAGATAAAATCAAAAGAATTTGATTTGTGATTTATTTCCTATTTTATTTGGTATTTATCTTGATTTTAATTAGTTTTAAATATAAAATAAATACTTAAATTAATATTTTCGGTTTTATATTAATTTTAGGACATGAAAAAATGTTAAAATGTTGTCTTAAATTTATTTCATATCATATGTAGTTCATTACCAGAAGTTTGGAATTTATTTGGTACTTTATAAGCTTATTAATCAAATTTTAAATTATAAGGGCAATTTGGTCATTTTGTACGTTTTAGATTTTTGGGTATTACATCTTCTTCCCCTTTAAAAGAAAATTTCGTCCTCGAAATTTGAAGTCGCAAAGTGAAACGAAGTCGTAGCGAGTCGCAAAAGATCATCACGAACATTCTCACGCCCGAGGAGGTTCTTCCAAAAGATCTTCAGACCAAAATAGTTCTCATGACTCAAATCAAAACGAGATGGGTTCAAATTCCTCAGAAGAAGACAAAATAATTTGATTTGATCAAAAGGTCTATGCAACTTAAAATGGATGATAGGTGAATCTTTAGGATCTCATAAGGAATACGAATAAGTGTTCAAATCAAATTGATTGTGCCAACATAAGAGAGCTTTGCACGAACTTAAGATTTATAACTGAGGTCAACAGAATGCAAAACGAGATTCCAAACTCATCCAGAAATCAAATGAATGAAAGTAAAGTCTACGCATAGGTAGAATGAACCTAAAGTCTCACTAACCACGGATAGTCCAACGTAAATCAAAGTCTAAACTTCTTAGGTACTCCCCAAGATATCCTATGCCCACAATAAGTGCACGTTATATGATGTAAGTATTATCACATTGGCCAGATGTCATAATACTGGCATCATATAAATATGCCCTCATGCTGGTCATACTTTACCTCAAGTCGTAATCAAAACCACCTATCTTAATCCACCTAGTACTTCTACGGTCTCGAGGTCAACAAAAATCGAATGCCATAGTCAAGAGGGAAAAACAAAACTATTCGCAAGAGTATCAAAATCTTAGATTGCCTAGCAAAAGTGTGGTTTGCCGTCACAAGCATCATATCTTCCAAAATTCACCAAAATCTCTAAAACAAAGCCATCATCAAACATACGACAATAAACACGAAACTGAAATGCTTCTAGGGAACTTAAATCATAAGAGGATCTTATCACGATATAACAAAACTTAAGAGGGTCAGCGGAAATGAAAATTTGTCACCAAGAACTTCGGCCTTCATAGATTCAATTCTTCCAATCATACAGAGTCTTTTTCTAATTTTTGTTCATTCAAAACATCCAATCTCCTCAAGTCCAGTTAATTTGTCTTCGTTTGTCCATCAATCGGAAAGTGAAACCAAAATTAGGAACTTGTGTCTGGTTCGTCGAGCCTCCAGCAGTTCTTCTGGGAATGAGATGGAGTAATGTGAATTTCTGGCACGCTCTTTAAATTTCTTCATCATCCAGTCTGCTTCCGCTCTCAATTCATCTTAATACAACTAAGATGAATAGGGAAGTGAGGCTGTATGTCTTTATCAGCTCCAGGTTCACCATCTTGACTAGAATTTCTTCTTCTGCATCGCCAACACTCCTACCTTGTAAGGAATGTCTTCACTCTTCAGTGTAGCCGCCGTTGTTGTCAACTCCCGGTCAGGAAGGTAAATAATTCTTCTGGTATGTTTCTAGTTGTCTTGATGCATCTGAAAACTTCCTGTGCGGCAAGGGAGGATCACCGAGTCTCTTTCTGATTTATCCAAAATTGTTCCATCTGAAGGTATGGCAGCTAATTTCTAATTCAGCTTCTCCAAGACTCCATTCTCAACTAAGTTGTTTCCATCTGTTCACAAAATTTCTCAATGGTATCATAAGTTGCAAACATCTTCCAGAATTCTTCTGCAGAGTTCAAAAGGTTTCAGTTCTCCATTCTCTTATTGGTTTTGACCACATGGTGATAGTTTTCAAAACTTGCAGAATTTAGAGAGGTATCCTCAATTAAGAACATCGTTGTCTCAACAAATATCAATCTCTCAGAATGTACAAATGATCGAAGAATTTCCTAACAAGGTGCAAAGATGATTTTCATGCTCTTCCTCGTTTCCGAACGTACATTAAGTCATACAATGACCATTTGTCCAAATACTCACGAGAAAACATTAATTATCAATCTCATAAACAGTCAGAGCTTTAGCTAATACTATTAGCGTCACTAACTGTCATAGCAGTCGTTACAAATACGGAAGGCGATTCCAAGAATACTCTCAATTCATACTTCCATCAGAAGGAAACTTCGCGCTCTGAAATTGAACAGATACACATTCGTTTTTGGGTGGAGAAATGATGGTTCCTAATAGTGTTACGGTTCAGATTCCTGTAATCAATACCTATCTCCAGTCACCATCCTTCTTTATCGCGAACGAAACTAAAACATGCCCAGAAAATACACTTAGGTAAACTCACTTCCTGGTCTTCGGTTGCGGCTCTTCCCAGTTGCTCAAATCAATTTATATGATCCCGGACACATCTGAAAGACACCTTCGTTTGGTGACTAGACAATCTCTCGGTATCAAGTCAAATCCTACTTCACGCTTCGGTGGAAAATTTGGTGGTTCGACTAGGAATCATGTTCAAGATTCAGGGTGCCAATTAACGTTCAAGATAAAGTTCATGTTCAGAAGACTCAAGGTGCCAAAGAGCTCTCAAGATGAGGTTCATTCATTGGTGTATGAAATGGGTTCTAGGAAAACTTCATAACCGTGAAATTAACACACGAGTCTCCAGAGTAATAGTGATAGCAGAGGGTTTAACAATCGGTAAACATGGTAGGGAGTTCAAATGGTTCCAAACGCCAAAGGTGAGTCATAGGGGGGATAGTTGTCAATATTTTGAATGCTCAATCGACCAATCCCTTGTCAGAATAAAATCGAAGTTAAGTATCCAAAGAAAGACCGATCAACAAAGCAAAATTTATTGTTCAAAAGTGAGAGGGAAACATTCTTATACTCGTGGTTAAACACTACAAGACTTCTCATAGGGACAGAGATGGGTGAAACGAATTTAAATAGTGTCGGAAGATTTATAGATACTTATCAAAAGCAAGAGGCCAATAACAAAACATATCAAGTACGTCGTTGTCATGGAGGTTCTCAAAGTGCCCGAAGAGTCGTCAAAATGATTAACGAAAGGATCAAAGGTCAGAGTCAAAATCTGAAGATGAGGATTAATAGTGTCAGGCAATTATTATGAAATTTTCAATTTCTCCAAGATTTAAATAGGTTTCAAAACTTAGGTGGTGCAAAGCATAAGCTTTCAATTTTCAAAAATGATATCAACAGGATCTAACCAAAAGCAAGGCACGAATCAGAGTGATGCGGAAGCAATGATACTTAAACAAATGCCTTATAGTCTACCCATTCCTCACTGGTCAAAACTTACGTTCCTATAGGGAAATCTTAAAGCAAATTTTCAAAGGTTGTCTTACGAGCGCCTACAGGGAAAACTTAGTGGTCCTAACTTACACAGGACAAGGGTAAATGTATTACGAATCGCAGCCTGTCGCTCTGATACCATAATTGTAACACCCCAACCTGGCAAGGGTAGAAGTATCACATTTATAGTTTCATATCAGATCAAAACAAAGCATACATTCAATAGTAATACAAGGATTCTCAAATGTTACAAATGAAATACTGAATACACAAGGCTACAAAGGAAACAAAAGCTAAATACTAAGTCTGCAAATGCAAATCCTTCTAATAACTTCTACTTCAGAATAACTATCAAGGTATTCTAAGTCCAAAAGTCTCTTCACTTATACCCAGCTTCCAACTAAAACCTGCCGCGGGAAAAGAAACGCGGCTGAGCTTAAAAAGCCCAGTGAACAGATATATAGAAACGAATACGAAAGCAAAAGAAAACGAACAGATATAGTATAGTGCATTGGGATATATAAGTCATAGGCAAAGAATATAATAAGAATGAAATGAAAAGAAAAGGAAAGAAAAGGGGTCAGTAATCCTCCATGAGCCTGAACAAATCAAATATAGTAACCATGTCTTCATAATCATATAGAGGGGATACCTCTTATATAACCAGATAATATGAGGGGTGTCCTCATTCTTCAAATGGAGTAGCTAACTCTCGAACTTGTGAAAGACGTCGATTGCACCCAGCATCAGTCACCAAACAATAATATAATATCAAATCATGTTAAATCCACTAATACGAACACGAACCTAGGATGCATCCATACGCCTCCCGAACAATAATATAGGCCATAATAAATATAATGTGCACGTTACGAACAATATGGGGACGGTGTGGAACATCACTCAACCACACTAAAGTTATGCCACTGGTGCATCAATGACACAGCCATGTTACCTTCATGGCTAGGAAACGAACTTTGGCTCGGGTATCAAACTGAAGAGTCAAAGGTCAAAGGTCCAAATCAAAGCAAAGGTTCAAATAGTTTAAGTCATCAAATCATGGTCAAAGTCCAAATATCAAAGGTTCATGGCAAAGGGTTTATCATCGGAGGTTCATAATCAAATGGTTCAGTTAAAGTAATCTTTATCAAATGATTTTTATAAAAATGACCTTTAATAACGGTTTTCACAAAAGCTTATTCTTGAAAAGTGGTTTTCACAAAAGCTTAGTCCAAATCTAAATAAAAGTGATATCGCCTATTTCATAAACATCATCTTTAAAATAGTTTTCCTCAAAACATTTCCATAATTGAAAAGGTTTTCACATCTAATTACCAAAATTAAATTAACCCCCGAAGTATCAAATGATTCGAATACTAATATCACCAGGTAACGAACGAATATCAAATGAATCATTATAGAAGCTCAAAGCAAAAGGGTCATATCGAATATCAAGGTCAAATGAATCCAACAACGAACCAAAGTGTATAGGAAATAGCAATGGCTTAGGGAAATCCTAAACGAATCAATATCAACGAATCAAAAGTAAACGAAGGCACCTTACTGAAAAGGGCAGAATATCTGTACCTTATTACGAATGCAAATACGAACAAGAACTAGAACTCACAGAAACGGATCAAGACCTTTCCTTCGTCACACCTAAAGGAGTAGAAAAGAATTACAATTGGTTCTTAATTACTTATTTTAGCTTGCCTTTCCATTATAAGTAACTTTCTATTTTTAGCCGGTTTCCAAATTTAGCAAGTTTCCATTTTTAGAAAGTTTCCTTATTTAGAAGGTTTAAGTATTTTAACTTAAGTTAAGTCATAATTAAGCATATTATGGACATAGGGTACATTTTAACAAGTTAAGATAGTTCAGGGTTAAATATGACAAGTTTCCATAAATTAGGGTTTTAATTGTAAATATTCCAAAGTTAAGGGTTTTAAATGAAATATCACAAGTTACTAATTTTAAATACATCATTTATTCAGAATCACATCTTTAGTCCATAAAGTTTCATAATTTACAATTTACACCCTTTATTTATCAAAATTACAAAATAAACCTTATAGTTACATAATTTACAATTTAACCCATATTATATCCTTAATTACACCACTAACCCTTAAATTTAATAATTTACAGCATATGCCCTCAAAATTTATGTATGGTACGAATTAACCCCCAAGTTTCACATAATTACACATTTAGCCCCTTTAGTTTATAAAACTTATAATTTAAGTCATAATTCCATAATAATTACACATTAAACCCATAATTACCCAAAATTACATATTACACTTCTAATATCATTATTTACACTGAAATACTCTAAGTTTCTATAATTTACGCTTTTAGTCCCTCCTTTTTAATTTATTTTAATTCGAACAATATATTTTACAAATAAATCATTTCTAGCATATTTTACAAATAAGGCCCTCATGTTATAATTTTTATACATTGCTACTGACCTAAATAAGATAATAAAAATAACCCACAAGTTTTAAAGTTGACAAAACACACCCTTCTTATTTAAAAACCTAGGCGTATCTACTTTTAAATCACCAAACCTAAACCCTAGCTCATCCAATCATTACCCCATCATTACACAATCATTAATACTGCATTAAATGTTCAGATCCAACCTAAAAAGCCCTAACCCTAATTCGTTCCTAGGGTTTCTATTTTTTTCTTTATTATTCTTTAAGTTTGATATACAAAATAATTCGACCAGGTTTATATAAGCTTCAATAAATTGAACAAGCATTTTTACATGATCACATGGTTCGTATAAGGTTCAAATAAAATAAGTACAACACCCAGAAAATTAGTATGAATTGTTATGGAATTTACGTACATTTTACCACTTTAAAAATTATCACGATTAATCTAACTTGCATGGTTCAATTAGACTATTTTATGTGGAACATATACGATATAGTGAACGTGATAAAAATACCAAATGAAGATTTGAACGAGTGAAAAGGGTCAAATGGATTTTTACCTCTCTAATCAAATAATTCGACAAAGAAAACTCACTACGTTCGAACCAGGCAATGCACGACCCTAAAATTATTTTTCTTAGCTTTCTTAAACCTTTATTAACACCATAAAAATACCAAAACTTGTCCAGAAAATCGGATGGAGGCAAAGGGAATTTTGTGTGTTGACTTTTTAGGGTTTTAGGGTTTCGGTAATTTGTAAAATAAAAATAAATGGAAATTAATTTATAATAAGTACAAAACCGACTTAGGAGGGGAGATATCTCTTAGGATTCAGCCCATATTCAGATAAAATCAAAAGAATTTGATTTGTGATTTATTTCCTATTTTATTTAGTATTTATCTTGATTTTAATTAGTTTTAAATATAAAATAAATACTTAAATTAATATTTTCGGTTTTATATAAATTTTAGGACATGCAAAAATGTTAAAATGTTGTCTTAAAATTAGTTCATATCATATGTAGTTCATTACCAGAAGTATGGAATTTATTTGGTACTTTATAAGCTTATTGATCAAATTTTAAATTATAAAGGCAATTTGGTCATTTTGTACGTTTTAGATTTTTGGGTATTACAGATAATTTGGTCAAAATTTGACTCAACAATTTCTACCTATTTGAACATAAAAATAGCTTAAGTTTTATTAGAAGTATGTGAGAATAATGGCTTCTTCTTAGATTTAGATTTACAAACAAGAATGAAAAACATAAATGTGAAGATCGTTGTAGCTCTTAGACTAGGTCTAATATTATATCTAGGAACACATAATAATGAAGGCGGAATATTCAAACATAGAATCAACATTATTATGAACAAGGTTTATTCATCATTACTAATATTATTTACAGCCCCAATTCTACTTGATCAAGGTAGAAATTGTTGACCTTGAGGCTGCACTAACTAACTAATAACTAAAACTCTAACCCTAGACGTTTATAACTTACGTCTAGGTTACACACACACACCTCTAATTGAATACATTATGGAAGACACGTATATAAAACCCTACACCCTTGATCTCTTTATATAGAGAGATATCAGGGTTTACAAAATACTACGAGGGACTAATAAATAAAACTTCTTTTGCAAGTATGTCCCTTGTGTTTTGCATGTCTTCATATACTGCAGCAGAAGTACTTTGATTCAAAGTACTTTGATTCAGCAGTACTTTCATTCAAAGTACTTTGGTTCAGCAGTCCTTCATGTTTCATTCTTTCTTGTTTTGACACATCAAATCAATAAACCCAACAATCTTCCCCTATTTGATGATGACAAAACAAAGACATTCTTGTATGAACTTCCCTAGATGAAGTAGAGAAATTGAGATAATTAAATCTCACCATGAATGAAAAATTTTGTCTTCCCCTTAAGCTATGCCATGCCACTCTAACATCTCTTCCCCTTTTTGTTATCAACAAATAGAGAACGCAGACAAAACTTCCCCTTGAGTGGTGCATGAAGATGGTTAAACATTTAATCAATAAGCTTCCCCTGAAACTAATATGTTTACCATCTCTTGAATCTTCAATTCTGTAGGCTCCTTGTAATGATTACTGATGAAGAAAACCAAATATAACGAACTTGATGAAGAAGTAGAATAACCCAAACTTGTGTCTTATGTCTTGTACTATCCATGTGACTCCAAACTTATACCACCATTGAAGTAGACCACAATCTCTTGACAAAATCCTCAACTAATATGAGACACTGAGCACTACAATGTAACTCCTTTAAGTGATAGCCAATGTGTGCATAGAGCATCATAAGAAAAATCACACATTGCTAGATTCGTCAAGTTGTTGTCACCACCATTAAGCACGAACAAGTTACCTCCTACTATAAGGTATGATAAGAACACGAACCTGTGATACTCAACTACAACATCAAATAAATGATATTCAACCTTCTTCGTAATCAACTAATCCAATAAACCAAATACCAGTCTTTTAAAAAACTTTATAAACCAACTAACCATCTTGTGTGTGTGAAACTAATAACCTGTGTGTGTAATCTAACAAACTGCTCATAAATCATGCATAAACTTATAATAGCAGTACCCTGTAGCAGTACGTTGTAGCAGTACCTTGAAAGAATACGAGCACTACTTTGAAAGATACGAGCAGTACTTTGATAACGAAATCTCATAGAAACCGTGTGTAGACAAATCAACCTGTTATCCTTTTTGTCAACATACGTGAATCACAAACCAATAAAATAATCGAATAAAGATACGAATGATGCATCTTTATCAATTCACATGTAAAAAAGCGACACAGCAGTATGTTCTCGAGCAGTACTTTAAAGTACTTTGGACATAGCAGTAAAATCCTTTTAATCTAACACCAAGCGACCCCTCGTGATATGATACTGATCCATTAAATGCTACTGAATTTGTAGTATGATCAAGTTTCTACTCATCGTTGACCAAAATTAAATAACCAATAATACAAGCAGCACTTTAAGCAATTTAATCATTGACCCACGATCTCCAAAGCTGCTATCTCAATAATATGCGACAAACTAATAATACCAATCGCAATTAGTTAAATCAGGGTGAGGTTAAAAACGAATCTTCAAACCATAAGTGACAAACGAGATACCCTTAATATTCAACCCCCCATATTTGAAGAGCGAATAGGTGTTTTGTCAGTATATGAATATTTAATACGAATTCACAAAGATAATTTGTCGCCAAGCTCAATCTTAAACAATTCGTATTCTAAACACCACCAATTCGAATCTTAAACAAATCTTTAAACAACTTGAATATAACGATTACTAAAAACAATTCGTACCTGCTTCAAAACAACTTCTCTTCGACAGTAAACCTTATAACATCCCTAGATCGAGAGCCCCCCGCTCTGATACCAATTGTGAAGATCGTTGTAGCTCTTAGACTAGGTCTAATATTATATCTAGGAACACATAATAATGAAGGCGGAATATTCAAACATAGAATCAACATTATTATGAACAAGGTTTATTCATCATTACTAATATTATTTACAGACCTAATTCTACTTGATCAAGGTAGACCTTGTTGACCTTGAGACTGCACTAACTAACTAATAAATAAAACTTTAACCCTAGACGTTTATAACTTACGTCTAGGTTACACACACACACCTCTAATCGACTACATTATGGAAGACACGTATATAAAACCCTACACCCTTGATCTCTTTATATAGAGAGATATTAGGGTTTACAAAATACTACGAGGGACTAATAAATAAAACTTCTTTTGCAAGTATGTCCCTTGTGTTTTGCATGTATTCATATACTGTAGCAGAAGTACTTTGATTAAGCAGTACTTTCATTCAAAGTACTTTGGTTCAGCAGTCCTTCATGTTTCATTCTTTCTTGTTTTGACACATCAAATCAATAAACATCTGATTTTAAGGTGGTCTAAGTTTATCAGAGGTAAATGAGCAAAACAGCTTCTTCTTACACTCTGATTTACAACCAATTATATACATATATCTGATTAAGGTGGTCTAATTTTATCATAGGAAAGTGAGCATAATGGCTTCTTCTTTACACTCTGATTTACAACCAAGAATACATACATATATAATATATGCAGATGTCTGATTCTTCAGCGTTCTTCTGATGTTTGGCTCATTCTTAAGCTCTTTCTTGGATCTTGTATGTTTAAGAGATTCCAAGCCTTTGAACTTCTTCTTGAAAAGGATGCTAGATACTTCTTGATTTGAACCATTTCTTAAGGACTATGTCCTTTTAGTCTCTGATTTTTTTGGTAATTTCAGTGACCAATGGAAGGTTTTGGTTAAGAGGTATGAGTTTAGTAGTTTTTACTAGGTTCTCAAGAATAATTTTAGAACCATGAGGAACTTGGTTCAAAGGTAGGGTTTGTGTTGGAGTGTAAAGTTGTTAATAGTGACTAGTATACTATTTTAGACAACTCTATCTCCAGACACAACTGATGGTGGTATCATTTCATCACCCATTCTCTGATTGTCTTGTAGCTTCTGATTCTTTTCAATCCCTGATGGCTATCAGTGACCTAGGTTAAGGTATCAGTTGTGCTGCTAGTGTAACACCCCAACCCGACAAGGGTAGAAGTATCACATTATGGTGGCATATCAGAACATACATAATAAAAACGCAAGCGGAAGTCTAATCATAAATACCAAAATATAAGTCAACATGACTTAAAAAAATACATAAGTCCCCCAAGAAATCCAAATGAAGGAAACATCATAATCTGAGTCTCAAAATAAAGAAATAACATGGTATCAAAACTAAGATGTCTAGGGTAAGTCTGTACTCAGCTCCTACTCTCATCCCAAAAGATAGCCTCAGCTCCTAGCTTAATAACCTGCCGCGGAAGAAAAGAAGTACGGCTGAGCTTAAAAAACTCAGTGAACAGATAGATATATAACAAGTACTGAAACTGAAAATGAGAAATACATAATATAGTGCATTAGGGAATAACAAAAGGTATAATATAGGTGTATCAAAGATAAAAGGGTGTCAGAAATCTACCACAAGCCAAGAAACATATCATATCATAACATCATATCATAATCTTCATAAGTAACCATAAGTAACATAATGGAGTGATCAGCTCCCAGAATTGTGAAGGGCATGTAATGCACACAGTACCAATCACCAGAAATATATCATATAACATAACAGATCAGATCTAGGATGCATCCATACACCCCCTGCAGAAAATCATAATGGCCAGATACATAATACATAACAAAAAAGGGACGGGGTACAACAACACTCGACCACCATAGAGTCAAGCCATTGGTGCATCAATGACATGGTCATGGAACCCCCATGACTAGTGATAGCTCGGGTATCAAACTGAAGGGTCAAACAGAATGTGATAGTAATGACACAGAATCTAAGGTCATCAGAAATATCATAATCATAGGTTCATATCAAAGGGTGTGTTAATACAAATATCGTCCTAAAAACGTTATTTATATTTTACGATCTTTGCTTAATTTTGTTAATGACAATTACAAAGTTTATCTTTAAGCAAATCATAAATATAAGATTAAGTCTTTTACACTTATAGTGATAATTCTTTTAAAATACATTTACACATTACAAGATTACTAGGAATAACATTACATACATATATACATTAACATTTTTATTTCTTAAATTAGAAATATTTAGGATGACATCATGGCATGCATCATGAACATAATCTTAGAAAGATTTGTGAGATATCTTGTATAGATCTTCAAGCCAAAGAGTTGACATTGGAAGATATGGAAAGATATGGCAAGATATGGAAAGATTTGAGAATCTCTTAGCTGTCCTGCACTGGCGGATCCAAACCAGTACAAGGGCGGATCCAATTTAAGGGATCCGCCAAATCCGCCAACTGTTTTATCAGTTTGCCTATAAATAGAAAGCTGATCATTCAGGCACTCTTATCACTTACATAGCATAAATTATACATACATTCATTTATACATTACTAACCTATATCATTCATCATTCTTAGTGATCTTCCTTTTTGTAGCAAAAGAGATCAAGCATCAACAAACTTCAACACATTGTTGCAAGTCTTGTAAAGTAGATACTGTGTGATTAGTTAGAGTTTACACATCATTGTTATACCTTTCATTTAAGTCTGGTTAGTGTTTTAGTCCTCAAAACACATAGAGTAAACGGGAGTAGTTGTACCCTTGTAAAGAACTCCACATTTAGCTTAGTGTCTGTAATTGTATAAGCGACGTCAGGTTGGTTCTTCCTTGAAGTAGAACTCGGTATTTAGCTTTGTACCAGAAAAACGTGTAAGCGACATGTATTAAGGTTTTCTCCGCCAAGAAGGGAGTTTGTTTCTTAGTGAAGAAAAACTCTCGAGTTAGAGGCTCGAGGAAGTGGAGTAGGGCAAGGAAGAGAGTCCTTGTCGCCGAACCACTATAAATCTCTGTGTTGTGGTTTGATTGTTCTTTTCTCTACTTACTTACTTATATTATTTGATTGTGTGTAATTACTTTAAAATCACGATAAGTCACAAAGCAATTTAAATTTAAAAACGGCAAAAACTATTCAACCCCCTTCTAGTTTTCCACAATTGGCATCAGGGCTACGTTACTCAAGATTTTCAAAATATATTGTATTTTAAAAACTTGAAACGATTAATGGATTTTGAAAACTTTAAAGAAGGGCAATCTATGCAAAGACCACAACTATTTGAACCTGATTGTTTCATATATTGGAAAAATCGTTTTGAAACTTATGTGAAGTCAAAGGATATAGATCTATGGTATATAATTGTTGAGGGTGATTACAAGCCCATAAGTAATAACATTTCAGGTGGTCGGGATGAAGGTGCTTCTCTTACTCGTCATAGTGATTAGCAAAAGAAGTTGATTGCCAAAAATAATGAAGCCAAAATGATGCTTTATAATGCTTTACCAAAGAAAGAATATGAAAGAGTTTTTATGTGTAAACGGCTAAAGATATTTGGCAATCATTAATTATCACTCATCAAGGGAACTCACAAGTCAAGGATAACAAAATTGATCTTCTTGTTCAACAATATGAACAATTTGTTATCCCTGAAGATGAGACTATTGATAGTGCTTTTGCTAGGTTTAATACTATTATTACATCTCTTAAAGCACTCGATGAATCTTTTTCAAGTAAGAACTTTGTCAGGAAATTTCTTAGAGCACTCCATCCGAAGTGGAGAGAAAAGGTGACGGCTATTGAAGAATCCAAGGATCTTTCAAGCATGACACTAGACGAGCTCATAGGAAATCTCAAAGTTCACGAGATGGTAATGGAAAAAGATTCAGAAATTGTTAAAGGCAAAAAGGAGAAAAGGAAGTCCATTGCCTTGAAAGCTAGGGTAGAGTCGAGTTATGATGAAGAGCCTTGTTCTAGTAGCAAAGACGAAGAGTATGCCATGGCCGTAAGAGATTTCAAGAAGTTCTTTAGGAGACGAGGAAAGTTCGTAAGACCACCTCAGGAAGAAAAGAAATCCTTCCGGAAAGAGCGTGATGATAGGAAATGTTTTAGGTGTGAGGATTCTAGTCACTTAATAGGAGAATGTCCAAAGCCTCTAAAGGACACATCTCAAAAAGTACTTGTTAGTGGAGCTTGGAGTGACAGTGAAGGTGATGATGACGAACCTAAGAACAACGAAGTTGCTCTCATGGCTAATAACACAGAAGAGGTACTTTTTGACTCGTCATACTCCTTTATTGATGATGACACGTTAGATATAGAATATATCAAACTGTGTGGAATCACCCTAAAAATCAAAAGCAAAAATAAGTTCTTGAAAACTAAAAAGGAATTTTTAGAAAACGAAATTCATTGGTTAAAAGAGAAAGCTATAAGATTAGAAAAGGGTAAAAACATTAAAGAAACACATGTTTTATGTCAGGAACTAAAACTTGAAATAGAAACACTAAAGACCACACAGGAAAATCTTATCAAACAAAACTCTGAGTTTAAAAGGTTTGATAAACACATAAGTTGTGCAGATGACATAATGAGAATACAAAAATTACCTCATGGTAGTTTTAAACCAGATTTTATGAAAAATGGAAACTTAAGTGACTTTCAGAAACCAACAGTAAAAGTAAAAGAAACTGTTTCAACTGAGTCAGACACCCACAGATTCGACGGATCCAAAATTTTGGATCTGCCAGTAATACCCAAAGGATCCACATGTACTGTTGATGAACAGAAAGTTCATAATTCTGATCGTACTAAATTTGTTAAAGTTACTAGAAAACCTAGCACTAGTACAACTATTAACAAACAAAAACCATCAGTTTCTATAGGAAAAGATCAAGTTAAAAATGAGTTTAGAACTAAAACAGTTCAACAGAGACCCAAAACGAGCTTTCCCAAACACCCCTTTCCAAAGAGTAATTTCAACTCAGAACATCATTATCAAAATAGTTGGAACCAAAACATGTCTAGAAACTTTCAAGGTCCCAACTACATGCCATGGAACACTTATCCTTCATTTCCATACATGAACCATGATAATGTTATGTTTAACCCAAACAGACCCATGAGATATTGGGGACCAAACGTTTGAGTTTTTTTTGAACTTAGGTGTGCTTAAAAGTTAAGCTAGAACCAAATGAGTGGATTAAAGATAGTAGGTGTTCATGACACATGACGGGAAACAAAAGCCTTTTCTCAACCTACCAAGTGTACGATGGAGGTAATGTCACATTCGGTAGCAAGCTTAAAAGTAAAATCATCGGAAAAGGTATAATCTCTAATGACTCTCTCACTATTGATGATGTTGCTCATGTAGACAACTTAGATTTTAACTTGCTTAGTATTAGTCAACTATGCCATAAAAAGTATAACGTCATTTTCAGTGAAAATGGAAGTAAAATACTTTGAGACGGTATAACCGTAGGAAAAGGTGTTTTAAAGAATAACGTATATGTTATGAAATTAGATAAAACACCTACAGACAAACTTTGTCTCACTTCTCTGGACGATAACTCAACTTTATGGCATCGACGCTTAGGTCACGCCAATATGAAGTTAATTCAATCATTATCATCTAAGGAACTCATTAGGAACCTACCTAACTTGAAATATGACCAACACTTTTGTGATGCTTGCAAAATTGAGAAACAAGTTCATAATAGCCATAAGGCTAAAAACATGGTTTCTATATCTAGATGTCTAGAATTTTTACATATGGATTTGTTTGGTCCATCTGCTATACAAAGTTATGGAGGAAACTTTTATACTTTGGTAATAGTAGATGATTACTCTAGGTAGTGGACTAAATTTTTGAAAACTAAAAATGAGGCATTTGACAAATTTGAAATACTAAGTAAGATAATTCAAAACCAAACAGGAAATAGCATAGTGTCAATAAGAACCGACCATGGTCGTGAATTTCACAAAGAAACCCAATTCGGAGATTTTTGTGATGCTAATGGCATATCACATAATTTCTCGGCTCCTCGAACTCCTCAATCTAACGGTGTAGTAGAACGTAAAAATAGAACAATTCAAGAAATGAGTAGAACAATGTTAAATGAACAAAACATACCTCAAAAGTTTTGGTGTCACGCCATAGATACATCCACATATATCCTTAATCGAGTTTTAATTAGACCATTCTTGAAAAAGACTCCATATGAGTTATACAGAGGCAAAAAGCCTACTTTAGGATATTTTAAAGTTTTTGGGAGCAAGTGCTTCATTTTAAACACAAAAGATTATCTCACCAAATTCGATCCAAAGTCGTATGAAGGTGTATTTCTTGGGTATTCACAAAATAGTAAAGCTTACATAGTTCTGAACAAAGAAACCTCAAGAGTCGAGGAATCGTTGAACGTAACATTCGACGAAAGTCCACCTCCCTCTAAGATATCACCTTTGGTAGATGATGACTTAGTTGAAAGTCAAATGGTTGAACACCAAGAAAATGTTGAAAGTGACAAAGAAGATGAACCCGTAAAAAGAGAAATAGTTAATATCAAAGAAACGAAAAGTCATCCATTAGAAAACGTCATAGGAAAAATCAATGAAAGAGCATTAAGATCTAAAGCTCAAAATGAAAGTAATTTCTTTTGTTTTGTTTCAACAATTGAGTCCAAAAATATAAATGAGGCTATAAAAGATGAATCTTGGGTCATTGCTATACAAGAAGAATTAAATTAATTTGTAAGAAATGACGTTTGGACATTGGTCCCTCAACCTAAAAATCAAACCATAATCCGTACTAAATGGGTTTTTAGAAATAAAATGGATGAAAATGGGGTAGTATCTAGAAACAAAGCTAGGCTAGTAGCACAGGGATACAATCAACAAGAAGGAATAAATTACGATGAAACATTTGCACCCGTCACTAGGCTTGAGTCAATTAGGATTCTACTTGCTTATGCATGTGCACACAATTTTAAAATATTCCAAATGGATGTTAAAAGTGCATTTCTAAATGGTTTTATAAACGAGAAAGTATATGTAGCACAACCTCCCGGCTTTGCCAATTTTGAAAAACCAAATTATGTTTACAAACTTAAGAAAGCTTTATACGGACTTAAGCAATCACCAAAAGCTTGGTATGATCGACTTAAGACTTTCCTAGTTGACCATAAGTATACCATGGGCCTAGTAGACAATACTCTTTTCACCAAGAAAAAGGGATCACTTATTATCATAGTCTAGATATATGTGGATGACATTATATTCGGTTCAACTTGTCAAGAGTTATGCGACGATTTCTCAAAAATCATGCATGACAAGTTTGAAATGAGTATGATGGGGGAACTAAACTTTTTCTTAGGTCTCCAAATTAAACAATTAGAAGATGGGATATTCTTCAACCAATCTAAGTATATCAAGGATATGCTTAAGAAATTTGATCTTGAAGATTCCAAACCAATGAAAACACCCATGTCTTTCGAAACCAAACTTACCAAGGATGACGAAAGTGAATCCGTAGATAGCACTAAATATAGAGGGATGATTAGTAGTTTACTCTACCTCATGACTAGTAGACCGGATATTATGTTTAGTGTTTTTCTATGTACACGCTTTCAAGAAGATCCCAAAATATCCCATCTTGAAGCCGTTAAACGGATCTTTAGGTACATAAAAGGCACTACACATTTAGGATATGGTATCCCAAAGGAACGGGTATAGAAACCATAGTGTATGCCGACTCAGACCATGCCGGTGATTATGTAGATAGGAAAAGAACAAATGGTTTTTGTAATTTTGTAGGACATTGTCTCACCTCGTGGTTGCTAAGAAACAAACGGCCCTCGCAATATCAACAACTGAAGCTGAGTACGTGTCAGCAAGAAAGGCGTGTCAACAAGCACTGTGGATGAAACAACCTCTCGTCGACTATGGAATTGAACTCAACGACATTCCCATTCTTTGTGACAACAAAGGAGCTATCGACCTCAATAAAAATCCAGCCCAACACGCTAGAACCAAACACATAGAAATACGTCACCATTTCCTATGTGACAATGTTCAGAAAGGAAACATCTCAATTAAGAAAGTTTCCTCAGAGGACAACATTGCCGATATCCTCACAAAACCTCTCAAGAGAGAACCTTTCAACTATCTTAGACTTGGTTTAGGATTAATGGAACCTAGTGAGTAGATAAAACATTAGCTCGAATCCTAGTTTAACCAAACACGGCAATAACCAAAATTTGTGTTCTAATCCTGCGGATCCAACCGACAACAAGGGCGGATCCCTTGTTTTGGATCCGCGTGAATTGCTGAGACAGTTTTTAGTATATTAAAACAAACACCCTTTACTGTACACCATATTCCCCAAAAACATACATCCCACTGGAATTCGACCCTTATCACACCAAACTCAAAAATTAGGTCACTCTACACAACCAATTCGTGCTTAATTCATCACTGTAAGTATCCTAATCTTATCTAATTTCTAATCTGAGTCTAGGATTCCTATTTGTTGCACAAAATCAAAACTTGGGGTTCATACATTTTTCTTGTAAAATCATGAAGCATGCTTAATAAAATTGCGTAACAAATCATGTTTTTTCTTAATTAGGAATTAGATATCATAATGCATTATCATTAAACACCCCATGAGAAATTTTTATAAATCTTCTTACGATTAGGAAAAATGATTTTCAATCATTGTTCATACAAATACAAAAACGTTATGCTTTTAAAACATCACTTGCATAATGTCTCTTGAATTCTAAAGAGAATACATAACTAATATGTATTTTCGGGTACATTCAAACGTAGCTACATTGAATTAGGAGCGTTTAGGTTATCTCACATTTTTGTTATAAAACTTGCATAAATAAATCTTCATGCATCAAAAGGAGTCGAGATAACCGCACCTCCACATTGTCCCCATGTAGGCACACACTAAAAATTAATATACATATTGTCGATAGTTTTAACTAAATTATGAAAATTTTGTGTCTAGGATAATCATGCATCCCGCGACAAATTATGACCATAAGGACACCATCAAATACCTACCTCAACACCACAAAACCAAATGTCTCACCGAAGATCAAATCAAAATCTTTAAGGCATTAGAAAAATGTTATGTCCACGAGGGTAGAACCATAGACTCATCATTTTTAGAAGAAACCAATATCTGTGAACAATTAGCCGCAATCCAATTTGATCGTCTCCTCGACATAGATGAGCCTATCATTCCTTGGTTTATACTTGAATTTTATGCTTCCTTGAGTCTTAGCTCTGACGATTTTGGATTTTTGAGAATCCATTTCAAAGTAAACCATAATCAATTCAGTTTCCCTTTAAATCAATTCGGAGAAGTTTTAGGTATTCCAAGTCAAGGAACTTGTTTTTATTCGGATAAATGGCCATTGTCCATCCTAGAGTCCAACCTTGGTCAGAACCATCCATACGACACACCTCTCACTTCCAAAGAAATCATTCGTGAACATCTCTTCAATCCTAGAAACAACCCAACTAGGACAAGCCAAGGCAAACAAGTAAATCGAGATCCATTTGCTATGGAGCTCAATGAACTCAAACTGTGAGAAACTAGAAGGGGGGGGGGGTTGAATAGTTTACCGGTTTTAAAGTCCTTTTTAAAATCTTGTTTTAAAGGTTTATTATTGGAAAGCTTGATTCGAACTTTATGTGTAACCAACAACACCAATATGAACTAACTATTAAGCAAAGTGATAATAGTAAATGAAAGTAAAGAGTAGAGTTGGAAAGATCGAACCGGGACAAAGTATTTATAGTGGTTCGGCTACAAAGCTCCTCTTTGCCCTACTCCACTCCCCGAGTACCACACTCGAGAGTTTCAAACACTATATCAACAACCTCCCTTCAGGCGGAGAAAACCGTACACGTCGCTTATCCTATTTCCGACACTAAGCTAGATGTCGAGTGCTAATCTTAGCTAGCACCAATCTACCAAGGTCCACGTGACCAATCACCTAAGCCTAATGGCTACAAGAGATCACCAAGATCTCAAATCGATCACAATGATCAACTCACACTATCCTAGCACTATTCCTATGACCCTTGATCCTCTTGATTAATCACACAAGCCAAATGGCTACAAGAGATGTTCACTATCTATTAAGATCACACTTGATCTTCACTCTCACTCACAAAATAAAAACTAAACTTGATGTATGCTAAGATACAATCAAGGTTGTAACAAATGTTACAAAGAACCTAACAACTATAACTCTTGTATCTTCTTTGATAACTTGAGTTCTTCTCTTGCACTTGGAAGAGGAATCACAACACTTTGTATCTTCAAGGATACTTGTGTTCTTCTCTTGCTAATCAAGAGGGATGAAGAGGATCACTTGGTGGATGATTGGATCACTCTTGAAACAAAGAAAAACTAATCTAAGTGAACTAAAGAAGTGAAAGGTGTGAGAGGATTAAGATGGGGAAGTTTTCTGTGTGAAAAGGGTGCCTAAAACTGTGAGAGAGGGTGGTATTTATAGGCAAAGAAAATCTGAACGTTACAGAAAATTTAATGCATACGGCTCTTTAAATACCCTACGGCTCCACTAAATTTAGTGGAACCGTGGAGCCGTGCGTACTAAAGACGCTCCCTTTTTTGTCTTTTCTGGTGAAAACTTATTTGGGGGGGAAAATTAGCTGTTATGAATTTCAAACTAATTTTTCCATTAAAACATTTCTTAATATTTCAAAAATAATTTGTCATGTGTATTTTTGAAAAAATGTTTTGTCCCATTTAAAATGTGAATTTTGAAAACATGAATTCACTTCTTTAATCACTAGTTCAAGTTCTAACTTTGATCTTGAGTGATTTGCGTAGAAACGGGATCTTCCGATTAAAAACTTGTTTACGTTAATTTTAACGTAACTTGATTTCACATTTTGTCATCCTCAAAACGTGAAGTAATCGAAAGATATAAATAACGTTTTTATAACATTATTTGCATCAACAATCTCCCCCTTTTTGATGATGACAAAATATAAACTCATTTTATGTTAAAATTAGTTTTAACAAGTTTTTAATGAGTTTACTCCCATTTCTCCCCCTTTTTGTCGAATCAAAAAGGTGGTTGCGGCTCCCCCTTGATGTATACTCCCCCTCATTTGGAGAACACCAAGGAATCGAGCAATGATGTGTACTACAAAACAAGGTTAGACGACAAATATACTATATCTAACAAGTAGCACATATGACAAATATCCAATCCACACAATAAGAACAACTACATCAATGGCCATTACTCATAAAATAGATATCATACATAATTATGATTACAAGACAGAAGCAAAATACATAACAAGAGTCACATAAAACATTCCTAGAGGTATGAGACTTCAAGATTTGCTTCGGGTTCTCTAGGTTTTATTGAAGAAACTAAACATGTGTATGTTTAGCTTGGGCCATTGTGTGGTGGAGGATGTGGAATGATGATGGGTCCCATGTGTGGTGTGAGGAGGTGTTCTAGGTAGGAGAATTGATGACTCAATTCCTCCCTAAGGTTCATGATGAGAGTTTGGTTAAAGTTGCAACAAGGGCAACTCAAGGTGTGTGTGTGAAGGGGATAGAGGATGGGATAACCCATCAAGGGTTGAGGTGATGGTGAAAGGGAAGATGATGAGGCGTTACTCCCAAACTCAAAGGGAGTTATTGGTGACAAGGTTAGGGTGAGAGCAAGGGGATGTGGTGATTGTGAAGATGATGAATGGGTGGTGTTAGTTCCAACTTCAAGTGAAGTGGATGGTGATAGGTTGAGTGTTAAAGGTAGTGGTTCAATGAGATTGAGTTGAGGTTGAGATGTATCACATCTTGTTGTTGAGGTGAATGATGATGTAGGTTTGGTTGAGTTGGTTTTGGATGGTGCTAGTGGTGTAGAAAGTGAAGAGGTTGATGTTCTTGAGGTTTTTGGTGTGTGAGGTTCCTTATCATCATCCAAAGTAAGGTCAATGAAGATCACTTCTTTTGAAGGTTTGGTTGTGGGAATTGGTGTTTGAACTTGATTGATCCAATGATCAATTAGAGTTGGTTGATTTGTGGGCTTGATGTTAACTCTAGGTTTCTTGTGTTGGTGAGAAGTGGAAGCATTGGTGGAGGACATGGTGGTTGAATGGTGAGTTGTGATGTTGAAGTGATGGTGAGTTTGAAGGTGTGAGGATGGTAATGCATGAGGTTGACTTATATAGCCAAATCAAAGCATACAAAGGTGGATAAGGGTGTTAAATTTGGGGATTTAGGTGCATGGGAATCAGGTTATGATGGCAGTTATGCAGGAAAGATAGTCAAAAAGTGAAAGAGAATGACAAAATTCGTCTTTCAGAGGCACGGCACCATTAAAGGTGCTACGGCACCACTAAATTTAGTGGAGCCGTGGCCTATTTAATGGAGCCGTGGGCTCTTTTGACCTTCCTTTCCAGGTCTGCAGGTTTAGGCAGCCTAAATGGGGTAAATTTTAGGGAAACTAGTTGCTGCAAATCTTGAGGCCTCAAACCACTAACCACATAGATTTCCTAAAGCTAGTTTCAACTAGCAACTAACATGATCATGTGATCATCTATGTACTTAGGCAACTAGTAAGCATGCAAGCAATTTTTGACATCTAGTGCATGTAGAAAAATATATAATCATGCATGAACTAGGCAAAATAAACTAATCATCAAGATTAATCATTCAAGAGAAAGAACAATGTTCAAGTGTAAAGAAAACACCAAACTAGTTTTAAGAACAATGTTATAAACCATAAGTAGCATGATACTTATATTAATAGTACTACTTAAAATACTTCCATTTAATCTTTCTTCTTCCCCAACTTCTTCAGCTTGTTCTTGATCCCTTTTAATGCCTTTCCAATAGACTTGAAACCCCCAACAGTTTGCTCATGCATGGAGACTTGTCGATTATACATTGTTGTTTGTCTCCTCATTACGTTGGATAGGTTTATCTCACCAGATTGAAGGTCGGTGGTTGGTTGGAATGAAGAGGTGTCAAGGTTGCGAAAGTAAGTGTCGGGAGAAAGGATTTGAGCACTAGATGTTCCTTCTTCGTCCACTTCATCATCGTCCTCATCCATAGGTTGAGATGATGATTCGTGAGTGAAGGAGGAAGATGAGTGGGGAATATCAGATGTGGATTTACGACCATGTTTGGACCCCTTGTCCTTACGTTGCTTTGTGCGACATTGTGGTCCACCAAGTGAGTACATAACCCAATTGACTAGGACATAGTCGACACTTTGAAAATGTGGGTAGTGCTCCATAACCCACCTGAACAAGCGAGTAAGAAACATGCAGTATGGCATGAGCTCATCGGACCGACGATGGATATTGGCCAGCCGTTTGACCATGTAGTATGCGAGGTTAAATGATTCCTCGACACTAAGAAAATAGAGCATAAGGGCAAGACTTGCTGATACGTGATCACGGTTGCCTCCAAGGCTTAACACGTTTTCACGCAGAAGAAGTTCGCAATTTCTAAGATCTGAACGAAGTTCCCTGAGATAGATCTTAGTTGGGTCGAGAAAGAGAACGGAGCCATCACGGTTTTCGTACGTGTTGGAGACTCGAGGAATTTGGATTATTTCTTTAATTACTTCAATGTCGGGAATCTCGGTACGATAGGCACCATCGATCTCAACATTGTAGTAAAGAGACTCTAAGGAATGGTCGTTGGTGTAAGCACACTGACCATCAGAGGGAATACCAAGAATGTCACCAACCTGAGTGACAGATAAGATGATATTTTGGTTTCGAATCCAAAAGTCAAGAAAAACATTTCCGTCACAGTCTGTGCGGTACTGACACGACTGTAGAACTCGAGAACGAAGAGGGGACAAATTTGATCGTTTATTGTGTATAGACAATCAAAATGAATGATGGGAAAACAGGCACTGACTCTGTCTGCCACGACAAAAAGTGGATCGACTACACGCCCTTCGTGTATGTATCGAGTTCTTACTTTGGCAAAATGGACATTTTGTTCATCAGAAATGTTTATGTTTTCAAGTGTTTCAATTATGTAGTGTCGGGTTAGTTGATAATCATTTCGAGGCATTGTTACCTACAAAACAAATTATTGTATATGTTAATTATTTGCATTTTGATAATTGCATTTCTAGTGTGTGTGCCTAAATGCAAACAATGTGGAGGTGCGGTAATCTTGACTCTAACAATAAACCTATGAGATCACCCAAACGCTCCCAGCTTCACTTTTGCTCAATCAAATGCGTCGAACAATACATATTAATTATGTAATTCGACTTGTATTTGATTGTTCATGTATGCATGCAAAAACATTTTTAAGTTGCATCAACAATGCATGAAAAAGTTTTCATGATCCTAGACAAGTTAGGTTTTTTGTAAAATAGACGAATTGGGGTGTTTGGCAAATGACTCAACAAGTTGCCAAAACGCTTTACGTTCGAAAAAGCTTTAATGCAAAACGTTCCTAATCCTATTTTAATCATCCTAAACATGATTCCACTACAACCAAACAATCATAATCCGATTTTAGGTGTTAAATTCGAACTAGGTTTTGCAACTTAAATGAGTTTTTGGAAATCCTAGGTTTAGGGAATCATGTGAATGCTACATTCTCTAATCCTAGTCTTAATTTCACAAGGATTTAATCAATTTTGAAAAACCCCAATTCAGATTTATGCTCAAGAACAAACCCTATAATCAAAATAAAAGAAATTAAGAATGAATTACTTGCAATTGATGATATTGTGGTTAGGATTTGTTGATTAGAATGCCTCAATCTTGATTTGTGAAAGTTTAATTTGATTATGGTGTATTAGTTCGGTTTGGACAGTTAGTGAAAAAGGTTTTTGGTGTGTTTGGAGAGTTTATGCAGAAAGAAAAAGGTTGGGCACGTTTTGTCAGATACACGGCTCCACGGTTCCACTAAACATTAGTGGAGCCGTGGCTCTTTAGTGGAGCCGTACATCTGATTGTCCAGTTTTTCTTCTGTTTTGAATTTTGGCTGATTAATCTTACTTATTTAGCAAGACTTTTTGATGCGAGGAAAAGGTTTATACCTAATAAACCTTTTGACGATTAGACGGGATGATCGGAAAATGACCTTAGTGTTTCCAAGGAAATTGACTAAGTTGTCATTGGATGAGGATTTGCTTCTAGTATTTCCCGTGAAATACATAGAAGTTATGAGTTGTGTTTTGGAGGATGACTATAATATTTCCCATGAAATATTTGATTAGTCGGAGTGTGAGATGCGAGGAATGACTAAATATTTCCTCATGAAATATTCAAAAGTCATGTAACGGGTTGAGAGGGAATGACTTAGAATTTCTTAAAGAAGATTCTAAAGATCATGAGATGAATTGGATAGAGAAAGGAGATCATGGGTGAATCGTAGAAAGTGACTTCAAGGTTTCTCGTGAGACGTTTAAAAGTCATAAAAGAGATAAAATGTCTATAGGATATGACATACGTGATGACTTTAATATTTCCATAGAAATATTGAAATAGTCATAAGCGGGATGTAGGGAATGACTTAAGAAGTCATGTGACGAGACGTGAGAGATGACCTTAATATTTCCAATGAAATATCAAGAAGTCATGTGACGAGAATGTGAAGGTTAAGGTGATTGATGATATTCTCTTTGGACGTTATCGTGATGGAGGAGATGCCTTTCCGTGAGGAGATGACGTACTTGGACAAGCTTTGTTTATGAGCAAACTATAGGGTTCCCGGACAAGTCTAATGGCATCATGGCTGCTGCTCTTCACAAGCGGTTGTCTCATCTATAGTGTTTGTTGTCATGCCTTTCCGGCGCTTACGTACTCGGCTTCGGTCGTGGAGATAGTAAGAGTAGTTTGTTTCTTGGGGAACCAAGAAGTTTGTTTACAAACCTATGAAGGTACAAACATTTCTCTTTATGTTTCAATCCACATTAACTCTCGCATTATCAGAGTTGGTATAGAAACATTTTCTACAACCGTCTCCTTGAGATATCGTAATCTCAAGTGTGTAGTATCTTTGATGTATCGGATGATACATTAAACACTTTGATGTAAGAAGTTTTGGGACACTTCTTACAAGTGGGCACAAAGCCAACACTATCCATGATAATGGACTTACTTGCCATTTAGGTAAATTAATTTACCTATTATGCCCACTACTTAGTGATATCCACTTACTCACCTTCATCTTCTCTTATGAGATTCGTATTTGTGGATATGGGCATTAGTGTCTTGTACATATATATATATATATATATATATATATATATATATATATATATATATATATATATATATATATATATATATATATATACTTATATATGATAAGTATAGTATACAAGAATATATAAGGATACTTTCGTTGGGCAGAATTATCTACGGGCAAGGGAGGAAACTTGATTTACTCATCATATTCGTTTCAAACTTGTCACGCATGATCTCGAAGCGATCATCGTACATTTCTGGACAAGTTGAGTTTGTTATGATGAATTGTGAATCGTTGTTTCATTATGACAGTGCCTACTCTATTATAATCTAACATTACTATGTACTTAGCATTTCTACCAACAAAGGGTGTTTAAAGGAAGCATACCTGGACTTGAGGTGTTTCCTTTAAAAACTTAGAAGGCTAAAGTACCTTTGTTGAATGTTAAGCACGCGAGACTCGACTTGACCAATGTGCCACAAGATTTGTTTGATCACAGATCATACTCCATTAATTGAACTTCTAAACTTTATTTACAATCTTGCTTTCCTAGCAAAACAGAAGTTCAAACATTTGGTCCCCAATATCTCATGGGTCCATAGTTGTTAGAGATAAACATCCTACGCATTTGTTGCGTTAGTTTAGGATGTGAGAATGGAGGACACATTTCGTATGGTAGATAACTTTGAGGATCCAAGTTACGGGAAAGTTACTTGGATGATTTTGTCTTCTAAAGTTACCTCTCGGCAGAGGAGTTCTAGACCGAGGTTTGGGAGAATTCATTTTTCTAGGTGGAGGAGTAGTTGACCTAGTGTCACGCTTTACAAAACCATGTTCGGGAGATGACAATGGTTTGTAAAAGCCTTTGACCTCCCCTTTTATTGGTGTAGACATTCTAGTACTATTTCTAATTATGTGACTCGGCTTAGGACTTAAGTTACTTTTCAGAATTGACCCAATTTCGTCCTCAGCACCAGACGGTACCACGGTACCACTAAATTTAGTGGTGCCGTCTGTACCTTTAATGGTGCCGTCACCTTCAGACTTGGACGTTTCAGGCATTACAAACTTTACTTGTTTAGTACCGCTTGTAGAAGCCTGATTTGGGTCAAATCCTAAACCCGAACGGTCATGTTCACTATATCTAATGTTTCAAGTATATTGTTAAGCTTTTTAGTTCCCTCATCAAACTTAATCATTTTTAAGACATTTTCTTTAAGCTTTTCATTTTCTACTTGAAGACTAACACATGACCCGCACCCTAAGTCAACTTCTTTGTGTTTCTCAAGTCTTTTGACTTGATCCGTTAGTCATAAGATTTGTAGTTCAAGTTCTCGTAGTTTTAATTTTAATTTAGTGTCTCTACCTAAAATCTTAGTACTTACTATGCATAGTTTGTTATATTCGTCATGTAATTCACTATCATCTACTGACGAATTATTGTCACTATAATAAGAAGAGTCGGAGTGTACCTCGCTAGAAGCTTGAGCCATTAGGCATGTTTCATCATTAAGCTTCTTCTCTTCTTCTTCACCGCTATCACTCCAAGAACCTCCTACAAAGGCTCTTTGGTTGTTTGACTTTGGTGGTTTAGGGCACTCTCCTATGAAGTGATTTGGATCTCCACATCTAAAGCAATTCCTATCACTTGTCCCTTTCTTTTCTACATGGTTCTTTTGTGATGTCCTCTTTTCATCACGAGGTTGCCTAACGAACCTACCTCTTCTTCTAAAGAACTTCCTAAAGTTTCTAACGGCTAGTGTGTATTCCTCATCTTCACTATCGGAGCTTGAGCATTCCTCCTCACTGGACTCCTTCTTGGCTTTCAAAGCTAGAGATCTAACTCTCTCACTTTTGCCTTTGACTATATCGGAGTCCTTCTTGATTATCATCTCGTGAACTTTCAAGTTTCCTATAAGTTCATCGAGTGACAATGCCGCCAAGTCTTTTGACTCTTCTATGGCGGTGACCTTTGCTCTCCATTTAGGATGTAGAGCACGGATCAATTTCCTAACATAATTCTTGCTAGAGTAACCTTCATCAAGAGCTTTAAGACTAGTGATAATAGTATTGAATCTAGCAAAAGCATTATCTATAGACTCATCTTCCGAAATGGAAAATTGTTCATATTGTTGAACAAGAAGATCAATCTTGTTCTCTTTGACTTGGTTATTACCTTGGTGAGTGACTAACAAAGTTTTCCAAACTTCTTTTTCCGTATTACACATGAAAATTCTTTCGAATTCCTTTTTAGACAAAGCATTATAAATCATCATTTTAGCCTCATTATTTTTGGCTAGTTTTCTTTTTAGTTCATCACTTTGTTTGTCATATGAAACAATTTCATCCTTTTTAGTTATTGAATTAAATTGAATCGGTTGAAAGTCACCCTCGGTAATAACATGCTGTTAGGAATACAAATATTCAGTTGAAGACTCGGTCACCCTGAGCACTCTCTTGTATTAAATAGCTCGTAGTATTACAAGTAATATTAATAGTAAAGTAGTTAATTAATATTGTGGAGTGAGTCGGGTCTTTACCCACTGTTAGCTCGCTCCACAGTCCACTAGGGACAAAAGTAAGTAGGTTAAGTGTGTAAGTATAAATACCCCTCTCCACATGTGGAGAGGGTTGGACCTTTGCAAACATTCAATTCATTTTTCTTTTGGTTTATCTCTCTAAAGGTTCCACTCCACTTTCTCTCTCTTGATTCTTCCTAGTTCGATCCATATAGCCACCCAATCTTGTGTTTATTAGTTCATGAATATCCTACAATTGATATCAAGAGCCATGGTTAGATTCGTGTAGTGCATATTCAGATTCATGTTTAGTTTTGGGTGTTTTTTTGGTTCAAACAATAAAGTGAGAAAAGACCCTTGTTTGATCTTGTTTGGTGGTTAAAGTAGTGTAATACTCGTACTTTTAGGTTCATAAAGGTGTCTTAGATCGTTCTTGATAAGTCACAACAGCGTTTGTGAGTTATTTGTGAAAGATCTGTCGAGTTTCTTGCTAGCGGGTTGGTGGTCGTACTTTGTTTCATCGTAGCGGTTTATCTTTCTGCTAAGGATTCTTGTCAGCGGCTTACCGTATTTAACTGTTTTGGTTCAGTGGCTTGACCTATAGCGGTTTGTAGTGTAACTGTTTCTGGAAAAGGACAAACTGTACTGAAAAGGACAGTTTGTCAACTAGTGGCAGCGGTTTGTCAGAACTTGTCATTTAGCGGTTTGTCGTATTATGGCAGAGGTTTACGGGTTTTAGCGGGTTAAGTATCAGCGGGTTAAGATTTCAGCGGGTTAAGTATCAGCGGGTTAAAGTTCAGCGGCTTTTGTCTCAGCGGGTTAATTATCCAGCGGTTTAGGTTTCAGCGGGTTAATTGTCAGCGGGTTAGATTGTAGCGGGTCTAGTCTCAGTGGTTTAATTTTCCAGCGGGTTAGTGTTCAGCGGTTTAATCCTCAGCGGTTTAACTGTTAGCAGTTCTACCCTCAGCGGCTTGATACTTCTGGTCTAGCGGGTTGATACTAGCGGCTTAGTCTGTGTTTCAGAGGTTTGGTTTTAGCGGTTTAGTTAGCTATTTAAGCGGTTTACTTTAGCGGTTTGACTTGTGCTAGAGGTTTGGTTCTCAGCTTTAGCGGCTTGTTATTAGCGGTTTGAGTTGAATTGCACTTTAGCGGTTTAGAAAATACTTCTAACTTAATGACGAGCACAGCTTCAGATGATATTCAAGCAGCTGGGTCCGATACCCGTCCACCTATGCTTGATAGGACAGACTATGAGTCGTGGGCACAAAGAATACGACTTTATTGCTTGGGAAAAGAAAATGGGGAAAACATCCTTAAGTCCATTGATGAAGGACCTTTTCAGATGGGTACTACCAGAGATGCTGTAACAACTGGTGAAGATGGCACAGTCACACTTGGTATTGACAGACCTCACACTTACAATGATCTTACTGAGGAGGAAAAAAAAGAGGTATGATGCTGATATTAGAGCCTCAAATATCATCATTCAAGGTCTTCCAAAGGATGTCTACAAATTCATCAACTTCAATACAGAAGCCAAGGCAGTATGGGACAATGTGAAGATGCTGCTGGCTGGGTCAGAACTGACAAAGGAAGACAGGGAATCTCAATTGTATGATGAGTTTGAACATTTCAAAATGAACCCAGGGGAGAATATCATAGACTACTATGTGAGATTTCATAAGTTGGTGAATGACATGAGAATAATTAGAATGACTATGCCCAACATCCAATTTAACTCCAAGTTTGTGAACAATATGACTCCAGAATGGGACAGATTTGTTACCGCTGTCAAACTCAACAAAGGTCTGAGGGATACCAACTATGAAAAGCTATATGCCTATCTTCAACAACATGAGAAGCATGCTGTCTTTGATCGGGTGTTAAGAGAGAAGCTGAATCCATCCACTTCCAATGATCCACTAGCATTTATGGCAACTGCTGTACCAAACTTTCAACCATCATCCAACCAAGGACATCCTCAACTTCTGTCAACATCATCTACTATGAGTCCTCAACTTGACTCAGGCTATACTCAGACTGATAAAATGCTTGATAACCTCACCAATCAAGTATCTTTACTTGTTCAACAGTTCAAAGCTTCTCTTCCTCAGACCAACAATCAGTTAAGAAATTCATCCAACCCGCGAAATCTTGTAATGGTGGAGGATGGAAAAATTATGGTTCAAAATGTGCAAGGAAGAGCTGGCAGAAACATGGGTCGAGGTATTATGCAGAACAGGGCTGGGAATGCCAACCAGGGGCAAGGGAAACAGATCAAGTGCTATAATTGCGGAGGTCTGGGACATATTGCAAGAAACTGCAATCAACCAAAACGACCTCAGAACTCAGACTACTTCAAGGACAAGATGCTATTAATGCAGGCTCAAGAGAATGGAGTAGTATTGGATGAGGAAGAATTGTTGTTTCTGGCTAGTGATGGGGGTAATACTTTTGATGCTGATGTGGATGAACAACCGGTCCAAGATATGGCACTCAATGATCCTAATATCTTCCAAGCTGATGATTGTGATGCATTTGACTCTGATGTAGATGAAGAACCAACTGCTCAAACTATCTTCATGGCCAATTTGTCATCCTTGGCCTCTCCATCTCAACAAGCTGGTTCTTTAAATGCTTCTGTGATATTTGAGGTACTAAGATTATATGACACATATGAAATAGTTGATAAACAAAAGTTTCCCATCGAAGTACAACAGGCAATTGTCTCTGACTCAAATAATGTTGACATGGATAATAGCAATATGATTCCATATGAACAATATATGAGTCAGAAAAATGTGCATGATGTACAAGATGCTGAATCTTCTGTTGTAAATGTTGCTTGTGTTGTTGATGACTTGTGTGCCGTAGAAAATACATGTGAAATAGATAATGCATGCACACGTGAATGTACAGTACTTGCACCACATGATGACTTGATATCTAGGCTAAACTTATATGAGGAACAAGTAGCTATGTATGAACAGCGCACTAAGTTTGAGCTTAATGCACGTGAGCGAAAAATGGAAGATCAAATGTGTACACTTATGAAAGAATCTAGGGTAAGAGAAGAAACATTAAAAGAAGAGTTAAATTCTTTGAAAGATCAGCTGGTTTTATCTGTTAAACAACAACAGGATGCTCAAAATTGCATAAGAACGCTAAAACTAGAATTCAAAGAAAAAGAAACTAAACTCTTAAATGATTTTTCTAGACTCAAGACATTAAAAAATAATCTTGAAGATAAGTTATACACCCAAGGTCAAACCAGACAAACTGCTCAAATGATATTTATGCATCAGAAGTTGTGTGACAAGTATAATGAAAAAAGGATAAGTGAACCTAAGATGACTTACCTTAGGATTGCCCAAGTAGCTCAGCCTGCCTTATACAATGGTAATGTGATGATCACTCCCAATCATGCACCTCCTGAGCATTTTTCCTTGAAAGAAAGTGAGGAGATAGAAGATATAAGTAGGAAAAAAATGAATGACAAAATGAAGAGTCCAGGATGCACAGACAACCGAATAATAATCAAACCCCCAAATTATTATGAGCTGAATCGGTTGACTGTGTTTGTACCTCAAAAGAAGTTAACACCCGAACAGATATTTTGGACACAAGACATGAAAAAATTGAAGAAAGAAACACTTAAAGCTAATGCCCCACTCATTAGGAAGGTTGCGTCCATAACAGTGTATCCTCCCAATACACCCAGACATTTAGTTCCTTTATCTCTTCCCACAGAAAGCAAGACTCTAATTAGCTTATACGTGCTTTGGCAACTATTTGCTGATTTTGATAATACATGTAAGAAGAGAATCACACCAACTGGAATCACTGAGGGGGAAAGGTGTTTTGAACATGCCAAAAGGTGATACTTAACTGAGGTCATGCCATTCTTTAAACAACTGAAAGAGCATTTTGAAGCAATGCAAACAGCACTTAACACAGAAATACTTGAAATGAAAAAAGTGTTTAAAGATATGGAAAATGAGGTAGCTGAATATGAGATAGAACTTAAGAGCCGCGAGATTGAAAGGAAAAACATGCTCATCAATAATGATAATTTGATTGCAAGATGTATTGCACAATATATATTTTATACTGCAACTGATTCTGCATTATCTGCTTGTCAATATCATGAGTATGCTATGGATTTAAATGTTACCCAGAATCGTGTTGTGGAGCTTGAGGGGGAGAATTTGAAACTGCTTGAAAAAATTCAAAATGATGACCATGATGACATGGTCAAACATTTTTTTAAACTAGAGGTTGAACATCTTAACTTACAATTAAAATATCAACACTTAGAAGAAAGATGTAAACTATCAAATACCAAGACATCTTCGGATACTCCTGAGTTTGATACGTATTTTGAATTAAGCAAACGGGATGAGAAAATTCAAGCTCACACTAACACGATTCGTCTATTGAGGGCTCAAATTGCCCATTTGAAGTCCAACAAATGTGATGTATATGGCACCAATAAACCGTCGTCGTCAGATTCTCGGAATTTTCAATATCAAGACACCATAAACAAATTACATCATGAAAATGAGTGTTTTCGAGAAGAAAATTCTAAGATTAAACAACATTACATAGAGTTATATGACTCAATTAAAGTTACAAGAAATAGTCATAATGAAAGGATAACTTCTTTGTTAAATGAAATAGAGAATCTGAAGACTCAGGTGAAAGGTAAAATGCCATGTACATCTTGTAATTGTGTATCATCAAAGGTATCTGCTTGTAAAATATATGATGTTGATGTGGGGCCTATTCCATTTCCCATAAGAAATAACAGACCTGTCCATCAGATGTATCTTAGTCACCTTAGGGATGGACTTGACACTCTTCGTGAGGTTGTGGAAGAGGACAGAATAGGAAAACCACATGATAAAGCAATAGGTTATGCATGTGTCCTCACAAAAAGGATCCAGGAACAACTAGAATATGCTATTAGCTCGGGTCCTAGGTCCAGTTACCAAAAGGATAGCTTAGGTGCCTCATCGTCCACTATTAAGAACAAGCATGTGTCCTTTGATTTACCACCAAGAACATCAGAACCCAGCACATCATTATCAGGAAAGCATGTGTTAGTGAAGCAAACTAATGTTCCCATCATTACTTCTACAGGAGTAAAAAGTGACACCCAAGCTAGCGGGTCAAAGCCTAAAGGCAATGCAAGGAATGATAGGACTGCGCCGGCTAAGAGTGATCACAAGAAAAGAGTAGAAGTCCAACCTAGGAACAATAAGTTTGTAACGACTAGATGGAATCGTGTTGATTCTAGTATCAAAAGTACTGTAATTAATTCGAATTCTAAAATGGTCTGTAAAACATGTAACGAATGCTTAATTTCTGTTAATCATGATGAATGTGTTGTGCCGTCTCTGATATCTCATGTACCACCCCATGTTATGCATGTTAGGAAAACTGAAAGTAATGTGAAAAGTTGGAAAGCAACAGGAAAAATCTTCACTAAGGTTGGGTATAAATGGAAACCCACTGGCAGAAAATCCAGTTTAGGAAACAAGAATCCATTGCCTAAGTTGAATGAACATAAAATTGTGAAGATTAAAGAATGGAGACCAACGGGTCGAATCCTTCCATTAGGAACACATAGCCTTTCTAATAGGTCTCTTGATAACTCTAGAGTAGTTTCCACTATAGAGGCATAAATATTAGAAAAGACTAATGCTCCCGAACTTGTGTGTGCTAACCAAACGGACCCCAAATTCCAGTGGGGATCCACATATTTCAGTTATCCATTGTTGTCTGGTTTTAAATGCAGGTCGTACAAATCGTCCTTTGGTATTTGGACTCAGGCTGCTCAAAACATATGACTGGGGATCGCTCACGGCTCAAGAACTTTGTGAAAAAGTTTATCGGGACAGTTAGATTCAGGAATGACCACTTTGGTGCGATTATGGGTTATGGAGATTATGTGTTTGGCAACAGTGTGATCTCACGGGTTTACTATGTGGAAGGATTAGGGCACAATTTGTTTTCTGTGGGCCAATTTTGTGACTCAGATCTAGAAGTAGCTTTTAGAAAACACACATGTTTCGTCAGAGAATTGGATGGTATAGATCTTCTCAAGGGTAGTCAGGGTACGAATCTATGCACCATATCAATTGAAGAAATGTTGAAGTCCTCTCCTATATGCTTGCTTTCAAAAGCCTCTAAAACAAAATCATGGTTGTGGCATCGTCGTTTGAACCACCTGAACTTCGGTACTATCAATGATCTTTC
Source organism: Artemisia tridentata subsp. tridentata (assembly GCA_021014915.2). Lineage (NCBI taxonomy): Eukaryota > Viridiplantae > Streptophyta > Magnoliopsida > Asterales > Asteraceae > Artemisia > Artemisia tridentata. The sequence goes on from CP139505.1 coordinate 82,214,059, forward strand.
CCGCAAAGATCTTGTTAGAGGAATGCCCAGATTAAAATATGAAAAAGATCATCTCTGCTCTGCATGTCAACTGGGCAAAAGCAAGAAACAAACCCACAAACCCAAAACCGTCAACACCAACTTGGAAGTTCTTCATACCCTCCACATGGATCTATGCGGTCCAATGAGAGTACAAAGCATAAATGGAAAGAAATATATTCTGGTGACTGTAGATGATTTCTCTCGGTTCACATGGGTAAAGTTTTTGAGAACCAAGGATGAGACTCTAGAGGTGATCATTAAGCTGATTAAACAGCTGCAAGTAAGGCTTAACAAAACTGTCAGAATCATCCGCACTGATAATGTAACTGAGTTTGTCAATCAACAACTCAGAAACTTTTATGAAAATATTGGCATCACACATCAGAAAAGTATACCTCGCACTCCTCAGCAGAACGGAGCCCTTGAACGGCGAAACCATACTCTAGTTGAAGCTGCAAGAACCATGCTTATATTTTCAAAAGAATTGATGTTTCTCTAGGCAGAGGCCATTGTAACTACATGCTACACCCAAAACCGATCTCTGATTCATCCCATTCATGAGAAGACTCCCTATGAGTTAATTTACAACAAGCAGCCAGGTCTATCATTTCTTCGTGTGTTTGGTGCTCTTTGCTATCCAACTAATGATAGTCAAGACTTGGGAAAATTAAAAGCTAAAGTAGATGTAGGTATTTTTGTTGGATACGCACCAGACCGTAGAGGGTACATAATCTACAACAAGAGAACCTGACAAATCATGGAAACCATCCATGTCATGTTCGACGAGCTAAGTAAGCAAACTGTTTCAGGACAAACTAGTTCTGGACCCGTTCTTAAGTTTTTGACACCTGGACCAATTAGTTCAGGGCTTGTACAGAATCACACGCCTGCAGAGTCTTTCATTTCTCCAATGAGTGAGGAGTTGAAGAAGCTATTTGATCCTATGTTTGACAAATATTTTGAGCCGACAAATGAAACAATCACAGATGCAGTAGCTGCACCTGACGCTGCAGATGTTCAAGTTCCACAAGGCTCAGAAGACCATCCAGCTTCAGTCTCAATTAGTTTCAATGCTCCTGCTGCAAGTCAATCACCCACAACGTCAAATGCTCAATCCTCTCCGGTGCAACAAGAATCTGCAGATGATCATTCTTTGGAAGTTAATCCTTTTGCTCCTATCGATGATGTTCCTTTTGAGAACATATTTGCTCCTGAACCATCATTAGACATGTCATCTCACGAAGAACACAACACGATAACATCAATCCAAAACCCTCAACCTCATGACCATCTCAGAAAATGGACCAATGATCATCCAATTGACAACATCATCTGCAATCCTTCTCGTCCTGTATCCACTCGTAAACAACTGGCTACAGATGCATTGTGGTGTTTCTTCAATTCTGTACTGTCTAAAGTCGAGCCAAAAGATGTCAAAGATGCAATGACCAAAGACTGTTGGTTCGAGACCATGCAAGATGAAATCCATGAATTTGATCAACTTGAAGTATGGGAATTAGTGCCTCCTCTAGAGTGTGCTATGATTATCGCTCTCAAGTGGATCTTCAAGGTAAAACTTGATGAGCATGGTGATGTTTTAAAGAACAAGGCACGTCTAGTTGCTAAAGGATACAGACAAGAAGAGGGCATTGATTTTGAAGAATCATTTGCTCCAGTTGCTAGAATCGAAGCTATTAGAATCTTCCTGGCCAATGCTGCAAGTCGTAATATGATAGTATACCAGATGGATGTCAAAACAGCTTTCCTAAATGGGGACTTAAAGGAAGAAGTCTACGTGAGCCAACCTGAAGGATTTGTGGACGCTGATCATCCTATGCATGTTTATCGCTTGAAGAAGGCTCTTTACGGGTTGAAGCAGGCACCTAGGGCATGGTATGATACATTGTACAAGTTTCTTCTAGATAATGGATTCTCAAAGGGTGTAGTTGATCCAACATTGTTCACCAGGAAGACAAGCAAACATCTACTACTCGTTCAAATTTATGTAGATGACATCATATTCGCTTCATCTGACCCTAATGAATGTGATAGATTTTCAAAAGAGATGAGTTCCAAGTTTCAAATGTCAATGATGGGACAAATGTCATTCTTCCTAGGATTACAAGTCTCTCAAAGTCCCGGAGGCATTTTCATCAATCAGTCCAAATATGCATATGAGATCCTGAAAAAATTTAGATTCGATTCAAGTGAGCCAGTTGATACTCCCATGATTGATAGATCTAAGCTAGATGAAGACCCGTCAGGGATTCCAGTTGATCAAACGAAGTATAGAAGCATGATTGGGTCCTTAATGTACATTACTGCAAGCAGGCCAGACCTTCTATTTGCTGTATGCATGTGTGCGCGATATCAATCCAAGCCTACCAAAAAGCATTTAGAAGCAGTAAAAAGGGTTTTCAGATATCTTCAAGGAACAGTCCATATGGGTCTCTGGTACCCTAAGGACACAACCATGGAGTTAATGGCGTATGCTGATGCTGATCATGCGGGGTGTCAGGACACCCATCGAAGTACTTCAGGAGGAGCTCAGTTTTTGGGGAAAGTTGGTTAGTTGGTCTTCTAAGAAGCAAATGAGCACATCCATATCTTCTACTGAAGCGGAATACATTGCTATGTCGGCTTGTTGTGCACAAATTCTATGGATGCGATCACAACTATCAGACTATGGATTCTCATACAACAAAATTCCTCTATATTGTGACAACAAAAGCGCCATTGCTCTATGTTGCAACAATGTCCAGCACTCCAGGTCAAAGCACATCGACATCAGGCATCACTTCATCCGAGAACAAGTTGAAAAGGGAATTGTGGAGCTGTATTTCATGAGGACAGAGTTTCAGCTAGCTGATATCTTCACCAAGGCTCTCCCGAGAGAAAGGTTTTAGTTTATTCTCCCGCGTCTTGGAATGAAGAGCTTGTCACCTGAAACCCTCAAGTGTCTTCAGGAGGAAAAGGAGGAGTAAAGGGTTATCTTCTCATATCCTTGTATATATTTGTATATATCTTATATCAAAAAGAAAAGAGAAAAATATAAAACCTATAAAAACCATAAAAATCGAAAAATCAGAAAATACCAAAAATAGTCTCATCTAGGCATGTCTTCTGTTTATCGATAACATTTACGGGCCTAGAAATGTCATTCAACAATGACACGGGTCTTTAAATGAAGCTCGAGCAGAAGTTATAACTAACCGGTTAAAACATGTCTCAATGGTTTGCAGTTACTTCATATTGCAACCCGCTCTATACATTGTGGAAAGCACGTCGCCAAAAAGAAGGCTGTTCCACTGACTAGGTGATGTTCACCTGGGCATGGATTACTTTATATCCATGTTTCCCGATCTGATGTACGTTTCAGTGCATCATTTCGTGAATAAGAAGAGAAGTCTTCTTTACATCAAAAACTCTTTATCTTCTCTGATTCTTCAAGAGAGTTTTGATGTCTCACAAGGTGATAAATTAAATTAAATTTTCACAAATACCCTTCGCTCAATTGAATGACTACAGCTCTTTAAATAGAAAATGGGTCATTAATTAAGGGGGAGAGTACTTGTTCAAATTTCTGACACCTTACCGACATTGTGCAACATCAGCAGTGACACTCTCTAGTGGTTTAAGGGGGAGCATAGTATGCTCCATTGTCAGAATACATTACAATTGGATACATTTTCTCCCACATTTTTCTAACTTATTTAAATCAATTGGGATCACAAATCTCAAAAGGTTTGAAATTTTTGATCGGGGGAGAGAATATGATTTAAATATGAAATCTGATAAAATGTGATGTTTTGGACTTAAATGATACGCTCTCCCATATGTGCTAAACTCTTCCGAATATCAATGCACATATTAAGGGGGAGCAAATGAACAAAAAAGATTTGGCATAGCATGAGATCGTGACTTAGATTTAACCAATGGATTGACGAAACCTATACTGTCATGAATCGAAAGGACATATCCTGGGCGGGTAATAATTTCAAGCTGGTCTAACCAGTGATGTAAGCGTGTCTCGAAAAGGATGTGTCTGAGTAGAGTGTACCGTTTCGAGAAACTTTCTATGGACTTGACCAGGCCGGGTAATAATTTCAAGCTGGTCTAACCAGTGATGTAAGCGTGTCTCGAATCGGTCATGTTCACTGAAAGTTGATCAATTCAAAAAGTGCGAGCTCTACCCAACATGTGCAAATTTATAAAACAATCAACCGAGCACATGTTGAGGGGGAGCATCTGAAAAATATAAAACTCTCAAAGTGTTAACAAAATGTGTTTCTTAATCATGAACACTTTGAGAGATTTTTCAAAGATTTGGTTTATGGCAATTGTGGAAGAACACCAAAGACCGACCATTTTATTTAATGCATTGGAGTTATAAGGATGGTAAGGTTAGGTTCAAGTTCCCACGATCCCGCCAGAGCCGGATGGATCTACCCAGGGACAATCCACTAGATAGTGTAGAAGTCCTTAGGTATGATTAAAAAGGGAGAAAAATGAATTAGGGAAGAGTGCCGACTGAGATGGAGCTAGTACTGGAACAAACCCAACAAGGTTCTAGTAATGAAGACTCGGTAAGCACTGAAGGGGTTGAAGAATGAAAAAGAATTGTAAAGATAAAGGGTGAAAAGAAAGAAGCCCTCCTTACAACTTAGGTAGAAATCAGGTCAATACATATGCTGTCAGAATCACTTAGTTGATTGTTGGCATTGAAGACAAAGTATCATGGACCCAGTGATACGCTGCTCAACCCTCCCTAGCCACTCAAGGTCCCTCAAAGGACACTTGTTTCAATTGTCACGGAGTTCAATACATTTCTATCGTCTCTCTCACTCCGAGTTAGATGATATAGAAAAGGTGGCAGTCCTCTCCAACCTCCGCTCACTAAATCAAAATGCACTATCGAGTCTAGAGCCACGAGATGCATAATAATATCTCATAGGAACACTAATTATTTCTACACTGGTTGTTCAACATTAAGGACACCAGTTATAAACTTATGAGTCCTACGCAGATCTTAGCAATCTGCCAGAACATTTATGAGAGAAATTACAAATGTAATTCTCAATGACTGAATGAAAATTCCTGCCAGGGTCAACATCAAACAGCCCTGAAAGCAGGTCACTTTGGTAATTCCTTGTGAATTATGCTTAGTGGTCACGGCGGTCTTAAGCGATCTATAGTCGTGGAGTGAACTCCAGCGACTCACCTAATCGTTGATGTACTAAGGTACGATCTTAAAAAGCCCTCTGTGGGTTTTCGATTAGGAACGGTCTTGGTAAGAATTAGAAAAAGTCTTCACACTATGCTGTTGACGATTCCGAAGTTCAAACCTGTAAGTACCGGACGATTTGTTGCTAACTGTCTTATGCAAGAACATCTGGCTATTGAAGCTGTGGAATGTTGTAGCTGGTTGCTGGTGTAGCTAGTTTCAGAAAAGATGCCAAACATCTACAACATGTTCACACTACATCATCATTGTAAATCAACAAAGTCATGATCAACCTAAAGACCTTTAACATGGCTTCTGCAAACTCTAATGCTAAAGATAATGACACCAAATAGTGTGAGCATGTCGGCTCAAAGAATACTTCATCACTTGAAGACATACTGATAAAAGATGACTTAAAGATACATGTTGGATGATATTTTCGATGAATGCTCAAAATCATCCATGACAATGGAGAAGTCATCAAAAGTCCACTGCTGAAGGCACAATGATTACTAAAGACTGAAGAATCAATGTCTACGAGCTACAAAGTCAAGTTTCATAGATAGAGTGCTTGAATTAAGAACATTGTTATCGGGGTGACCTCCCTTAGGGGGAGATTGTTAGGAATATAAATATTTAGTTGAAGACTCGGTCACCCCGAGCACTCTCTTGTATTAAATAGCTCGTAGTATTACAAGTAATATTAATAGTAAAGTAGTTAATTAATATTGTGGAGTGAGTCGGGTCTTTACCCACTGTCAGCTCGCTCCACAGTCCACTAGGGACAAAGTAAGTAGGTTAAGTGTGTAAGTATAAATACCCCTCTCCATGTGGAGAGGGTTGGACCTTTGCAAACATTCAATTTATTTTTCTTTTGGTTTATCTCTCTAAAGGTTCCACTCCACTTTCTCTCTCTAGATTCTTCCTAGTTCAATCCATATAGCCACCCAATCTTGTGTTTATTAGTTCATGAATATCCTACACATGCCAAAGATCAATGTCTTTTGATTTCACATATGTTTCGAATCTTGTTTTCCAATATATAAAACAATCGGTTTCGAAAAGTGGTGGTCTTTGCATAGATTGCCCTTCTAGATATTTGTCAGAATCCATTGATCGATTCAGGTTTTAAAATACAATATATTTTAAAAACTTTGACTAACCTGGCTCTGATACCAATTGTGGGAAATTAGAAGGGGGGGTTGAATAGTTTACCGGTTTTAAAGTCTTTATTAAAATCTTGTTTTAAAGGTTTGTTATTGGAAAGCTTGATTCAAACTTTATGTGTAACCAACAAACACCAATATGAACCAACTACTAAGCAAAGTGATAATAGTAAATGAAAGTAAAGAGTAGAGTTGGAAAGATTGAACCGGGACAAAGGATTTATAGTGGTTCGGCTACGAAGCTCCTCTTCGCCCTACTCCACTGCCCGAGTACCACACTCGAGAGTTTCAAACACTATATCAACAACCTCCCTTCATGCGGAGAAAACCGTACACATCGCTTATCCTATTTCCGACACTAAGCTAGATGTCGAGTGCTAATCTTAGCTAGCACCAATCTACCAAGGTCCACGTGACCAATCACCTAAGCCCAATGGCTACAAGAGATCACCAAGATCTCAACTCGATCATAATGATCAACTCACACTATCCTAGCACTATTCTAATAACCCTTGATCCTCTTGATCAATCACATGAGCCCAATGGCTACAAGAGATGTTTACTATCTCTTAATGTTAGGAATATAAATATTCTTATGAAGGTTCGGTCACCCCGAGCATCTAGTTAGCATTCACATAGCTCGCAGGCTTATTTATATTAGTTTAGTATTATTAGTAATATTAGTATTAGATTAGTTATTATTATTATTGTAGAGTGGGTCCGGTCTTTACCCTCTGTCAGCTCACTCCACAGTCCACTAGGGACATATTATGTAGAACTATAAATACACCCTTCCCACCCATGGGAAGGGTTGGACTTTTCAAGCTAATATACTTCAAGTTACTTTCTCTCACTAAAAGGCTCCCACTTTCTCTCTCTAAACTCTCTTCTATTCGATCCATACTAGTCCCAATCTTGTGTTTATGTGTTAGTGAATATCCTACAATTGGTATCAAGAGCCATGGTTAGGTTCACATAAGGGTTTATTCACAAATTTGTGGTGTTTTGGGTCTATTTTGGTTCGAATAGTACTTTCTTCTAATATCCCATTTTGTACTTTGTTTTGGTAGTATAAGGTGTTAGATCTTGTACTTTCTAGCTTAGGGATAACATAGGAGTAGTGTTTGGTTGTTGGAATCATAGTTAGAAGCTTTGTGTGGTGGTTTTTGGCAGATTCGAGGGGTTTTGGTAATTTGTTCGTCGTTGCGGTTTGTCTCTCTGTGATAGTGACATCTCTGACAATGATGCAGTTTGTCTCTCTGTGATAGTGATAGCTCTGACAAAGCTGTGGTTTGTCTCCTACGGTTTGTCTGTGCGGTTTGTCTGTGCGGTTTGTCTATGCGGTTTGTGCTGTGCAGTTTGTCTGTGCGGTTTGTGTTGTGCGGTTTGTCTGTGCGGTTTGTGCTGTGCGGTTTGTCTGTGCGGTTTGTGTTGTGCGGTTTGTCTGTGCGGTTTGTCTGTGCGGTTTGTATTGTGCGGTTTGTCTATTGCGGTTTGACCAAAGTTGACTTTTAACGTCAAAACTTCAAACGCCTATAACTTTTGAACCGTAACTCCGTTTTCAGCCCACGACCTGTCAAAATGACCGTGAGACCGAGGAGAAGGAAGTTATTGAGGTTTTAAGTTTTTTAGACCAAAATTTCGCCATCATAACTTGCAACAACCAAACCAAATCACAACTATACAACAGATCAACAAGTCTACCCAATCTCTAATCATAACACATTCAAGTAATCATTATCCTTTCACGGTTTATTCTTGATTTTTGTAAAATCCCGTGAAAGAGTCTATTTCTCGGTTTAAATCATTGAATTGTAAAATCCCGTGCACGTTTACGTCATGTCTACTACGTCAGATCCCTTCATATCTGAGGTACTCAAGTTGTACGACACATATGATAAACAAATGGATTCCAACCTTGTACAACAAATAAACGTGTGTGATTCTGATGTTACTAATGTGGAATCTTCGAGCACGAATTCGCAAGAGAGAGAATTAATTCAGTCACTAATGTTGTCTAATGAGAAGGAAAGTCACATTGAATGTTTTCGATTACTTCATTCACATCTCAAGGTTCTGTTTGAAAAACCTGAATACTTGATGGGTTACACACGGGCTTTCATAACACTCTTTGGTCAAGATGTTCATGACTTCACAGTCAAAATGACTCTATATTTAGATCAACTTGAGCAACAGCTTGATAAAGAAGAATTCTCTGAAGCAAGATCCAGAGCAGCTTTCAGTGTGATCAACAACCGACTCTAGGTGTTCACTGATTCGCAATACACTGAGAACTATGACTATGACAGTCAAATGACAAAAGAGTGTTTTGCTAAATACACTGGAACTGAGGTTGCCGTGTTCAGAACAACATTACTACAATTGATGAGTAATGTTAATGGGTTTATTGATGAAAGAGCTAAACAAATGTGGAATAGAACAAGATCAGACAAGATTGATGATGGTGACAGCACAGGAGGTGATCGCACAAGATGTGAGAATGCATCCTACGAACCTGAAAATCACCAAACACATTCTGCTGTGGTACATCTGTCTTATCTAGATAATGCTTTTTATAATGAACAAAAACATACTGATCAACTTAAACCTACTTATGACACATATCTGTTGGAAAAGACTGATAGCAATATTACCTCTGATTCAACAAATATGAGTCATAAGGGGGGAGAAATTGATCAGGATGCTGAACATGAACATGATAATACGTCGAGTTCTTTGCCTACGGCTAAGTTTTTCAAATCAAATGATATGGTTGAAAAAGAAGTTTATAATGAACTTTCAAAAAGATTTTCACAGCTTGAAAAACATTGTATTTCTCTTGAAATTGAAATACAACAAAAGAAAGAAAGTTTTCAAACTAAACTACCATGTAAAAATCCGGAACTCCTTGAATTCCGTGAATTTTTTATGATAAATGATTTGAAAGCTCAGCTAGAAGCCAAAAACTTAACGATCAAAAACCTGAAAAACAGATTAACTGAGATGTGTGACATGTGCAATGAAGTTAAGACTAAACATGACACTAAAGTGGTTGAATTACTTACTGAAAATGAGGCTTTGAAAATGCAATGTAAAAACTTGTGTGACTCAATCAAAGAAACAAAAACTAAGAATGTAGAGCAAACTACCTCTTTGATTGCCAAAAATGATGAATTCAAGGCTCAACTTCAGGAAAAGGGTTTTGCGATTGCATCATTGAAAAACGAGTTGAGAAAATTGAATGAAAATTGTGTGAACACTAAGTTTGCAAAACCATCAATCTTGGGGAAACCACCACTTAGGAATCAATTAGTTGTTAGACAACTGACTGCATTTAGATTTGAACAGCCAAAAGTTTCAAAAACACGGTTTGACTCCCAAGTTGATGCGGAAAAAGTTTTGTCAAAACCAGTCACTTCACAGTTTAGACCTAAAGAAAAGGAATGTGCTCTTGCAAAACCCCATCACATGAATGCCCCTAGTTCTTCTAGGATTAGTTCAAAGAATGTGTCAGTTGTGACACCAAAGGAACATGTTAGACATAAAGACAGTGTTCAGAATCACAACCTAGAGGATGCTAAGAAAAACACACTTGAAAAGACTAGAAAGTTGCCCGATTCTAAAAGTAGTTGCTTATCGACTAAAGCGATTCCCGTAGCTGACCACTCTAAGAATCCTAGATCTTTCTCTAACTCCAAACACTTTGTTTGCTCAACTTGTCAGAAATATGCTTTTAATGCAACCCATGATGAGTGTATAACAAAACTCCTGAAGGAAGTGAATGCTGGTGCTAAGGTTCAGACCTCTAAGACTAGAAACTACAACAAGCCCGTAGAAACAAAGAGGCATACTCAGAAACCTGGTAGGCAGACCACTGTAGGACAAAGGTCTTCTCTAAACAAGTCTTTCACTATTCAAGAGAAACCAAACACTCCTAGATCTTGCCTTAGGTGGATTCCGACGGGTAGAATTTTTAAGATTGTTGGTCTTAGATGGATACCTACTAGTAAGCAGTTCACTGATTGCAAAGATAAGGTTAACAGTGAAACCCCAAATGGTCAAGATGTTGATATCACTAACCCATATAAATGCAAGCAAACTCTTAATGTCAATGCAGGAAGTCGTTACTTAAGTGCAGGTACATCGTTCAGGCCTCGTATTAAGGAAAGACTCAGAGTTTGGGTGCCAAAAAGAGTGATATCTCATGATGAAGGGGTTCAAATAGTTCAAGCTTGATGAACATAAATGACTATGACATCTGTACACATCAGTGCAGGCCTCGCTCTTCATCATAATGGCATCGCTGACATCTCTTCAGGCCCCGTTCATCAAAGAAAAGAAAGGCGTACGCTTGAGTGCGCTTTATCTTCGGAAGAAGAGGAATCTTCTTATTTATGACCATTCTCGTCAAGCTTCGTGGTCTTCAAATGCTCATTCAGTCACCAAAGGGGATAAACGTACATTGGAGTATATTCTTATTCACCTGGTCTATCAAAAATGGCAGTTGGTTGTCACATGCAATTTTTGAGGGGGAGAAAGGTGAATAAACTACATGGTGATTGAGACTTGAGAAATGGTCATATGATTCTCCTGGCTTCTGACTATTCCCATCATAAGGCTTCATACTTACTCCATGCTCGTTCAGACAACAAGTCTTATTTATGACCATTCTCGTCAAGCTTCGTGGTCTTCAAATGCTCATTCAGTCACCAAAGGGGATAAACGTACATTGGAGTATATTCTTATTCACCTGGTCTATCAAAAATGGCAGTTGGTCGTCACATGCAATTTTTGAGGGGGAGAAAGGTGAATAAACTACATGGTGATTGAGACTTGAGAAATGGTCATATGATTCTCTTGGCTTCTGACTATTCCCATCGTAAGGCTTCATACTTACTCCATGCTCGTTCAGACAACAAGTGGATCTACTTCCATCTAATTGGACGTTTATTCACTCAATCAAAGATTGCATCCTCGTATGCAATTTTTGAGGGGGAGAAGTGTGAACAATGGACCAACCTCATGTGCACTTGTTCAATCAAAAATAGCATCCTCGTATGCAATCTTTGAGGGGGAGAAGTGTGAACAGTGGATCAACCTCATATGCACTTGTTCAATCAAAGATAGCATCCTCGTATGCAATCTTTGAGGGGGAGAAGTGTGAACAAGTGATTCGATGTATATTTGGTTGTTGGTTCACTCACTTGAGCTGGGCATCTAATTGTGACTATAGAGTTGATCAGGTATCACTTACTCGAGATTGAGGTTGACTTTCTCAAAGGCGTGATCTTACTCTATCTTGAAGTCGGGGTTGGTTGGATGCATGACCTTCAATGATAACTAGCTCGTGCTTAAGATTTAAGTTGAAGGCTTAGGTTATCTAGTTACCAGTAGTTGGGGTAACTATCACTTAAAGGAGTTACGTTGTAGTACTCAGTGTCACACGCCGATGACGTTGTGGATAATCGTAAGAGGTGTTAATGTCTCATACCTTGGTTGGGTATTGAGTACTTAGAGATTTGTTTGGAGCACTAATTCTCTACACCGTTCTTCCAACATTAGTGCAAGCGTAAGTCACAAGAATGGGGAGTTCTATCTTCAGGTTCAAGTTTGGTATATCGGGTTTGCTCCATCAGTTATCTCGTCAAAAGGCCTACTTGAGGGTTGGTAAAGATAGTCAGAGACGGTTTCGGTAGCTGTTGATTCTCACAGAATACATTTGAGCCAATTTTGTTCTTCTCACGAGTCTTCAAGTATATGTGCGTAAAATGTGTTGCTGATTCTGAGGTGTCAAAACCAGCAAGGGGGAAGGAGACATACATCTGAACGCACAACGAGTACACGTGATGAACTTTATACTTCTTCTTAGTTGAAGTTATTCCGGGAAGACAAATGTCATAACCGCAGAGAAAATCAGTGTTCTAACTCGTTCCTTATGGTATATCTCTCCAACTACGTGAGGGAAGAGAAAGTCAGTTTCTGATGATAAAAGAGGTACACAATTGTATGATGGTTCCTATGGTTAGTCGGTATCCTACTGAAGGAAATGTGTACATCCGGGATTCAGTTGCTGTTGTGGTAATGTCTTGGTGTTATCATGTCGACTACACACGGGATACATTGCTTACACTCGGGACTTAGTAGAATTTGGTGTAACAATTCTCATCTGCAATTTCCTGAAGGGAGAAAAGGGAATTTTCGGGTCTTAATTGATCTTGATGTTACGTTTTCGACTTTATTAACGGGATTGAGTGTGTACTTCGGGTTTTTGGGCTTCATATAACGAGACTGGCTGCATCTCTTCAACTAGTTGGGGGAAGTGGTCTCTGGATACTTTTAGGTTGCATTCTTCAGTCTTCAGCGGGAAGAAATGTGAGAAGTATTATTCAAGTGTGAGATGATAATCTACTGAGTTATTTGATGGTCCCCCGATCTGAGAATCTTGACGATTATTCTTAAAAGGAGCAACAATATTTAATGGGGTATGCTACGGTTTTCGCTGTACACTTATCTATCGTAAGATTGAAAGAGAGCTTTGAAACTGCTCAAAAGGAAGATTTTCAGTTTGGGGGGAAGCTATCAAAGCTTCACATTGAGAAGGCTCAAGTTCAGACGATTATTTTTTAGCCTTGTAAGCTTTGGTGGTGAAAGTTTAAGAGATGCTGACTTTAGATTTCTACCAAATGCTGAACGTATCCTCATTTTGGTATTAATGTCTTCATTGTCTTAAACTGAGTAACATATTTTGTACATATCTTATACCAAACTGTAATTAGTAATATAGAAATCCTGCTAATTTTATATAGAGAAACGTAAAACCAGAAAATCCATAAAAATTGAAAAACAGAAAATACCAAAAATAGTTTCACCTAGGCATGCCTTCTGTTTATCGATAACATTTACGGACTTAGAAATGTCATTCAATTAATAATGGCACGGGTCTTTAAATGAAGCTCGAGCAGAAGTTAAAATGGATGGCTAAAACATGTCTAAATGGCTTGCTATTACTTTAGATAGCAACCCGCGCTTCAAACTGGGGAAAGCACGTCGCCAAAAAGACGGTTGTTCCTCCAACTGGGTGATGTTCACCTGGGCATGGATTACTTTATATCCATGTTTTCCCGATTTGATGTACGTTTCAGTGCATCATTTCTTGAAAAAGAAGAGAAATCTTCTTGGTATGCAAATAATTTTCATTGTATGATTCTTCTAAAAATTATTTGTGAGACACTTGGTGATTATGTGTTGTATGAAATTTGTTTAATCTTGGATTATGCATAAAATTTGTCACTCAATCAACAACTAGAAATGGTTAGAAATGGTCATTGATTGAGGAGGAGAGTGAATTCAAATTTTATATCATCAAATGGGTTTCTGGATTAATTCATAACTCTTTGAAAAGGTTTTGTAGTTAATGGGGTATTAGTTGAAGAGGAAATTGGTAAATTTTATATCAAATGGCCAAATGTGTTAGTTGCTAGAAAGTTTAGGGCATTATGTGCAATTTGCTTATAGTATCCTAGCTTCATATAACTAGAAGGTTCATTTGTATTACTTTAGAATCCTCGTTTAATCCCCTAGATGCATTAAAACTCAAAATCTGAAAGAAGTTAGAAAACCCGATGTGTTTGATGTTCTTGAATGCTCCACTGACATTTGTATGATCTAAGTGAATGAGTTTCAAATGTTGCTTGTCTCTGCTGCTTAATTGTTGTTGATATTGTGCATATGTTCTCAGGATTCGCTTAGGTATATTGCTATCATGTTAGAATCATGTTCCTAAGATCCTGAGTTGAATATTGATATATATGTGAATTGCCATGTTCATGATTGCTGATTGCTCTTCATGCTAGATAGTAGTTTGACCTATTTCCTGACTGTGGTTTGATTAAATGAATTTGGTATAATAATGTGGCAAGCTGTTGAAGGGTAGCTATTAAGGAATAGTGTATCTGTATGTATGTATATCTATGTTGACATTCTTATGCAGATTCCATAGCCAAATTGAATGTACCAGTTCCCGCTCTAACCATGTGGTCAGACGTTCAAACTCTATTAATTGGCTCAGAATTCACCACGACAACAACAACGGCAGCAACAACAACAACAACACCGTCATCATAGTCGACTTGTGCATAATGAGCAGTGGATCTCAAATTTTGGTGGGAAATGTGTGTTAGAACCTATATATTTAGTATTTTTCTATCACATATTAGATATTACATATGTTTTAGGAGAATTTTCGGGATTTCAACGAGAAACGAAAAAAATGACATATGGTTTGTTTAAAATAATACCTCATATGGCGGATCCCAAATTTTGGATCCGCCTGTTGTATGATTTGGCACCGCCAGTCATGAACCTGCGGATTTCGCGGAACCAAAAATTTGGTTCCGCCTTTGTTGTCGATTGGATCCGCCAGCTTCATCAGTAACTTTTTTTTTCAAAATTTTCCCGACTAATCTCGATTCTTAGATTCTTAATTTTAGTTTTCAGAAGTATTCTACTGATCATTAGAATCATTAGGATGTTTATAAACTCTTAGAACAATTAGAAAACAATAGAATCAATTTCCCACCAAAATTTGAAAATTCAAATTTTCATCAAGTTACCTTTCTCTAACACCGAATCAATCACATTACAAGCTTTTCTGTCATCACCTACACTCACTGATCTTCCTCATGTCAACTCCATTTCTATGGATTGACTTTGATAAAATTACAAACTTTTTCTTTTTCCAAGTCATTGGTAATCCACAATTCTTTTATGAATCAAACCCAAACACCAATATCCATGAACTTTAGAGAAGTATAAATTAGAAGCTTTAGGATGATTTCAACTCACATTCTCATACCTTCACATTTCTAAACAATTTAAAAATGCATAAATCAAACAACTCACACATATCCAGACCACACAGAAGGACCGCTAGAATTAGCGTTAAACCATACTGGTTCATAAATCCCATCTCTAATGTGAACTTCCCTACCATATCCACTACCACTACTACACCCATCATAACTTCAATAGTTAACATATCATCACCTACTCCAACTCAACCATCAAGATCACCATCACCTCCCATAACTCCAATATGTCCTGCACCATCACCTACTCCATCTCAACCAAGATCACCATCACCTACAATAACACCAGAATCTAACATACCACAATCCATACCATCTCAAGTGAGAAAATCATCATCACCTCCACATTCACCCAACCTTCAACCACATGATCTACTTACCACACTTCAAAACATTGATGAATCAATGTGGCTCAATCAACCAAACACTCAAGGTAATGAGGAACTTGATCCTCTCAACGCCTCTTCAAACATAATGGACTCTAACTTACATGATACTAAGAACTTAGAATCCATTTGGCTTGCCTCCATCATATCTTCATCAAGCCCAACCAATCCTCCACAATAGGCATTTTTAGTCTCTTCCTAGTTTCTCCCTATGAACTTTTAGGATTTATTTTAGTATTTTCTTTGTAGGACTTATTTTCTTGTTGTAACATCATGTTTTGTGATTTATATCACAAACAATTTTCATGTAATGGATGTTATATGTATGCTTGTAGGTGATCACTATTTGGCATAATATCTTGGTTTGTTTGATTTACTAATATCATAGTATGGCTGTTTTGAGTTCTCATTATGATTTGATCTCTTGTACTTAGGTACTTATTTTTTATCAGACACTTCGTGTTGACTTTTTAGAGTCAAACGGGTTGAACTTTCTTGCTTGGTTGACTTATACATATGCATTATACTACTTGGTTGGATTGCTTCACAAATAACCTTTGTTTTGTAGCTTTTCTCAACCTTGAATCATATACGTTGGTACCCTAGCAACGGGGAGTATAGATCGAGGGGGAGTATATCAAGTACTAACTCATTATCTTGTAGCATTTCTCATCCTTGAAATGTATACGTTGGTACCCTAGCAATGGGGAGTATACATCAAAGGGGAGCATATCATATTCTAACCATTTGTTTTGTAGGTTCATACATCACAACCTTGGTATTCCAATTAGTGGGAGTAATATCCAAGGGGGAGCTTTTAAAGTTCTCAAAATCATTGCATTAATCACCAAGAATTAGTTACCACATTCCGCACGCATATCTTCTTTTTGTTTCGACAAAAAGGGAGAGAAAGGATTAAGTTTACATCACTGTGAAACTTCATAAAACCAACTTAATCTATATTTTTAAAAGACTCATACTTTATTTATTCTTTTGCTTAAAAATACACTTTATGTTTTGTCATCAACAAAAAGGGGGAGATTGTTAATACAAATATCGTCCTAAAAATGTTATTTATATTTTACGATCTTGGCTTCATTTTGTTAATGACAATTACAAAGTTTATCTTTAAGCAAAGCATAAATATAAGATTAAGTCTTTTACACTTATAGTGATAAGACTTTTAAAACACATTTACACATTACAAGATTACTAGGAATAACATTACATACATATATATTTTAACATTTTTATTTCTTAAATTAAAAATATTTAGGATGACATCATGGCATGCATCATGAACATAATCTTAGAAAGATTTGTGAGATATCTTGTATAGATCTTCAAGCCAAAGAGTTGACATTGGAAGATATGGAAAGATATGGCAAGATATGGAAAGATTTGAGAATCTCTTAGCTGTCATGTACTGGCGGATCCAAACCAGTACAAGGGCGGATCCAATTTAAGGGATCCGCCAAATCCGCCAATTGTTTTATCAGTTTGCCTATAAATAGCAAGCTGACCATTCAGGCACTCTTATCACTTACATAGTATAAATTATACATACATTCATTTATACATTACTAACTCATATCATTCATCATTCTACACTCTGTTCCCGAGTTTATTTTTGGAGTGTAAAGGAAAGTTTTGGGATGTTTATAAATAAAAAAACATGTTCCTGAGATTATTTATGAGAGGAAGGGAGAGTAAAGGGTAGTAAATTAGACCAAAATTACTCTCCAAATTTTCACCCCAAATTGGGATGATTTGGAGAGAAAGCAGTAAGGAACGTATGTGGCTTTTTGTATGTACCCAAAATACCCTTGACCTAATACACTCACTATATATATATTCGGTTCCTTTTTTCTTCTCAAAAGTTGTTGCAGCAGCCACACTTTCATCATCGTCTTCCTCACAGGTCATGTCATAAAACTCATGCCTAAACCAACAACAAACAAAGAGTTCTTTCGACCCCATAACTTTGATGTTATTAATTCGTGAAGTTCCATTTACTTGATGAACACATATTCAAAAGATGCCTTTCGACCTTTAATCCAAATTAAACCTTCACTTGTTATGTTTATTAAGTTTCTCATACAATCGTCACAAAGTACAAGACCAAAACATTTGTCGACTAATGAATTGAAATCAACCACTATTAAGAATCCTTTCGACATTTAGACCCAACAATGATTAATCAAAACAATAAACAATAACAAGATTCAATTTAACCAAATATGATGTTATCAAACAAACACTAATTATTCCCAAACATCCTATTATCACAAGTTATCATATAAACCAAACAAGTATTAAAACATCATTCATAAGAAAAACACATATCAAGAATCACATCATCAACACAATCAAAGAACCAAACATGAATAATAGAATTCAACATCATAAAAGTAACAAGAGTTTACCCAAGGTATCAATTACAATAGGTAAAGGTGAAGGATTATAGCAACCTTCAAGCCTCCAATCAACTACAACTTCTAACCAAGTCGGAAAATTACACCCGAACACTTTGTCAAGCACTTGAGCACTACTTCTAGAAATGGCAGAGGGTTGTGGTCTTTTGAGGTTGATAATAGTTGGTGAAAATTCGTCCTTAAGGGTGGAGGCTAGAATTTCACACCCAAAACCATGTCAAAATGGTGTTATTAATAGGTAGAAGCCACCCTTAGCCAACAAGTAAATAACTTGGGCACAAAGGGTCATAAAAGTGCATGTTTATGAGTTAATGGAGGCACATGGATGGACATGGGACTTAATGAGACTTAAAGAAGCATTAAAAAGGACTTTTGAGATAACAGATTCATCCATCCGATTCGGTTGCAGGGCCATACCGATCGGTTGGATCCATTATCTAGGCCAAAGTTGTAGATCTTTCTCTTAGCTTTTCGTGGGCGCTTGAATCATCGAAATCCAAGTTCGTATGCTCAAGATATGGCCATAATGGTGAATGTGTGTCGGGAACAACGAAGCTTCCATTATTTCTTCTTTTAAGCTTCTTTTCTTCATTTCTTTCCTCGTTTTCCCTCTTGTGCTTTATTCTTGAGTCTTTGGAGTGACAATCTTCATGACTTTATCTTCTCGAATATACTCCAATAGACTTTCATTTGTCGGGAATTCTTCGTACATGCATAAATCTTCGTTTATTGATCAATTCTTTTCCTTTTTCTTCGTTTTCCTGTAGTTGAGCTTCCATGAACCTAAAATAGCAATTATACCTCATTAAGTACCAAAATTTCATAAAATTGATCAATATATATGCATAAAATCCACAATAACGCTCCTAAAAACATGTATAGCTAGTGCCTTCTTACCCCTGGTCATTTCCGCATTGATATCCCTGAGATTTATAACTCATACCATAATTTTGCATCAAATAGTAGAGCATTAAGAATTACAATGCTTACTCTTTGATGCCACTGAAGCAAAACATTCTTAGAACCTTAAATTTTCAAGTTCAAGCCAACCTTCCAAAATCAAAGGTTGTGAATCTTTTGCATTCAACCATTATTTATTCTAGGCTATCCTAAGTACCTTTCGAAAGACAGTTTGATCATTTGTTTTTGGTTAGCTATCTTAGGCCAACCGTCTCCTTTTGTTAACTTTTGGAATACCATAGTCTAATCAGATGTGAGTAAGCATAACGGCTTCTTCTAACATCTGTAGTTACAACAACAAGCTATAAGATACGTCATGTAAGTTGGAGCTTTGTTGTTGGTGTCTTCTTGGTGAGGTTTCACGAGGATCAGGAACTGTTTAGTTTACATAACACTCCCTGATGCACCTGATTTACCTCAACTGAATACAGATCCCTCTCCTTCCCCCTGATACTCCATCATTAGCACCCTCTGATTCTCCACATATGGTCTCATGCTTCATTCTCCCACTGTTGGTTGCTACTTGAGAGCCGCAAGTGATAGTTATTTCCACACTTATAGCTTGTGTGTCTAATACACATAATTGTGCAAGATCTTTTTGAATGAATATACTTGCAAAGAAATTTTAAGTTATAAGTGTGGTTAAAAGAGCTAGAGCATAAGTATTTTGGACCATTTGCTATCCGAAAGTGTATTTAACAACTCATTCGAGTAGCTATTTGCTATGCAAAAGAGCATTAAAGTGCTCGATTTTGTAGTTGTGAAGGTGAAGGCGATTATGAGGAGGGTGCTTTTGGTGGGGAGTTGTTAAGGATTGGGTTCGAATGTTATTACCCGTCATTTGAGAACGGCTTTGTATAATTAGTCGTCATTCAAGAACGGATCTAGATCATGGAAGTGATCCACCCGCTCTGATACCAATTATTGGTCTGATATATTTGTGCAAAACCATGAGTTGTATGAACAAGAGTTTGAGCAAATGAAAATAACAAACGTTCATTAGAAATAAGAGCATGTTTACACAATCTTGACCTGAGTCAACTAATAATACCCATTTATACATTACGACTATATTAGTCTCACTTAGTTGTTAAGGTGAAGGCTTTACGAGGGATAGTTGCGGAATACTATCTCTGGTAATGACAAATGTTACTCTTCAAGTTATGAAGAGGAAGATTCCACTTAGAAGAGGAGGAAGATTCTAGTGGTGGAATCAATTACCTATCACTACTACTAACATATATTTATATACTAGGGAGATATACTGTTAGTAGTTACAAGAGAATAGTGACATCTAAACTAGAAGCAAACTAGAAGTAAGGTACACCTGCACTTGCGTGATAATTTTTAACTCAAAAAACGACCGAGACATTCAATCTCCGTCTTAAATCAAATAAATAAACGTCTCATCATACTAAAATTAAATTACATTAATTACACATGCCATTATACCAATTTAATCATTTCATCTCAAACAACACAAAATCATAAATATACCATACCATTCTCAACAAATAAACAAACTTAGGTTAAAAGTGAATGTAAATCATGTGATAAAATGACCTAAAAGTTAACAAATGAAAGCTCAAATTGCCTCATAACATTAAAAAAATAAAAATAAATAAAACTTTACATACTATAAGGCACGAGTTCGACTATCCTTTATGTATGTTTTATTTATAATTGTAACTTCTTTTATTTCTTTACTTATTTTTTCCAGTCACTATGCACTTTTTTCTCATCACTTTTAAATGTTTAATTTAAAAATATTAGCTTTTATATGTATCACTAAAAACAATTGCCATATAAATTATATGTCATTGCAACGCACGAATAAGACTTACTCTTTATTACAACACTAGCAGGGTACCCGCGCGATGCGGCGGCGGGTACCCTGTGACTATATTTTCTGGCAATGTGATGTTATGCGACCATATTTTTTTAACAATTAATTTACAAATAACAATAAATTTAGTTAAGACAATAGTATAATTACAACCTAGTGAGACCCAAATCTACTGCCCGTACCATCACCTTTTCACCAACACTATTCCAACCCATAACTTGAACTGAATCGCGGGAACGCTATTCCTTTTAAGGGGTATGTGCTGTAACACCCGGTAAATTTCCTAAACTTATTTTCTATCCAAAATATTTATTTTTGATCTCTCATGATTTTTAAACTTCTTTGAACTTGTTTGGCCTTGAAAACCAGTAAATATCTTAATAAACGTGAGCGTTATTCCTTTATCGAGTCGGCACAACCTAGAAAGCACGAAACGAATCGAATTTGCCAAATAAATTAACTTCGAGAAAGTTATGAGTATTTATACCCGTTTTTATTGGAAAATTTATTTCGAGAACAATGGCGCAAGTTTCGTAATTTTTTGAGTCCGTTTGGTACGTCAAATGGGTCCCACGATTAATATTTCAAAAGTTTCACTAAGTTAACCCTTTAACCCCTCCGCCCCTATTTTTCGTTCTCACCCTTCTAGTTTTGTTTGTCCGTTTTTTACCTCTCCCATTTTAATAAAACTCAATTTTTCTCTCTCTACCTCACAATTATTAACACAAACACACACGCTTCTCCTCTCTCTCTAACCCTCGCCGGACAACCCCTCACCTCCGGTAACCGCCGGCCGGCCGCCACCTTCCATCGCCGGAAAAATTTTCAGGCGAAAACCTTAACTCCCCAAATCGATAGATCGGCCCATTTCATCCATTTCTGGAGCAGTTGATCCCCTTTGGAGCTCGTTTGATACCGAAACACCACCTCACCGCCACTGCCACACCACCACCGTCGCTCCACCGCCTCTCCACCACTTTCCCCCTCATCGGTAACACCTCACGCGCCCTCTCCTTCCCTCATTTATTTTTATTCGAAACCCTAAATTTTTTTTAAAACTTTTATAACACCTTTTATTTATGTTAAAAATCGTGTGGATCTATTATTTTGACCACGACTCGGTATGACTCGGTCCAACTCGGTGACTCACCGAGTCAACTCGCGTTGACTCGGGCGAGTTAGTATTTATTTTGTTTTCTTTTAATTTACTAACTTCTATTTGTGTTTGTAGTTTGGATGTTGGATTTAGTTTCGATTTGAGATCAAAAGCTGGAACTTTTGTGGATATGTTTTGGGCTGATACGTATTGAAGCAACCATCAAATTGTGTGGATATGTATTTGTACATTGTGCTTTACATTTTGTATTAATTGATGATGGGGTGTATTAAATAATAGCATTAATGTTGTAAGTCTGAAAATTACAGCAGGCTTATGTTGTTGTACACTATGCTTATTTTGTTGTAAGTCTGAAAATTATGTGCATTAATATGGATGGGTTTTAATGGAGGGTTGCAGCTATTGTACATTGTGCTTAAATGGTTGTAATTTTTGGTGAGGAGGTGTTTTTAATAGCATTAATATTGTTTGATAGAATTTTGGTTTTAAAATAACACCACGCTTTATTTTGTTGTACAATATGCTTACTTTGTTGTAATTCTAAAAATTGGGTGCATTAAAGTGTTGTAAACTATGCATTATTTCTTGTAAGTCTGAAAATTTTGGAGAGAGAGTGCTTCCTCCATTATATGTAGTATAGATGTGTAATCATTTTTAGCTCAAAAGGTGATTGAATCATTTAATCATCATTTTAAATCATATAAGTAAACATCATATCATTCCGAAATTAAATTACTTCAATCACACATACCATTATACTAAATTAATCATTTCTTCTCAAACAACACCAAACTATAGTAGCACAAAAACACTAACATTTAGTTGGCGTTTGGTATATGGGAGTTGCATTGTTGGTGTAGACTCAAACAAAAAAAGTGTGTTTGGTACAAAACTTGTGAGCCCAATTTGAAAACAGTAGCAAATAGTTTAGATATCCGAATCCTACTCATGAAGGTAAGATTAGAACATAAATTGCAGCTATCATTTTGTCTTATTCTAGAAATGTGGGTCCCCATTTAATCTACACCACTAGTTTAATCTAAAATTTATTTTATAATAAAAAAATTAATTAATTTTCTTTTATATATTTTTTAAATTATAAAATTATATCATTTATATATTTTCTCTCTCCTACTTTTTCCTAAAATTTATGGCCCATTTGGTTAGTGGGATTTAACAATTAGGTTAGGCTGGTCACAGTGGTGACCCAAGTCATCTTCTGTCACATCAGCTTTCTCTCTCCGGTGACCAGACATAACCCATGTGCCATAGTCGATGACCTTTTTTTTTTTTTTGTTTAATTCAAATATTTTAAACAACAAATTTAAAATTTATTAAAGATAAAAACATTACAATACTAATTATTAAACATTACAATACTTATTTAAAACTTAAATTAGTAATCTAAATTGTAGCGTTCCTTGATTCCTGCCTTAAGCTGCATAAGTTCTTGTAGTTTTCGTGGGGGCAAACTTTAGTCAATTGCTGAATTGTAGAAAATCAAGTCTTGCTCCCCGTTTTGCGGTGCTCAAGATTCCCACTTGCTTTTGTTGGAGGTTAATTTTCTCTTGTTTCATTGCTAGCTCTTTTTCCTTCAACTTCAAGTACGACTCTTCCATGTCCTTATTTTTCCCCGGTTTTGACGGCTTGAACTTGAAAAAGGTCTTGGCTAGCGAATTTGTCCATGATGATGGTGGATCACGAGAGGAGGAGGATGATTTCTTCTTGGCTATGTCACGAACTTGTGGTCGTGATTATCTAGTCTCTTCCTCATCATCAGAATCATCCACGTCTTGGAAATTCAAGGGACCTTGTGTTGACCCCAAGGTAGTTGTAGAACCCTTTGTTTTCTTCCGACCATTCGATCTGAAAGCAGACACCTCTTTCTTCCAAGCATCACGATGCCTCAAAATTTTCCTACAATCCTCCAAATTAAAATCATGACCGTAAATCACACGGTATTCTCTAAGAGCTTTTTCTTTATCGTCTGCATCATTCTCACCACTTTCATGATTATCCTTGATATTATCCATAATAGCACAAAAATTCCCAACCCTACTATGAATCCTATTCTTTCATTTGGTCGTGATCGAGTCGTACGAAGAGGGGAATAATCATCCACGTTTTGGGTCGAGTATTGTTGAGTCGGATAGTCTGCCATGTAATCCTCCAAATCCATTTCAAGATTAGCACTAGCGGGGAATAATCTTGATACGGTTGGGAAGAATGCAAGAAATTCATGTTAGGACGATACGACGACCCACTTGGTTATTGGTGATAATCCATATTAGGATGAGACGGATTGACGTATGGACGATTAACGTAAAACGGGTTTTGATTTTGATTCGGTTGTGGTAGTCGTGATGTATATTCAAAAGCGGGTGCACGAAAGCGAATACCTCGATTTTGTGGTGGTGTTATGCCGGTTAATTCGAAGTTGTTTTCCGGCGAGAAATTCAAATTCGGGGCTTTTTGGGGTAGTCGGGATCGTCGGTCTTTTGATGTGGGAGTATTTTTTTTTTTTTTTTTTGACATGGTGAATATGGATGAGAAGTTGTTTGAATTGTGTTTGAAATTGTGTGTTTAGAAGTGTATTTGAGGTTGATATTAATAAAGTTGTAAAGTGGTAAAGTTTTTTATTTTTTATTTTTATTTATTTTTTTAATATTCAAACGGTAATATTTTTTTTGGATTGTTGTGATGTGCAAAGTCTGTCAAAAATTAGACCGATTGTTTTTTATTCCTTCCTCGACCAATATGTGACCCACTCACCACATATGCAACGACCTATTTCAATATCGGTCGACCTATACGCATAACCCATATTTTCAGACCCAGTGTGCCCAGCCTTAGGGGTGAAAGTAGATTTTGTTGTTTGGTTGATATTTGTGGGCCCAAGTATTGGGTTTTGTTGCTAATTATTTGACGTGTAGAAATCTCAGGTGCAAGGGTGGGATTGCATTTTCATTTATATGTTTTCTTGTGACAAGTTAGACATAATTTTATTAGAACCACATATCTATCTCTTTCCATCTTATTTTAGTATAAATAAGTATTAGTTTTAATTATAAAATCTATTTAAAAAGAAAGTAATATTTATAAAACTCTTTTATTTTATTATATTTTATATTTTCTCCTTTTAACATCACATCTAAATCCTAACCCAAATCCAAATCTAAATCCAAATCCAAATCCTAAGCCTAAATCCATCTACAAACCAAACGAGCCCTAACTTCATAAACATACCAAAACATTCTCAAAATAATGTTGTATTGTACCGTTTAAAGACAAAGTTGGTAAAAGAGTTAATATCCATGATTCTTCATCTATTTCGAAAAACAATTCACTCAAAAGAATTAAAGTCATAAGTTTCAAGCAAAAGCGTATTTTATAAATCATTATATCATTATTACAACATATGTAATCATTTTAAACTTAGAAAGGCGTTTTTAATCATTTTATCACCGTCTTAAATCATATAATGGTGTGTCAATATCAGCCCGAAATGTACTCCTTTTGTTATAGCATCAAACATACATGCCAAATTCATCATTTCATCTCAAATAACACAAAAACAACTAACATTAACCTCATAAACATACCATAACATTTATTTATCTAACAAATAAAAAACCTTAGATCGGATGGCAAGTGATGGTGAAGCCATCACCTTTCACCATCTTCACGCTTGAACTCCTTGCCATGGCTGCCAATTCACGCGCTAGACACGAAAAGCAAGAACAGAAGTGGTGATCTGATCACCATAATATTAGTTTGATGTTTTTTATTTTTTATTTTGTGTGTGAGTGTGTGTGAGGTATTTAGTGGGGTATATTTGTATAAAGTGGATATTTTAATGAAAGGTGAAGATGGTGTTGCCTTGCCCACTAAATAGTGAAGTGTGGTGAAAGGGAGTGAGAGGAGAGAGAAAGCTGACGTGCCGCTGAGGTGTATGATAAAAAACACACGACCTTGCCATCCTGCCTTAGGTTAAAATCAATAGACACAATTAAAAATAATAATGTAACATTTCACATGACCTAAAAGTTAACAAATGAAGCTCAAATGATTATAAAATGAAAAAAAATAAAAAAACTTTACACACTAGACATAACCCCTCTTCTATACCCACACGCTCGGCCGCCATCATCCTTCTATAATAAACCCTTTTTTTTCCCAATCTTCAAAAATCAAAACCTTTCCTATGTTTTATCCACCGATTTCAATCGGTGATATCCAAATACAGGTTGGTTTTATTTATTTAATCTTTTTCTTTTAAGTGCTTATCATCATTTTATCATGTGGGGTTTGCTTAATATTTAGTGGGTGTTAATTTTTATAGTTCTTTTGTGTATCTTTTATAGTTTTATGAATTGGTTTTGTATCTTTTTTTGGGTTTTTATATGTTAAGTTGTAATCTTTATTTAATCTTTTATTGTCTTTTTTAAGTGCTTATCAACATTTTATTATGTGGGTTTTGCTTAATATAGTTGTTTTTGTGTGCTTTTATAAAAAGGCTGTAATCCTTTTAAGTACTTATTAACATTTTATCATCAGGGTCTTGGTTAATTTTTTGTGGGTATTCTATATTAATGTTATTTATGCAATCTAATGAATTGGGTTTGTTGGATTGGTAGTTATTTTTATGTAAAGTTGTAATCTTTATTGGTTTTTGTGTGTTGGGTTTTAGGTGATTGGGAAGTAAGTATGGCTGGGAAATCAAGCAGAGGTAAGAATAAGAAAGGGCCGCAAAATGCTGCAAATGCTAGCAAGGCGGCTGCAACTGCTACTGCAACTGTGAATGTGACGGAACCGGTGGTTGACACGAATGGGCATTCGGAAGATAAGGTTAATGAAGTTGTAGAGCAGAAGGTGGTTGATGCCAACGGGGTACCGCCTTCGGCTGAGGTTGAAGCAGCAACTGCCAATCCGGAGGGTAAGGAAGGCAAAAATGCTAGTTCAGAGAATCAGGTTAAGCAAGGTGAGCGTTTCATTTCTTTTATTATTATTATTATAATAGCAATTGTGTGAATATATTTTGGCTTAATAGCATGTCAGTTATTTATTTCATGCTTTGATTTTAGTAGTATTGAGCTATTCAACTATACGGGCTCTCCTTATTCACATTGTCTGTTTTAGTGATTAAGTAGCATTAGTGAGGAATGAAACAATAGCAGTTTTAACTATGCGAACACACTTGTTACGAACCTTAGCATGGTTATATATGTTTGTACGTGTATACATCATATGGTAGACATGCTAATTGTTTAACGAATCGACATATAGAAAGTCTACATATAAATAGAGAGAATGTCAAGAGTATTAATGAATGAGCAGATGCCAACTATGTCACGTAAAAGGCAATAAAATTGTTATATCATGTATAATTAGACGGATTTATGTTCCACGGCTTTCATTTTCATGTTTTTTTTTGTTTTCCGGTGAGGGTTTTTCAAGTGGTTCGGAATTTGTGAGGGAGAGGATTTGAGAGGAGGAGATTGTATGTGTGTGTGTGTTTGTTTTTTTTATCTGTCGAAAAGTTGCAAATGAGAGGGTAGAAGGAGCTCCGCCCAAAAATTGGGAAAACAAATGGACGAATGAGATAATTCAGAATATATACGTGTCAATTGATTAGAATTTTGAAGAGAGAAAATGTTGGGCAACACTCCTTTATATATATATATATATATATATATATATATATATATATATATATATATATATATATATATATATATATATATATATATATATATATATACACACACTAGACGAATACCCGTGCATAGCAACGGGATTTTATAGCGGCAAATAGTTGTAGTGATAAAAAGTTTGTGAATTATAAACGAAAAAGTTTGAAGATTTGAGGATTAAACATAAGGTTTTGAAACCCGGTTCGACCCGGCCGGTTCCGGTCAAATAAAACCGGTTTTTATGTATTTGAAACCCAGTTAGTCCCGTCAGGTTTGAAGTGACCCGGATCAACCCGGTTTTCGAGATATATGTATATACATTTTTTTCATATCATTCCAAATCTATATAAATTTATTTTTTGTGGAAGACCGGGTTGACCCGATGGTATAACCGGAGACCCGTGATTTAACCGGGTCGATTAAAGACCCAATTTTCAAAACATTGATAGTTCATTTAAATACTGTAGTTTACTTAAATAGTTTATAGAATTTTAAAAGCTTAGATTTCAAAACTTATTGTAATTCAAATTTAAAAGAGTTTACACTTTTAATATTTCAAAATTTCCAATATATCAGAAAATTTAGAAGTGTTGAAAACTATCACAGAAATTTAACCTTTCAAAATTTTTAGAGCTAATACACTTCCGCTTTCAAAATTACAAAACATTACAAGTTTGGAATTAAAAAACATTACAAAATATCAACTAACTTCAAATTTTAAACGTTTCTCTTTAAATAAATTTTTGGTACATTATTTACCAAACAATTTCAACAATTTATACACAAAATTTAGAAAGAAAATAACAATAATTTACGTCAATTTTTTTTACTTACCATAAATAGCTAGTATCTGCACATCAACTTTACCAAAATTACAAAATTCACAAATAAAATAACAAAAAGATTTAGACACCCAAAGGATACAAATAAATCTACTAAAACAATATACAAAATTTTCATAAACTTCAAGCAACAAAAGTAACACAAACAGAATAAAAAAGTTTAACTTTATCATAAATATTAATTAAACATACAAACAAAATTATACAACATAATAAACAATGATATTTGCATTAACTTTATAACAGATCTGATAAAGAATCAAAATTTTCCGGCAATAGCTGTGGTTCCCGATGGCAGCAGTAAGAAAGCGGGGGCGGCACAAGAAGTATCCGATAAGAAAGTGGCAGCGACAGCTGTTAAAATTACCCAAAATGTTATAGAAACTTAGATCCACATAATAAAATTTACAAATCTGCAAAAGAAAGCCTTCAAGAAATACAAAGATTTAGAAAAAAAAATAATAATAATACCTTAAAACCTTCAATAAAATGCGGCTCAGCGGCGACGGCTACGTTTCCGGCGAGTCCACGGTGGCGGCGGCAGCTTGTGTTCCTATAACAAAAAATGCAAAAAAACATTTATATCTATCAAGAAACGTCAATAAACAATAATAAAATCCTTTAAAAACTTTAGATCTATTGAGAAAACTTTAGGGCGGCTGTGGACGTGCGATGTTCTAAGGAGGGTGGGTTTCAGTGGTGGTGGTTTGGTTTGGTGGAGGTGAGGTCCGTCGAAGGAGAGATTCGACGAAGTTGACGTCCGGCGGATGTGAGGTCCGGCGAATGTGAGGTCCAGCGAGGGTGACGTCCGGCGGAAGTGGAGGCGGCAACTATAAGATAGGGTTTGGTAGTGTGTGTGTTTTAGGTTGGAGAAAGAGGAGAGTTTATACATGTGTGTGTGTGTGTGTGTGTGTGTGTGTGTTTTTTTTTGCTTTGATGTGTGTGATAGAAGACAAGAAATATACCACCTGTGTCCAGCCTTTCATTTCCATTTTTCACTTTACTGGCATGTAAAAAGTCAGACTTTCCTTCTATAAATTTCAGTTTTCTATTCCTAACATGTTCCAGCATTAGTTTTCACACTCTAATAGTCGAACAATGTTTCCTAACATTTCTTGCATGAATGATTTCCTAAATCGTTTGCATTGAGTGACTTATCATTTGCATTGAATACTTTTCATTTTGCATTTCTATGTCAACTTTCCTTCTCGTTTGCATTGAATACTTTCCAAACTTCAACCATTCAATTTCCATTCATTGACAAGGGCAAAATGGGCATTGACTGAAATTTCAGTTTTCCACTTTTCACTTGACCATTTTTACATTATAAGTAGTTAATATATATATATATATATATATATATATATATATATATATATATATATATATATATATATATATATATATATATATAACAGGATGTATATGACATCATCAATGACATAGAATACCACCTCATCATATTTTTATTCCATGTCATCACAATGATGCCACATAAGCATTACAAAAATTCATGAGCATGGATTCGAACCCGGGTCTGTTACTCCACAGGCAAGTACCTCAACCAATGGAACCAAACCATCAGTTGTGATACACAATACAAACTAAAATTGATATCAAGCAAGATTATTAAAGGCATTAAAAATTTTATATTCCTTTTTTAAAACAAGTATTATCTAATACTAAACTTGCCGAATACACCTCTTAAACCCTAAAACATTATCCCATCTCACACAAATAAAAAGAAAGATCAGCCACCCCAAATAAACGAATCATCATCATCATCAAAGATACACTAACCGAATTACCACTTGGGGTCGAATGATCATCATCATGAAAACGAATCATCATCATCAAAAATTTCACATCTCGTCGCTCGATGACTCCAAAGCTCCTCTACATACATACAGGCATTGGAAAGCATAGTCTTGAATGTGGTCTCAACTTTCCATTGTCCAATGCATCACATGAGGTTTGTTACTAACATAATTGCAATCAATTAATCTCCGTTTACTTTATTATTTGGCAATTAATTTTGTTTCTGGTCATGTATTGTCATCTTATCTCGACTTAGTACTGCCATTAAAGGTTAGTACTGGTGTTATATATACGTTTGTACTGCTCGCATTTGTTAGTACTGCTACGATATGTATGCCGAATCAAGATTTGTACTGTTGGTTTTCTCTTAATACTACTCGCGATAGTACTGCTGGATCGAGTTGTTTGAACTACCAGGATTTATTTAGTACTGACTGTGTAAGAAGTTTGTACTGCTCGCAACAACGAGTTCGTACTGCTCAATACCTCCTCTTAATTTAGATAGTATTATTTAAAAAAAAAAAAAAAAAAAGCACTGCCATTATTCAATGGTATATCAGTCCGTCTGTATCCTAAATACTTGCGTGCACACGTACTAAGATTTGACCACATCTCCATGAAAACCTTCATAAATGACGTTGTTAAGAATTTGAGTACATGCTGATTTTGCGAGTGCGGTTGTAACCACTGGTAAAATTCCACCTTATAATAAACTATACTTAACCCATTTTTCTACGTATAATTTTTTTTTATTTCCTTTATTTACTTATCTGAACATAACTCTTATCTCATGTGACGTAGCTCACATCCCCGATAAACGTACTCGCATGCAACCAAACCTAACAAACCTAATGTTTATTATATAAACATATCCATATGAAAACATTACAATATACCATTTACCATTTTACGATAATGAACAAATAAAACATTCATTATTTATATATGGGATAATCTTAAGTTCTACAATATACCATTTACCATTTAACGAAACCCACAACCACCTGTTCTTTAGGTTCAATTTCTCACGGAGTGTATGGGATAATCTTAAACCCTTATGTAGGCTTGAGGATTTATCGTATGTATGGGCAGAGATCGTATCGGGTTTATCCATAAAAACTGCAAACAACTCCCTATGGAGTGTTATTCAGCGTTTAGTCTTTGGTGCTGCGGTTTATTATATTTGGCAAGAGAGGAATGTCAGAATCTTCCAAAATGACTTTAGGAACGAGGAGAGTGTTTTTAGAATCATTGTTGATACTGTTAGACATAAGCTGATGGGTTTGAAGATTAAGAGCTCTTTAGAAGTGGAAAAGGCTGCTATCATCTGGAAGTTATCTGTGAAAGGCTCTAGTATGGTGGATAATATAAGCAGTTCTAATGGTGTTAATGATGAGTTTACTTAATGTTTGGAGTTGGAATGGTCTGCCTAAGCTTGCATTGAGCTTGTGGTGGTTGTGGAAGTTTGGCTGGATATGCTGGTGGTTATGCGTGGGTTATATTGCTAACTATTTCCTACTGCAGGTACTTTATGGAGCTTAAGTAGGTTAGATGGCTTGGAGTTTGACTTGGGAATGAGGTCGTCTTCTTTTTTCCATTCCCATGCGCGTGACTACCCTGTGGTGGTCACAATGAGAGTTGGGGTGGGGCTTCATCATGGGTGGACATGCAAAAAATACCTCTGTGTACATCCACTTTATGATCACAGTTGTATTGTGTGTAGCTTTGGTGAGGATAGGACTTTTATTGCTAACTGTTGTCATCATACAGGTACCGTTTGGAGCTTAAGTATGTTAGATGGCTCGAAGCTTGGCATGGGAATGAGGTCTCCTTCTTTTTTCCATTCCCATGCCTGTGATCACCCTGTGGTGGTCACAATGAGTGTTTGGGTGGGGTTTCATCATGGGTGGACAAGAAATAAATACTTATGTGGGCATCATCTTTATGTTCACACATGTATTGTGCGTAGATTATGTGAGGTAGGATGGGTTGGGTTTGGGTTTCATCTCTGTTTTGGTTTCATCATGGTTAGGTTTGATACTTGGTTATTAGGTTATATGGTTTCTGTGGGTACGCTGGACTCAGGGTATTTGAAAGTACCATGTGAGCTGTTGATTAGATTTTTGGCAGCTTTCAATATTGGTAATCTGGATGTTTGGTGCTGCAACATGCCTTTTGATCATTATGGTTCTCCAAAAATCGCCCTCACAAAATCTTGTATGCTCATGTTTGGCATATATAGGTTCAGGTATTTTTTTATGGTCTTTAGAATCGGTTTTAAGGGTGCTTGGAATAACACTAGCCGGGTTAGATTTAGAACTTGGGCAGCCTTCGACATTGGTGATCTTGGTGGTTGGCGCTTCAACTTGTGCTTTGACTGTTATGGCTCTCTTTCGGTTGGTATCTCAGTCCAGCGGAGTTACGGTCTGCATCCTAATGTTCAGTGTTCAGGCTCTGGGTCAGGTTACTGTGATTATAGTTCTACCCTCGTCAGTAGGGATATAAACATCAAGAGGGATTCAGGTGCTGGTCTTTGGAAGTGTAACATGATTTTCATTATTGATAAAGGTTTCAGGATCGATTGGAGTGTTTATTTGGCACCCAGGTTTTATGTCGTTAGACGACTTTCTGATTCTGGTTATGATATGGTTGGAACTGTTATCTGGTTATCTGATTATAAGGTCCATGTGGGTTCTCTGGGATCAGGTTATACTAATGTCTCTTGGGAGCAAATGATTGCAGGGTATACGATAGTAACATGTGAGCTGATGCTTAAGATTGTCAGTATTGTTCTTTTTTTCCTGGCTCTCAGGTCTGGTGTGGGCTAAAGAATATATATGGTTTAGGTATATAATCAAATGGTAATGCTATTTGGTTGTTGGTTAAAATCTGGTGTGGGCTCAAGCTTGGCAGGTTCTCAAATCTTAAGTAAGGTTCATGGTTATTGCTATGGATGCTGCTGATAAGTTTTGCTGATATTTTGTCTCCTTTGGCCTGCAGTTTATTAGGTGTCATCGGTAGCTGTTTGGTAGTGCTCATGGTTATTGTATTTTGCTTTTCTACATTTTTAGCAGTTTTTGTCAGTCGCTGCCAATGTTGGGGTCTGTCCATCATTGGTTCCTTTGGTATCCAGTTGTGGAGTTATCCATTTTAGTATTTCTTTGTTTTCCTAGTCAAGAGTTGGCTTTTGTTAGGGGTTGTCCTTTCATTCTCCTCCTCTTGTGCTCTCCCTTGTATATAACTTTCTCTTTTTATTTAATAAACTTTACCTTTGAAAAAAAAAACATTACAATATACCATTTACCATTTTACGATAATTCCTTAACGAATGAACAAATAAAACATTCATTATTTATATAGAGTTGCTATGAAACCCTAAATTCATCACAACACCAAATATGAATAACTACACCCTAGAACATAAAAGTACAACTCATCTGAACTAATGTACAAGTCACCAAAGCATCAGAAACCCTAATTCTATTTTAGTTCCCGGTAAAACCCTAATTTCATAATACTATGATTTTATGTATTAATTTCACAAACCCTAAATTATTTATACAAGATTTTTACAAAATAATAATTTTACAAGTTATGTAAACTAAGGTACAAGTCTTTTATGCATAGAAACCATATATTCAAAAACCCTATTAAAACCCTAATTATATTTAATTTAAAGCATGATTTACAAGTCATTCATGCATAAGTCTTAAAATTTGATTTTCCTAAACTCACTAAATATTTGTACAAGTCTTTAAACCCAATGTACAAGTGCCTGATGCAAAAGAATAAAAAATTCCATTTATTTACTTTTTAACTTAATAAAATTTAACATATAATTTTTATAACTTAATAAATTATTAAAACTATATTTTTCTTATATTTTAAATTATAGTACAACCCTATTAAGCCTATGGTACAACTTCTTTAAGAAAAACCTATTTTTCTTTCCATTCTTATATAATTCGGTTTATATAAAATATAAACAACCTTAAATAATTAACAAACCTTTAAACTTAGACCTAAACTAGCTACTTACTCTTCCTAAACCCTAAGCACTACTCTCTAAGCACAAGGTATTCTCCAACAAAGCCTAACCGAACCTCACTAAATTTCCCTAGTCGAATCCTAGTCCAAAAACCTTAACTAAATTTGCTTCTACATGTTACCTACACCAAATGCCCCTCCTCCTTCCCATACCCCACGCCAACCTCTCTTCTTCCTTCTCTTCAAATGATAACTCCACATGTCCTCTTATATGATCAAGAACTCCTCTCTTCAGTTGTTAAATGTTTTGGCTAGAATACAAACACATCCTCTCTTCCTTTCCTATCTACACGCCTCTCCTCCCCTTCCTTCTCTTCAAAGAGCCTTTCCACTTATCCCCTCTTACCCCACCAAAACCCTACCTTCACTTCTATAAATAGCAACCTACATATCACCTTCTACTCTCACACCAATTCGACCCAAATCTTCTTACCCTATTCCATATCACTCGACACACATCAAACACAGTTTCATTTCCACTCTTTCCTGATCCAGAACCCAAAATATAATCAAAACAAAAACCCTAGGAAGCTTAGTGGAGGAGGAAGCAACTAGTGTTCAAGAATTCAAACCCCATCAACATCCAAAAATCCTACTCGAACCAAACCTAAGTAAGTTAACATATCCCTTTCCATTCCTTTTATTTACTTTATATATCATTAAAAACATCATTAAGTAATCACTAATAACAAACAAGATTAAAAAAAACACAAGTTTTTCTTGTTCTTTTTCTTTTCTGTTCGAATCAGTAACCAAACGCACGCTATGTATTTGGATTTTTGTTAAAACAAATCAAAGACCTATAAAACATGTTACGATATATCAAATATTATCATATCATACATAAAATCTTAGTTAAAAACGTTTAAAAACCTAATAACCCAATCGGGTTCTTTTCTGTGTTTTTGTCGAGCAAAAATCAGCCCCACAAGGCTGACTTTCGACCTAAAAACCAACTATCAAATGACCATCATAAAATCTGAGATTTGGTGGATTTAAAGACCACCTAGCTAACTTAATTTAGGAAGAAGAATAATGTAAAAAGGTTAATCGAGTTAAAAGTTATCGAGCTCCTAAGTTTTCCCCATATTGCTAAAAAGAGAAACTAAGATTTCCAGTTATTTCTTTTTCAGTTTTTGTCGACCAACTCACTAACTTCAGACCTATTTTTCGAACGTCAAATGATCTCTAAAAATTCTAAAATTTTGCCATATCAAAGACCACCTAGCTAAGTTATTTTAAAAAGAAGAAACAAGTAAAATGATTGAACGAGTTAAATGTTATTGAGTCACTAATGTTGCTCCATCGCTGGGATTAAAAACCCATTTTCCAGTTCTTATCAAATTTTGTTCTGATCGCTCGACTTTAGGGAATTATTTCGAGTAGCAAACGATTTTCATAAATTATGAAACATGGTATATTTTAAGATCACCTGGCTAGCTACTCATAGGAAAAGGAAGTTCGTAAAATGAACTATTATTCACTAAGTTAATCGAGTCCAAATCTCTAGCTCCATCACTAATTTCATGCGCATTATTTTTAATTAATAAGAGTTTTATTGGGTCGATTATGTAAATATTCCATAGTTATTTAAACAAAGACTCATTTTTTTGTCAACGACAAATAAAAAGGGTAGAAAATGTCATTTTTTGAAACTAGAAGGTAAAAGTTGTCATTTTTTAAAAGTTCAGGGTATAAACTGTCATTTGACCAAACCTTAAGGATAAAAGTGTAACTTTTCATAACTATTATTATTATTTTTATTTTCCGATCTAACAAAAAATTTATAATTATAATACGTTTATTTCAATAACGAACCAACGAACGAACGAACGAAAGCTATATTTAACAAACGAGAGACATATATTCAACGAACAAAATATATATAGATATCAAACGAACGAATGAAAACATAAGAACGAATAATAAGATAAAATCTTATCTTTAGTGTTGTAAATATCGGTCTTGGCGGCCGATATATCAGTGATATATCGCTTATCGCGCGGTCGACCGATACGATATTTCACTTATCGGTCAAATTTATCGGTTTGGTCAAAATCGGTCAAATATCGGTCATGTCGGTCAAATATCGGTCATATCGGTCAAATATCGATCAAATTTATCGGTCAAATATCGGTCATATCGGTAAAATATCGGTCATATCGGTCAAATATCGGTCATATCGGTCAAAAATCGGTCAAATTTATCGGTTTCGAGTCAATCAGTCATATATTGGAGTTTAATTAGAGCACTTTGGTAGTATACCAGTTCTCTCTTATAAGTTATAAATATAATTTATGTTTTGTTTTGTGTTACATATGTTGCATTTCAAAAATATACATAAATTTCTTTATAATTTATGGTCTCCGATATATCACTGATATATCGCCGCCATATCGGTCTTGGCGCTTGGCAGTGGTCGACCGCCGAGCGATATTTACAACACTGTCTTTTAAAGAGACTTCATGTTGTCTCATTCTAATATTTAATCAACAACCAAATAACGAAACGAAACGAACAA
This sequence comes from Artemisia tridentata subsp. tridentata, assembly GCA_021014915.2. Lineage (NCBI taxonomy): Eukaryota > Viridiplantae > Streptophyta > Magnoliopsida > Asterales > Asteraceae > Artemisia > Artemisia tridentata. The sequence continues at coordinate 82,251,002 of CP139505.1, forward strand.
ATGAACATATATCATCTGAAATCGATTACTGAAATTTGGCTTAACAAATCAGGTTGCGTGTCTGGAGAACGTTTATCAACTTTATTTCATTTTGTTTTCCATCCAGATTGCTAAGGTGAGTTTCATGGGCCCTAATTTCAATTATTTCTTACTATCTTTGGGGGAGATACCTGTTCAACTACTTGTTTATACTCAAAATATTTATACTCTTATGATACGCTTTACTTATGATACTTTTGGACATGAAATATAGTTATGATATGTGCCTTAATATGTTACACTTATTCTACACTTTATTCTTAGCAACTGTTTAACTCCTGGATGGAGCCGATGGAGAGGTATTGATAGTACTATCGGGCTGACGCCCCCACCCTTGGTCCCAGATTCATGGCCTTGGGTGAATATAATCCAGTTTACTTATGATACTTATTTATTCTAGTCATGAGGTTTAGTTTGCTATTATGCTTTACATTAAGTGCTTACATATATTGTATACGCACATGTCTTACTTATTCTATATTTAGCAATAGATTGTGAACACACAGGTTGCAAGTTATGTATAGGCTAGATTTGCAACTGAGTGGATTTATAATACCTTTGGTGTGAAAACATTCTTTAAAACCATATTAATTTATTTTCAATAAACTCTATGAACTTACCAACCTTTGTGTTGACACTTTTAGCATGTTTATCTCAGGTTATTAAGGCGATAGTGGATGCATGGATAATAGAGTCATTTGCATGCTTTTGAGTCTAAGTATTACTTTGGGACCTCATGTAATAACTCTGATTTAAATAATTTGAATGGTAACTTTTCAAAATGTCTCATTTAGAGGTCATTTTCTATACCTTGTGATTTGTATTGAGAAGTATCACCCCATAGACACTATTGTTCCGCTGCGATATTTTTGGGGTGTTACAGATTGGTATCAGAGCCTTGGTTATAGAGAGCTAGGTTGCATTTAGGAGCCTGTACTATAACCACTATATACGTTAAGGCTCTTATCTCTATCGCCTTGCATACGTAGAACTTTTCCCATTTATGTGCACTCTCTTAAATATTATAGTATCTGCACTGAAAGAGGAACCTCATCATTTAGTCGAGTCATCAAAGGTGTGGAGCTCAGTGATAACTGTTTATTTAACTTAATCTTGTGACAGATCTTGTTTGATGAGACATGGAATTAAGTTAAATAAAGGTTATCACTTAGCCGTAGAGAAATTTGATGATTTTGCTGAAAAATTGGATTTCTCTTAAGGATATTTTTAGGATAATCACCCTACTCTTTCGCCATTTAAGTAATATCGAGATATGTGTGCTTGGTGATCTGTACATGTGTGAAAGGAGGCAAGTATAATTATGGTGGCCAACGTAATTATAAGTGCATCACGACATACGTGGACATATGTAATCATGCATACGTTAATCAGCATTGGCACCCCTTTAGGATAACCGCTAGCGACGGGATTTTGTAAGAACGTTAAGTATAAATCGATAACCCAAACGACTCTAACCTCATCTCCGACGTTCACTAAATGTCCTTCATTGCAGAAAGGCAATGGCAACAAGGAGATCAGCTCGCAACACTAACCGAGGAAATACCACACAAAGTGGTGGAAGGACTAGTGAACGTGGAGGTCGAGGAGGTGGTCGCGGTGTTAGTAACAACGACAATAACTGATGAGTGTCTAAATACTCATCATTTCTTTCACATTTTGACTGCAAAAACATTTAAAAACATGCAGTTATGCTTCAAAATTCAAAAAATATCATTGGATTGTGTTTTTATATGTTTCAAATGCAAAATGATTAAAAACAACTAAAAACAAACAAAGTTTGCATAAATGGCAAGTCTAGTCCCTAAAGTTTCAAAAATGGCAAAACAAGTTCCCCGATTTTCAAAAATGGAAAATTATATTTTATGGTCCTTGTACTATTGAAACTTGGCAATATTGATCCTTTTGATAACTTTGAAAAGTTGTCATTTTCAGTCCCTCAAAATCCAAAAATTACAAGAATGGTCCTTGTGATTAAACTACTAACCGGATGGACCCTTATCCATTGAACCCTCCATTCCCTCCATTGAACCCCCAGGCCAGGCCAAATCAAATTAAATAAAAGCACGGGGTCAACCCAACCCACAGTCAAACCAAAGTCAGCTTCTCCTTCTACCTTTCTCCATTCCCACCAAAACACCACCATTCCCCATACCTGTACTCTCCCAACAACTTTGTCCCCTCCTCACTTCCCAATAGCCACCCTACCTCACCCAAAGTCAAAACCCAGAGTTTATTCCCTTTCCTCCCTCCTCCAGGTCATCAATCCGAGGGATTGTTTGGGCGCCAAAGTAATTTTAATGGCTGAGATCATCTCAATTTAATCCAACAGCTGGGAAATGTTCAGGAGAGACCAAGGAGCATTTGGAGAGATATAAAAAAGAAAGAAGACAGAAGAAAAAGATTGTCACTAGTTTTAGACCTTTCGTAGTGTAACTTGTTTTTAAATAAAAAATTAGCATAAGCTTTTAGTTGTAATCATCTCATGTTCTTGTAATTTAGTTTCAGTTTCAGTTTCAAAATCATTGTACTCAATTTTCAAGTTTAATATAAAGTCAAGTATTTCTCTTCATTCGTATTAAGTTTTTCAGTTATTAAGAGTCAATCACAAGCCTCAAACAACCTTGCTATAAGCTCACATAAGCTCATCATAGCTTTCTGTAAGCTTATATAGATTATGCTAGTTCTAATTTCATTTTGAAGAAAAGTCAACAAAAAGTCAACCATAAGCTCAACAAGCTGTTCTGGAGTGTATAAGCTGTTCAGGAAGCTTATTTGGGTTTTCTAGCTTGTGTGAACAAGCTAGGTGTGTTTCTGTTCCATTTTCATTGTTCTATAATCCAATTCTCAGTTGTAAGCTATTTTCTTCCTATTTTTGCATCATTTTCTATATAGCTTTTAAGTAGCTTTTACCCAGCTTTTAATTATTAGTTAGCATTTAAATAAGTTAGTTTAAGTTAGTTTATCATAAATCTTAGCTTAAATCAATCTGTTACAGTTGAAAAAAACCAAAACAGCCCTATTAAAGGGGTGTTTGGCATAAAAGGTCAAACGGGTCAAAACCTGTGGTTACTGTGCAATTACCAATTGGCCAACTTTGTACCAGCTTATTATAGACCATATAAGGTGTCTTCAAGTTCATAGTAGCAGAATAGATAGATAATCAAGTTTTTTATGTCTTGTGTTAATTTTAGCCAATTAGAGGACCAAATAAGCCATAAGCTAGCATAAGCTCTTTTAGACCTCAAACTTGCATTCTCTGAGTTCCCTTTTGTCCCTTTAGTAATATTCAATTAACCTAGATAGGTGTCCTTAGGTCTAAACAAGGTCTGCACAACACAAAACCAACACAGACACCATTTTTTCTAGTTTTTCAGTTTTTTTAGATCTTTGGTGATTTTTAGTTTTCTCATTTCAAGCCCTTTTAAGTTAATTCTTTTTCATTTATAAGCTCACCCAACTTGTCCCTAATCTGGTATTTTTGTTCTGATTTTTAGACCTCATATAAGCCACCAAAATAAGCCCTCAAAAAGGACAAATCTGCCCTGCACCACAGCAGACCTCAGTATACATTGAGCTTATTTTGAGCTTATTTGCTCTTGTACTTAGCTTTTTCTAGTGTTAATAGCTTATTGTAACTTGTCTCAGTCCTTTTTAGCCTTGTCTTTTTCCTTTTAGCTTAGTTTCCATTCAATAGCTTAATTTGAAAATCTTTAGTTTTAAAAAAAAACCTTATAAGCTTACTGTTGTGAATAAGCAGTCTGATTTAGCTTATTTAGCTTGTTTTAAAAGTTTTGTCTTTATTAAAGTTGCTTATTATCAGTTGAAAAGTAAATAGAAAAAAAGAAAATTTCAAAAAAAAAATAGTTTAGCAAAAAGGTCTGGGTGAGGTTCGAACCCCAGACCTTTAGCTCACACACACGCAGCCCCTTCCATCTGCTCTGGGGCACCAGTTCCGTTTATACTTCTTTTTCATTTCTATTTAACCCTTACTTTGTTTTTGTGTTTTAAGCTTATATAAGCTGTTTAAGCTTATAGTAGCTTACCCGCATAAGTTGTTTCCCCTTTTTATTTTTCTTAGCTCTGTATTCGTATAAAGTATTTTAGAAAAAAGTTTCATAATTTTCTTAATAGTTTTAATATTTTTAATCTTTTAATTAGTTTAAGTTAGTAATTAAATCATAATAAATAGAAAAATAATCAGAAAAATATAATTCTTTTTTACAAAATTTTCTTTTGTCATTTAGGATTTTATAAAAATAGATTTGCTTCCGTAGAGTTTTCATTTCATTATTTTGACGTTTTTAGCTTCGTTCTAGTTCCCGTTTTCTTCGCGTTATTTAGTTCGTTCACGTTTTTAATCACGTTAGTTTTTCTTGAATAGTTTTTCTTACTTTTTAAATCGTTTTTATTTTAAGTTCATCAATCGTAGTTTAGAAACCCAAATCACTTTTATTCTCACCATTCAAACACATACACAATTCGAGATCACATAATTCAATTCAGCCTTCGTTGGGGATAATGACCTCGGGTTACATATTTCTTTTGTAATCCTTGGAGAAAATATGTGTTGATTTTAACGAATCAAATTTTGGCGCCGCTGCCGGGGAGGGCTGACGCGAATTTTTAAATCTCGTTTATCGTTGTGTGTTTTGAATCTCGTAAATATTCTCTTATAAAAACCCAAAAAGATTTTCATTTCAAAATTTATTTTCTTTTTCTTTTTCCTTTGTATTTTTCAAAATGTTTTTAATTTTAAAAATCCAAAAATATTCTTCGTATCCCTCTTATCCGTTTAATTCTTTTTCTCGCCTTCTAAATGTTCAATTCTATCTTCTTAATCCTCTTTTCTGATGGAATCGTTTATCCCTTGCGTCGGTTGTGGAGAGCCGCTTTTCGGTTTACCATGTCGTTGGTGTACGTGCGAACGATGTGGTAATGATATTCAGAACGGAAGTTGTTTGTTTTGCGGTTCGAGTAATTCATTTGCTTATGATCCAAATCCAAATTCTTTCAATGAACCGCCAAATTTTTCTGAATACCCTCCACAACCCCAGCCATCTCCAATCAATCAGCAAAATTGCTTTGATTGTGGAGGTCCGTCGGGAAATGATTCATTTTGTGAATGGTGTGGAGGTTGTCCTCATCCGGAATTTGATTGTCGAACGGGAGACATGCTTGTCTATGAGCAAAACCCTTATAACAATCAGACATCGTCCGGATTTGACACATCTTCATATTATACACCACCACAACAGTATTACTGTTGTGAATTCTGTGGAGGTCCGCACTATAATTCCGATTGTCAAACGAGGAACCCGCTTGTCTATGAGCATGGTCCTTGTAACAATTACGATTATTCTTATCATGACCAACCTCCACAGTATCAACCAATTCAAACTCAGCCTCAGCCATCTCTTGAAGAATCTCTCGAAGATGTATTCCAAAAACTTCAAGATGTGAAGAATGAACTTCAAAATTTGGCTGATAGGCATACCCAAAATGATCGTCATGGTGAATCTATGGAAGAGTTACTTGCCATAGAACGAGCTGCACACAATCGTTTCTTATTTAATCAGGCGTGCATGCTCGATGACGATGATGATGACGAGGAGAGTACCATTCCTTTGAGCGATATCATTTCTCAACTCCCTCAGTCTATTGCAATCACATCATTCTTACCATATATGAACCCTGATGACTCTCCTACTATGGGGGATGAGCATCTTAGCACTGTTCCTGAAAAGGAATCGGACGAATTCATAAAGTCTAGTGCTGAGATCCTTATCCCAATCCCAAGTGAGTCTGAGGGTATATTGGACAATGATTGTGATTCGTCTATTTGTAGTGATCATCCTCTTGACACTACTGATGATTTTTTCGGGTCGTTTTCTAACCCCCTCTTCAATTCAAATGATGATTGATATGTGTCTAAAAACACATATATATTACCCGTTTTAAACCCACATAAACATCCAAAAACACACAAATAACCATAAATGTTATAAATATCATCAAAAATGTGTTTTTATATGTTACAGATGCAAAATGATTGAAAATAAGTGAAAACGAACCAAGTTTGCATAAATGGCAAGTCTAGTCCCTCGAATTTCAAAAGTTGTCAAAATTAGTCCTCGGGTATTTTAAAATGGAAAATTATATTTTAAACCCTTGTACTATTTAAACTTGGCAATATTTACCCTTGTGATATCTATGGTGAAATTACAGTTTCAGCCCCTCAAGAATGGAGAAATTACAAGTTTGGTCCCTATGCTAATTTAAACTACCAAATCCGGATCACAAATAAATCCAACACTTAACCTATCCTAACCATTAAACCCAAAACCCATCCCTTATATTTAAAAACCCAACCCAACCCCATTATCCAAGCCCAAACCATACAAGCCCAACTTTTATACTGAGTTTAACAACTCAGTCAATGAAAGTCAAATACAGTCAAACTTATCCCTTACCTTCAAACCCGCCAAAGCTTAATACCACCATCACCCACAGCTTCCTGAAATACCACCCCCCTCCTACAAGTTACCTAACATGCCAAATTGCATTGATTGCTTCTTCTCCACCTCCCTGATTTGCATTTATTGCAAAAACCTGCTCAACCCACTATTATCACTTTTGGCGCCAAAATTCATTTGAGTGGCTGAGATCGAATGGAAGCAAACCAATGGTGGGGAAATGTTCAGAGGAAGATGCAAGGAAGTTCCCACTTTATTGTAGTATAAATAGAATGTCTTGTAGCCTTAATTGGCAGTAAGTAGATAAGTAGTAATTCTAGTGTAATCGTATTTCTTAATCAGTTGTAATCTTATTGTAATTTCAAGCTTCAGTTATTAATACAAGTTAATTTTAGTCTTAATAATCTCATTTCAATCACTCTAGTTATAAATTTCAGTTGTTCTTAATTTTCAAGTAACCTGTTAAGCTTTATAAGCTCGAATCCTACTCAAAAGCTCTCATAAGCCTCAAACACCCTTGCTATAAGCTTACATAAGCTTATAATAGCTTTCTGTAAGCTTATATAGAGTTCACTAGTATTAAGTTTGAATTTTGAAGAATGGTCAAAGAAAGTCAACAATAAGCTCAAATAAGCTACTCTGGGATTAATAAGCTAAAACTCTGGAAGGAAATGGTTTAGTGGCTTCTTGGGAAGCCTATAAGTGGTTCTTGGTCCTAGTTCTTTGTTTCATAAGCTAATTCGATTGTAAGCCTTTATAAGCTTTTTCTCCATATTTCAAGTTACTATTTTATAAGCTTATTTTAGTTTATCTTTGTCATTTATAGCTTATCATTAGTCTACTAACTTGTTTCAATCAGTTTCTATAGTCTAAACTGCCTTGTCTTTCATTTCACTTAATAAACTAGAAAAAGCCAAAAATAATAGATTATAAGCTAGCTTGTTGTTAACCAGTTTTATTTGCAATCAATAGTCATGTCATAAGCTCAAAACATTACTAGTACCACTGGACTTCGATTTAAAGCTCAATAGAACCAGTTCACTTCGAAAATAACAAAACAGTCTCATAAGAGACTGTTTGGTTTAGTACCTGCAATCGATCCAAACACCCCTAGTACTGTAGATTTACCATAAGCTAAGTTTTGAGCTTGCTTCTAGCAGCCCTTATAAGCTCTTTTGAGCTTTCTTTTAGTTCTATAGCTTGATATAAGTATTTTGGACCCTTTGTGATCACCACAGTCTGTTTAGAGGCCATATAAGCTTATACAAGCTCAAAGCTTGTTTTGTCGCTTTCATTGGTATCCTTGAGTCTCATTTGGTCTGCTTAGCTAGTCCCTAGAACCTTAGATCAAGTGCACAAGTGTGCACTACAATAGCAGTGCATCAGATCAGACTGCATATTGCAGTCGACTTTCATAGTTTTTCGAATCTTCGCGATTTTCTATCTCACAACTCACAAGCTCTCTTAAGCTGGTTTTTGTGGAATCTTAAACCTCACCAGCTAGTCTCAACATAGGAATTTTATTTCGATTTTTAGAAACCTTTAAGACCACTAAAAAAACCCTCGAACAGACCACTTTGGCCTTGGCGCATAGCAAATTGCAAAATCTCAAAAAAAATCCTTTTAAACCCACTGTTGGAATTTCGATTTTGCACAAGCTTCATTTAAGCTTGTTAGCAAAAGTTCCAGTTCAAAAGTTACTTAGCATTAGTTTAAAAGTAGTTTTGTAAAAGAAAAACTCGAAAAAAATAAAATAGCAAAAAAAATGGGTGTGGGATTCGAACTCGCGACCTCTAGTATAACATGCACATATAACCCACACCCCTTCCACACGATCTGGAGCACCAGTTCTGTCTAAGTCTCTTCTTTAATTCCTTTTAACCAAGTTTTTTCGGTTTAAGCTTATTTTCATTTTCAGCTTATTGTAGCTTATTCCCATAAGCTGTTACTTTGTTTTTATTTTTAATAAATCTGTAATGTCTTAAAGTATTTTAGATAAAAATTTTAGATTTTTTTTGATCAGTTTTAATATTTATTTCGTATTTTTGTTTGTAGATTAGTAATTAAATCATAATAAAAAATATAAAAGTCAAAAAAATATAATTCTTTTTTCCAAAATTTTCTTTTATCATATAGAACCTGTAAAAATTATAATTGTACCCATAGTGTTTATATTTCACAAATTTTACGTTTTAACTCGCGCACGTACGTTATTTTTATTAATAACGCTCGTTTTCAATTTTCTTTATAGTTTTTGTATACGTAAGTTTTAGATAACCGTTTTTCTTACATTTTTAATCGTTTTTAATTATCCTTCACATATTTTAGCTTAGAATCCCAAAACTCTTTTATTAGAACACTTGTAGGGTTAATTTTACATATATCTCAGTATTATTCGCGTTTTAATTAGTTCCCGACTCGCGTTTTTAGTGTAATTTAGATTAAACGAAAAACAGAAAAATAGTGATAGCTTCTATTTAATAGATTTTATCTTGTTAAAGCAAAATCAAAAATATCTGATTCATCAATCACTCTAATCCAAAGCTTTTCACAGTTTTCAATTTCGCACCTCGTTGGGAAACGACCCAGGTGATCACTTGCCTGGTTTCACACTACACACGAGCATCCAGTTCCGAGTCTGCATTTGTTTAAATATAAGTGTTGGTTCGGGGCGGATCAATGATTTGTCCTCTAGTGATGATGAATCACTTTCTGATGAGGACATTCCAAATGAAAGTCTCAAAGTCTATTCGAATTCTCTTTTTGAATTTGATAATGAGTACTTTTCAAACAATAATCCTCTCTTTGATGAAGAGTTAGAGAACGATGAGGTCAAAGATTCTATTATTTCTAGTCTTGATGATATGACCTCAGTTCTTAATCCCGATATTCTTCCGTCTCCGACATATGTGACTGCTCCTTCTATGGATCGCCACTATATTGACTTCACATATGTCGTTCGAGTTTTTCTACCTTTCTTCTCCTACAAGGTAGATTGTCCTCTCATTCTCTTGTTTGGAAATGAGGACAAAGTTTTTGATCCCGGCATCTCCGTTTATCATTCTTTGGTGCCGGATGTATCTCATCGGAGTGGAACTTTCAAGTACTTCAATGTTTATCCATACATTTTGAATGAAAGTCCGATGGAGATGGTTTCTTCCACATGCTTCCCCAAGAACAAATGAATTCGGGGTCGAGTCAAGCTAAGTGACTCGGTGATCAAAAACTCAAGCACACCATATGGGTTTTCACCCATATTTCTGACTTCTTTCTCTTTTCTAACACCCAAGTGTGGGGGAGATGCCCCACATGTTGTAAATATGTACATTTTCAAGTTAAAAAAAAAAAAAAAAAAAAAAAAAAAAAAAAAAAAAAAAAGCGTGTGTATATATAAAATAATGGCTATTAGTATTACCTTTTTACGTTCTAAGTGTCGGCATAATAGCCGGTACTTTGAATATTGAGGGCAATATTCAGTTCTAAGTGTGGGGGGGGGGGGGGGAATTCTAGCGAATTTTGATCATATGTACCATCTAGTACCCCCATTTTGGCCAAAATTTAAAAAAAAAAAATTCTCACTTAGAACGCAATAAATGGTAATCAGTCCACCATGTCTAACCCACATAAGGATTGGCTAATCCAAGAGCAAACGGCTCTTGGTAAAGATATATCAAATCCGTTGACGGCTTGCAATTTGCCTAAAATTGTATGGTATTCAACTCACCATATCTTTAATTAGTGAAGAGTTGGCTAGCCCGCAAGGTTATGGCTTGTGGTAAAGGCATTGGAATACCATAATTGGTAATCAGCTCACCAAAGATAATAGTTGTAATTTATCTAAGAGTTGGCTAGTCCAGAAGCAAACGGCTTTTGGTAAAGACAAATCAAATCCGTTGACAGCTGATGGTTTGCTCAAAATCATATGGTTATCAGTGTACCATAGTTCTTACTTGAACTGAAACATTTGGCTACTCCAGAAATGATGGATATCTGGTAAAGAGAAAAATCCATTAAACTTCATAAAAGATTGCTAGGGACTAGCAATAGTTTAGTGTGGGGGATTGATGAGTGTCTAAATACTCATCATTTCTTTCACATTTTGACTGCAAAAACATTTAAAAACATGCAGTTATGCTTCAAAATTCAGAAAATATCATTGGATTGTGTTTTTATATGTTTCAAATGCAAAATGATCAAAAACAACTAAAAACAAACAAAGTTTGCATAATTGGCAAAACTAGTCCCTCAAGTTTCAAAAATGGCAAAACAAGTTCCCCGATTTTCAAAAATGGAAAATTATATTTTATGGTCCTTGTACTATTGAAACTTGGCAATATTGATCCTTTTGATAACTTTGAAAAGTTGTCATTTTCAGTCCCTCAAAATCCAAAAATTACAAGAATGGTCCTTGTGATTAAACTACTAACCGGATGGACCCTTATCCATTGAACCCTCCATTCCCTCCATTGAACCCCCAGGCCAGGCCAAATCAAATTAAATAAAAACACGGGGTCAACCCAACCCACAGTCAAACCAAAGTCAGCTTCTCCTTCTACCTTTCTCCATTCCCGCTAAAACACCACCATTCCCCATACCTGTACTCTCCCAACAACTTTGTCCCCTCCTCACTTCCCAATAGCCACCCTACCTCACCCAAAGTCAAAACCCAGAGTTTATTCCCTTTCCTCCCTCCTCCAGGTCATCAATCCGAGGGATTGTTTGGGCGCCAAAGTAATTTTAATGGCTGAGATCATCTCAATTTAATCCAACAGCTGGGTAATGTTCAGGAGAGACCAAGGAGCATTTGGAGAGATATAAAAAAGAAAGAAGACAGAAGAAAAAGATTGTCACTAGTTTTAGACCTTTCGTAGTGTAACTTGTTTTTAAATAAAAAATTAGCATAAGCTTTTAGTTGTAATCATCTCATGTTCTTGTAATTTAGTTTCAGTTTCAGTTTCAAAATCATTGTACTCAATTTTCAAGTTTAATATAAAGTCAAGTATTTCTCTTCATTCGTATTAATTTTTTCAGTTATTAAGAGTCAATCACAAGCCTCAAACAACCTTGCTATAAGCTCACATAAGCTCATCATAGCTTTCTGTAAGCTTATATAGATTATGCTAGTTCTAATTTCATTTTGAAGAAAAGTCAACAAAAAGTCAACCATAAGCTCAACAAGCTGTTCTGGAGTGTATAAGCTGTTCAGGAAGCTTATTTGGGTTTTCTAGCTTGTGTGAACAAGCTAGGTGTGTTTCTGTTCCATTTTCATTGTTCTATAATCCAATTCTCAGTTGTAAGCTATTTTCTTCCTATTTTTGCATCATTTTCTATATAGCTTTTAAGTAGCTTTTACCCAGCTTTTAATTATTAGTTAGCATTTAAATAAGTTAGTTTAAGTTAGTTTATCATAAATCTTAGCTTAAATCAATCTGTTACAGTTGAAAAAACCAAAACAGCCCTATTAAAGGGGTGTTTGGCATAAAAGGTCAAACGGGTCAAAACCTGTGGTTACTGTGCAATTACCAATTGGCCAACTTTGTACCAGCTTATTATAGACCATATAAGGTGTCTTCAAGTTCATAGTAGCAGAATAGATAGATAATCAAGTTTTTTATGTCTTGTGTTAATTTTAGCCAATTAGAGGACCAAATAAGCCATAAGCTAGCATAAGCTCTTTTAGACCTCAAACTTGCATTCTCTGAGTTCCCTTTTGTCCCTTTAGTAATATTCAATTAACCTAGATAGGTGTCCTTAGGTCTAAACAAGGTCTGCACAACACAAAACCAACACAGACACCATTTTTTCTAGTTTTTCAGTTTTTTTAGATCTTTGGTGATTTTTAGTTTTCTCATTTCAAGCCCTTTTAAGTTAATTCTTTTTCATTTATAAGCTCACCCAGCTTGTCCCTAATCTGGTATTTTTGTTCTGATTTTTAGACCTCATATAAGCCACCAAAATAAGCCCTCAAAAAGGACAAATCTGCCCTGCACCACAGCAGACCTCAGTATACATTGAGCTTATTTTGAGCTTATTTGCTCTTGTACTTAGCTTTTTCTAGTGTTAATAGCTTATTGTAACTTGTCTCAGTCCTTTTTAGCCTTGTCTTTTTCCTTTTAGCTTATTTTCCATTCAATAGCTTAATTTGAAAATCTTTAGTTTTAAAAAAAAACCTTATAAGCTTACTGTTGTGAATAAGCAGTCTGATTTAGCTTATTTAGCTTGTTTTAAAAGTTTTGTCTTTATTAAAGTTGCTTATTATCAGTTGAAAAGTAAATAGAAAAAAAGAAAATTTCAAAAAAAAAATAGTTTAGCAAAAAGGTCTGGGTGAGGTTCGAACCCCAGACCTTTAGCTCACGGACACGCAGCCCCTTCCATCTGCTCTGGGGCACCAGTTCCGTTTATACTTCTTTTTCATTTCTATTTAACCCTTACTTTGTTTTTGTGTTTTAAGCTTATATAAGCTGTTTAAGCTTATAGTAGCTTATCCGCATAAGCTGTTTCCCCTTTTTATTTTTCTTAGCTCTGTATTCGTATAAAGTATTTTAGAAAAAAGTTTCATAATTTTCTTAATAGTTTTAATATTTTTAATCTTTTAATTAGTTTAAGTTAGTAATTAAATCATAATAAATAGAAAAATAATCAGAAAAATATAATTCTTTTTTACAAAATTTTCTTTTGTCATTTAGGATTTTAGAAAAATAGATTTGCTTCCGTAGAGTTTTCATTTCATTATTTTGACGTTTTTAGCTTCGTTCTAGTTCCCGTTTTCTTCGCGTTATTTAGTTCGTTCACGTTTTTAATCACGTTAGTTTTTCTTGAATAGTTTTTCTTACTTTTTAAATCGTTTTTATTTTAAGTTCATCAATCGTAGTTTAGAAACCCAAATCACTTTTATTCTCACCATTCAAACACATACACAATTCGAGATCACATAATTCCATTCAGCCTTCGTTGGGGATAACGACCTCGGGTTACATATTTCTTTTGTAATCCTTGGAGAAAATATGTGTTGATTTTAACGAATCAATAACAAAGGTGGAAACCCTGATTTTGCCGCTATCGTAGCTCAACAACTTCAAACCTTGCTACCTACCATTATCACCCAAGTCGGCAATCACATCAACAACTCGGGAAACCACGGAAGCAGAAATGACGATACCAATGGTGTAGGTGTGAATGAGACTACCACCCGCGCAACTGGATGCACGTATATGGAGTTTACGGCATGCAAGCCAATAGAGTTTAACGGTAAGGGAGGTGCATTAGAGTATACTCGATGGGTTGAAAAGATGGAGTCAGTGATCGACATTAGTAATCGTGCAACACATCTAAAGGTGAAGTATGCTGCATGCTCGCTGTCAGGAAAGGCATTAACATGGTGGAACACGCAGATTCAAGCTAGGGGTAGAGAAGCAGCTGTAGGCATGACATGGGATGACTTTAAGGCACTGCTGAAAGAAGAATATTGTCCGGATAATGAGATGCAGAAGCTGGAAGATGAACTTTATCATCACTCTATGGTAGGGTCTGGTCATGCAGCCTACACGGATCGATTCCATGAATTAGCAAAATTAGTTCCTCATCTGGTTACCCCTGAATCAAAGAGGATTGAGAGGTACATCTACGGTCTTGTCCCTGAAATTCGTGGAACTGTGAAAGCAACCGAGCCTTCCACGATTCAGAGTGCAATACTGAAAGCAGGGACTCTAACAGATGAGATGGTTAGGAATGGAATATTGAAAAATAGTGATAAAAGGAAAGGAGCAAATGAGTCGGACAAACAAACGGGCGCAATGGTTGACAACAAGAAGGCAAGAAACTTTGCGGCCACTAGTTCTGGTCAGAAAGGATATGTGGGTCCATATCCTAAGTGTGCTTATCATCATCAGGAGTCTGCGCCCTGCCGTGTGTGCACAAATTGCAATCAGTTGGGTCATTTTGCAAATCGGTGTAGAGCACCAGTAAATGCGGGCAATATAAGAATAACCAAAGGACATGTTATGAGTGTAATAGCCCAAATCACCTTCGGAATGCATGTCCTAAGTTGAATAGGGCACCGAGACTAACATAGGGTAATCTACCTTTAGCGATTAATGGAAACAATCCAAACCCTGGAACCCATAACAGTCCGCCTCGTGGTCGAGCATACTATTTAGGGCATGTAGATGCAGCATAACGGGTACGCTTTTCCTAGACAATTAGTATTTCTACCATATTATTCAATTCCAGTGAAACTTAGTTTCGCCCTATAGAATTTATGCCTTTATTAGATAAGAAACCTAGATGCGTAAGTTTTAGTATAATTACTTAGACTATATATACCGGTTATTCGTTGTCATCATTTCAAACCCAAGCACAGATTGAATCCTGGGACAGGATTCAGTTAAGGGGGTGAGACTGTAACAACTGGTAAAATTCCACCTTATAATAAACTATACTTAACCCATTTGTCTACGTATATTTTTATTTTATTTTATTTTAATTACTTTATTTACTTATCTGAACATAACCCTTATCTCATGTGACGTAGCTCACATCACTGATAAATGTACTCGTATGCAACCCAACCTAACGAACATAATGTTTATTATATAAACATATCCATATGAAAACATTACAATATACCATTTACCATTTTACGATAATGAACAAATAAAACATTCATTATCTATATAGAGTTGCTATGAAACCCTAAATTCATCACAACACCAAATACGAATAACTAAACCCTAGAACGTAAAAGTACAACTCATCTGAACTAATGTACAAGTCACCAAAGCACCAGAAACCCTAATTCTATTTTAGTTCCCGGTAAAACCCTAATTTCATAAAACTATGATTTTATGTATTAATTTCACAAACCTTAAATTATTTATACAAGAATTTTACAAAATAATAAATTTATAAGTTATGTAAACTAAGGTACAAGTCTTTTATGCATAGAAAACATATATTCAAAAACCCTATTAAAACCCTAATTATATTTAATTTAAAGCATGATTTACAAGTCATTCATGCATAAGTCATAAAAATTGATTTTCCTAAACTCACTAAATATTTGTACAAGTCTTTAAACCCAATATACAAGTGCCTGATGCACAAGAATCAAAAATTCCATTTATTTACTTTTTAACTTAATAAAATTTACCATATAATTTTTATAACTTAATAAATTATTAAAACTATATTTTTTTTATATTTTAAATTATAGTACAACCCTATTGAGCATATGGTACAACTTCTCTAAGCAAAACCTGTTTTTCTTTCCATTCTTATATAATTTGGTTTATATAAAATATAAACAACCTTAAATAATTAACAAACCTTTAAACTTAGACCTAAACTAGCTACTTACTCTTCCTAAACCCTAAGCAGTACTCTCTAAGCACAAGGTACTCTCCCACAAAGCCTAACCGAACATCACTAAATTTCCCTAGTCGAATCCTAGTCCAAAAACCTTAACTAAATTTGCTTCTACATGTTACCTACACCAAATTCCCCTCCTCCTTCCCATACCCCACGCCAACCTCTCTTCTTCCTTCTCTTCAAATGATAACTCCACATGTCCTCTTTTATGATCAAGAACTCCTCTCTTTAGTTGTTAAATGTTTTGGTTAGAATACAAACTCATCCTCTCTTCCTTTCCTATCTACACGCCTCTCCTCCCTCCCTTCTCTTCAAAGAGCCCTTCCACTTGTCCCCTCTTACCCCACCAAAACCCTACTTTCACTTCTATAAATAGCAACCAACATATCACCTTCTACTCTCACACCAATTCGACCCAAATCTTCTCACCCTATTCCATATCACTCGACACACATCAAACACAGTTTCATTTCCACTCTTTCCTGATCCAGAACCCAAAATATAATCAAAACAAAAACCCTAGGAAGCTTAGAGGAGGAGGAAGCAACTAGTGTTCAAGAATTCGAACCCCATCAACATCCAAAAACCCTACTCGAACCAAACCTAAGTAAGTTAACATATCCCTTTCCATTCCTTTTATTTACTCTATATATCATTAAAAACATCATTAAGTAATCAGTAATAACAAACAAGATTAAAAACCTAAAGTTTTTCTTGTTCTTTTTTTTTTCTGTTCGAATCAGTAACCAAACGCACGCTATGTATTTGGATTTTTGTTAAAACAAATCAAAGACCTATAAAACATGTTAAGATATATCAAATATTATCATGTCATACATACAATCTTAGTTAAAAACGTTTAAAAACCTAAAAACCCAATCGGGTTCTTTTCTGTGTTTCTGTCGAGCAGAAATTAGCCCCACAAGGCTGACTTTCGACCTAAAAACCAACTATCAAACGTCCATCATAAAATCTGAGATTTGGTGGATTTAAAGACCACCTAGCTAACTTAATTTAGGAAGAAGAATAAAGTAACAAGGTTAATCGAGTTAAAAGTTATCGAGCTCCAAAGTTTGCCCCATATCGCTAAAAAGAGAAACTAAGATTTCCAGTTATTTCTTTTTCAGTTTTTGTCGACCAACTCACTAACTTTAGACCTATTTTTCGAATGTCAAATGATCTCTAAAAATTCTAAGATTTTGCCATATCAAAGACCACCTAGCTAAGTTATTTTAGAAATAAGAAACAAGTAAAATGATTGAACGAGTTAAAAGTTATTGAGTCACTAAGTTTGCTCCATCACTGGGATTAAAAACCCATTTTCCAGTTCTTATCAAATTTTGTTCTGGTCGCTCGACTTTAGGGAATTATTTCGAGTAGCAAACGATTTTCATAAATTATGAAACTTGGTATATTTTAAGATCACCTGGCTAGCTACTCATAGGAAGAGGAGGTTCGTAAAATGATCTATTATTCACTAAGTTAATCGAGTCCAAAACTCTAGCTCCGTCACTAATTTCATGCGCATTATTTTTAATTAATAAGAGTTTTATTGGGTCGATTATGTTAATATTCCATAATTATTTAAACCAAGGGTCACTTTTTGTCAACGACAAATAAAAAGGGTAGAAAATGTCATTTTTTGAAACTAGAAGGTAAAAGTTGTCATTTTCCAAAAGTTCAGGGTATAAATTTTCATTTGACCAAACCTTAGGGATAAAAGTGTAACTTTTCATAACTATTATTATTATTATTTTTATTTTCTGATCTAATAGAAAATTTATAATGATAATATGTTTATTTTAATAACGAATCGACGAACGAACGAACGAAAGCTATATTTTACAAAAGAGAGACATATATTCAACGAACAATATATATATATATATATATATATATATATATATATATATATATATATATATATATATATATATATCAAACCAACGAATGAAAACATAAGAACGAATAATAAGATAAAATCTTATCTTTTGAAGAGACTTCATGTTGTCTCATTCTAATATTTAATCAACAACCAAATAACATAACGAAACGAACAAATGAACATATGTCATCGGAAATCGATTACTGAAATTTGGCATAACAAATCAGGTTGCGTGTCCGGAGACGTTTATCAACTTTATTTCATTTTGTTTTCCATCGAGCTTGCTAAGGTGAGTTTCATGACCCCTATTTTCAATTATTTCTTACTATCTTTGGGGGAGATACATGTTCAACTACTTGTTTATACTCAAAATATTTATACTCTTATGATACGCTTTACTTATGATACTTTTGGACATGAAATATAGTTACGATATGTGCCTTAATGTGTTACACTTATTCTACACTTTATTCTTAGCAACTGTTTAACCCCTGGATGGAGCCGATGGAGAGGTATTGATAGTACTATCGGGCTGACGGCCCCACCCTTGGTCCCAGATTCATGGCCTTGGGTGAATATAATCTAGTTTACTTATAATACTTATTTGTTCTAGTCATGAGGTTCGGTTTGCTGTTATGCTTTACATTAAGTGCTTACATATATTGTATACGCACATGTCTTACTTATTCTATATTTAGCAATGGATTGTGAACATACATGTTGCAAGTTTTGTATGGGCGGGATTTGCAACTGAGTGGATTTATGATACCTTTGTTGTGAAAACATTCTTTAAAACCATATTAATTTATTTTCAATAAACTCTATGAACTCACCAACCTTTGTGTTGACACTTTTAGCATGTTTATCCCAGGTTATTAAGGCGATAGTGGATGCATGGATCATAGAGTCATTTGCATGCTTTGGAGTCTAAGCTATTATCCTTTACCATTCAATCTATTTTGAAAACTCTTATGTATTATTATACTTTGGGACCTCATGTAATAACTCTGATTTAAATAATTTGAATGGTAACTTTTCAAAATGTCTCATTTAGAGGTCATTTTCTATATCTTGTGCTTTGTATTGAGAGGTAGCAACCCATAGACACTATCGTTTCGCTGCGATATTTTGGGGGTCTTACAGCGGTGTGCTTAGGAGTGTTTGGATATGCGTTTTTGTAAAGTTATCATAGCAATTTAAAGAAGCATAAGTAGGATCAGATAATAATATACCTGAAGTTATTAGAGATATATAAAAAATATATTTTATGGATGTGGAGGGTTCTTTTGATTATAGTGATTCTGTTAATTGTCCAAACTCTGCAAACTGGTCTTCAAATGACCTAACAATAAACGAACCGGGCTCACTCTTTACGATGGCAATCGGTCGTTATCAGCAATGTTTGTTAAATGTTTCAGTACCTGGCAAAGGAAAAAGGAAAATGGATGATGTACCAGAGTCTGTGAGTGACGATATAATTGTTTCTTTCAATAGACTATTTATTTGGATGCTTTATCATAAGTCTGTGTTAGTATTCGGGATTAAAGATTAAGCCATTTGTATGTTTATAACATATGTAGGTTATGTTTCTTCTGCGTGTGCTGTTATGAATGTCTCGGGATCTATGTCTGTTAACATTGACGATCGGAGTTTATCGCTTGACCATCTTAGACATCATCAGGTTGCAGGTATGTTGTTAATAACTTATTTTGTTGTATACTGGACTTATGCTTCGTGTTTGTATGTTGTCTTTCCAGACGCCGATACGGAGACCATCAATGAACCAAGCCCGTTGCAGGCTCATGTTGTTTCTGGTGAGCGGTGCGCTGCGAGTGAGCTTTTGTGTGTCATTGTTTTTAAAGTCATATCAGTCACCGATCAGTTGTACTTCGTGATACTAATTTATGTTTGGCCGTTATTGTCATAGCTCAAAGTGATGTTCCTACCAACAGCCTGTTCAGCCTAAACATGCGTGATGGTCAATCCACATCTACCTATGAATGTGCGTTTTCTAATAAATATTTTTTGGTTTATAGCAGTAACATGTGTACTCTCATTGTTTTCTAATCTGCGTCACTCTCATTGTTTTCTAATCTGCGTCTTTTGAATATGGGTTATAACAACAATTAACGTTATTTTTACAGGTGGAACAAATGTTTCTGGACTCCGTTGTCGTACCACCAGTATGCACGGAGGCCCATCTACAAGTGCTTATCAACGTGCGTTTGATTCTTATCCGTGACGGCTGTATTGTGGCACCTTTATTTTATCTGTCTTCAAATACCGGTTGTACTTTCTGATACTAATTTATCTTTGGCCGTTATTCTTATAGCTCAAAGTTATGCTCCTGCCAATAGCCCTTCCAGCCTGGATACGCATGTCGATCAATCCACATATGCCTGTGAATGTACGTCACACGCGTATTTTCATTATTTTCTAATCTGTGTTTTTCGAATATGGATTATAACAACTGTTAACGTTATTGTTACAGCTGGAACAAGCATTCGTGGTCCCCGTTGTCGCCCACCAGGTATGCACGACGTTGCGTAAGCTTCTTATTAGTATTCAGTTGAAATGGAAAAATGGGAGTATGAACTCGACCGGGTCAAAATAGTTACCTGATCCGGATCAGACCAAGTTGACTCACTAAAACAAACATCTTCCTGTTTTTTGACTTCTTATTGTTTAGTTTAGTGACTTCTTATTTTAGAAATAATGTCTGCATTATCTTCAACTGCAAAACTACTGTGTGCGTATACTCCAGATGTCAAGACACTGAATCATTCATTTGGTCTTTTGTCCACCCTAAACACTAAGCATTTAAACTTGACTGACTCTTTGAAAGAGTATCTGTGGATGATAACTGGGACTGGGAGGGCCCCGCCTGTATATCATGTTAGGAAGCCCATAGACGTCATATCTTTAGAAGGATGGGGTGCCTTGTGGAGGGGTCTCCGACCAGGGTTAGTTCATGATACCATTTTTGGTGGTGTGTTTTTTTCAAGCTGGCAATTTATGCATCGTACAATGCTGGACTGGAAAGCTATCGGGATGGATCCAACACCGAGATCTGTATACACATTCAAAATACTGATTGTTTTATTTTAAATGTACTATGTATTAACCAAGAAGTTGTATTTAGACATATGATTGATGCTGCAATATAGTTTAATTAGCCTTTTGGTTATTTGATTACTTCAATATATACTTAAATCATGCTGTCGAATCTAATGATTGGTTCATAGGCTAGAGTATAACAGGCGGTATACTTTTAAATGTGTATATATTATTGTAATCTTTGTTTGCTGATTTCAGCTCGGATGAGGATGTTGGGCCATTACACCCTTTAGCTGTTAGTCTGGCAGCTGGGATCTCATGGTCAATTGCTGCAGCCGCATCCCATTCTTTTGACACTTCCAAATGTCGATCACAGTGTCTTGTGCTGCCTAAGGTACGATTCTCTTCATAAAAGTTATCAAAATAAGCATGAATTATGGATCCTACCCCACAGAGTCTGCAGCCATTTCATCCAGAATCATTTAGGTGTGCCACTAATTAAAATCACTAAAAAGGTGGTTATGAGTGGAGATTACAACAATGGTGACTTATGTGAACAATATATCTCATATAGTAGATACTTGAAAGTCATTGACCTTATTAGTCTAAAACTTCACGGTCCTGTTGAGGTTGTTCAACGTATTTGTTATGTAGGTCCTGCTTATTATGCTTAAGAACATAAAAACTTGTGATACCGGCCCTGTATCTCAGATAAAAAGATGTAACCTGCAATTTTAAAATGGAGAATGGAGTAGATGGTGTAAAGAAAACACATAGCAACGCAGTTTGACTGTTTGGTTGATTTTCATTCCATTGCCAAGGCCCAAAATGCATTTTTTCCCATTCCATCATGGAACAAATGAAAATTAACAATGGAATGGAACAAAATTAAGTTATTTCCAGTAACATAGAAGTCTATACACACTTTAATTATATGCGTGTTCTTTCACTTAATTTTCTCATGTACTTCAGTAAACAATGTTTATCTTTGGATTTCTCATTAATTCCTACTATTGTGAGATTAAAATTGTAATCAGGAAGATGTTGATGCCGTTGTGGGTGACACGTATCCTGCAGCATGAACGTATATGATGGCTGGAAACAAGCGAACAGTTTAGTGCTTCCCGTATACAAGAAACTTATTGATGCAAAACTTAGGATTGGGGTATACAGGTAAATGATTAATCCTAATTTCGAAACTAAGATAAGCGGCTGTTTTAGTTGTTTATCCATTATCCAACAGCTACAAAGTGGATCTCAAACGGGCGAGTTTACGAATAAAGAAATAGCTAAAAGGAGAATGGGTTGAACAGGTTGAAGGCTACCCAAAGTCTGTTATTAATGGTTACAACCGCCTAAGCTGCAATCCTTAAGTTGGAAAATGATGTCCTTAATGGACACAAGGTCAATGCAGTATCTACAAACTACATTCATCACTCCAAGTGTCTGAAGAAATGCAACATGATATAAAGTAGCAGCAGTATAGTTGTAGCCTAACAGCAGTATAGTTGTAGCCTAGCAGCAGTATAGTTGTAGCCTAGCAGCAGTATGATTATAGCTTAGCAGTAGTATGGTTATAGTGTAGCAACAATATAGTTATAGTGTAGCAGCAATATAGTTATAACTTAGCAAGTAATGAGTAATGTGGTTAGCTGTAGTCTGTAACAATCTTGTATAAATACTATGTAATTGGTCATTTGACCATAAGTTTTTTCAACTTCAATAATAACAATTTCACTTTTCTCTCAATCTCAATATGGTATCAGAGCGCCACCAGCTCTCCGGTGGTATAACCACCACCAATAACTAACTCTGATCATCCCAAGTTCCCAACAAACTTTGACCGCCCTAACAAACTTTGACCACCACTAAAACCACCGTAAATGTTATAAAACCATCATTCTGATCACCAAACAACCATCATTCCGATCACAATTACTTTCTAATCACCATTAACACATCAAATCATCATCAAACAACACAAATTTTACTCAAAATTGATCAAAATCATCACAAATTCTTCAAATTTCAAAATGGCGGGAAACTCAGAAACCTCTCAAAATGATGAAATGAACTTCAATCACCTTTATTCCTACATCGAAATGATCATCCAGGCTTAATCCTCATCTCAAAGAAACTCACTGGATCAGATAACTATGCCTCTTGGAAAAGATCCATGGTTATTGCTCTAAATGCAAAGAACAAACTCAAGATTGTTACTAGTGAGTTTGAAGAGCCTCGTGTTGATTCATATCTGAGAGCACTGCAGGAAAGGACAAATGACATGATCATATCATGGATCTTGAACACTCTTGATGAGAAGATAAGCAATTCACTAAGTTTTGTCAACTCTGCTCATGATCTTTGGGAGGAATTACAAGAACACTACTCTCAATTGGATGGTCACATAATTTATCAGATCACCAATGACATTGTTCAATTGAAACAAGACAATGTGGCCATTGAAATCTACTATCATAAGCTGATAGGATTTTGGGATGAATTTGACTCACTTGAAGCTCCATATCTTTGTGTTTGTGCATGTACTTGTGAAAATGGCAGATCAAATAGTGAAAGGGATCAAAGGAAAAGATTGATACAGTTTCTTATGGGTTTGGATGAGTGCTATGCAAATATCAGAGGTCAATTCTTCTTATGCATCCTATGCCTACTGTTGCTAAGGCTTATAATGTGATAAGGCAAGAAGAAAAGCAAAGGGAAGGAAATGGGCTCAAAACCACACCCTCAGTTGCACTCTCATCTCACACCAACAAATCAAGATTTGGAAGAAATTTTAATACTGGTGAATCATCTACTAGAATTAACAGTCAAAAGGATCCACCAAGAAGGAGCAATTTCAGGAAAGGGGTAATTTGTGGAAATTGCAACAAGGAAGGACATCTCAAGGAGGAATGTTATCAATTGGTTGGGTATCCAAATAGGTCACCCACTACATGGGAAGTATAAGCCACCAATCCAAACATCCAGATACAATACACAGACAAACTCAGGGAATAGGTTTGTGAACATGACAGTTGGACAAGAGGTCAACTCAG
The DNA here is from genome assembly GCA_021014915.2 of Artemisia tridentata subsp. tridentata. Classification (NCBI taxonomy): domain Eukaryota; kingdom Viridiplantae; phylum Streptophyta; class Magnoliopsida; order Asterales; family Asteraceae; genus Artemisia; species Artemisia tridentata. The sequence continues at coordinate 82,274,899 of CP139505.1, forward strand.
ATGTGTCAAATGGAATGGGTCAGAATGATGCAGCAATGAATGCTAGGATGGACAAACTGCAAAATCAACTCAACCAAATGATGATGCTTATGTAGCAGAACAAAGAAACAACTGAGTTTGGCACAACAGGTATACCTAAGCTTAAAATCACTCATATCACTTGCAGTACCTATAGACTAGTTGGTTCTATCATGCTTAATCAAATTCATCTTTGGGTTGTTGACAGTGGTGCCACAGATCACATTTGCATAACCTTAACTTCTATGCACAATATTAGAATATGCAAACATCCTATCTATGTCACTCTCCCAAATGGCCAACACACACAAGTAAGACAAATTGGATCAGTTTACATTAATGACCACATCACCCTACATGATGTCTTATACATACCATCCTTTTCATACAACCTGCTCTCAGTTAGTAAACTTGGCTCAAACTTACCCTTATCTGTTCTATTTACACCATTTGCCTGTTATTTTTAGGACCAACACAAGAGGATTGCACATGGCAACCTTTGTAATGGTCTATACATCATCAAACAAGAGCAACCATCACCTCACTCCCTCACACTCTCAGTCAACAACAGCAACCACCACCTTTGGCATGCAAGGCTTGGACATTCTGCTTACTCCACCTTACAACAAATAAAATCCATTACTGTACCTTGTAAAATACCACCAAACTCTTGTACAATTTGCCCTTTAGCTAAACAACATGCTTCTTCATTTGAAAATAGTGATTCTCATGCTACAAACTTATTTGATTTGATTCATGTGGATGTATGGGGTCCTTATAAACATGTTACTGTGAACAATTGTAAATACTTCTTAACCGTTGTTAATGATCATTCAAGAGCCACATGGACATATCTAATGCCCACAAAACACCACACCATCTCTCACATAAAAATGTTTCATTCATTTGTCAAAACTCACTTCAGTACTAAAATCAAAACCATAAGAAGTGACAATGGGTCAGAATTTGTAAATCAATCAATCTCTGTTAGGAATATAAATATGGGATAATTACTAAAATAGCCCGATTGCCCAATTGCTAAGAGTATCTATCCCGATCTCAAAAAATTCCCCCCTTAGCCCAGGGCAACTCGTATAATCACGTATTGTACGGTAGTGTATTTTGGGCAACTTTTATTTGTTGGGCAACCGTATACTTTACAGATGGTTTTTTGGTCATTTCAAAAATTTTACACTGTTCACTGCTTTCATTACTGTTCATACCGTATTCGAAAATAAAAATTTAAAAACAAACAGCATCTCCTCTATACACTTCTTCCCTCCATCTCGTTTCACAGTCACGGTCAAAAAAAATAAACTGGGTTTATGTTCGCGCTAGTTTATCTTGTTACACTATTATTTCAATCTCCAATCTACTACCATTGTTTTCCCTGATTGTCATCTGAAAACAGAGTAACTGTTCATTGAACAGTGTTCCAATAAAATCATTTAACACCGTCGATTGTTTGTTTGATTCGAAAAAATGTGGTATAATATGGTATGTACAGCGTATTACGAATCTTTATTACATTTGTTTTGTATCGTTATTGATTTTTGTTTATCTGGTATAATATAGTGTTGTTTGTTTGTTTATGCATTTTTGTGGATTATGATTTGATTTTTGTTTTGGGATGTATTTGATAAGCCACGATTTTGGGTTGTATCTGATACGCCATGCCTGATTCAAATAAGGTCATAAGCAAAACACCCTATTCTTATGGTCCAACACTAAGTGGTTGTAGTTAAGTTGTAATCATCTGAACTGTGTATGATAGTGTTTACGCTGGCTGTATACATGTGTTCAAACTTATTTTGTTATGAATTGTATGTTCTGAGTTAACATATTTTTTCCTTTTAGGACTATGAAGCTAAACTAATCATTAGTAGCAAACTCAACTACTTTTGGTTGATAAATCGGAAATTAGACGCAAAACGACGGAACTTGTTTAGGAGTACATGCTTTGGAAAATGGTTGGACTTGTTATACTTTGAACATGAAACACACCTCATTGACTATATGGTACGGAAACAAAGAAGAGTGGACGAGTCTCATTATGATATGCCCTTTATCTATTACCTAGATGGACATACTCTGCATTTTGGTCGTCCTGAGTTTTGTCTAATGACGGGGTTGCGGTTTGGAAGTGTGAGCTTTGAGTTATACACTTCTGGTGCTCTCAAATTTCGTGATAGGGTGTTTCCTGACAAGCGAGGTTTGATTGTAACCAACTTAGACCTTATTGGTGTCATCGAGGATGAAGAGCAGTTTCGCAAGCTATGTGATGAAGACGCAATACGGATATCTCTTTTGTTAGTCTTAGAGGTGATCTTTATGGGTCGTTTATTGACATCCCAAGTTGATGACACATTGATGAGGTTGGTTGAAAACCTAGAAGCTTGGAATGCATTTCCGTGGGGTGAACATATTTGGACCCATTTATATGACCAACTTCATAATGTAATGGATAAGCACACGGATAAACACCTTTTAGTATTGAAGAAAAACCCAAAATCTGTTCCGACCTATACTTTGTCTGGATTTGTATTTGCTTTCCAGGTTTGTATTTATTTTTATTAATAATATATTTTTCAGCCGAACATTTTGATGGACTGATTGATATGTTTGTGTTTTACAATTTGTTTAGATTTGGATACTCGAGTCTTTTGAAAGATCTGAACGTTGGTGGAGTAAAGACCCTAATGTGATTCCAAGAGCTATTGCATGGTCTATGAAGTCACCATTCAAAAGAAGCGACCGTTCCTACCTTTTTTCAGAGGTCACTATTTTTTTCTATTTGTATTTACGTAAAATAAATTGTTGAATCCCTGTTGAGCAATGATCTTTTTTTCTTTTTCTTGAATTGAAACAAAATTAATCACTACGCCGAATATAATGAATAATCTTAAGGAGAGCAATGAACACACATAGGTAGGAGCCTGTTTTTTTTGTACTATCCCTTATGCTTCTTTCTAAGTTGCAGAACCAAATCATCTATGGCATCCTGTCTCTCTTCCGGAGTATACATTTCTCTTTCCTCCTCCCGAGTTTGCATTGTCTTTTTCTTTCCAACTTGTAGGATCGACGCCTTGATTGATCTTTGAGCCAATAAAAATCTCTGTATGACAAACTTATATTTATGCGGAAACTAAATATAAGATTGTGAAGAAGACAATGACTAATGAACTATGATCCTAGAATAAGTGTAACTAGAATAACTGTAATACGACTAAAAAATAAGCAACGACCAGCAGCAATAAACACTGCCAGCAGGAACACACCAAAGCTACCAGCAGGATTGCACTTGCGCAGCAGCAAGATTAAGTAACCAGAAGCAACATCTTTAAAGCAAACATTTCCAGCAGCAACCTTTGACTAATTTGAATTTAATTTATTCCCAAAATTAATCCCCCAAATTCTTAAACGTCCGCAGCAATGAAGTCAAGCAGAGTACCTTTGACTAAAAAACACTACCAGCAGCAACGTTAAGTCAACCGGCAGCAATGAGATGGTCAATCGGCAGCAATGAATGATGTGTGACTAACGTCAAATCCCCAATTAACTCTAAACCAACCCAACATTTAATTCCATTAACCTCCCCTTAAGGCTATATAATCCCTTGAAAAATCAATCACAAAGAGTTGCTTGCAAATGAAGTAGATTTGACAATGGGGTTAACACAACCAAGAGTATCTGACAATAATCACAATCAATAGTTGTATTTAGTATCTAATGAACTTGAAGCTGCACTATCTTTAAAAGTCAGCATTAGGCGCACAAAGTTACTTGTGAGATATAATTGTCGTTCAAACAGTTGTAAGGTTACATATTTTATTTGTCCCCGTTTATTTGTAGGAGTCGAATACACGTTTAGATCTCAAGCCGAATACACCTGAGTACGAGTCTTCATGGTGGATACAGAGCCAAGAATTCTTCCAAAACTACGTTCCCAGGGCTGCAGCCACATCCAATTACACCCTCTTCGATGCTTATCTTAACAGGTTGTCAAAGGCACGCAAACGGGTCAGTGAGTCGTTGAAAGTAAATTCCACTCAACGTAGGGCTGGTAATAGTTCACCAACCAAGAGGCTTAAGGACCGTGTCCTTGCTGAGCTTAATGGCCAAGTATTGAAACTTGAGATTATTATTGAGGTTGCGTTTTATTCAGCTTACTATGTCAATAGTATGCACTCTGTATATACGGGTTTATAATACATGTTATAATATTACAGGTTCTTGCTCGTGAGAGACCTGGCGGACTGCAGGTACATTTAAAAAAAATATGAGTACCTACTTTGACATCCACCCTGTACTTTTTTACAAAAAATATAATGATTTGACAGGAGAAACTGGATATTGAGTCACATTTTCCTAACACGAGTTCTGAATTTTGCCATTCACTTAACAAATTTTACCTGAAATTGATTGCCTTGCCTGATTCTGACGAAGAACTAGCTCAGGTAGAATACGTTATTCCAAATTATCCGTATACCCGATTTATAGCGTAATATTATTTGTGCGGCATATGTAATCCACAATATCCTGTTGCAGGAGTATCTTATTCAAGAGGAATTGAGATGGGCGTTGGCAGAGGAAGAGAGGTTGCAGTTAGAAGAAGAGAAGATGATGGCAGAAGATAATATGAAAAGACAGGAAGCGGCTAAGAGGTTGCGCTTGGAAGAAGAAAACATGTTGAAGATGGAGGAGGAGAAGAAGAAACGCAGAATATCATTTCTGAATTCGAAACACTATCAAAGATATTTGGCTCGGTTACCACCGAGCAAGAGGCGAAATTATTTGGAACCTGATTCGAAATCAGAAAATGCGGAAAAGGTTATAGTTACCATTAAGAAACACGGCCCTGACGTTAATAACCCACGTACCGCTGAATTGCTGACAAGAGTTCAACCTTGGGTTGAGGTATTGCCATGATCTAAAGTTGGTTTACATTTTGTTTTGTTACCTCTTTTACATTATATGTTATAAATTTACCCACGTTTGTAGGATCTATCTCGATGGTTCCATACCGTGGAAAATGTGTGGCTCACCGATGATATTGAAGTATTTCTTGGTCAACCGGGGTACACTCACCAGTGTAAATTTCCATGGTCCGAAGACCACACCGTTGATCGAAATTTCTGGCTACGCTTAGTTTGCTTAGACCCTGGTAGAAAAGGTTGGCTAACTGAGCAGGTGAGCGTACATGCATACTCTAATTCATAAATAAGGTTACCTCTCACCCTTTGTTAAAACACTTATTTGCAGCACATAGACTTGTGGGTTGACTACATGTGGCATGTAAGACCTAATAATGCAAACTGGGCGATGGTTAGCTGTTACTTTTTTCAGCTTCTTCTTCAAAACGGCACACCATCTTTTTACGCAGATGGCCAGAGGTATCCCTGTCCATGGAGCGATGTGGATCAGGTACTACGTTTATGTGTGGGCGGTTAAAGTTACATGATGAGTCAAGTTGTTGTATATGACCATTTTTTACTAAAAGTCTGGTCTTTTGGCCGTTTAAAGATAGTATACGTAATTATTGATATGTCGCCTACTATAAGGATTCATCAGAAACCCTGTATATTGTAGGTTTTTATTCCGATCAACCAAACGGACAAACACTGGTGTCTTGCCCAGTTTCATATACGATCAGGAGTGGTGACATTCTATGATAGCGGCGACACATATGACTATCACACCCGTGACTGGTATATCCGCGTTAGGAAGTGCTTACAGGTCCGTGTTGCTAAATTTTTTATTTATACCTTATTTTTGTGCTTGTGGTTGTGATTCTTGTCCCCCTCTAACATCAGCATCATCCAATGTTTGGGGGTTGATGAGTTGGTATACTTCAGTTGTAGTATTGCATGTGCCAGACTGTTAGCATCATCCAATATGTCAGCGGTAGAATCAAGTTGATTCTCAGCAGCAGAATCAACATGATTCTCAGCAGTAGAATCAGTCTTAGCAACTTTTGCAACATCTTCAACAGCAGAACCATCTTGAGCATGCGCAGCACGTAAAGTTTTAAGTATTTCTACTAGCTGCTCCCTTGTTCACCTTTTCAGGCACAACCTCATTACCTCTCCATATCCAACTCATATGCGTTGCCTCCACTATCCATATACAAGTCAACGTCAACACTCTCCACATTAAACCATCCTGACCCAAACATTATTCAATTTTTGCTGACCCTCCAAATTCTTTACCCATTAACTTAAATCATTTAACTGTACGTTGTTTCTATATTCAGTTAGCGAATATTAATATTTTTGAATACCATATCTAGGTCACATACAAGTATCTCAAAGTAAAAAAAACATATGTCTATTGGGGAAATGTTTCAACCTTGTTGACCAATTTTAAAATACAAGAATCTCAACAGTTTGTTAGGAATTATTAGAATAATGTTTATTTTCATTGCTGCTGTTAGTGTAGTTTCATTCCTGCTGGTCATGGCGTATTTTCTGCCGATCATGGTTCCTGCTGGTAGCATTGTTTAGTTTCTGCTGGCAGTGTTTGTTACTGCTGGTCATGGCGTATTTTTTGTATGTTTGTTATTTTAGGAAGAGAAACATACGACATTGTGTTTTGAATACCATATCAAGGTCACATACAAGTATCTAAAAGTAAAAACAACATATGCCTATTGGGGAAATGTTTCAACCTTGTTGACGAATTTTAAAATACAATTAGCGACTAGTATAATTTTTTTGAATACCATACGTAGGTCACATACAACTACCTCAAAGTAAAATTCCATGTGTCTAGTTGGGCTATGTTTCAACCCAATTGCCCAATTTTTAAAAAAATGTTCCAAAGTAGTACTTGTAGTTGAAGGGAGCCGTATATGAACTTCATTGTCCACAATCATTTCATTTATCTTATCCGCATTATTAATATTTGGTTTAATTTACTTTTATCTAATATCCGTTTATAACATTTGGCTTATTTTCGCTAAATTTGGCAACAAATTGCCCAAGTTGAATTGGGTTGCGTTGTAAATTAGTGGACATGAAGGCATCAGTTTATGACAGTCTCTTGCCACAATCATTACATTTCTCTAATCCGCCCTTATAATATTTGGCTTACTTTTCATTTGTCTAATCCGCATTAATAACATTTGGCTTATTCTGCCCAACTTTGATGAAAAGTTGCCCAATTTGAAATTTGGTTACGTTGAAAATTAGTGTACAGTAAGGGGGCAGTTTATGACGCTCTCTGGCCACAATCATGACATTTGTCTTATCCGCCCTAATTATATTTGGCTTAATTTTCATTTGTCTAATCCACATTAATAACATTTGGCTTATTTTGGCAATCTTTGATAAAAGGTGCCCAATTTGACGCTCTCTGGCCACAATCATGACATTTGTCTTATCCGCCCTAATTATATTTGGCTTAATTTTCATTTGTCTAATCCACATTAATAACATTTGGCTTATTTTGGCACTCTTTGATAAAAGGTGCCCAATTTGAATTATCGTTGCGTTGAAAATTAGTGGACAGGAAGTGACCACTGTATGACACTGTCCAGAGTCATTTAATAGCAGCAGAATTCCGGTTTAACAATATAGGGGTTATATATTAAACAATATATTGACATGACCCAACTATTCACCAATTAACAAACCTAATTTATTACCGTTGACTAAATTCAAATGTAAGGGTCACCCCACTTTTAAATATTAAACGATCCATATAATAGTTCAATTTCATACCATATTTAGAACCCTACTCACCTTTACACACACACAAGCTTTCACTTCGAATATCTATGGATCAACAAAACCTTTTGAAGGATCTGCTGACCAGTTTGGTTAAAACTAATATTGAGCGTGACTTTAAGCTCATAAACTCACTTCAGCTGGAGGTGGTAGAGCTCACACGCCGTTGCAAGGAAAGGGGTGACCAGATCAAACAGCTCCAAACTGTTGTTGGGTCCAGTCTCGCAACTAAGTCTTTAGATTTGCTACTTCAAATTCAAGATGAGGACCTTGAGAAGAGTAGGACACTGATGATACTCATCAGTGAAACTCAAATCAAAGTTGTCAATACAATCTCATTTCTGGCAAAGATGCGCAATAACTGTTGAACGTCCATCCCCGGCCTGCTATGTGCTTGCTCTTTATTCCTGTCACGCTATAGTCTCTTGTGCTTTGTGTTTTGTGTTTTGTGTTTATCATCCGTGTACCTCCAGTGTTGGGTGTAATAGTTTTTCATCTTGTAATGAAATTAAACAAGTTTATGTCACAATCAGTTTGTTAACTAATCAAATGGTACAACACTGCATATGAAGTAAGGAACACTAAACCTTAAATAGCTTAACAAATAATCTGAACTAACTATCACCAAAAAAATAACAATTAAACTGTTTATGGACAAACCTTGCTGGTAAATGGGTCACATTTAATAGCATTACTTACAAAGTGTACCTTAAGATCTCCCGTCTATGTATACTTACATTTTATCCTATTATACAGGCTCGACTTCCACGGGTTCTAGAACGTGCCAAAGTTTTCGATAAGAATGGAATGCGTCCGAGCGAATATAACATCACGTTTAGGCTTGAGGAGAAAGTTCCAAAGCAAGGGGGTATCTTTGGTGATTGTGGTGTGTGGGTGTGTATATTTCTATATCGTTTGTCACATGGTCTATCGTTGGATGTTGATGACCCCGTTGACGTTGCGTTAGCGTATCGTGAAAAGATGGTTCGGTTTTATTACAAGCATAGATATTACCCTATGTTCAATTAGTTTGTTTATTTTTGTTCATCTTATGTGTCCTTGTTGTATTCTCAACCTTTAGTTATCAATATAATTTACTCCCCAAAAAAATAGTGCTATTCTTCACACTTATTTTGCCACGGTATGGTCAACCGTGGACTTATTTTTTTATGTGGATAATAATTTCGCTTCATTTATAAGTGTCACAAATATTTAAAAAATAAACCACATATATAAGTGTGTAAAATTATAATAAAGCTACACTAATATGTGTAGCAAATGTTTTCTCACTTTTTATTATAAACATTATTCGCATTTTTTCCACACTTTTAGTTGTGCACATTCAAAAAATATTTCCACACTTTTAAACATATAAATTTGGATAATATCTCCACACTTATATGTGTAAAAATATTTTGTTACACCCATTTGGCCATTTGGCCTTTAAAACGTGAGAAAGTGTGGACTCAATAATTTTACACCTTCTTAAACGTGGCCATTGGGCCTTTAAAATATGGATAATTCAACTAGTTTTTTGTAGTGAATTAGCTTGTAAAATTAGTTTACAACATTATATGACCGTAAACTTTGGCATGTTAACCAACATGGGTACATATAATTTTGTGTTAATACAACGATACAAAAACACTAAAACAAAGTCTTCAATTTACTAATACATACCACCGTTAATACCTCTATAATATATTTTACTTTACATTATTACAAACTAATTCACTCTTTCTCACATGTTCCTATTCAACCAAATGGATATATAGCATTTCTTATATATATATATATATATATATATATGTTCGACTAACTTACCACTTCATTAAGTCCCACTTACATTATTACTTGTTAAATCATCATGGACCCTCCAAAGAAAGTCCCTGCAAACCCCCATGCTGATTCGGCGGACATCAAACAAAGGTATGCATGTATGTCTTAACTGTGTAATGTTATCATATGCTTAGTTGCTAACTTTTATTTATTTTGAATAAATTTATGTTTCTTGTGTACAGGTCACACGTCATCACTACTACACATATAGTCCTTGAGATTAACTATGATGGTGTTTTCTTAGAATATTCAGGCTTAAAGTATGAATATGGCAAAACAATGACATTGAAGGTATGCAAGTCGAACAGGATGAAATTGGATCAGTTGCTTGACTTGTTAACCTTCCAACTAGATCAAGAAATTCGTTTTTTGTATTTTTGTTGTCCAAGACATTCTCTAGCAGAAGGCTTGCATTTGATTGAAGCTGAATGTCATATGCGAAAGATGTATGACACGGCTGAGTGTTATGGTTTGCTCCATTTGTATGTTGTCCATGCACCACAAAACCTAGCAGGTTTCTATTATAAAAATCTTACTTATGATTTTTATGATGAGGAAATTTTGTTAAAGTTTAAAAAACATACGGAAGCAATGGTAGTTGCTACATCTAAATCGGCTGCTGCTCTGGAGGCATGGGAGGAGGAAGAAGGTCGTTCACCTCCTCTAAGAACACCTCCTTCAGAACCGAGAATCAAAGGAACTAATTTTAAATGTAGAAATCTTTTTAAAGACTTTTTGCATAGTGACTCTATCGTTGATGGGCTTTATTTTTTTGAAGAAGATTGCATGCCAGGTGTTGTTGGTCTCGATGTTCCTGCCATTGACGTTGGGTGGTCTCGTTCGCCGCCTTATGAGTGGCAAAATGCTGTACTCAGTTACAATGGTTCAAAACTGCCAAGTCTTTCTAATGATCACTGTTTTGAAGACGAGGTTGTGCTGGATGTGGGTGGGTCAGCAGTTCATGAAGAAGGTGGGACTAGTGTGCATCCTACGACCGGTCGACGTGTTGGTAAAAAGAAATACTCAAGGAAGTTCAAGTTTGGATCACGAACTTCATATTTGCGGAGGCGAAAAAGGTTGATGTATCATAAAGCTCTATGCAAGCAGCGGAAGAGTGGAGGTATTGGAGAAACAATAAGGTGGTTCCTTAATGATAGAAAGTTGCAATCTAGGGTTGTTGTAATGGAAAGTTGAAAACAACAAGATTGTAATTAAATTAAGAAAAAAGGTTAAATGCCATGCCATGCCATACCCTTTTTGGATACATCGTTATATTTTCTGTTGATCATATTTTCTTGCTACTTGTTTGACCACCCCATAAAACACAAGAAATGCTAGGGCAACCGATTATTTTGGCGTGTGTTTTAGTACTACCAAACATACCCGCTTATAAACCTATAAAAAAAAAGAAAAAAAAAAAATGTCAGTATCTAAGAAAGGATAATTGTAACCATTTTAATCCGATTAACCATGAAGCAGAACATGCGAATGCCTTGTATGATGAATCAATCTATCTTTATTTATATAAAACACTAGATTTGCAAGAGGAAACATATTACTCGTATTTACTAACAAAAGATACAACTTCATTTCATTCCATGGACTACATCAAATCCACGCCACTACATTATTTTCCTATTATCATCCCAAACCCAACACAAACAACTGCAAAAGATCCTATCAAAATGAAAAACAATCGCTCATACAGCTTCAACTTTGCCTTTATATCATTCAACTCTTCTTCCATTATTGACTTGTCCAAAGCAAGAGCATCAATCACCTGCTGGTAGTCCACAGTCTTGTTCAATCGTTTGGCGTTTTGTAAGAATCCATACACCAAATCTTTATAGTATTCACTTGGAAGATCACCATCTAAAAAGTCATACACTTCACAAACTGAGCATTTTACAAATCGTTTACCCGGATTTGTCCTTGTTGTTGAAGTCTTAACTGTGAGTCGAATAGCACACCTACAAAAGTATTCAATTTTACCATCAATTACTCGGGTTGTCGCTCTATTTCGCGAACTCATACTTTAGGGTTTCAAGATTTAAAACAATTGGGAAATAAGGGAAAGCAGTTGGGAGCGGGGGTGTTTATATAAAGGACTAAAATATTTGCACGTGTGAGGCCTTATTTTATTTTTGTATAAATCCAATTTTTTTACTAAAATAAGACTTATAAAAACTTTAGAGTTAATTTGAAAAAAAGGGACCCTATACTCGAACGGGTTGAACACTTTTAGTACCCATTCTTGGGGCACATAACGGGTTTAGTCCACTGACCTATGACCATATTATAACCAAGTGTGAAACCTGGTTTTACTTGTGTAAGAGTTTGGGTGAATAATACAGGTTTCTTGAGTAGGTCGTGTGTATGCTTAAGCGAATTTAAAGACCTTTTTATTGAAGATAGTCATTCAATGTTCGGTTGGTAAACTGTTTCATGTACATAAAATTTTTTGCACATTGTGTTTAATGGGAGTGAATGGAAATTGGTCCTTGACTGTGCAATTTGACTTATTTATGGTTTAACCCATAAATGTGTAATTTAAGTAACAGACAATAACTGTGTAATATGTGCAAAATGTGCAGACTTTTAGACCATAACTTTGTGAATATTTTGCGAAAGTTGGTTTAAACCATAATTCTGTTATTTGACTTTTAGAAGTCAAATTACAATGTACCAAATTTGGTAAAGGGACAATGTACATGCTGTAAACAGACAACGACTTTTACAACATAAAATACAGGGACCATTTTAGAAATTAAGTCAAAAGTTTATTATAAAATTGCACGTCTGAGGACCAAACGTGTAATTTGCACGGAAACACTGTAACCCCACATATCCTTTTTGTTCCCAACAAACACAATATCCCCAAAAAGCAGATCAAACCCTAGGTCATTGTCACCACACGAATCCAAAATAATAAAATTGCTGTCCTTTTCATCTTTATATCACGTATTCTAGGTTTGTTGTACTTTCCCATAACTATATTATTCCTTTTTTTGTTCATATAAATATGATGTTACAGTGAATAAAGAAGATTTTTATTATTTGATTATTTTTGTTTATTTTTTATTTTTTATTTTGTGCAACGGACTTAGTTTGTTAATTATGGGTGCCAAAAAGCTACATAATTGTTTTTAGTTTGTAACTATAAACTATATTCATGTTTAATTAAGTTTCTGGATGAAAGTTGAGTTCAAAGTACACAAATATGTGGAATTTGCTCTCGATCCACTTCGTTATGTTGATGGGTGTATTGGGAACGTTTGGTGTTTGACCTCTGACAGGGGTGTTTTTACTAGGCACTTAATAGTCTTATAAATGACATTGGTGGTGATAAATGGGCTTTGTTTTATTCTAAACCCAACATGTCACTTGCAAATGCTTTAACTTTGCTACACATTGCCATACAGATGTTCGTAGATTTTCCAGTCATGCTTCGAACAATGGTTCCATGGACCTGTTTATTGCTCACAAGCAACAGCCGTTATCAAAGTATTATTTTAACAACATGGTTTGGCACGAGGAGGGCGCTGGCCAGTGTTGGTGTAGTTCAACTCCGTTCAAGTACAATGAAAATGGTTGGTTGGATGTCAATGAAAATGGTACATATATAGGAAGGAAGTGGAACTGGTTAAGAAAAAATGTTACACGAGGTTGGCATACAAATAGCGAAACCAAATGGTTCAGATAAAGCTAAATCGAAGGTGTTTGAAGATGATCTGCTGGAAAGAAACATAGTTAAGGGTAGAAACAAACGAACTGAAACAATGAATCAATTTGAATGAAGCAACCATATCATTTTCCAAGTAGTAAAAACATACAGTCAGGGCCTTCATTAACGGGCGATCCAATATGGTTGAACTGCAATCTGATTGATTGCTGGTTGGTACGTTTATTTACTTGTATTTTCAATTTAATTTACCACAAACACACACAACCGCTAATTGTTTGCCTCCATCAAACTTTCATAACATAGTTTAATACTAATGTTTATTACACACCAAACGACCCACACTTGTTATTCTTAGTTAAACAAAACATGGTACCAACTAGGAAGTGAGTGCATAAATTTAAATATAGGGTGTGTCATTGGGGGTCTTTACTGTAAAAACTTGTCTGGAGTAGGGAAATCTGACAGCGAATTAATGTGTGGATTGGATGAGTTCGGCTGCTCCTGTGCTTGACTTGAGTTGGGTGCCTCGGGCGCATTCATCACCCTGTGCATAAACTCTGAATTTGCCTCGGGTTGTGTTCCGTTACTTTGATTAGATGAACCCTCCACCACACGGGTCTTTTTCCTTGGACCGGCTGGACTTTTCTGTATACAGGTACACATAAACATTAGGGCCCCAATAATCACAACTACTTAATTGTGGCATAATAAATAAAATTTCAACCTTTTCTATCACAATTGTTGCATTGCACGTTAGCCGGTTATGTCCTGGCCTTCCACACCTTCCGCACGTAATGCTTGTAGGCACCTCGCCTTGAGAGGGAATTCTGTTTCTTTTTTGGGTCTACCTGGTCGCCTATTGCAAACAATAGGGGGTGATACAACTTGGATGTCGTCTGGAGTGTCCCACATCGTCATGTCTTTTAAAGGATAAACCATGTCTTCGTATGTGCCTTTAAGTGTTGTATTATAAAACCAAGCTTTAGCCAGTTTCTTCACACTAGTCAGCCCTGCAAATCTACCAACAGCACAGACATGTCCGCATGGTAATCCCGAAAGCTGCCATTGTCGGCAAGTGCATTCACCCTGTTCCAAATCAACAATATGCCTTTTTTTTGTGTCCCGTACTTCATACACTCTGTCCTTGTCAATCCCCAAAACCTTCCAGTTTGCACTTTTGGCCATTCTGCCATTCACTTTTGCAGTTGCCCATTCAGAAAGATCATCATCCGGGGCATCTAACCATAAATAATAAAGTTTGTTTAGTGTCTAGTATTTCATTATTCTTCAGTAAACGTATTGAAATTAAAACAATCTATTACCTGCATATTTTGCTCGGCGGTGGTAATACCAGCTCTGAAGAAGACCTCTATACCATTCCATCAGCGTTGTTATCGGGAAGTGGCGCACAAGCTTTGTTAAAGCATTTATGGATTCGACACTGTTTGAGGTTAAATAATTGTACCTCTGCCCAGGGCAATGTGCCCTTGACCATTTCTCGACGCCTGCTTCAACAAGTTTTTTGTGAGCCTGTCGTCTTACCGAACGAATATCAGACATTAGCTTTGCAAAATCCTCCGTTGTGTACGCTTTGCATGTCTTCCAGTATAAGCATTTCAGTGTATCTGTCTGCATCTTTGTATTTAACATCAAATGACGACAACAATAGCCGTGAAAGGCATTCGGGAATACAGTTTTACATGCCAGGATGATTCCGTGATGTCTGTCAGATATGATGGCCAAATTAGGAACTTCCCCTATGCATTCTTTGAGTTTCGTCATAAACCAAGTCCATGATTCACCAGTCTCGCCCTGAGCAACACCGGTGGCAAGCGGTACTATCTGATTGTTTCCGTCCATTGCAACTGCGACAAGATTTGTTCCCTGGTATGTCCCTTTTAGATGTGCGGCATCAATTATGATTAGAGGCCGCATATAACACAGGAAACTCTTAATCTGTGAAGTACAATGTAGCATATATCATGGTACATAAGGTTGAAAACATATAAACAGATACAAAATAAAATAAATATAAAATATAGATATTATATATATATATATATATATATATATATATATATATATATATATATATATATATATATATATTTATATATATATATATATATATATATATATATATATATAATATATATATATATATATATATATATATATATATATTAACAATTTATTGTTTATTGTTAATTGACAAACGACTACCTTTAGTAGTAACAATATATTGTTTGTTGTTTGATATGACAGGTGCGGTGTGCGCATAAGATGGATGTGTTGCTTTTGTTTTAATGCACGTAATATTGATGTCTTGCTTTTGTTTTAGAAAACTAGGTATCAGAAGTATTTTGCAAAAAAGTATATATTTTGTACCCTTATGTTGTTCCTGCGTATGCAGATAAATGTTTCTGTGTTTCTATAACTGATAAGTTTAGTTTCAGTGATATGCTGTTGCAATTCATTAAAACTAGATAATTTATAAGGTTGGGTTATAATGACCCTCCCTGGTAGGAGGGTGTGTTGACTTTACTGCTGCCGCCGCTTGTTTGTCAGATTGTACATTCTATAAAAAAAATAGGCGGGACCCATGCGTAGAGAGGGTTCTTATAACAGCTCCCAATTAATATTGTATACACTTATGCTATGCATAAATCCTCTATATATATATATATATATATATATATATATATATTTTTTTTAAATTTTAAGTTAGATTTTATTTTTCTATATTCATACCCCTAGGATAGTGTATGACATGATAACCATAGCTATTTCTTTTGATACCCTTATGAAAAAAAACAAAAAAAAAAACAAAAAAATAAAAATATATACTGTATATATTTTTTTTAACTTAACAAAGAGGATTAGAATCTTAATAATATGCTTACCACAGCACCGAAACCTATAAATAGGTTCTTAAAACAGCTTGCATCGTCGGTCTGTATGTGTGTAACTGTGCCCCTGTTTGTAATCTTTAGATTATGACAATATAGCGGCAGCTGCGAAAATGAGGCTTTTGGGCAGCCCTGATTTGATTCCAGTGCCAACTGTCTCCCTCTCCAAGCTCGTCTGTATGAAATGTCAATATTCATATCCAACTTCAAATCATGTATAAAGTCCTTTGGCTTATACACTCTTGTCGGATCTCCGAGCTTCGGGGATATTATTCTAGCCAATGTTTTTGTATATGCATTTCGGTGATTTGGATTGAATTTGATTTTTGAACATTTATGATTGTCGTTTAGTGAAGTGATTCTAAATCGGCAAGTTGGCCCATATCGACGACAGCTTATGTGCCAATCACATTCTGGTTGGACACACTTCACAGCGTATCTTGACGTACACGATCTAGAAACACAAAACTCATACCCTTCTTTTAAACATTTCAAACTTATCTCATACATGCACTCTTCCTTATCTTCAAACAGATGATGAACTTTTAAACCACCTTTATTCTTATATGGTGCGGTATAATCAAAAGTGGGTGGTTGGGGTTGGGTTGGCATACAGTTAAGACCAGTGCGGTGCATTTGGTGATCTGGATCTAAATTAACATCAGCGGTATGCATAGCGCAGTGTACGATTATTGTGTGCTCTTGAGACGGCGTCGCCGAAACAAGAATTTTGAAAACTTCGAGGTCGACTTCATTAACTATAGTCCTCTGGTCTCCACCGTTGTTGTAAGATAACCGTATTGCGTATGCATCGTTAACCTCAAACTTCTTCCATACATACTTCACAAGATTGCCAAAGTTGACGTCTTTTGGAAGTAAAACAGCAATCACATTCTCTTCATACCGTATAAACACCTTCAACTTATCTGTTGTGCAAGAATTCATTTTGGTTTTTTTTTTTTTTTTTTTTTTTTTTATTTGGGGGTTGTGTTGTATATGGTTAAGAATTATATATGCAAATTTAGTTGCCCAAAGTACAAATCTCTACACGCATACACAGTAATTTGTTGCCCAAAATGAATGCCAATAGTATGTGACTACAAGACTCTCATTGATTATGATTACACCTACCAAGTGGCATTCATTAAAGTTGATGTACTTGTGTGTACTGTAGCGCAATCAGCATGGCAAAATTAGACAACGTTTTAAATAAATGGGCAATTTTTAAAACTTTTGCAATTAAAAAATGGGCAACTTAAATTAGGCAACTTTGCAAAAGAGGGAAAAGTTCCTGCTGCTCTTGAGCAGACATTCTACTGCTTGTTACAAAGTTCCTGCTGCTTGGCTATAATTTCGGCAGCTGATATGGTTCTTCTGATCGGTTTGTAAGTGGTGGAATCTACTGCTTGGTTTCAAAGGGTTTAAAAAGGTAAGTGGACCTCATAATTAGTCTCACGCGCTCATAAATCACGCTAATTCAATGTATAGCTAACTGATTGATACATAGCCAAATGATTGATTCAAAAATATTTCATGCATCCCACCATACACAACACGAAACATTATTACTTCCAAATTAAACACACTTAAAGTCACCATAGAATAGGGTGGATTATAATAATAAAACCTTCAACAATTACTAAACAAACTAAAAACATAAAAACACCGCCATCCGAAAGATCGTCAATCCTCTTTTCTAGATAATAGGGGCTTTGAAACCCATCTTGCCGGTGTCCCTGGTTTTGAGGAACCACCACATTTTGTTTACCACCACATTTTGCTGCTCATCCTATTAATTTTGCTGCACCGCGTCACTTTCAGCCATCTCCTCCTCTTGACTATGGACGGTTTCTTGTTGGTTTGTAGTTGTCAATGGCATGCAGAAATTAAAAATAAATAATAACAAAATAAAACAATACATACAAATAAAAGGAAACTGAAATGTTAATACACTTATGTAACTCGTATCCTCATTATAATGATGTTGATGAAATACAAATAGCCTCTGATTAGACCTACATGACGATGAAGTATAGAATAAAAATAAATTAGATGTACTTGTGTGAAGTGTGAACTGTATCGCAACCTACAAGCAAAATGTGGTAACGTTTTAAGAAATGGGCGCAATTTACAATAAACGAGCAAACTAAAAGTTTGGCAACTAAAAAATAGGCAACTTTATAAAATTGGGCAAAAAATTAAAGTGGCTTTCCAAAAAAAAAAAAAAGTTATAGGCAGTTGAGCATACTATCCACCTTTGGAAATATCAGTCTTTGAAAAGACAAGACAGTTTACTTTATGTCTAATCCCACATGCAAGGTAGGCACTCCAGCTACAAGTTTAGGCACGTGGCCAGACTCATAAGAGTCAGGCAACGTCACTGTTCACACGTGAAACTACAGTGTTTCCTCTTCTATAAAAGGTTATTACAACGAAAGAAGGCGCAACCAACCCCGAAACAATAAAGACATCTAACACACAGAATCACGACCGTTTTAGAGAAGTTGAAGATGTTATCGATTTTTTACGACTGGTTCCTGAATAACAATATAAAGTTGCTTACCATATATTACAACCACGGTCTTCACTCAATGACAAAACGTCATTTGCTGATGATCATCATTTACATACTCGCTTATTCAAGCATGTACTCACACATTACGTGGGTTAGCAAGCAGCGTCAAGAGGGTCATCTCACGGGCCACACATGTTCTTAAATGACTATTAATAGCACTTAGTCGTTCTTAAATGACGACTAATAACCCTAAACCATAATGCTCTACAAATCTCACTCATCTAAACTCCCTTCCAGTGAAGTAGACTCTCGTTGGCCATCAATGGTCTCGTTGGCCATCAAGGCTCTCGTTCATTGTGGCATCACAAAAAGGGAGATAGATAATGAGAAGAGCCCACGTTGCTAGGGAGATACAGGGGCAATTCATTTCATAGAGTTGGACCCGATAAAGCTCAAAAGGCTCCTACAACATCAAGCAACAAAGGATTAAAATGATGCCTTCAATTACCCTACTAAGTGGTATATAGACTTCTTTTAAGCGACTTCTCACCCAAAACACCACATTATTTCGTAGTGTAACTATTTTATAAAAGATTGTTGTGTACTTTATTTTTAATTTCGTATATATTAAAACGCGGGCTTCCCGGCTCGTTTTATAAAAACGTTAGAATATATGGTTTGCAAAGTAGAAACAATAAATAAAGTAGATGACACATATATATAGTTATGATTACACCTGGAGGTTTACGTGGCATTAAAAATAATATAAAATAAATTATATGTACTTGTGTTGGCATTGTACCAAATTTGGTAAAGGGACAATCGCATGACTACGATTACACCTACCATGTGGCAGTGAAATAAAATAAAGTTGAAGTACTATTGTGTACTGTATGTATCGCAACCTACATGGGAAAATTAGGCATCGTTTTTAAAATGGGCAACTTACAGTGGACGCTCAACTAAAACTGGGCAACATAAAAATGATGACTATACTAAAGTGGGTAAATTGGTACTGCCAGTTAACATACATTCTACTACTGCTAGGCTAAATGTTCTACTGCTTGGTTTAGTTGCTACATGACCGCCATAAGCAAATTTTAGACCGTCACTCGAAATAACAAACAATATGTGGTTTAAGTATCGACGTTTAATTGGTTTGTCTTTTTGTTGTACAAGAAATCAAAATTTAAAGGACAACTTAAATAACTGGGCAACGTAAATAGGGCAACTTTACAGATTGGGCAACTAATAATGGGCAACGTAAAGGTGGAAAGTCTTCTCAATTGCCCATTCACAAATTTGCTCAATTTTATAAAGTTGCACAATTAAAGTTGCACTTTTTTAAAGTTGCCCATCTTTAAAGTTGCCATTTTGTAAGTCTGACTACCAATATTACACCTGTCACTTGCCCCCATAAGTGGATTACCATCCACAACGGCAAAAGTCTTTCATGACCTTTTTTGCATTTAATAGCATTAAATGGGAACCATTCATCTACCTCTCAAGCCTATTTTTGTGGACGATCCGCTTCACAATCAAATGCTTTTTTTAGAAATCAAATAAGATAACTAGTCTCACGTGCAACAACAGTAATCTAGCTGCTATATAAAGCACTCCCAACTGAAGCAAAATGTGCGCGTTGAACGAGATTAACAATTCCATAACATAGTTAGATTCTTACAATCCTCCAACAAACTTAACCCAAGCCTACTAGTTACTTTTAATTGTCTCTCACCGTAGTAACCTTGTAATTTTGCCATCATGAATCATAAACTCGTTATTCTTTCAATGTCCAAGCGGCACGTGTTTATGTTTATCTTGTTAATTCATCAGTTGCTCAAGTTTAAAGCGCACCAACAAATGGTATCACAGCGGGTGGATCACTCTTATGATCTAGATCCGTTCTGAAATGACTGCTAATAACTTTTAGCCGTTCTTAAATGACGGCTAATAGCATACAAACACGATCCACTACAAAAACCCTAACTGTCGAGTGTCTCTTTAAACAAGAAATTTACATTCAGCCTTTCTGGTGCGAGGCTTTGCTCTAACCGCCTATCCACGATCTTTTCCTTCACTCCAACTCAGGACCACCAGTATTTAAAAACTGGTCGAATCTTGTTGGGAACTTAATCCCATGCAAGATATAACCATATGTGAAGCGAAAAATGGTGGATCATCAAGAGGCTATTAAAGGGGTAGATAGATTGTGTTAGTGTGGTGGATCAAGAAAATAGAGGATGAAAATCCATGATTTCTCATCCTTGTTACTGCCCTGCCCGGAAGCACAAAGGACATTGTTGCCGGCTACTTAGGACTGATCTGGAATGGAAAAGCTACTTAAGACTGAATATAACTCAAGCAGTAGTCTCTATCTGTACTTCATCAACATCATTAGAATTAGGATATGATTGCCATAAGTGTATTAACATTTCAGTTTCCTTTAATTTTTATGTATTTACTTATGGGAAAATGATGGGCTTAATGGTAAAAATTTTAAAGTTTCCAAGAAAAGAAAGTAGGTACATTTCCTACTTTCTTTATTTACTTATTTAGTTATTATTTATTTTTATTTTTTTCATTATTAAACCACATATTGTAGGCCTTCCAAAAAAAAAAACCCACAATATTGTTTGTGTAATCATGGTGGGTATAGGGGTTTGGTTTGCAGGTTTATCGGCAGAAAAGTCAATGTTTGATAGTGAATTGGTGAATACTTGGGTCTTGTCACGATGGTCAGCTTGTTATAAAAGATGCTCCCTTGGTGTCCACTAGCTTACAACACAAATAAACTTGTATTAAAAATTTGGGCAACTTGTATTAAAAATTTGGGCAACTAGTTGTACAATGGTAAAAGTGAACCCCCCCCCCCCCCAATAATAGTATGACCCCATTAGTTACAAAGCGAGCAGTAGAACCCTCAACTTAAAAGTTTTAACCCTACTAAGTTGGCCGTTTTTTAAGATGTCATCTTTTAAGTTGGCCGATTTTTAACTTGCATATCTTTTAAGTTGCCCAAGTTGTTGGTTGCACAATTGTTGGTTGCCCAAGTTCTAAGTTGCCCCTTTGTTTAGTTGCAACTCTTTTAAGTTGCCCATTATTTTATGTTTGATGAACTGCCATATTAAGTTGCCCAATTTTTATGTTGCCCAATTTGTATGTTGCCCATATTTTGCACGTTTTTTTAGTTGCACATCTTTTTAGCCTGCGCGAATCCCATTTTTAGTTTCCCAAATTTTAAGTTGCCAATTCATCCCAAAGTTCACAAACAATATTAACAAACCCGAAGTTCACAAACAACCAGTTGGTAATATTGAGTTTGTAAGTTTATTATTCACAAAGCATGAGATACAACTAGTTGTTGCGTCAACTCATTGTCCATGGAAGGTCAATACTTGGTAAAAGGATATTCGAGACTTTTTTCGTACATCTTCGATTCACATCTATTAATTTTGGCGCGCGCCTTTGTCCCTTTCCCGCCCAAAGTGTTGGGAACCTTTAATCTAACTCTCCAGCCTATTTATAACTATGTATTATATACCAAAAACACACAGACAAACACATATATCCCTTTCAATTGAAAGAAAACATAAACAATGGCAACAAATAATGGCAACTTTCAAAATGATGCTGAAGAGTACGAGTGGGTGTTAAACAACAAATTACTATTTGACGCAGTGTTTGATGCTTTCGGGTATGAACCGATTGCAGAATATGGTCGTATAGGCAGGTAGATGCGTGGATGAGGGGTCAAATTTTGAACTGGCTGCATGCGCAAGACTTTTACTGGGATGAGGTTTGGGGAGTGAATGATTATGGGGAGGAGGAAGAAAGACGAAGAGGAAGATGAAGATGAAGAGGATGAGGAAGGTGAAGAGGATGTGGTGGCTCAAAGTGAGTTACTGGTGCAGCAAAATGAAGACGATCAGCAGCAAAATGTGGTGGAGCAGCAAAATGTGGTGGCTCCTCAAAACAAGGGGGAGCAACAAGGTGGGTTTCACGACCCTTATAATCTAGAAAAGAGGATTACCGATCTTGAAATTGTGTTTAAACGACTCAAGGAAAACAAGAATATGATGGAAAGCAGGGAAGAGAGCTCCGGTTCTAACAAGTTGGGGTGAAATGCATTGAAGCAGTTTAGTATGACGTTGTTTTTATGTTTCTAGTATGTTTAGTACCTTTTACAAAAATATCAATCAATTATTTGATTTACCGAAGTCAACAAACCAAAATTTGTGTAAGGGTAAGTGGTGCAAAAAATATCACCAACTATTAGTGTGGTTTTAACCAAAAATTGCATAAGGGTAAGTGGTGCAAAAAAAGTGTTACAAACAATTAGTTAGGCAACCCTGAGTATGTACTAGCGCCATTTATTATTTTGTACTTTCAGTACAATATATTCTTCTGAACGACTGACAACACCATATATACTACTGTAGCACCATTTGTTGGGCAACCAGGTTATGTGATTACTATGATTGTATTAAAATTTCAGTTCCCTCTATTTTTTACGTATTTATTTGTTTATTTAGTTTTTGTTTAATTTTATATTTTTTTAATTCCGTTTAAAACAACAAACCAACCAACAATACGTGGTTTAAGTATCGACGTTTTATTGGTTTGTTTTTTTGTTGTACAATTCATGGGAAAAAAAATAAAATTTAAAGGACAGCTTAAAGAAATGGGCAACGTAAAATGGGCAACTTTACAAATTGGGCAACTAAAAATGGGCAAAGAAGAGTGATCCTGCTGGTAGCTCTTCCATTGCTACAGGTAGTGAAACCCTTGCACCTGCTGGCGACATTTCTCTTCCTGCTGGCAAAATTAGGCAATGTTTTAAAAAGGCATTTTATAGCGCAACCTACATGGCAAAATTAGGCAATGTTTTAAAATGGGCAACTTTAAAATTTGGGCAACTTAAAATGGCCATCTAAAGTTGTCTATTTTCTAAAGTTTCCTAAGTTTTTAAGAGTTGCCCAATTTAAGTTGCCCACTTTGGAAATTTCGGCCGATACTCCCAACAAGTTTAAACACAAATTTGGCAAAATTAGGCAATGTTTTAAAAAGGCATTTTATAGCGCAACCTACATGGCAAAATTAGGCAATGTTTTAAAATGGGCAACTTTGAAAATTGGGCAACTTAAAATGCGCAACTAAAGTTGTCAATTTTCTAAAGTTTCACAAGTTTTTTAAAGTTGTCCAGTTTCTAAGTTGCCCATTTTTTAAGTTGCCCATCTTTTAAGTTTGCCCATCTTTTAAATTGCCATTTTGTTATAAGAATGGGGTCTATGGGCAATCTGACAAACCCTCCATAAATTTGGTCAGTTCTAGTCTCCCTACCCCATCATCTCACATCACTTACATACTTAATTCTTAATAAATTTACTACTCCGTATTATTAAAATAATAAAATACTAATTTTATTTGATATTCTCTCTCCTCTATACATAACACACGTATCTCACCTTGTTCATTTTCCTCTTCGTCTTTAATTCTTGTTACATTACAAATCCTTTTTCTTTCCCTTAATAAGCTATAACGTTAATTTTCCCTTACTTCAGATCTATCACGTATACATACAATAAAAAAATAAAAAAAATATATTTTTCTAAAAAAAATTATTTTTCTATAAATTATTAAAAAAAAAAATCATTTCGAAATAAAAAAATAATTAAGAAAAAAATTTCTAAAAAAATAAAAATTATTTGAAAAAAATTTTAATTTCAAAATAAAAAAAATTTAATTTCGAAATAAAAAAGTTTTTGTTAAAAAAAATTTAATTTCAAAATAATGGCGAAAGTTTCATAATTTTTCGAGGTCGTTTGGTACGAAAAATAATAAAAACAAAAACAAAGACAAATATATAGATTTCGAGAAAGTATTGCATATTTATACTCGTTTTTGTTGAAAAAAAGTATTTCGTTAATAATGGCGCAAGTTTCATAATTTTTAGAGCCCGTTTGGTACGAAAAATAATAAAAACAAAAACAAAGGCAAAAAATAAAAAATTTATATATTTTAGTTGTTTAATTAAATAGAAACACGTCAGACGAATACATTTTAGTTGTTTAATTTGTTAACATGGGCAACTAAAGTTGTCCATTTTCTAAAGTTTCATAAGTTTTTTAAAGTTGCCCATTTTCTAAGTTGCCCATTTTTTAAGTTGCCCATCTTGCAAGTGTGATTGACTAAGTTACCCTGAGAAGTCATCATTACACCTGTCAGTTGCAGACAATAGTTGATTGCATCGACAATGCCAAAAGTCTTTCTAGAGTTTTTGCATTTAATAACATTAAATGGGAACCATCCATGTACCTCTCAAGTTTCCAGGCAATTTTTAGTGTATGTTCAATTTGACAATCAAATCAAAATTAAAAAAATTAAAGTGGCTTTCCAAAATAAAATGTTAAAGGCAGTTGAGCGGACTATCCACCTTTGGAAATTTCAGCCGATACTCCCAACAAGTTTAAACACAAATTTGTGTAGTGTGTACCTTCCCAAGACGTTGAAAAGTCAAGACAATATACTTTATGTCTAATCCAACATGCTAGGCAGGCATCCAGCTATTTTGTTGTTTGCTATTTAGTTATTACCAAATACTGCATAAAGCAAGACGACATTGGAGTTCAATTGGGTTTAATGAACAGAGTAGTTTGGTACCCAAAAGGTCTATTTAAGTTACCCAAAATAGTTATGGCATAACTATTGTTGCTCTATTGTTATTTTGGTACGTCGGTTGCAAACCACGACAAACATAAACAAGTAAAAAAATACAACACAATAACAACATAACATAGTACAATTACTAAGTTTTCTGCCGAAATGATAAACCACAACGATGACTAAATAGTAGCCAATAATTTGAAGCTTACATGTTAACGAACGCCTTCCATTGATGACAGTAACAAGGTTCCCAAGGCGAATGACACTAGAGTTCGAAGCCACACTGAAAACATGTCAAACGACGATGCTGGATCAATAACTTCATACCTTCTCAAACCGGAGGTAAACCCGTTCACATAAATGTATGAAATAAATGTGTTAACGTTTTAACATGTGTAAGTGTACTAGACAATATTTGTGAGTGTCAGTATATAATACAAATGCAATTGTGTTTAATATTGTGTCAATTCGATAACAGTTTGTTAGGAATTATTAGAATAATGTTTATTTTCATTGCTGCTGTTAGTGTAGTTTGATTCCTGCTGGCAGTGTTGGTTTCTGCCGGTCAAATAAAAATTAAAAAAATTAATGTGGCTTTCCAAAATAAAATGTTAAAGGCAGTTGAGCGGACTATCCACCTTTTGGAAATTTCAGCCGATACTCCCAACAAGTTTAAACACAAATTTGTGTACCTTCCCAAGACATTGAAAAGTCAAGACAATATACTTTATGTCTAATCCAACATGCTAGGTATAGGCATCCAGCTACAAGTTTAGGCACGTGACCAGACCACGTGACTGTTCACACGTGACACAACAGTGGTTCATCCTCTATAAAAGGTTATTATTACAACGAAAGAAGGCGCAACCAACCCCACAAAAAATAATAAAGACATCTAACACATAACACATAGAATAATACAGAGTATCACAGCGACCGAACTCACAACCTCCGTTTGAGACAAGTTGAAGATGTTATCGTTTTCTTACAACTGGTTGCTGAATAACAATATAAAGTTGCTTACCATATATGATAACCACGGTCTTCACTCAATGCCAAAACGTCATTTGCTAATGATCATCATTTACATACTCGTTAATTCAAGTATGTGCTCACACAATACGTGGGTTAGCAAGCATCGTCAAGAGGATCATCTGACGGCCCACACATGTTCTTAAATGACTACTAATAGCAGTTAGTCGTTCTTAAATGACGACTAATAACCCTAAATCATAACGCTCTACAAATCCCACTCATCTAAACACCCTTCCATAACATCCTAGAGCGTCCTTTCGAACAGTATGGTGAATATCAAATCGTTCTTGTGCAGAAGGGCGTCTCTGCAAGCATTCCCAAAACCACGGAAGGGAGATATAGAATGAGAAGAGCACTTTTGCTGGGAGATACAGGAGGCAATTTTGTTGCATAAAGTGCCATACTTGCACCTGATTATCAAAAGACTCCTTACAACATGAAGGACCAAGTAACGGTCGGAAGAAGTTAAAAGACCAAGGCGGTATATTGACAAAAGTAACCATACGAAGTGGTATATAGACAAAAGTAATGCTGACTTCAGTCCGGTTATTCAAATGGCATGCGTATAATAAAACGACTTCTTTTAAGCGACTTCTCGCCCAAACATCACAATATTTTGTAACGTAATTACGTATTTTCTAAAAGATTGTTGTGCACTTTATTTTTAATTTGGTAGATTTGTAATTGTTTTATGTTTTTTTCATTTTTTTATGTTACTGTGGTAGGGTTTTCTACTTGGTAAAAGATTGTTGTGCGTATTTGATGACCTATTATCTAAAAGATTGTTGCGTATTTATTTTTAAAAATACAACGTCTTTCCGTTTTAAAAACCTTACAATATATGGGTTTGCAAAGTAGAAACAATAAATAAAGTTGATGACACATACATATTGGAGTCTAATTGATTATGATTAAACCTACTTGTTGAAGTGCCATTTAAAAAAATACAGTAGATGTACTTGTGTGAACTGTAGAGCAACCTACATGGCAAAATTGGGCAACGTTTAATAAAATTGGGCAATGTAAAAAAGATGGGCAACTTTAAATTGATGCATCGTTGTGGCTAGACAACATTTCAGTATTTTAGTCGTCAGGCGTTCAGAAGAATATATAGGAGTCTCATTAATTATGCTTAAAGTATCAAGTGGCATTAAAACAAAATTTAAAATAAAGTGGATTTCCATTGTGTGAACAGTAGCGCAAGGGCTGCATTGGAAAGTGATCTACCTTTTGGAAGTTGATTCATTAGATTTACTTAACAACGTACCAAAATAACAATAGAGCAACAATAGTTATGCCATAACTATTTGGAATAAAACAATTTTTGGAATAAAACAATTTTTATAAATCTTTATACAGTATTTGGTAATAACTAATAAGGAAATAGCAAACAACAAAATACGAAGTTGGTTGTCATAGAGTATTCAACCCATACATGCATAAACTACAAGACTAAAAGAAAACAACCAACGCTGTGCGGGAAGCTCGGTGGAGTTTCAACAGGTTCTTAGCCAACTCCCAATTCATCCTCACATTTTCGGCCTCATCATAACTCAAATCAAACAGCTTCATATAAACCATCTTCATTAAATGTTGTATTATTTTGTCAACCACACTCTTGAAGCTTACATTTTAACGAACGCCTTCCATTGATGACGGTAACAAGGTTCCAAAGGCGAATGACACTAGAGTTCGAAGCCACACTGAAAACATGTCAAACGACGATGCTGGATCAATAACTTCATACCTTCTCAAACCGGAGGTAAACCTGTTCACATAAATGTATGAAATAAATGTGTTAACGTTTTAACATGTGTAAGTGTACTAGACAATATTTGTGAGTGTCAGTATATAATACAAATGCAATTTTCGTTGCTGCTGTTAGTGTTGTTTGATTCCAGCTGGCAGTGTTGGTTTCTGCCGGTCATGGTTCCTGCTGGTAGCATTGTTTAGTTTCTGCTGGCAGTGTTTGTTACTGCTGGTCATGGCGTATTTTTTGTATGTTTGTTATTTTAGGAAGAGAAACATACGACATTGTGTTTTGCATCCAATTCCAAATAAAATAGTTAATACAAGATCCATAGAGGACACAAAGTCTTTTAGTCATTGTCTTCTTCAACTCTTGTGTTTAGTTTCCGCATAAGCACAAGTTTATTATACAGAGATTCTCATAGTAGTTGGCTTGTGTTTAAATAAGCTATGTAAAAGTTCTTTTGGCTCAAATATCTATCAAGAGGCACGATCCTACACAGTTTCTATACATATTGTTTTACATTCATATCTAATATAATTAACAAAGATCTATCAAGGCCTCATCTGGGATCAACACCAAATCACAAAGTTTTTTCTTGAATTAAACTATCTTATTCCTCATAGCTTGACACTGATTATAGATTCTTTGTACATAACTCATAGACGGGTGTTTCTTTTATACTAACAAGAACTCCTTAACCTTACCCGGCATACAAGAAAACGTGTGAAGAGATATTCATCAATCTCTTGTATAAATAAATGTAACAAACTTTCTAAACATACGGGATAACTAACAATAATACCTGCAGTATTAACTACTGTCGGCAGAAACAAGATATAACTATCAGCAGCAATGAGCTTCAGCAGGAACCACAACTATCGGCAGGAACCAGCTTTACACTTTCGGCGGCAACAAGAAATATCTTATTTCCTGAATTCCTAACACTTGTCTTGGCGAATTGTATGCTATGTTTAGTCTTTATCTTGATGTTTGTTACAAAAACCTGTTTCATTGAAGTTAATGTAATGTGTAGTCTTTATCTAAAAAAGTGTGTTACTCAAATTCGTGGTTATTATCTAATTGTTTTATTAACTGTTGAATTGCTGTTTTAACTCACCCCTGTTTTTGGGATTGTTTAAAGGGATAAATATATTTCATGACAGATATTAATGCAGTTGGTGAAATGCACTGATGCAGTAGGTGCTTGTATGTAGCATGAAATGCACGGGAGAATCCTACTGCTCGTGAAATTGAAGCTGCTGCTGCTGCTCCTACCTAATTCAAATTGTTGGGTTACATGTTATTGACCGGTTACAAACAACAACGATTACTAGATAATAGTAAATTGTATTTTGGGTTACAGATTTATAAATCAACTCTACTACCTTCCAAATACCATTAAACATTGTTTATTAACTCCTTGTGCTTCCAGAAGTATTGAAGCATCCGCTCACGGTATGCTACCGCTGTTTGAAGCGGGTCATCTACTTCCAGTGGTTGGTTGCGGCACAATCTATATAAAATAATACATACCCATACACCGCAATCGCCATATACGTCTGCTTGTTTCGGGACTGCAGGACACTGGTATGTTATTTTATATTCCTCGGGTGATATGCCCTTGCTCGCCAATATACCATGCTCAACCAGATACATGGTAAGTTGTTTTGGCAAAATTCTTTTCAAAGTTCTCCACCACCGTGCACCATTGCCATGTACCAACCCAAGAGTGTCATAAAATGAAACAACACCACTACGTAGGTGAAGCTCAGCGAGACACCAGTGTTTATCAGGTTCATTGACGGGGAAATAAACCTAATATAGACAAAGAAATGTACATATTAATATGGATACACTTAAAATTATATTTAAAAAGGATTGTGGCAAACTAACCTTTTCAACATCTCGCCAAGCCACAGGGTAGCTTGTTCCATCTGAATAATGACTGTACATCTGACCAGCCAAGATATGTCGGGCGAACAGAGAACCTGCCAAGGTCCAATCAGCATTGCTTGGTCTAAGTGACCACATAAGGTCAAACCATATATCCAAGTGCTGTGTACACAAAACAAAAATTATAAAACTTATAGTGGTTACTCAATCAAAAGTATATACAAATGTATTTGACCAGATAGTGATGATGGTTCCTTACATAGTCATACAGCCAACCACCTTTACAATCTTCAAGACATGCCAACGCTAGCCAAAATTTCATATCAGAAACAATGTTACGACCGCCCCATGGAAACTTATAGCTTTTGGTTTTTTTTTGCTTTAAATAAACACGAAGCGAATCAGGCAGAGACACCTTGTCCTTTTTCAATTTGGGATGTCGACTCAGATCCTAAAATAAACAAATAAATGATTAACAATAAACGAATCATAATATTGTTAAATTAAGATTAACAAATCAGACTACCTCAACAAAAGGATCTGGGTTGGCCGAATAGAACTCAGTAATTGACCGAGTTCTTGGGTTTCCAGATACGTCCTGAAAAGACACATACCATATATTAGCATAGGCCAACCAGATAGTGATTTCAGTATCAATGTTTTACGGTACTTTACATCTAAAATGACTATAGGCTCAATCAACTTCTTTCTGCAAGTAGCTGCTCTGGTCAGTCGTGCGGATTGGACGTTCTCTGAATTCAGAGATTCAAAAAACTTATCGTGCTTTGATTTAAAGGCTTTAGCCACTAGAGCAACTTTATGCGCATTTTTTTTCTTTTGGATTTTCTTCTTTTTACGTTCAGAAAAAACAGAGTGCAAGCAAGGTTTGTCATTGGGACCGACCACATTTGCAAACCCTTGGTTGGTGAGTGTTTGTTGAAATGCTGTTGTTTGGTCTTCCTGCATTGCATAGGTGGTAATTAACACCGACCACAAGACATAGAAAGGAACAATTATTAACCTTTTTAAATTTAAAGTAAACCAAGTACCTCAACATATGTCTGCAATGGGGTTGTTTGTTCTTTATGCACGAAAATAGCATTTGCATTCTCAACACCCTTACCATTTTCATTATCAAACGGTACTTCTTCTAACGAAACACTAGTCACATCCGCTCCGTCGTTTATATAACTCATGACATCATCATACACCACCGGATGATACTGGTACAATAAAGATGTATAAATAAATAGGCAAACAAGGAAGGCTGTATTTTGCAAAAGTATTTTTTTCAAGATAACATACATCACCGTAGACGAAGGATGTTGTTTGATTTATGTCCTTCTCATGGGATGCCACAACTTGATTCGCAGGTTGATGATGATCAAGAGTAGGGAAGTCAGGAGTAACCCCTAATTCACATGCTTTTACAAGAACGTCCATCCCACCCACCTGAGATTCGTTGTAGCCTTGCTGCCCAACATCCATGTCAATTTCCATGTGATGGGCTGCAACACTGGTCGTAACACCAGTATCAGCCTCACAAGCTAATGGCGTGGCCTGTAGTTGACAAAATAATACAACATTTAATGAATTAAATGTACGATTAAAGGGTAAACATTAACGGGGAAATGAGATACTTATAAACGTATGCCAAAAAAACACAAAGTAAAAGTAAACCTTTAAACAAACAGGATTGTCAACTTCCATTGGATGCGCATGATCGACATCATCATCAGCATGATCATCATCAACATCTCGGCGCGTAACACCATTATCAACACCATCTTCACAACGTGATGACGGGGTCTGTAGTTGACAAAATGAGATAAGTGTAATACTTAACGAGGAATTGATCTTCGTATAATGTTAGGAGAATAAAACATATAAGGTGAATACAAACCATGTAAATATCAGGGTTGACATCAGACTTGACTGGAAAATCTGGATCATCGGTGTTTTCGTTAATAACTGTCTCTAACTCTGAAAATTTTGTTTTCACCTTCTGAAGCAGCTCGCGAATGTCTTGTTTAGGGACAGACGCTACGTGCTTCGCCATCAACGAAATATCAGTTTGCAAATCAAATATCTTGCCCAAAATAGGATTTGTTCCAAAATTCTTTTCATCTTGGCCTTCGCCTGATTGGACACCTTTTGCGTTTTCAACATTATTTTTATCTAAAGTTTCTAAACTTGGTGCTTCATGTTGATCGTCTGCGCTACCAGCTTGTTGGTGATCCTCTGATCTACGAAGTTGGTTGTCATCGTCTGCGCTATCAGGTTGGCGGTCATCCTCTGCGCTAGCAGGTTGGTGATCATCGTCTGCGCTATCCGGTTGTTGGTCTTCCTCTGCACTTGACAGGTCTGAATCAGACAAACCCTTTATAAAGGGGATGCTGGCAATACACCACGGTTGTCTCAATTCGCGTTTGGTGGCATAAAGTGCCTTAATAGGAACTGACTCCTAAAAAAACAAATAGCAAATAACTTTGTATGTGAACAAATTTAAATAAGGGTCCAACAAATTAGCCTTCAAAGATAGTGCGGTGCTTACCGGTCCAAATAGTGTTTTACGGTCTGATCTTCGCAACTTTTGACATTTAGACCAAGCAAGACCTCGTGGAATGACGTTCGTGTCTTTCGCCCACCAGTTGCCGCTTTTAGGAAATGTCTCCAAAATCCATATCTGAAATATGTCGTTGTTTAAAATGTATATAATGTGGAAAAGAAAAATGTTCAAACTGCAGGTTATTACCGTGTTGAAAACTATATATTCAATATATATCTAATACAAAAAACCTAGTAATGGATAGAAAACAGATACAAACATTTTGTACACCGGATACATATATATAACAATAGTATTGAACTTTAGTACAGAGTAGAAAGTATGGCATACCTTGAAAGCCCAAGGAAAACCGTATAGATTGTATGTCGCATTGTAACATGGGTTTTTTTCCAACTTCTCCAAATGAACTGGTCTGTGTCTCTCAACAACATTCACAGTCCTTTGATAAAATTTATGCCACATGTATTCACCCCAGGGAAAAACGTTCCAAGCATCAAAGTCCTCCACCAAAGACAGTATATGATTAGGGATACAATTCCTTTCTTCAATACCCATAAACACCAACATAGCAACTATCAAAAGACACAACCTAATAGCATCCTCATCCGAAATAGCTAAGAACCTATTTGGATCTTTAACTAGTTTCAAACAATCACTGCCATATACAGATTTTATACCATCTGTCTTTTTTTCTGGAAATACGCGGTCAAGAAATGCATTTGTTTTCTTTTTTTTACAAACTTTCCCAAATCGAAACCCTGTTATTAAACAAAATTCCTTACGCCCGAACTCTAACAAATCATCCCCAATTTTGAACTGCAATGGTGGGGAATCGGACGATATGTTAGAAACTTTTACCTGATGTTGTAAAACAAAATGCATCAAAGGGCAGTCATTATCGAAAAACCGAATATCCAACCACGGACCAAAGACTGTGTTTCTAAACAACCTTTCCCGCTTTTTATCCTGCGACAAAATTTCTTTGACTTCTCCAAGCAACTTCACTGTAGATCGAACAACGATTTTACAACGGTACAACGGAATCGGCATATCGAATTACAGGGTGTTAAGGAATTATGATTTGTTACTTGTGTGATGCTTTGTCTATATAAAAGAAGCTGTTTGTGTATTGATGTGTTTTCTGTAATGAATTGTAATCGAATTATCGAATTACGGGCTACTATATTTTAAAAAAAACTACCTAATTTTAATGCACGTAAAATGACCAAAATATCCTTTTGTTCATGTATTGGTTGCCCAAACTTAAAAAGTTGCCCAAAATACAATACATCCCGTATACATCGTAGCAACAGTTGTTGAGGTACTCTGGTCGGTGACGTGGCGTCCTGTGTTCCGTCGGATCAGTTGCCCTGGGCTAAGGGGGGAATTTTCTGTGAGCGGGCTGGATACTCTTAGCACTTGGGCAATCGGGCTATTTTAGTAATTATCCCTATAAATATTCAGTTGAAGACTCGATCACCCCGAGTACTTATTAGCACAACATAGCTCGTAGAATTATTAGTATTATTATTAGTAGTTTAGTTATAAATAGAAGTGTGGAGTGAGTCGGGTCTTTACCCACTGTCAGCTCGCTCCACAGTCCGCTAGGGACAAAGTAAGGAAACTAAGGCACTAGTATAAATACCCCTCTCCACATGTGGAGAGGGTTGGACCTTTTCATTATCTCAATACATTTTTTCTCTTCTTGTTTCTCTCTCTAAGGTTCCACATTCTTATCTCTTTCTCTCTCTATATTTCTCTCATAGTTCGATCCATATAAACATCCCAAATCGTGTGTTTAAGTGTTTATGAATATGCTACAATTGGTATCAAGAGCCCAGGTTAGGTTCGTGTAGTGCATATTCAGATTCGACCTTGTTTTTGGGTGTACTTTTGGTTCGAACTAAAAGTGTGAAAAAAACCCTTGTTTGATCTTTGTTTGTGGTTTTAATCGTGTAATACCCGTACGTTTGTGCTCATAAAAGTGTGTTAGATCGTTCTTGATAAGTTACAACAGTTGTTGGTGAGTTATTTATGGAGGATCTTCGAGTTTCTTGCCAGCGGTTTAAGGTTCGTAAGAGTTTCTTATCAGCGGCTTATCATTCTGCTTTTGATTCTTGTCAGCGGCTTACCACTTTCGGCTGTTTAGATCCAGCGGTTTGATTAACAGCGGTTTGTAGTTTTATCCACTTTTGGTAAAGGACAAACAGTGCTGAAAAGGACAGCTTGTTATCTAGTGCCAGCGGTTTGTCAGAATTTGTCAACTAGCGGGTTGTCTTGTTGTGGCAGCAGTTTAAGGTTTGTCGTATTGTGGCAGAGGTTTACGGGTTTCAGCGGGTTAAGCATCAGCGGTTTAAAGTTCAGCGGCTTTAGTATCAGTGGGTTATTAAGCTCAGCAGCTTAAGTTTCAGCGGGTTATTGATTCAGCGGGTTAAGTCTCAGAGGGTTAATTATCAGCGGTTTAAAGTTCGGCGGCTTATTGTCAGCGGGTTATTAATTCAACGGTTTAAATCTCAGCGGGTTAGTTATCAGCGGGTTAAGTTCAGCGGCTTAAGTTTCAGTGGGTTGATCATCAGCGGGTTAAGATCAGCGGCTTAGTCTCAGCGGTTTAGTAATACAGCGGTTTAGATTTCAGAGGGTTAAGTTTCAGCGTGTTAGACATCAGCGGGTTAACGTTCAGCGGTTTAACTTTCAGCGGTTTAATTCTCAGCGGTTCTGGGTTTCAGCGGTTTAGACCATACTTCTAACTCAATGACTAGCACAGCTTCCGACGATATTCAAGCGGCTGGGTCCGATACCCGTCCACCTATGCTTGATAGGACTGACTATGAGTCATGGGCACAAAGAATACGGCTTTACTGCTTGGGAAAAGAAAATGGAGTAAACATTCTTAAGTCCATCGATGATGGACCATTTCAGATGGGTACTACCAGAGATGCTGTGACTACTGGTGAAGATGGCACAGTCACTTTTGGCATTGACAGACCTCGCACTTACAATGATCTTACCGAGGAAGAAAAGAAGAGGCATGATGCTGATATTAGAGCCTCAAATATCATCATTCAAGGTCTTCCTAAGGACGTCTACAAACTCATCAACTTCAACACAGAAGCCAAGGCAGTATGGGACAATGTAAAGATGTTGTTAGCTGGGTCTGAACTCACAAAGGAAGACAGGGAGTCTCAATTGTACGATGAGTTTGAACACTTCAAAATGAGCTCAGGAGAAAATATCACAGACTACTATGTGAGGTTCCATAAGTTGGTGAATGACATGAGGATAATTAGAATGACTATGCCCAACATCCAACTTAACTCCAAGTTTGTGAACAATATGACTCCAGAATGGGACAGATTTGTTACTGCTGTCAAACTCAACAAAGGTCTGAGGGACACCAACTATGAACAGTTATATGCCTATCTTCAACAACATGAGAAGCATGCTCTATTTGATCGGGTGCTAAGAGAAAAGTTGAATCCACCAACTTCCAATGATCCACTGGCATTTATAGCAACTGCTGTACCAAACTTTCAACCATCATCTAACCAAGGATATCCTCAACTTCTATCACCATCATCTACTATAAGTCCTCAACTTGACTCAGGCTATACTCAGACTGATAAAATGCTTGATAACCTCACCAATCAAGTATCATTACTTGTTCAACAGTTCAAAGCTTCTCTCCCTCAGACCAACAATTAGTTAAGAAATTCATCCAACCCCCACAATCTTGCAATGGTGGAGGATGGAAAAATTGTGGTTCAAAATGTGCAAGGGAGAGCTGGAAGAAATGTGGGTCGAGGTATTATGCAGAACAGGGCAGGGAATACCAACCAGGGGCAAGTGAAACAAATAAAGTGTTATAATTGTGGAGGTCTGGGACACATTGCAAGAAACTGTAATCAACCAAAACGTCCTCAGAACTCTGACTACTTCAAGGACAAGATGTTGTTGATGCAGGCTCAAGAGAATGGAGCAGTATTGGATGAAGAAGAATTGTTGTTTCTGGCTGGTGATGGGGGAAATACGTTTGATGCGGATGTGGACGAACAACCGGTCCAAGATATGGCACTCAATGATCCGAACATCTTCCAAGCTGATGATTGTGATGCCTTTGACTCTGATGTGGATGAGGAACCAACTGCTCAAACTATCTTTATGGCTAATTTGTCATCCTTGGCCTCTCCATCTCAACAAGCCGGTTCTTCAAATGCTTCTGTGATATCTGAGGTACTAAGATTATATGACACATATGAAACAGTTGATAAACAAAAGTTTCCCATCGAAGTACAACAGGCAATTGTCTCTGACTCTAATAATGTTGACATGGAAAATAGCAATATGATTCCTTATGAACAATATCTAAGTCAGAAAAATGTGCTTGATGTACAAGATGCTGAATCTTCTGTTGATAATGATGCTTGTGTTGTGAATGATTTGTGTGCCTTAGAAAATACGTGTGAAATAGATAATGCATGCATGAAACGTGATAGTACAATACTTGCACCACCTGATGAATTGATCTCTAGGCTAAACTTATATGAGGAACAAGTAGCTACGTATGAACAGCGCGCTAAGTTTGAGCTTAATACACGTGAGCGGAAAATGGAAGATCAAATGTGTACACTTATGAAAGAATCTAGGGTAAGAGAAGAAACATTAAAACAAGAGTTAAATTCTTTGAAAAATCAGCTGGTTTTATCTGGTAAACAACAACAGGATGCTCATAATTGCATAAGTAGGCTAAAACTAGAATTCAAAGAAAAAGAAACAACACTTTTAAATGATTTCTCTAGACTCAAGACGTTAAAAAATAAGCTTGAAGATAAGTTGTACACACAAGATTAGACCATACAAACTGCTCGAATGATGTATAAGCATAGAAAGTTGAGTGATAATCACAGTAAAATTATGATAGGTGAACCCAAGTCAGCCATCCTTAGTGTAGATCACATAAAAGTAGTTCAACCTGCCCTATATGATGGTAATATAATACTTACGCCTAATCATGATCCGCCTGAGCATATCTACACAAAAGAAGAGGACGAGATAAGTGATAGAACAAAGAAAAAAATGAGTGAGAAAATGAGGGATCCCGAATGCATAGCCAGACGAATAACAGGTCAGTATGACTATAGTGAGGAAAATCGTTTGACTGTGTTTGCTCCTCAAAAGAAGTTAACACCTGAGCAGATATTCTGGGAACAAGATAAAAAGAAAATTAAGGAAGAAAACCTTAAGGCCAACACCCCTTTCATTAGAAAAGTTGCGTCCATAACGGTGTATCCTCCCAATACACCTAGGAATTTGGTGCCTTTGTCTCTTCCCACAGAAAGCAAAACTTTAATTAGCTTATACGTGCTTGGGCAATTATTTGCTGATTTTGATAAGACATGTAAGAAGAGAATCACACCAACCGGAATTACTGAGGGGGAAAGGTGCTTTGAACATGCAAAAAGGTGTTACTTGACTGAGGTCATGCCATTCTTTAAACTACTAAAAGAACACTTTGAAGGGTTGCAAACTGCCCTTAACACTGAAGTAAAAGAGATAATAGTAGTGTTTAAAGATATGGAAAATGAGGTAGCTCACAATGCGATAGAACTTAAGAGTCATGAGATTGAGAGAAAGAACATTCTCATAGCCAATGAGAACTTGATTGCTAGATGCATTGCACAAGATGTCGTTTATACTGCTACTAATGCTGCATTGTCTGCTTGTCAACTTCATGAGTATGCTATTGCGTTAAATGTTACCCAGAATCGTGTTGTTGAGCTTGAGGGGGAGAATTTGAAGTTGCTTGAAAAAAATCAAAATGATGACCATGATAACATGGTGAAATGTTTTTCTAAACTAGAGGTTGATTATCAGAAGTTGCAACTCAAACATCAACATTTAGAAGAAAAATGCAAAAAATCAAATATCAAGACATCCTTAGATGCTCCTGAATTTGATACATATTTTGAATTAAGCAAACGTGATGAAAAAATTCAAGCTCACACTAACACGATTCGACTAATGAGGGCTCAAATTGCCCAATTGATGCCTAACAAGTGTGATGAGTATGGGTCCAATAAACCTTCGCCCTTAGATTCTCAGAATTTTCAATATCAAAACACTATAAATAAGTTACATCATGAAAATGAGTGTTATCGAGAAGAAAATTCTAAGATTAAACAACACTACAAAGAGTTATATGATTCTATTAAAGTTACAAGAGACAATCACAATGATCAAGTAACCTCTTTGTCAAATGAAATTGAGAATCTTAAGGCTCAGGTGAAAGGAAAAATACCATGCACCACTTATAATTGTGATGCACCAAAGGCTACTGCTAGAAAAAAATATGATGTTGATGTAGGGCGTGTTCCATTTAACCTTAAAAACAATAGCCTTGCCCATCAAACATATCTCAATCATCTTAGAAAAGGCCTTGACACACTTCGTGAGGTAGTTGAAGAGGACAGAACTGAAAAGCCACTTGATAAGGCAGTTGGTTATGCCTGCAAACTCACGAAAAGGATTCAGGAAAACTTAGAATACGCCGTAGGTTCAGTTCCTAAGTTTAACAGCCAAAGAGATAGATTAAGTGCATCATCATCCACTATGAGAACCAAGCATGTATCCTTTGTTTTGCCACCTAGAATGACAGATCCCAGCGCATCAAAATTAGGAAAGCATGTGTCAGAGAAACAAACTAATGTTCCTATCATTACTTCTACAGGAGTGAAATGTGGCACCCAAGCTAGCGAGTCAAAGCCTAGAGGTAATGCAAGGAAAGATAGGACTGCGCCAGCTAATAGTGTCCACAAGAAGAGAGTAGAAGCCCAACCTAGGAACAATAAGTTTTTAACGACTAGATAGAATCGTGTTGATTCTAGTATCAAAAGTACTGTAATTAATTTAAATTCTAATATGGTCTATAAAACATGTGACAAATGCTTAATTGCTGTTAATCATGATGAATGTGTTGTGCCGTCTCTGATATCTCATGTTGATGCGTGGTTTTGCAACCTTACAGCAGGTTTTACCTCTCGAGGGATCTCAAGAGGCTTACAACCCCACCAGGCAGTGTACCTGACCGATGTAGTATAGTGTAGTGGTAAGTACGGGGGATTGATCGTTCTCCACAGGGAATAGTGTTCGTTAGGTATGAAAGGCTACTCTAATTAGGTCTAAGGGTTGAGGAAGATTCTTTTTATGTTTTTTTTTATAATTTTTATGAAAGCAAGTAAAATCTCGGATTTGAAGGAGTGGGCGGAATTAGTTGCTAGTCAACTAACCCAAATTACTACGAATGCAAATAAAATAAATAACTGAAAATAAAAAGTTGGTGAGAACTTATGTGTAGAGAAATGTGTTTACTTAGATTTCCTTACTCCCTAACTATCTTTTACCGGTTGATTAGTGTGTATTAGTTGCGTGGATGACGGGTGTATTCCTTAATACCAATCGTGGGGTGGCGTACGTACTTCCCCAACTCTACAAGCTCCTACTTCACTCCTATGTCGAGCCGGCTAGGAAGCTCCTAACATGGGATCACTAGAATTCGCTTGTGCATTAAATACAACCATAAAAACCTTTAGTACGCATTTGGTTCATGTTTCTTAAGACGTTCAAGCAAGTTACCGAATAGGAAGTTAGCCAGTTTTCTTAAGCCTAACATAGATAAACAATCATCCAATACAACTAATAACACACTAATAACCAATAATCAATAGCTAGGTTTCATTAGATCTAAGCAAACACAAGATAAATCTAGCCTAACATGTTAAACAAAAGACAAGAACAAGATAAAATCAAACAACACATAGACATATTGAATGATTAATTGATAACTTATCTTTCAATGTAACATGGAAGATCTCAAGGCAAAAAGCCTTGAAAAAGAAGCTAAAATCGTCTTAGGGTTTTCTCCCAAAAATTCCACACTAAGCTCCACACTAATGACAAAAAATTAGAAAACTATATATAGACTTTTGGATCTGACGGCGTCACGTTATGGAGTGTGACGCCGTCACCTCGCCGCTTTTAGGGTTCCCGGATGACCTTCTTGACGCCGTCCCTCTTTAGCTCTTCCAAAATCCATTCTGGCTTATCAAGGCTTGACGCCGTCAGCCCTTGAACGTGACGCCGTCCCTCTTTGAATTAAGCCGTGACGCCCTTGATCAGGTTAAAGCGTGACGCCGTCAGAATTCACATGCAATTTTCACTGGCTTATCATGAGTAAATTTCACATCCACCTTTTCTTGCCAAGCCATGACGCCGTCTGGAGTAAATCCTGACGCCGTCAAAGGTAACTTTCAGCCGATTTTTGAGACTTTGTCGTTTTCTTTACTTTTATGCTCCAAAAACGTCCAAAATGCTTCCTTTTCCAGATTTCTCCTCAAAAGTACCTAAAATGACAAAAGGAACGATTTAGGGCAATATTTGATCAAATAAATACGATTTAGGGCTTAAATGACCCCTTAAAAGCGGTACACTTTTCGCTTCATCAAATACCCTTACACTTGAGATTTGCTTGTCCTCAAGCAAATGCGCTTTTATTCTAATCAAAATACAAGTTAGGGGTCATTTAATGCAAACATAAAAGTAATTACAACAAATAATCGTTTCACTTTAATCATAATAAGCACGGAGATTATAAACTAGCACCTCACAAGTAGTGTTTAGATACTCACATCTCTCAAGTGTCATCAAAATAAATCTCATAAATGAAAACGGATAATATCTCTCACTACCTGTCATAGCAAATAGATTACCATAGACTTGGGAAAGGATCGAAAACCTCCTCCACTAGGCGTAAGCACCTAAGATAAACTATCAAAGAGGGCTTTTAAATGGGTTATAACGTTAGGTGTAGGGAAAAGGAAAACACGGTTTTGTTGGATAAAGGATATTTTACTGGTGGCGAGTTAAAGATCTTGATCAATTACATGTACTATACAATGTTGCTAAGCCAAGACTCGACTCGATCTTAAGCTAGAAACGAAATAACAAAATAACAAAAACATAAAA
Organism: Artemisia tridentata subsp. tridentata; assembly: GCA_021014915.2. Classification (NCBI taxonomy): domain Eukaryota; kingdom Viridiplantae; phylum Streptophyta; class Magnoliopsida; order Asterales; family Asteraceae; genus Artemisia; species Artemisia tridentata. The sequence goes on from CP139505.1 coordinate 82,316,526, forward strand.
CAAACATAAAATGAAACGGGATGGTAGTCCGTATGTTTTTTTCTATTTTTCTTTTTCTCATTTTTTTTTTGTATTTTTCTTGATTTTTTCGATTTTTTTTTTTTTTTTTTTTTTTTTTTTTTTTTTTTTTTGCGCATATACTCTTGCCCTACCATCCAAAATAATGCATCATAGGGGCATTGCATCCCCCTTACACTTGAACTTTTACATAACTTTACAAATAACTATTCTAATGACTCGAATTAAGATAATCGAAAAACTTGGAGTACTTTTAAAACATTTAGCACATATGGGGGTAATAAATGATGTTCTTCCCCATTACTCCATTACACTAGTACTTTACCCATGAGTCCCAATTGTCCCAAAACAATATGTACAAGGATATGACTCGACTTAGCAACCATGTAATCAACTAGATAATTAACTTGGGTTTAAACAAATGTTGTAACAATAATGCACTGAAAATGAGTGCATACAAGGTAGGCTAAGGCGATTTGGGTGTACATTTTAGTGGGGTGTAACAAATTCTTCCTTTAAGTAAAATGCTTAAAGGTCGAAACGAAAAGATAGGCTCTGAGGGGTGTACTAGGGGTATCGTGTACTAAAAATGAGTACAACGCAAAGGGTGTGGGAGCATTACTTGACCAATGTAGCCAATGTAATTATAACAAAAACACAGGTGTAAAACAATGGGTTAATCCTAATGCCTCTTATCATGTAGTAAATCTAACTACACGAATGTAGTCTCACTTGTGGCCTCGGAATGGTCCTAACGCAAGTTCTAGAATCTAAGTGCTACCGGTACACACATCATAGCATAAATGCTTTTCCTACCAATTCTAGGGGCGAACCTCACATATTTGGGGGTGGAAAATTTTTTAGTGGTACGGTTTTTGTGCTAGTCATATAACTCCTATCCGTGAGACGCTCATTAAGATCAAAGTTTCACTCCTATATGTTGTAAAAAATTTTAAATTTGGCACTAAAATTGCCCTAACAGGTATTTATCTCAGTTTTATTACACATCTACTATTAAACAAACAAAAATCAAGCCAATTGTATTCTCTAAAATCGTACTTTTACCCCCCTTACACTTAAGATGAACATTGTCCCCAATGTTCAAATAACAAGATGTAAAAGCATAAAGTAAAAGAATGAAATCAAATACTCCCCTGATTCGCTCGGTGGATAATGAAGTTACACGGTTAGATCTTCTTCCAAGGTAATGTAGAAGCTCCATGACTAATGCATCGCCAAAAGCTTGATTCAAAACATTTCCTTGTCCAAAATAACCTGTTAAACCTGAGAAAACAAACACGAAAACCTGCATAACATCGGCGGGAAAAATCTATATATAAGGATATAATGCTTGTGGAATGATAATTTTGCAGATTCCTGGAGATTATAAGTTGGAGATTTAATAAAAACTTCTTTAAAAAACAAAACTTTCAAAAATTTCTGAAAATTAAATCTGACGCCGTCAGGTTATAAACCCTGACGCCGTCAGAAATGACCTGACAAAAATTCTCATTTTAAGTTTCCGGAAAATTTCTGGAAAAACCATTACCTTACTTCCTGGAAATCCTGCAAAACATCATTATGACTCGATACAAGCATTTGACTCAAACAAACACTAATATGTATGCTAATTTATTATTATTACGATTCATGTTCATTTGTGTTCTAATAAACCGATTTAGATTTCCCTTACACTTATCTTTTTGCAAAATACCTTTATATGTAGTTAAGACGAAGTTAAAAACAAAATAAAGCATTTTCACAAATTACTTTTGAACATGAATCAATAAGAATAAAAATTAAACACACATACGGAAAATAAAATCAAACAAGCAAATAAATAAACACACAAAACAAATAAAACTTGGGTTGCCTCCCAAGAAGCGCTTTTCTTTATTAACGAGTCTTGTAGCTAGACTCAAAGTAAGGCTCATCTAGTGTCGCTTATGCTCACGTATCCGAGTGTGAGCCATCTAATTGTTGCCTCATCTTTCTTGTATTCATCATTCAGCTCCAAACATCCATGATAGTATCTCTTGTTTTTCTCATGTGGATATTTTAGCCCCTTCCTCTTATCATTCTCACTTAACAAATCAAGAGGCATAAGTCTATTGCAAGATTCAATGGAGAAGTTTTTAAACCTAGGATGTGCTCGGGGCATTTGGTAAGTAAAATCTTCATCCCCATCCGAGAATGTAATTAACCCGTCCACAAGTTTTTCGTCAAGGTTGGTCAACCTTTTGAAGGGTTCTCCAAAAATGACTTGAGTTAATTTGTCATCAATAAATTCTCCTAAGTTCTCCATAACCATAAAATCCACCAAATACACAAAACTTCCAACGAATACGTGCAGTGGCTCAATCCTAGCAACAATGTTATCCCCTTGATATTCTAGCTCATCTACCATGATTTTATTATAATTAGCGCGAGAGATAATGTTCATAGGCAAAGATGAGTTAAGATAAGCATAAAAATCATGATAACCAATCTTACACGGAAATTGCATGTTAAAGAGGCTATCCCTTTCGATCTTAGTCCTAGGGTCAACATACTTAAAGGGATCAATTTCCTCTTTTCCCCATTCCTTGTTAACTACTTCTCCATTACCGGCATCCTCATCGGAGTCTGAGTAGTAAAACGGACTAACATGGTTATTCTCATGGTCAGACTCCTCCATCTCAAAATTGTTACCAAAGTGGTGGTCGGGTGAAAGGTTGTTGTTTTCTATGATGGGGGCGGGAACGGGTAGTTGAAAGTTTGCACGGCGAAAAATACGAATAACAGGGATCAAATGACCAATGTTACTCATGAGGTAAGTGGAAGGTATCACAAACAAAAGTACAAAGAAATAAGATAGACTAAAGAAAATCTAGAAAAATAAAATAAAAATCTCACTAGAAAGGAATCTAGTGAGTAGACCTAATAGAAATAAAAATTCAACCTAAACAATAACTATTCCCCGGCAGCGGCGCCAAAAACTTGATGCGTGGTTTTGCAACCTTACAGCAGGTTTTACCTCTCGAGGGATCTCAAGAGGCTTACAACCCCACCAGGCAGTGTACCTGACCGATGTAGTATAGTGTAGTGGTAAGTACGGGGGATTGATCGTTCTCCACAGGGAATAGTGTTCGTTAGGTATGAAAGGCTACTCTAATTAGGTCTAAGGGTTGAGGAAGATTCTTTTTATGTTTTTTTTTATAATTTTTATGAAAGCAAGTAAAATCTCGGATTTGAAGGAGTGGGCGGAATTAGTTGCTAGTCAACTAACCCAAATTACTACGAATGCAAATAAAATAAATAACTGAAAATAAAAAGTTGGTGAGAACTTATGTGTAGAGAAATGTGTTTACTTAGATTTCCTTACTCCCTAACTATCTTTTACCGGTTGATTAGTGTGTATTAGTTGCGTGGATGACGGGTGTATTCCTTAATACCAATCGTGGGGTGGCGTACGTACTTCCCCAACTCTACAAGCTCCTACTTCACTCCTATGTCGAGCCGGCTAGGAAGCTCCTAACATGGGATCACTAGAATTCGCTTGTGCATTAAATACAACCATAAAAACCTTTAGTACGCATTTGGTTCATGTTTCTTAAGACGTTCAAGCAAGTTACCGAATAGGAAGTTAGCCAGTTTTCTTAAGCCTAACATAGATAAACAATCATCCAATACAACTAATAACACACTAATAACCAATAATCAATAGCTAGGTTTCATTAGATCTAAGCAAACACAAGATAAATCTAGCCTAACATGTTAAACAAAAGACAAGAACAAGATAAAATCAAACAACACATAGACATATTGAATGATTAATTGATAACTTATCTTTCAATGTAACATGGAAGATCTCAAGGCAAAAAGCCTTGAAAAAGAAGCTAAAATCGTCTTAGGGTTTTCTCCCAAAAATTCCACACTAAGCTCCACACTAATGACAAAAAATTAGAAAACTATATATAGACTTTTGGATCTGACGGCGTCACGTTATGGAGTGTGACGCCGTCACCTCGCCGCTTTTAGGGTTCCCGGATGACCTTCTTGACGCCGTCCCTCTTTAGCTCTTCCAAAATCCATTCTGGCTTATCAAGGCTTGACGCCGTCAGCCCTTGAACGTGACGCCGTCCCTCTTTGAATTAAGCCGTGACGCCCTTGATCAGGTTAAAGCGTGACGCCGTCAGAATTCACATGCAATTTTCACTGGCTTATCATGAGTAAATTTCACATCCACCTTTTCTTGCCAAGCCATGACGCCGTCTGGAGTAAATCCTGACGCCGTCAAAGGTAACTTTCAGCCGATTTTTGAGACTTTGTCGTTTTCTTTACTTTTATGCTCCAAAAACGTCCAAAATGCTTCCTTTTCCAGATTTCTCCTCAAAAGTACCTAAAATGACAAAAGGAACGATTTAGGGCAATATTTGATCAAATAAATACGATTTAGGGCTTAAATGACCCCTTAAAAGCGGTACACTTTTCGCTTCATCACATGTACCACCCCATGTTATGCATGTTAGGAAAACTGAAAGTAATGTGAAAAGTTGGAAAGCAACAGGAAAAATCTTCACTAAGGTTGGGTATCAATGGAAACCCACTGGCAGAAAATACACTTTAGGAAATAAGAATTCATTACCTATGTTGAATGAACATAAGATTGGGAAGATTAAAGAATGGAGACCAACAGGTCGAATTTTGCCTTTAGGAACACAATGCCTTACTAATAGGTCATCTGCTGAACCTAGGGTAGATTCCATCGAAGAAACACCAGCATTGAAGAATTCTGTTGTTCTTGAATTTGTGTGTGCTAACCAAACGGACCCCAACTGCACGTGGGGATCCACATACTTCAGTTATCCATCCTTGTCTGTTTTCAAATGCAGGTCATACAAATCGTCCTTTGGTATTTGGACTCAGGCTGCTCAAAACATATGACTGGGGATCGCTCACGGCTCAAGAACTTCATGAAAAAGTTTATCGGGACAGTTAGATTCGGGAATGACCACTTTGGTGTTATTATGGGTTATGGAGATTATGTGTTCGGTAATAGTGTAATCTCAAGGGTATATTATGTGGAAGGATTAGGGCACAACCTGTTTTCTGTGGGCCAATTTTGTGATTCAGATCTGGAAGTGGCTTTCAGAAAACATACATGTTTCGTCAGAGAATTGGATGAATAGATCTCCTCAAGGGCAGTAGGGGCACCAATCTATACACCATACCAATTGAAGAAATGTTGATGTCCTCTCCCATTTGCCTGCTTTCAAAAGCCTCTAAGACTAAATCATGGTTGTGGCATCGTCGATTGAATCACCTGAACTTCGGCACCATTAATGATCTTTCCCGCAAAGATCTTGTTCGAGGCATGCCCAGATTGAAATTTGAGAAAGATCATCTCTGTTCTGCATGTCAACTGGGCAAAAGCAAGAAACAAACCCACAAACCTAAAACCGTCAACACCAATTTGGAAGTTCTTCACACCCTTCACATGGATCTGTGCGGTCCAATGAGAGTACAAACCATTAATGGAAAGAAATATGTGCTTGTTATTGTGGATGATTACTCTCGGTTTACATGGGTGAAGTTTTTGAGAACCAAGGATGAAACTCCAGAAGTTATCGTCAAACTGATTAAACAGCTGCAAGTAAGGCTCGACAAAACAGTCAGAATCATCCGCACTGACAATGGAACTGAGTTTGTTAATCATCAACTCAGAAATTTCTATGAAAGTATTGGCATCACTCACCAAAAAAGTGTCCCTCGCACTCCTCAGCAAAATGGAGTAGTTGAACGAAGGAATCGTACTCTAGTGGAAGCTGCGAGAACCATGCTTATATTTTCAAAGGCACCGATGTTTCTTTGGACAGAGGCTATTGCTACAGCATGTTACACTCAAAACCGATCCCTGATTCATCCTATTCATGACAAGACTCCATACGAGCTAGTTCATAACAAAAAGCCAGATCTTTCCTTCCTTCGTGTGTTTGGCGCTCTTTGCTATCCAACCAATGACGGGCAAGACTTGGGGAAGTTAAGAGCCAAAGCAGACGTAGGAATGTTTGTTGGATACGCACCAGACTCTAAGGGATATCGAATCTACAACAAAAGAACCCGACAAATCATGGTAACCATTCATGTTACGTTCGATGAGCTGAGTGAGCAACTTGCTTCAGGACAAACCAGTTCTGGACCCGATCTTACACTTTTGACACCTGGACCAATTAGTTCAGGGCTTGTACAGAATCTCACACCTGCAGAATCCTATGTTCCACCAACGAGTGAGGAGTTGAAGAAGTTATTTGACTCAATGTTTGACGAATATTTTGAGCCAACAAATGTAACAACTTCAAATGATGCAGCTGTTCTCCCTATTGGTGAGGCTCATAATCCACAAGGTTCTGAGGAGTATCAGCATCCGTCTCTGTCAGTATCAATGCCCCAGCTGCAAGTCAATCACCCTCATCATCAAACACTCAATCCTCTTCGGTGCAACAAGAATCTGCAGATAACCATTCTTTGGAAGTTAATCCGTTTGCTCCTGCAAATGATGTTCCTTTTGAGAACATATTTGCTCCTGAACCATCATCAGACATGTCCCCTCACGAAGTACATAGCACAGCAACATCAATCCAAAACCCTCAGCCTCATGACCATCTCAGAAAATGGACCAACGACCACCCAATTGACAACATCATAGGCAATCCTTCTCATCCTGTATCCACTCGTAAGCAACTAGCCACTGATGCACTATGGTGCTTCTTCAATTCCGTACTCTCCAAGGTCAAACCAAAAGATGCCAAAGAAGCAATGACCAAAGACAGCTGGTTCGAGGCTATGCAAGATGAAATCCATGAGTTTGATCGGCTTGAAGTATGGGAACTGGTGCCACCTCCAGAGTGCGCCATGATTATTGCTCTCAAGTGGATCTTCAAGGTAAAACTGGATGAGCATGGCGATGTTTTGAAGAACAAAGCACGGTTAGTTGCAAAAGGGTACAGACAAGAAGAAGGCATAGACTTTGAAGAATCGTTTGCTCCAGTTGCTAGAATTGAAGCCATCAGAATCTTCCTTGTAAATGCAGCTAGTCAGAATATGATAGTGTACCAGATGGATGTTAAAACAGCCTTCTTGAATGGAGACTTAAAGGAAGAAGTCTACGTGTGCCAACCAGAAGGATTTGTGGATGCTGAACGTCCTAATCATGTCTACCGCTTAAAGAAGGCTCTTTATGGCTTAAAGCAGGCTCCAAGGGCATGGTATGATACACTGTCCAAGTTCCTTCTAGCTAACGGGTTCTTCAAGGGTGCTGTTGATCCCACATTATTCACCAGGAAGTCAGGCAATCATCTGCTTATAGTTCAAACTTATGTAGATGACATCATCTTTGCCTCGTCCGATCCTAGTGAATGTGATAGATTTTCAAAGGAGATGGGTTCTAAGTTCCAAATGTCAATGATGGGACAAATGTCATTCTTCTTAGGACTACAAGTATCACAAAGTCCCGGAGGCATATTCATTAATCAATCCAAATACGCCAAAGAGATATTGAAAAAATTTGGGTTCGATTCAAGTGAGTCTGTTGACACTCCCATGGTAGAGAGATCGAAGCTAGATGAAGACCCTTCAGGGGTTCCAGTTGATCAAACAAAGTATCGAAGCATGATTGGTTCTCTAATGTACATCACTGCAAATAGACCAGACATTCTGTTTGCCGTATGTATGTGTGCTCGATATCAATCCAAACCTACCAAAAAGCATCTAGAAGCAGTGAAAAGGGTCTTTCGTTATCTTCAAGGCACTGTTAACATGGGTCTCTGGTACCCTAAGGACACTGCAATGGAGTTGACAGCTTATGCTGATGCTGATCATGCGGGGTGTCAAGACACTCGTCGAATACATCAGGGGGAGCTCAGTTTTTGGGGGAAAAGTTGGTCAGTTGGTCTTCTAAAAAGCAAATGAGCACGTCTATATCTTTTACAGAAGCCGAGTACATTGCCATGTCTTCTTGCTGTGCACAAATCCTTTGGATGAGATCACAACTTTCAGACTATGGCTTCTCATATAACAGGATTCCTCTATATTGTGACAACAAAAGCGCTATCGCTCTTTGTTGTAACAATGTCCAACACTCCCGCTCGAAACACATCGACATTAGACATCACTTCATAAGGGAACAAGTTGAGAAAGGGGTAGTCGAGCTGTACTTTGTGAGAACGGAATTTCAGTTGGCTGACATCTTCACCAAGGCGCTTCCAAGAGAACGGTTTCAGTTTATTCTCCCACGTCTTGGCATGAAGAGCTTGTCTCCTGAAACTCTCAAATGTCTTCAGGAAGAAAAGGAGGAGTAAAGGATTGTCTTCTCGTATCCTTGTATATTCTTGTACATATAAAAAAAAAAAAAAAAAAAAAAAAGGACTAATTGTAAATAGAGAAACGTAAAACCAGAAAAACCATAAAAATTGAAAAATAGAAAATACCAAAAATAGTTTCACCTAGGCATGTCTTCTGTTTATCGATAACATTTACGGACTTAGAAATGTCATTCAATAATGGCACGGGTCTTTAAATGAAGCTCGAGCAGAAGTTAAAATGGATTGTTAAAACATGTCTAAATGGCTTGCTATTACTTTAGATAGCAACCCGCGCCTCTAAATGGGGAAAGCACGTCGCCAAAAAGACGGCTGTTCCTCCAACTGGGTGATGTTCACCTGGGCATGGATTACTTTATATCCATGTTTCTTCGATCTGATGTACGTTTCAGTGCGTCATTTCGAGTATAAGAAGAGAAGTCTTCTTTACATCAGAACTCTTTCAGTTCTATGATTCTTCAGGAGAGTTTTGGTGTTACACAAGGTGGTAAATTGAATTAAATTTTATCAAATACTCGCCGCTCAAATTGCATGACTACAACTCTTTCAATAGAAAACGGGTCATTAATTGAGGGGGAGAATATTTGCTCAAATTTCTGACACCTTGCCAAATTTGTGCAACATCAGCAGTGACACTCTCTCGTGGATTAAGGGGGAGCATAGTATGTTCCATTATCAGAAAACATTAAATTGGACACATTTTCTCCCACATTTTCTAACTTATTTAAATCAATTGGGATCACAAATCTCAAATGGTTTGAAATTTTTGATCGGGGGAGAGAATGTGATTTAAATATGAAATCTGATAAAATGTGATGTGTGGATGTAAATGTAAGCTCTCCCATATGTGCTAAACTCTTTCGTATATCGATGCACATATTAAGGGGGAGCGAATTGACAAAAAGGATTTGGCATGCATCTTATGTGAGCAAGGCTCAGACATAACCAATGAATTGACGATAGCTAAAGTCAGTAGTCGAAAGGACATGTCCTGGACGGGTAATAATTTCAAGCCAGTTTATCTGGTGATGTAAGCGTGTCTCGCAAAGGACGTGTCTGAGTAGAATGTACCGATTTCGAGCGACTTTCCTTGAATGTGATCTGGACGGGTAATAATTTCAAGCTAGTTTACTAGTGATGTAAGCGTGTCTCGCGATGATCATGTTCTTGGGAAATCAATCAATTCAAAAAGTGCGAGCTCCACCTAACATGTGCAAATTTATAAAACAATCAACCGAGCACATGTTGAGGGGGAGCATTTGAAAAATATAAAACTCTCAAGTGTTTGCAAAAATGTGTTTCAGAATCATGAACACTTTGAGAGATTTTTCAAAGATTTGGTTTATGGCAATCGTGGAAGTACACCAAAGACCGACCACTTTAATTAATGTATGGAGTTATAAGGATGGTTAGGTTAGGTTCAAGTTCCCACAATCCCGCCAGAGCCGGAGGGATCTACCCAGGGACAATCCACTAGTTAGTGTAGAAGTCCTTAGGTATGATGAAAAAAGGAGAAAAGTGAATAAGGGAAAAGTGCCGACTGAGATGGAGCTAGTACTTGAACAAACCCAACAGGGTGCTAGTTATGAAGTCTCGGTAAGCACTGAAGGGGTTGAAGAATGAAAAAGAATTGTAAAGATAAAGGGTGAAAAGAAAGAAGCCCTTCTTACAACTTAGGCAGAAACCGGGTCAATTCATATGCTGTCAGAATCACTTAGTTGATTGCTGGCATTGAAGACAAAGTATCATGGACCCAGTGATACGCTGCACAACCCTCCCTAGCCACTCAAGGTCCCTCAAAGGATTCTTGTTTCAATTGTCACGGAGTTCAATACATTCCTATCGTCTCTCTCACTCCGAGTTAGATGATATTGAAAAGGTGGCAGTTCTCTCCAGCCTCCGCTCACTAAATCAAAACGCACTATCGAGTCTAGAGCCACGAGATGCATAATAAGATCTCATAGGGACACGAATTATTTCTACACTGGTTGTTCAACATTAAGGACACCAGTTGTAAACTCATGAGTCCTACGCAGATCTTAGCAATCCGCCAGAACATTTATGAGGGAATTTACAATTGTAATTCTCGATGATCGAATGGAAATTCCTGCCAGGGTCAACATCAAGCAGCCCTGAAAGCAGGCCACTTCGGTAATTCTTTTAGGATTACGCTTAGTGGTCATGGCAGTTCCAAACGGTCTACAGTCGTGGAGTGATCTCCAGCGACTCACCTAATCGTTGATGTGCTACGCTTCAATCTTAAAAAGCCCTCTGTGGGTTTTCGATTAGGAACGGTCTTGGTAAGGATTAGAGAGAGTTTTCACACTATGCTGTTAACAATCTCGAAGTCCGAACCTGTAAGTACCGGTCGATTTGTTGCTAACTGTCGTATGCAGGAAATTCTGGCTGTTGTAGCTGTTGGAAGCTGTAGCTGGTTGCTGTCGTAGCTGGTTGCAGAAAAGATGCCAATCCTCTACCACATGTTCACACTACATCATCATTCCAATTCAACAAAGTCATGATCAACCTAAAAGACCTTCAACATGGCTTCTGCTTACTCTGATGCTGAAGATCATGACACCAAATAGTGTGAGCATGTCGGCTCGAAGATTATCACATTACAAGGAAACATACTGCTGAAAGATGACTTGGGAACAAATGTTGGATGACAAAGTCGAAGAATACTCAAAGATCATCCAAGACAATCAAACGGTCATCAAACAAACACTGCTGAAGGCACAAAGATTAATGATATTGAAGAATCAATGTCAACGAGCTATGAAGTCAAGTGCCAAGGATGAAGTGCTAGGATTCAGAACATTACTTCCGGGGTGACCTCCCTTAGGGGGAGATTGTTAGGAATATAAATATTCAGTTGAAGACTCGATCACCCCGAGTACTTATTAGCACAACATAGCTCGTAGAATTATTAGTATTATTATTAGTAGTTTAGTTATAAATATAAGTGTGGAGTGAGTCGGGTCTTTACCCACTGTTAGCTCGCTCCACAGTCCGCTAGGGACAAAGTAAGGAAACTAAGGCACTAGTATAAATACCCCTCTCCACATGTGGAGAGGGTTGGACCTTTTCATTATCTCAATACATTTTTTTCTCTTCTTGTTTCTCTCTCTAAGGTTCCACATTCTTATCTCTTTCTCTCTCTATATTTCTCTCATAGTTCGATCCATATAAACATCCCAAATCGTGTGTTTAAGTGTTTATGAATATGCTACAATCTCTTACCCAGTTTTTCCACCAAGAGGGTATCATTCATCAAACAACATGTCCATACACCCCACAACAAAATGCAAGGGTTGAAAGAAAACACAAGCACTTACTTGAAGTAGCTAGGGCTATAAGATTTTAGGCAAACTTTCCAATTCATTTTTGGGGGTATTGCATTTTGGCAGCCACTTACATTATAAACAGACTACCATCAAAACCTCTTCAAAACAGAACCCCATATGAACTCATTCACAACACAACACCATCACTTTCACACCTCAGGATAATTGGATGCCAATCCTATGCACATGATCACACCCCTGACAAATTTGCTGCAAGATCCACACCATCAGTACTACTTGGTTACCCCACAACACAAAAAGGCTATCTTCTGTACAACCTACACACACACAAAACCTTTGTAAGTAGGCATGTTCACTTCAATGAATCCATGTTTCCCTTCCATCAACAACCATCCAGAACCTCACCAACCTTAACACCAACCATCACAACCACACCATCTGATTTTTATCCTATCCCAGTACCAACACCAACACTAACACCAACAACAGCACCAACACCAACACCAACACCATCTGAATCCACACCAACACCAACAAACTCACCTACACCAGAACCTACATTACCCTCAAACAACCACACTGAGCCATCAATACTAACTGAGAACACCCCAAACACACACATAAAAGAGGAACCACCATCACTTCCACCAATTCAAACTGATCACATTGAACAAACTCAACCCATACCACCACCACCACCAAGAACATCCTCAAGACAATCCAACATACCACTTGAATACAAAGATTATCATTACAAATTACCCAAAACCAAACATACTGTTCAATCAACCATCAAAATTCATCACTCAAAATACATAAATTATAATAACATTTGCTCACCAACCAAAAGAAATCTCATTAACACCATTAATAATATTGTGGAACCATAGTCATATACCCAAGCTGTAAAAGATACTAGGTGGATAGATGCCATGTCTATAGAACTGCAGGCACTGGAAGCTAATGGAACATGTGAAGTGACCACCCTGCCATCAAACAAGACCCCAATTGGCTGCAAATGGGTGTTCAGAATCAAATGCAAGGCTGATGGGACAGTTGACAAATTCAAGGCTAGACTTGTGGCAAAAGGATTTACTCAAAAAGAAGGAATTGATTACACTGAAACATTTGCTCCTGTTGCAAAGATGGTTACAGTCAGAATCTTTCTAGCCATAGCAGTTCATCACACCTGGCAAATAGCTCAACTGGACATCAACAATGCCTTCTTACATGGAGATCTATATGAGGAAGTCTACATGTGTCTACCTCAAGGCTACAAAGCACCTTCTTCTCTCCCTAATCCTGTCTGTAAACTCAAGAAGTCTCTCTATGGGTTGAAACAAGCCAACAGGCAATGGCATACCAAGCTCACTTCCTTCTTAACCACCTTGGGCTTCAAGCAAAGCTATGCAGATACTTCACTTCTCATCTACAACAAAGGTGCAGATTTCCTAGCTCTAGTCATTTATGTAGATGATATTCTCCTAACTGGCAACAACAATCAACTCATATCATACTTCAAGCAACAACTGGATCACAAGTCCAGCATCAAGGACTTGGGAGAACTCAATTACTACCTTGGTATTGAGTTTCTCAGGAATGACAAAGGCATCACCATGACCCATAGAAAATATGCCCTTGAGCTTTTACATACAGCTGGTATCCTTGATCTCAAGCCATCCCACATCCCTGTTGATCCCCTCATCAAGTTAAATGACAAGGATGGTGACCCATTACCAGATGCTTCACTCTACAGAGTTCTAGTTGGCAAACTTCTCTACCTGACTATTACTATACCAGACCTTTCATATGCTGCTCATAATCTCAGTCAGTTCAGTCATGCCCCTAGAACTTCACATTTTGATGCTCTCATCAAGGTCTTAAGGTATATCAAAATGTGTCAAGGACAAGTTCTATATTTCCCATCCAATTCTCCTCTAAAACTATAGGCATATTTTGACAGTGACCGGGCAAGCTGTCCAATCACTAGAAGGTCTGTAACAGGATTCTGTATCTTTCTAGGACCATGTTTGATTTCCTGGCAATCCAAGAAGCAGATTGTTGTCTCAAGAAGCTCTACTGAGGCAAAACACAAAGCATTGGCTGACTGTACTTGTGAGTTAACATGGCTACAAAGTCTACTTATGGAGTTTCATGTCCTATTATCAAGCCAATTCCCATCATGTGTGATAATCAATCTACTATTTCTCTAGCCTCCAACCCTGTGCAGCATGCTAGGACAATGCATATAGAAATTGACTGTCACTTTGTCAGGGATACGATCAAAGCAGGAATCATTTGTCCCACATTCATCTCTACAAAAGCTCAAACTGCTGATGTTTTAACAAAAAAGCTTAGCAGGTCACCCTTCCAAGCTTGTATTTCCAAGTTTGGCATGTGTGATCCATATACACTGCCAACTTGCAGGGGGGGGGGGGGAGGGGTAATGGACACAAGGTCAATGCAGTATCTACAAACTACATTCATCGCTCCAAGTGTCTGAAGAAATGCAACATGATATGAACTAGCAACAGTATAGTTGTAGCCTAGCAGCAGTATAGTTGTAGCCTAGCAGCAATATGATTATAGCTTAGCTGTAGTATGGTTATAGTGTAGCAGCAGTATAGTTATAGTGTAGCAGCAGTATATTTATAATTTAGCAAGTAATGTGGTTAGCTGTAGTCTATAACAATCTTGTATAAATACTCTGTAATTGGTCATTTGACCATAAGTTTTTTCAATTTCAATAATAACAATTTCACTTTTCTCTCAATCTCAATAGTCCTTGATTTAGATATGGTCTTTAAGATGATGATGGGTATGTTCCGATAGATAGATTAATTGCTCTCTATAGTATTATTGAAAAGTGACTTCATATACGATTAATAGATTTAATTTCGGATACATTCGTATTATGTGATTTGCAGCCACGTATATAATTTTTGGTAACCTTCTTATTAACTAAAGTGATATTTAATTTATATATATATATTTTTTTTTGCTATAATGTGTATCTTTAGTGTTCAGTGTCATTTGAAAGTAGGTTGGTAGAGTACAAAATGAAGTTTAAAATTTTAATAGTTTTTTTCCTTCTTATAATGGAATTCTGATTTACCTAAATCATATGCGTTGGAAAAGAGGAAGGCTCCTTCAGGTGCGCTAAACAGTGATGACTTTATGTTAGAAGACGTACGTACACCTTACAATGTTCCTGGCAAGAGGCATTGTACCAGAGGCAGTCGTTTGTATTATACTCCTGACGCGCCATTAAGTGGTACTGATTTTACTCGATACGCGTATGATGAAACTCAGTTATATGAAGAAGGATCCTCTTTCAATGATCCCATGGGAGAATGACATCCAGCTGCACCATTTATTGGCGAACTTGATGCAGCAATGGCTACGAGCTCAGGTACTTCTGCTGGTAAGGATTTTGTGATTTTTAGATTGGTTGATATATTCATGCAAAACAATGGAACGAGTTTTGACTGATGGGAGTAAATCGGTCACCCACCATGAAACTTAGTTGTATAAAAAAAACAGAAGGGGCTATTATTAGTGTTGTTGCAGGGATTTTGTAACTAAAAATTGTATCGACCAATTTCTTATCCTTCTGATTGACTTTTTTGCTATAATTCCTTTTTCACCAGCAACTGAGGAAGATGTAGATGCCATTGTGGGTGACATGTATCCTGCAACATGAACGTATATGATGGCTGGAAACAAGCGAACAGTTTAGTGCTTTCCGTATACAAGAAACTTATTGATGCAAAACTTAGGATTGAGGTGTACAACATGTAAATGATTAATCCTAATTTCGAAACTAAGATAAGCGGCTGTTTTAGTTGTTTATCCATTATCCAACAGCTACAAAGTGGATCTCAAACGGGCGAGTTTACGAATAAAGAAATAGCTAAAAGGAGAATGGGTTGAACAGGTTGAAGGCTACCCAAAGTCTGTTATCAATGGTTGCAACCTCCTAAGCTGCAGTCCTTAAGTTGGAAAATGATGTCCTTGATTTAGATATCATCTTCAGGATGATGATGGCTATGTTTTGATAGATAGATTAATTGCTCTCTATAGTATTATTGAAAAGTGACTTCATATACGATTAACAGATTTAATTTAGGATACATTCGTATTATGTGATTTACAGCCATGTATATAATTTTTGGTAACCTTCTTATTAACTGAAGTGATATTTAATTTATTTATATTTTGTTTTTGCTATAATGTGTATCTTTACTGTTCAGTGTCATTTGCAAGTAGGTCGGTAGATTACAAAATGAAGCTTAAAATTTTAATAGTTTTTTTTCCTTCTTATAATGGAATTCTGATTTACCTGAATCAGATGCGTTGGAAAAGAGGAAGGCTCCTTCAGGTGTGCTAAACAGTGATGACATTATGTTAGAAGACGTACGTACACCTTACAGTGTTCCTGGCAAGAGGCATTGTACCGGAGGCAGTCGTTTGTATTATACTCCTGACGCGCCATTAAGTGGTACTGATTTTACTCGATACGCGTATGATGAAACTCAGTTATATGAAGAAGGATCTTCTTTCAATTATCCCACGGGAGAATGACATCCAGCTGCACCATTTATTGGCGAACTTGATGCAGCAATGGCTATGAGCTCAGGTACTTCTACTGGTAAGGATTTCATGATTTTTAGATTGGTTGATATTTTCATGCAAAACAATGGAACGAGTTTTGACTGATGGGAGTAAATCGGTCACCCACCATGAAACTTAGTTGTATAAAAAAACAATAGAAGGGGCTATTATTAGTGTTGTTGCAGGGATTTTATAACTAAAAATTGTATCGACCAACTTCTTAACCAGAAGGTATGCCTTATTTATCCTTCTGATCGACTTTTTTGCTATAATTTCTTTTTCGTTCTATTGGATTGCAAAGACAACGCTGAGGTGAGGACTAAAATTTTTGTTTAAATCTTATTTAAATAGTTGAAGTGATTTAGGAAGCAATAAGCCATTTACAGTAGTAAATAACCATTTAATTGATCTCAAATTCAGCGCATGCTATAGTTTTTACAAATTTGACCTACTACAGATAAAATACAACTAAATTGGGCCTATTTATAAAAATGCAGGCGATATTTGGATTAACTTATTTTTCAGGCTTATAAGCTTATATGAAAATCGGAAAAAGCATATGGCTTATGAGCTTTTAATTGCATTTTAATTAAAATCTCCAAAAGTTATATTATATTAGATGTACGAATTATCTATAGAGAACTAAACACATCTGGACCCGTTTGTCTTTGATTTTGAACAAGCTTCTTTAAGTGAAGAAGACGTGAAGGAGCTCATTTGGAAAGAAACTTTGAACTTCAACCCAGATAGTGTAGTGGTGGATTAATCTCTATTCCAAATCCTTTTATTTGTCAAGTGATGATTGACGGGTGTTATATCTTTAGTTTTGTAGAAAAGTATATGAATCGTTTCCAATAGGTAACAACATATTTGAGCAATCATGTCCAAATTTTAACCCATGCATCAAACCATCAAGTTAATCATGATTGATTTACATCAATAGCATGTTCACTCAGGTCTATGCACATGTATATATGCACAAAATGTGTCGAGAAAAATACGAAAAAAATACACTGGTCTAAGCTAAAAGAGAGTGTCAAGCACTCCTAAATTTATGGTGTTTATGTCTTCATTTTTGAATCACACCTCCTCATCAAATGATAACTGAATAGGTGTTACGTTTATCTTCATTGTTCATTTAATCTTTATATATAAAAAACTAAAAACCCCAATGATTTCATGCCCCTGACTACTTTTGTAGGTTATGACATTTCCAATATAAAATTTGCATATATGTCTAATGGTAGTGTCTCCCTCAACAATTACTGTCTAAGAGCAATGCTGCTTCTTGACTCAAGGGAAAAACTTGAACTTACTGTTTCATTGTTTATATAAATGTTTGATATTTAGTATATTAGTTGCGTTTCATGATATGGACTAAGAAGTTAGAAGCTTATTGAAAATTTGCTAGGCTCAGTTTTGTGGCCTTATGAGCTTATGGACTTGAGCTTATAAAGTGTTTACGGTCAAGTGAAAAAGCTCATAGCCAGAAAAAGTGAACTTATGAGCTTATAAAACTCTTAATAAGCTTATATGCCTAATAAACAAGCTTATGGAAACACCCGATTAAACATGAACATGAGTTTAGATAGTGGTTATGATATATAACCCGCATCATATAACTTCATAGGCCTATATATAAGCTTAAAATAAACAACATGTAGTGTCTAATGCATCATGTTAGTAGTAGTCATTAGAATTTAGTAGCCTGTTAAGGTTGCCACATATGAGTCAAGTTAAACATAACAATATGATAGCCCAAACTGAGAGTATTTTACATCTGGTATATCCATTTATAAGTAAACATGGCTTTTTGTACCTTCAGTTATAATGGAAGTTTTTTGTTATATTGTATTTGATTGTTACTTTGAATATTGTGTTTTGACAAGTTATGCTATTAACCACTTAGAATTTATGATCTTTGCAACAACTACTATTGACACGTTGATGCTTCAGGTCTCAACAGAAATGTGTGAAGGTAATGCACATCATGGCAATGAGATCCTACCTAAGCTTAAGCAGCATGGTTCCTCCTGGTTGTGCAAGCAACTTGGTCTTCACTCAGCAGGTTACATAAAATTTCATTTTTGTTGTTGTGTTGAGAATCTTTAAAGAAGTGTTTGATTATGAAGTGGATTAATTTTTTATAAGATGGGAATGAAGGAACAAACTTTCAAGTGTCGACCTTTACAGGAATGGACCCCAACTACAATCTCCATGATAATGTAGCATTGCTAACACTCAGTGGCGGAGCCAGGATTTTGGCATATGGGGGGCAAAAAAATATTGTCGTAAAGACAGCAAAATCAGCCCAAAAAAAAAGCATTACAGCAGCATCCAAACAGCCTAATTTCAGTATCCAAACACCCTAATTACAGTCAAACAGCCTAATTTCAGCATCCAAACACCCTAATTTCAGCATCCAAACACCCTAATTATAACCAAACAACCTATTTTCAGCATCCCAAAATTTTGTTGAGGGCAATTTCATTTTTTGCCTGGGGGCAATTTAAGTTTTTTTCCGTAAAACCCAAAATTTTGCACTATATAAAATTTTTTTTGGCCAATTTGTTGAGGGCACCGCCCCCCCCCTATTTACATTGTCCCTCCGCCCCTGCTAACACTCCAGGTAGCCTCTCATACAGTTATACCTAATAGGAATAATAAAAGAGGTGGCAATTTGACCCGTTTACTTCTAAATGGGTCGGTTTGAGTTATGTTATATCTCAAACGGGTCGGTTCTAAAGATTAACTGAACTGGGAATATTAGTTGAATGGATTGACACTCACCTAGAGTTAACTTTAAATGCCGATATATGCAACCTTCTACGGACCTGGTGTGTTGCTATTTTTTAAAATACGAATGCAGGTGACGACAAATTAAAAAATTGTACATATTAGTTATCTGTATTTATTTTCTCATATGGATTTATGCCCCTCTTTATATTGCAATTACAAGGTTCGCAAGGGAAAAATTTTCTATCACACAGTAAACATGCCTATTGAAGAGAAAATGAAGGAAGTGTTAAAGCCAAGTTCGTTATTGAAGGTGCAAATCATCCTACTAATCTTGCGAACACTACCACTTTCCACACTTACATTTTGCAACATGTTAGGAGTTATATGTTAAAGTTTTGCTAGAGCAGCATTTATAGTCAAGTTGGGATCCATAAATACATTTTTTTAGTGCCTTTAGTTGTTATAATTGTTAGGAGTTGTATGTTATCTGCTGTTAGGAGTATTTACTTTGCTAAACGATAAAACATACTTTGTATTTGCGGATAATTTATTAAGTTTCATTCCTCTAATGGGATCACCATTAATTTCTTTTTGTTCTTTATTCACTCTATAAATATTTTACGATGTTTGTAATTCATTAACCGTTATGTATGCTTACCAGCTGATATTTTGTAACATTATTTACTGACATGGACTGTTATGTTATCTGATATTAGGATGGTTGTCACTTGTGAGGTGTTTTAATTTATTTGAGGTGGGCCAATATTTTACGAAGTTCGTAATGCATTAACCGTTACCTAATTTATTCATGGACACTTCTCCGGTCATTTTTTACCCACCTTCTTTCGCTATAGTAAAATATTTCAATGATAATTATAAGTCATGCCGGCCTTTTCCGTTAGCTAATATACCTTACAATGATTAAAAAAAAAGGAAAAAAAAAAACATCTCTTATAAATAATTTTTATTTCAATTATAATTTAAATAATAATATCTTCTAAACAATAAATTAAAACCATTTAACGGTTCAATAATTGTTGATCCTCAAATATTTCCTAATAAAGTGGGCGCAAACGGGTTGTTTTTGATGGGTTGGGCTAATGAAATGGACCAGTTTGATGGGAATAGCTTCGACTTCACGAAAGTTTGGACAACAAGAGATCCTCTTCCATCTTCAGTCAACCAAATTATAATTAAAAGTCATGCCTTTTTATATGTCATTAACAATTGTAATAAAGAGCGTGTAAATTACAAAAAGTAAAATCACAAAGCGTGCCTGCCCATTGGGCGGACTTCGACAACTAGTATATTGTAATACCCGGTAATTTCTCAAACCTTTTCTAGCCAATATTTTTATATTAAACCTTAAGTAGTCCAAACCTGAAGTAGGTTAACCCATTTTTATGAGTTATATATATATTTTTTACTCAAGCTATGAATCAACGCCGTCTCTCCTTGATTGATATTATGGCATAACGTGAATAGCTCACTCGTGTACCCTCAACACCGTTATAATTTTTAGCTTCAATCCCATCCGACACCATACGAGTTCCCTATACTATTTTACCTGCTCTTTTCTTGTTGTTCTTAAAACCCGACACCAAGTGCCATCATAAATATTCACAGTATATTTTTCACGTCATTAACTAATTCCTACAAAACATTACATATTTTTTTTTAACCCCAAACTCATACAACAAACCTATATAAATTACATTCTTTTCTTCTTCTTTTTTTTTTCTTATCACTAACATACTAACACATAAAAACTATACTCTTAATAATAACTCCACTTTACATATTAACTAATACCCTTTATACTTAATAGCAGAATATATGAATCTATACATCTTCTACAAGTTCCATTATACACAACACATTCTTTCACTAAACACAATACATTCTTTTATCAAACACAACTCTCAATTGCTTTGTCTCACTTAGAAGATCTTAAACTGTCAATAAAAAGGAATGCTAGTGTCCTCATTTCCAGCCACAACAGGCACTATGTTTACCCACGCCTCTCACACAACACTTATATAAATCTCATTTACACTAATACACAATAACATATGTAACATAAATACATCCCTTTTATATTCGAACAAGATCAGTAAACCATGTGATAAATCCCACATTATAGCCTCATTTATTCTTTACTAACTCACTCAATCACACGTTACAAAATTCTATCAATCCCACATGTTCACTACATTCTGTAACCAGCTTTTGAGTAAACCAAAAGGAATAAACCATGCTTATATGTTGGAGATTCCATGCAAGCCCACTCTTGCCCCTTCATGCTATTCGAACACACTCAGGGGTTGTTTGATAAAAAAATATTATTTAGCGCTGAATGAATCAAAGGTGCTGAATGATTCCAAGATGCTGAGTGAACTTGATTCTGAGTGAAAATGATTGTTTAATATTTGTTCTGTATGAGCAATCTGAGTTGCCTGAAATTACCAATTTAACCTTCTGTCTGATTTTGTATTGAACAAAATATACCGTTTGATAAAACAATTATTAACTCAAATAAAAATATAATATAAAGAAAGTATTGTTGGAATAAAATAATACACAGACTCTAATTATCCTATATAAGATGCATGTTATGTGCTAACAAGCTACTCTTCAAGTAATCTCATACACTTGAGTGTTCCTTCCTGTTTCATTAAACAAAAAATAATATGTATTTATGATGGTTGGAATGTTGGATATAAAGATTACATGTTATTTGCTATAAGAGAAATAAGTTGGTGTAGAGCTTGGCACAAACCTAGGTTAATTATATGCAAACTAATTCGTTGTACCTGATGTTTTTTATTATTTGCGAAAAGGAAACTGATAGAAACTGTGTGTTTTAACCCTTTATCCAACCTTAAAGTCAACAGTATAGCCCATGGGGTATTTAACAAGATAGTAAATGTTACTGTTAAAAGATTATGGAAGATAACAATGAAAACAATGTAGGTGCAACACATCCTACGAGAAAAATCTGTTGTAACTTCAAATTTTCGTATTTAATATTGGGTCGAGAACAGTACACTATGCTTTAAAGGTTAGCAGCAGAGCAGGGATGCAAGGAGGTTGGTGGAGACCCAAATTAGTTATCAACAAGGATGCACATAACATCCATTGGATTTTTGCTTAGTACCCCGAAACACCATCATCAGCAAAGATGCAATAATGATTGGATAAACTAAAGATACAAGTTGAAAAACTATATACTACATAAATTAATAAAGTTTTACCTGCAACAATTGTATGACAATGGTATCAAGAGAAACTAAGCAGATTCAACAAGAGATTTTTTCGTGAGTAGAGACTTGTGATGTGGTTAGGATTGCGTATGTAAAAAAAAAAGGGTATTTAGGAGAATATAGAAGTGCTGAATCACTGGCCAATCCCATGGAGGTGGCCCATTCAGATCCCATCTGGCCCATGCAGGAACTTTTTTTTTTTCTATCAAACTATCCTGCCTCTAACCGACTCAGTATTTTGTGCTGAGTTGAATTATTAAGAGGGTATCAAACGAGGCCTCACTCTTAGGTGAGATTCTCTTTGGAAAACTCAATAACCATGTTATACTACTACTCTCTTACTCACTTGTTTCACTAAAACTCACACACAAAGTATTGCTTCCTCCTGTAAACTTCCAGTCGAACCCAGGGCAGTTTTACCATAGTTCATTCAAGAAATCAAGCTTAAGTTCCAGTCAAGATGTTGTCAAGTGGAACCCAATAATACAAGTGTCTTCTCAGTCCATCCTAATCTTATTAGCTACCTTTTTCATTCGAGGAAGAGCTGGTAAGGCCTATATGTCTTTTAGTTATCAAGCATACCATTATCTTCAAGTTGATCACCCATTCTCCTTTTCTGTTGTAGCCAAAAAGGGAGATCCAAAGGCCCATTTTATTCGCAGGATTCAGTACCAAGAGAACCACAAAACCATAAGCTCGAGTACAATTTTGTTCACCTATAATCCCAGCCAAAAGGTTTGAAAAACATTGTGTTTTAATTCCTCTCAAACGTTTTCTATATTTTTGTTTCTTTTCTTTGTTTCTGTCTTTGCCAAAAACCACAAACCAGCCAACTTTGAGGCTAAATATCGACCCCCAAACGATCATGTTAAATTCCAGGTTTTCGCCATGTTAAAACCCACCTATCAAACTCTTTATAGCAACCAAAATTTCGTAAAATAACCAAGTCTAACATTCACAATCCGTTTCTTCTTTTCTAGACTCTATCGCTAAAACAAGAAACCTTTTCTTTTGTTATTTCATGTGTTCATGCTCAGCACTCACCCAACTTTGGGTCTCTGGTTCGAACCCCACATAAGACCTTAAAAATCCGAATCTTTTCCAGCGTGATAACCACCTAGAAAACTCTCATTGACAACAAAATTTTTATAAAATGATCCAATATAACACACGCAAGGCGTTATTCTTTTCTGGTCCCTATCGCTAAGACAAAACCCTTGTTTTGTTATTTCGTGTGAGTTCCTCAGCCCAAGACCCTAGTTTGTGAACCTTAGTTCGAATCCCAAACCAACACTATAAAATATGAGTTTTTTCACAATCAAAATCCACCCATCTAACTTTATTTAGAAACTAAAATCACGTAAAAAGATCCAGTATCGAACCCACAATCTGCTCTTAAAGTTCGACTTGTATCAACCAAATAACTGGAAAAATAACACATATTTGTTTCTCTTTTCAGTCGACCACACACACTTTATAGCCTCAGTTCGACCCTCAATGGATCTGTGAGCAATATAATCTCGATGTATTGCTTGCATTTGAAGACAAAACAAAGACGAAGGATCAAACTCGTTATTTAGAAAGTTTGTAACCGCCAAAAGCGGTTAAGTTAGTTAGAAATCAGTTATATACATATACGAATGGTTGTGTCGATTAGTGAAAGAACACAACGGTTCGTTGCAATGTTTAGACTAGTATATAGTGTAAAACTTGTACAGATTGAAATGTTACAGAAATAAAGTAATTCATATCATTTTGCAATTTCATTAACACACGTCTGGGACTAACATTGGCATCAAGAGCAGGTTTTGTACAACATTCGAAATCATCACAAAATCCTTACAATCAATACGAAAACACAAAACCAAAAAGAAGTAACGTGCAAAAATTTCTGTAAAGGAAAAACGTAATCTATTGCGTTGCATGAATAACTAGAGGCATAAGAAAGAGTAGTATACGACTCATTCTTGTGCAGAAATTGCAAAGACTTGGCACCAAAACAAGTTTGGTGATCGGTTCTTGTTTAAATATACATGAACAACAAGAACAACAACAAAAGAGAAGAAACCCTTGTTGGTGATATAACACGACATCAAGGAAGAATAAAGGGAAATCTGTTGCAGTTTAAAACGCAACAAAGAAAGGATAAAGACGTCAAGAAAAAGGGAAGAACCTTGTGCATAATATCATTTTTACACAAGAAGAGAGGAAAGAGTTGCTTGTACATAAGAGAAAGGGTATACCGAGGGAAAGCAGAAAATATTCAAAGAAGAGTTTTCTAGGAACGATTAGCAATACAGAAGCCAACAACAAACAATTTGGACGGGCTGATCACTCGTTACACAAAGAATAACGTGGTACGTTAAAGGTATTGGAGAAGTTGTTGAAGAAATAGGTGTGGACATAGAAGTATTGAGGCATAGCAACAAGAAACATCAAACAACGACTAGCAAATTATTAATTGTTAGATCGTGTGGGTTAATACCGTCGAGTATTATTTAAAAAAGGAAGCAAAACATTTTGTTTTGTGGAAAATACCGAAAGGTATCTTGGATAACTTGTGACGAGTTTTGGAATAAGAAACAACAACCAACAATAATTTGGTTGTGAGAAAGGAAAAACAACACGCTTGTTGTTTGGAAAAGAAAAGTCGAGACATACAAAAGGTCTAGGGCACGTTAAAGGTTTCAAAATCGAAACAAAGGAGTAACGTGGTACGTAGTGTGGTTCATTGAAGACAATTCGACAAAATCAAAGAAGGTGTACGCTGAATTGACTTGGTGAACGAGGGAAAGAAAAGAGGAGTACTTTGTATAAATCATACCGAATACAAAAGGGAACACGATTGTGTCTTGACACAACGAACGAGGTCACAAATTTCGATTTTGGATTTCTATTGTACCTTACATGAGTATAGATATTTATTAAACTATTAGGAAATCCCAAAAACTATATTGATCCCGTATTACTAGGATTCCCGGATAACTATTTTTTGTTCCCGTAGTATTAAGTAATACCACTAGTTAGAAAATTCCCATACGAATTAGAGGGTGAAAATTATAAACATCTATAGGATGTCGGGTGACGATAATGTTAATACGCCACCAAAACCCACCATAACACCAATAGCACAATACCAATGCCCAAAACTAAAAACCACAAATTACACTGTTTGGGCTATACAAATTGAGATCATATTAGAGGCACATGGTTTGTGGGAAGCAATAGAACCTAAGGAAGACACGCCAGTAGACGATAAGAAGGATAAGGCAACAACGGCCTTCCTATATCTAGCGTTGACCGAGGACGTGATTTTACAAGTAGCAACTTGTAAAACATCAAGGGAATTATGGGAATCAATGAAAAGGAGACACGTTGGAGAAGAGAGAGTGCAACAAGCACGATTACAATCATTAATGATTGGATTTCAAACCCTTCAGATGAAGGAAGATGATACGGTGGATGCATTTACAGCCAAACTAAATAGTTATACCACAAAGGCTAAAGAATTAGGAAAAACGTTGGATGAATCACTATTAGTACGAAAACTACTAGACTCCACACCAGATAAATTCATTCAAATAGTAGCATCCATAGAACAGACAATTGATCTCGATGACATTACGTTAGATGAGGTCGTTGGAAAACTTAAGGCATTCGAGGAAAGGATAAAACTATGAAAAGGAGAACAGGCAGAAGGCTAGGACAACTTATTGTTCACACAAGGTGAACACTCTAGAAATGGAAAACGATTTACCAAATATAAAGGTAAATCAAACAACTCACGAAGAAATTGGCAAGACAATAAAAATAAAGATAACTCGAATGAAGGAAGTTCAACTCACAATGGAAAGTCATACAAGAATAAACGTGAGTGGAACAGAAAGAAAGTGAAATGTTTCAACTGTGGGAAACTCGGACACTTTCAAAAAGAATGTAGAAAACCATCAACAAATCAGGAACAATCAAACCTTATCTTAGAAGACGATGAACCATCCCTATTACTGACAACACATGAACCTACACACGAAGAAGTGTGGTTAAATGAAGGACAAATACAACCCCAAAATTATGCTACAAAAGATGCTAGCATATGGTACTTAGACAATGGTGCAAGTAACCATATGACGGGAACCAAGAGTCATTTTAATGACATTGATGAAAGCATTACTGGACGCGTTCGTTTTGGAGATGGATCATACGTAGAAATAAAGGGTAGAGGTTCTATATTATTAGGATGTAGAAACAAGGAACAAAAGATGATTTCAGATGTTTACTACATTCCAAACCTCAAGAGTAACATACTTAGTCTAGGACAACTTACAGAGATAGGTTGTAAGATAATCATGGATGGAAACAGACTGACCTTGTATGATAAGACCAAGAAGTTGTTGATGAAGGTAGAACGATCTAAGAATCGACTTTACAGTATTAGATTACAAATAGATACACCTATATGTCTCTTGGCAAACATAGATGAACAAGCATGGTTATGGCACGCTAGATTAGGTCATTTGAACTTTGATGAAATCAATAAAATGACAAGAAAGGGTGTGGTGGAAGGAATACCAAGAATAAACCATGCAGCACAAATCTGTGACGCATGTTTATTAGGAAAACAAAAGAGAAACCCATTTCCAAATCAAGCTAAATTCAGATCAAAGAATCCATTGGACTTAGTATATGGAGATCTCTGTGGTCCCATAACTCCAGCAACACATTCTGGAAATAAGCTCATCTTCTTGTTAGTAGATGATTGTACACGTTTTATGTGGGTCTACTTTCTGACAACAAAAGATCAGGCATTTAACACATTTAAGGAATTTAGACAAAAGATTGAAATGGAGCTAAGATTGAAATTAAGAATGCTAAGAACGGATAGAGGAGGTGAATTTACATCAAATGAATTCACTAAATACTGTAAGGATAATGGGATAGCAAGACAGCTAACAGCACCATACTCACCACAGCAAAATGGTGTAGTTGAAAGGAAAAATAGAACGGTGTTGTCAACTACTAGGAGTATGATGAAAGCAATGAAGTTACCCTTAACTTTTTGGGCGGAAGCAGTCAAGCACGCTATCTATATACTCAACAGGGTATCCACAAAAGCCCTGGAAGATAAAACACCATATGAAGCCCTCTACAACAGAAAACCGAATCTTGAAAATCTAAGAATATTCGGATGCACAGCTTATGCTAAGATAACGATACCTCATTTAAAGAAGCTGGATGACAGAAGCATACCAATGATTTACTTGGGAGTAGAGGAAGGATCAAAAGCATGTAGATTATATGATCCTATAGGAAAGAAGAAACATGTAAGTAGGGATGTAAAATTTATGGAAACAAAACCGTGGGATTGGGATAAGAATGATGAAGGAAAGGATAGACAAGACTCATTTTGGGGGATCTTTGTGGAAGAAGAAGTTGACAATGAAACACCTATACAAGTCAACATAGAAGATATTGATAATACTCATCAGGAACCAGATCAAGTACCAGATCCAGAATCACCAATCACACCACCAACATACAATTACAACCCTAACTCGGAAGATGAAGAAGAAGCTACTTTTAATTCAGATGGTAGCTCAGACAATAGGATTGATCATACACCAGTACAAGGTTACAGAAGGATATCGGATTTATATAGAGCTGCACCTGGAGGTGAAACTACCAGTTTATTATT
Source organism: Artemisia tridentata subsp. tridentata (assembly GCA_021014915.2). Classification (NCBI taxonomy): domain Eukaryota; kingdom Viridiplantae; phylum Streptophyta; class Magnoliopsida; order Asterales; family Asteraceae; genus Artemisia; species Artemisia tridentata. The sequence continues at coordinate 82,344,520 of CP139505.1, forward strand.
TACGGAGGAAGAACCACGTAATTATAAGGAAGCATCAATAGATAAGAAATGGATGGAGGCCATGGAAATTGAACTAGATTCAATCAACAAGAATAATACATGGACACTTACTGATTTACTTGAAAATCAGAAGGCTATAGGACTCAAATGGGTCTTTAAGACCAAAAGAGATGCTCAAGGAATGATCATAAAATATAAGGCTAGATTAGTAGCAAAAGGTTATGTACAAGAACAAGGGATAGACTTCGATGAAGTATTTGCACCAGTTGCTAGGATAGAAACAGTTCGTTTGATATTAGCACTAGCAGCCTATCATGGATGGCAAGTACACCACTTGGATGTAAAATCAGCATTTCTACATGGAGACTTGAAGGAAGAAGTCTATGTTACACAACCTGAAGGATTTGTTCAACAAGGAAAATCCGGAAAAGTGTACAAGCTAATTAAAGCTTTGTACGGCTTAAGACAAGCACCAAGAGCTTGGAATGTGAAGCTTGATCAAACCTTGAAGTCATTAGATTTCAAGAAATGTAATCTCGAACAAGCAATATACACAAAGAGAAACAAGACTTCTACACTCATAGTTGGAGTATATGTAGATGATTTGATAGTCACAGGCACTCCAAAGAAAGAAATAGACTTGTTCAAATCCCAGATGAAAGACAAATTTGAAATGAGCGATTTAGGATTGCTAGCTTATTACCTTGGGATAGAAGTTACACAGACAGGAGGAGAGATTACAATTAAGCAATCAAGATACATAAACAAAATCTTAAATGAGACTAGTATGACAAAGAGCAATGATACAAAGATACCATTGGATCCCGGTACTAAGTTGGTCAAGGCGGAAGATGGAAACCCAATTGACGCAACTTATTACCGAAGTTTAATAGGGAGTCTCAGATACTTACTACATACAAGACCAGATCTTAGTTACTCAGTCGGACTACTCAGCAGATTTATGCAAGAACCGAAGGATCATCACCTAAAGGCATTAAAACAAGTAATTCGATATATCAAAGGAACAAAAGATCATGGAATAATATACAAGAAAGAAGGCCGCTGCAAGATTACAGGTTACAGCGATAGTAGTTATGGAATCAACACCGATCAAGGAAAAGGAACTACTGGAATAGTATTTTACTTTGGAGAGTCACCTATTACTTGGTGTACTCAGAAGCAACCTACAGTGGCACTATCATCATGTGAATCAGAATTCATGGCAGCTACTGCAGCAGCATGTCAAGCTTTATGGTTAAAACGCTTACTTAGTGAATTAACTGGATGGCAAGAAAAAAGGATAACGCTTAGAGTTGACAACGTATCAGCTATAGCACTCGTAAAGAACCCAGTATTTCATGGAAGGAGCAAGCACATTGACATTCGCTATCATTTCATTCGTGAATGTGTAGAGAATGGTCATATCAATATGGAACACGTCAAAGGAGAACTACAAAGAGCAGACATTTTAACAAAAGCTTTACCAAGACTCAAGTTTGTAACTATGCGACAAATGCTCGGAGTTCAAGACCTAGGACGAAGCAACAATCAAGATTAAGGAGGAGAATGTGAGCAAAGTAATCTCGATATATTGCTTGCATTTGTAGACATTTGAAAGACGAAGGACCAAACTTGTTTTATAGATAGTTTGTAACCGCCAAAAGCGGTTAAGTTAGTTAGAAATCAGTTATATACATATACGAATGGTTGTGTCGATTTGTGAAAGAACACAACGGTTCGTTGCATCGTTTAGTATTGTATATAGTGTAAAACTTGTACCAGTTACAAAGTAACAGAAATAAAGTAGTTATTCAATATCATTTTGCAATTTCATTAAACACACGTCTGGGACTAACAGGATCTTCAAAAAGTCTGATTTCTCGTATCATCAAAGTCGACCTAGCATACATTTCATACCCATAAGAATCTCGTGAAAACATGGTGGAACGAGCTTGAAATCTGTCCTGGAATTTCTACCCACATCGCCCAAATTTTTTCAGACTTGAACTTAATTTTTCTTTCTAATGCACTCGACTCAACATCCAACTTCCAATATTAATTGCGACTTCGTTATTCGAGCTGAGACTCTCAAACATGAACCCATATTTAGACCACTCAGTAGACTTTAATTAGAAACAAGAAATTTGTAAAACCATCGAGCCAATAAGCCTAAATAAATTCTCAAAGTTTGCCCAAACTCGACATGTAATTACTTTAACCAAGGACCTTATTTGTAAAACTAAAATGTTTTTATTTATTGCCAAAGCATCACTGATTTTGAACCAAGACTAATTTGTAACCAAATGGAAACCCAGGGACTGATTTTGTGAAATTTGAAACTTGAGGGTGTAAACTGTCATTTAACCAAAGTTAAAGGGTTAAAGTTGTCAAAATTATAAAAGTTCAAGGATACATTTTGTCATCATGTGAAACTTTAAGGATTGAAATGTAAAGTCCTTTATAACTAATTTCTAATAATTACCTATTTAGTCCCTCTACTTTGAAAACTAACGAATAAGTATAGAATACTTACGTTTATAACAACGATAATAACGCATGAAGTTATTTTTCAACCCCGTAACACATATACAACTATCCCGGCCTTATTTCACTTGGATATTCTTCCACACTCATCATTTCTTTATCGAAACCAAAATGCCGATTATAATCTAACCGAATCGATCATATTGATTCAGGTCACGAGTCCGGAGCTATTCACTGATCTACATTTGAGCACCAACCGACATCTACACTACTCAGGTGTGATTCATAGCCCCACTTGTACATATTTAAATGTTTTTAAACCCCGCGGGGGAGATACATGCTACTTATTGTTTTTTTGAGCAAAATTCTTTATTGTATGCTATATCCTGATTGTCGCTATATATGCTAAGTCCCGTTCCTTGCCAAAAGAAAGTCCCTTGATCATGAACCATTAAACACCTACGGTTGAGCGTGATAATAGTTTATAGGCCTATAGGATTGACCGTCCCACCCCTGTTGACCAGTTAGGCAACACGGGTGAACTGTACTCGAATACCTAGGTATTTGGCAAGATACCTACTTGAGGGCAAATGTTGTGATTATGAAATTCCGCGGTTATTGTCGACTTACACCAGAATTTCTGGTGCCGGTTAACGTTTGAGTGTCATGAGCTTAGCAAAACTAAATGAAAGGTATCCTGATTGAATATGGAAGCTTCCCGATTAAAATTTCTTGTGCTCAACTATATTTTTCTAAACCTATGGATTACACTCAACCTTTGTGTTGACTTTTTAGCATGTTATCTCAGGTACTTGAAGTATGTTGTGTACACGTGGAAAGGGCTGAAGGATCAAGATGGCTATCCATGGGACTATGTTTTAACTTATTTTTCCGCTGCAAATACTTTATTTCCGCTGCAAAGTATTTATTTCCGCTGCAAACTACTTTATTTTCCGCTGTAAAACTATTTCATTTCCGCTGTTATGTGTGTTAAGAGTCTTTTGAACTCTAAGGATTTAACTTTGTAATATAATGTGGTGTTTTATTTAAAACGTCTCTTCATGAGATCGTTATCTATAATTTTGACTCACTACCCCTCGAGTAATACCCCTAACTCAGTCCCGCTGCCTTAACCCGAGTTGGGGGTGTTACAGAATGGTATCAGAGCCAAGTTTATAGAGAACGAGGTCATACTCGACTATAAACACTTTTCATGTGAGTCAAAACGTTTTCGAAATCGATAGCCATCAGCCATCCATTCCACTTCACTCGTAAGTACCTTATTTCTATATGCTTAGATTTTCCAATAACCATTTCATTTTTATATGAAATTATTTATAAACATTTGGCTATAAATTTTTATACTTGTTCCAATACCCCATGTAGAGTATTACGGCTACATCAGTCCCTACCGGTCAGTTATCAGTCACACACATTGATCACCCCCTTGCACCACCGTGTTCAGAGATGGACCCACACCGTATTTATGTACCTCACCCAGATGATGAAGAGATAGATAATAATAAAGAGATAGGAGACCGTCAGTAGAGATTAGTGATCATTTAATTATAATAATTTAGTATTGTAGTAGTAGTTGACCTTGTACGTACTAAACTGACTAGTTTCGGTTAGTAGATTTGATAAGAAGCTTGTAGTCGTATTGCATATCTTGCAAGACTAATACCCTTTATACATAATAGCAAGAAAATATGAATCTATACATTTTCTACAAGTTCCATTATACACAACACATTCTTTCACTAAACACAATACATTCTTTTATTAAACACAACTCTCAATTCCTTTGTCTCACTTAGAAGATCTTAAACTATCAATAAAAAGGAATGCTAGTGTCCTCATTTCCAGCCACAACAGGCACTATGTTTACCCACGCCTCTCACACAACACTTATATAAATCTCATTTACACTAATACACAATAACATATGTAACATAAATACTTCCCTTTTATATTCGAACAAGATCAGTAAACCATGTGATAAATCCGACATTACAGCCTCATTTATTCTTTACTAACTCACTCAATCACACGTTACAAAATTCTATCAATCCCACATGTTCACTACATTCTGTAACCAGCTTTTGAGTAAACCAAAAGGAATAAACCATGCTTATATGTTGGAGATTCCATGCAAGCCCACTCTTGCCCCCTCATGCTATTCGAACGCACTCACTCTTAGGTGAGATTCTCTTTGGAAAACTCAATAACCATGTTATACTACTACTCTCTTACTCACTTGTTTCACTAAAACTCACACACAAAGTATTGTTTCATCCTGTAAACTTCCAGTCGAACCCAGGGCAGTTTTACCATAGTTCATTCAAGAAATCAAGCTTAAGTTCAAGTCAAGATGTTGTCAAGTGGAACCCAATAATACAAGTGTCTTCTCAGTCCATCCTAATCTTATTAGCTACCTTTTTCATTCGAGGAAGAACTGGTAAGGCCTATATGTCTTTTAGTTATCAAGCATACCACTATCTTCAAGTTGATCACCCATTCTCCTTTTCTATTGTAGCCAAAAAGGGAGATCCAAATTATTCGCAGGATTCAGTACCAAGAGAACCACAAAACCATAAGCTAGAGTACAACTTTGTTCACCTATAATCCCAGCCAAAAGGTTTGACAAACATTGTGTTTTAATTCCTCTCAAACGTTTTCTATATTTTTGTTTCTTTTCTTTGTTTCTGTCTTTGCCAAAAACCACAAACCAGCCAACTTTGAGGCTAAATATCGACCCCCAAACGATCATGTTAAATTCCAGGTTTTCGCCATGTTAAAACCCACCTATCAAACTCTTAATAGCAACCAAAATTTCGTAAAATAACCAAGTCTAACATTCACAATCCGTTGCTTCTTTTCTAGACTCTATCGCTAAAACAAGAAACCTTTACTTTTGTTATTTCATGTCTTTCATACTCAGCACTCACCCGACTTTGGGTCTCTGGTTCGAACCCCACATAAGACCTTAAAAATCCGAATCTTTTTCAGCGTGATAACCACCTAGAAAACTCTCATTGACAACAAAAATTTTATAAAATGATCCAATATAACACACGCAAGGCGTTATTCTTTTCTGGTCCCTATCGCTAAGACAAAACCCTTGTTTCGTTATTTCATGTGAGTTCCTCAGCCCAAGGCCCTAGTTTCTGAACCTTAGTTCGAATCCCAAACCAACACTATAAAATACGAGTTTTTCAACAATCAAAGTCCACCCATCTAACTTTATTTAGAAACTAAAATCACGTAAAAAGATCCAGTATGGAACCCACAATCTGCTCTTAAAATTCGACTTGTATCGACCAAATAACTGGAAAAATAACACATATTTGTTTCTCTTTTCAGTCGACCACACACACTTTGTAGCCTCAGTTCGACCCTCAATGTATCTTCAAAAAGTCTGATTTTTCGTATCATCAAAATCGACCTAGCATAAATTTCATACCCACAAGAATCTCGTGAAAACATGGTGGAACGAGCTGGAAATCTGTCCTGGAAGTTCTACCCACATCGCCCAAATTTTGTCAGACTTGGACTTAATTTTTCTTTCTACTGCACTCGACTCAACATCCAACTTCCAATATTAATTGCGACTTCGTTATTCGAGCTGAGACTCTCAAACTTGAACCCATATTTTGACCACCCAGTAGACTTCAATTAGAAACAAGAAATTTGTAAAACCATCGAGCCAATAAGCCTAAATAAATTCTCAAAGTTTGCCCAAACTCGACATGTAATAAATTTAACCAAGGACCTTATTTGTAAAACTAAAATGTTTTAAGGGTATTTATTGCCAAAGCATCACTGATTTTGAACCAAGGACTAATTTTGTAACCAAATGGAAACCCAAGAACTGATTTTGTCAAATTTGGAACTTGAGGGTATAAACTATCATTTAACCAAAGTTAAAGGGTAAAAGTTGTCAAATTATAAAAGTTCAAGGATACATTTTGTGATCATGTGAAACTTTAAGGAGTGAAATGTAAAGTCCTTTATAACTAGTTTCTAATAATTACCTATTTAGTCCCTCTACTTTGAAAACTAACGAATAAGTATAGAATACTTACGTTTATAACAACGATAATAACGCGTGAAGTTATTTTTCAACCCCGTAACACATATACAACTATCCCGGCCTTATTTCACTTGGATATTCTTCCACACTCATCATTTCTTTATCGAAACCAAAATGCCGATTATAATCTAACCGAATCATATTGATTCAGGTCACGAGTCCGGAGCTATTCACTGATCTACATTTGAGCACCAACCGACATCTACACTACTCAGGTGTGATTCATAGCCCCACTTGTACATCTTTAAATGTTTTTAAACCCCGTGGGGGAGATACATGCTACTTACTATTTTTCTGAGCACAATTGTTTATTGTATGCTATATCCTGATTGTCGCTATATATGCTAAGTCCCGTTCCTTGCCAAAAGAAAGTCCCTTGATCATGAACCATTAATCACCTACGGGTGAGCGCGATTATAGTTTATAGGCCTATAGGATTGACCGTCCCACCCCTGTTGACCAGTTAGGCAACACGGGTGAACTGTACTCGAATACCTAGGTATTTGGCAAGATACCTACTTGAGGGCAAATGTTGTAATTATGAAATTCCGCTGTTATTGTCGACTTACACCAGAATTTCTGGTGCCGGTTAACGTTTGAGTGTCATGAGCTTAGCAAAACTAAATGAAAGGTATTCTGATTGAATATGGAAGCTTCCCGATTAAAATTTCTTGTGCTCAACTGTATTTTTCTAAACCTATGGATTACACTCAACCTTTGTGTTGACTTTTTAGCATGTTATCTCAGGTATTTGAAGTATGAAGTGTGCACGAGGAAAAGGCTGGAAGTTCAAGATGGCTATCCGTGGGACTATGTTTTAACTTATTTTTCCGCTGCAAACTACTTTATTTCCGCTGCAAACTACTTTATTTTCCGCTGCAAAACTATTTCATTTCCGCTGTTATGTGTGTTAAGAGTCTTTTGAACTATAAGGATTTAACTTTGTAATATAATGTGGTGTTTTATTTAAAACGTCTCTTCATGAGATCGTTATCTATAATTTTGACTCACTACCCCTCGAGTAATTTTGTCTCACTACCCCTCGAGTTAGATTTTTTATAAAAAAATTGAATCTGGCGCTCTTAAACTTAATCATTGTTTAATATGTATGATTGGTTAGTATGACAAAATAGGAGAGTGATGTTTATTTATTTTGTGGTTACAATCCGATATGATGTTACATTTCTCAAACAATTTCAATCCCTCTGTTGAAATCAGTCAACACTGTATCTACTATTTATTTTCACACATGAGATTAGTTATTAAACATTATTTTCATCTTGAATCTAGCTTGATTTTTGATATGATGGGAGTCGTAACGATGTTTTTATTAACTTGTTACTTTGGCCTCGTGTCCCCTTTGACCAATGATAGTAAGAAGTAAGAGCAAAAATTAGTAATTTTGTCTCACTACCCCTCGAGTTAGATTTTTTATAAAAAAAATTGAATCTGGCGTTCTTAAACTTAATCGTTGTTTAATATGTATGATTGGTTAGTATGACAAAATAGGAGAGTGATGTTTATTTATTTTGCGGTTACAATCCGATATGATGTTACATTTCTCAAACAATTTCAATCCCTCTGTTGAAATCAGTCAACACTGTATCTACTATTTATTTTCACACATGTGATTAGTTATTAAACATTATTTTCATCTTGAATCTAGCTTGATTTATGATGGGAGTCGTAACGATGTTTTTATTAACTTGTTACTTTGGCCTCGTGTCCCCTTTGACCAATGATAGTAAGAAGTAAGAGCAAAAATTAATGATGGATGAATATTATATACACCTGGGCTTTGAAGAGCAAAAAACATGATATGGTGAAACATGATTAATGAAGGCGTGCACGAATGTTCTTTGAAGGTGTGCGTATATGTTCTAATGAATTTGATGAGAAACTAGGTGTGCATGTATGTTCTTATATAAGCCACAAAAAGTGTCCATGCCATTTTCGTATATACAATGTTTCGTATATGTTCTAATGAATTGAAGAGGCATAATTGCCTCCATTTTCGCCCTCAACTCATCGTCTCTACACCAAACAAACTCTTCACTCGTTTCCTTTTCATCACCATTAGACTCGATGAACCCATACATCTTATCACTAGATCTCGACACAGCCTTCTTCTCCTCATACGGCAACTCAAATATTTTACCACCAAATTCAGCCACAAAACGAATAAGTAGATCATTGATCCCATGGTTAACTAGCTCAAAACAACCCGTTTTGGCAACGACATCAAAAGTGTCGCTAATCTTGTGATCATGCAACAAATTTAGTGATTTGTAGTCGAGTTTCGGAAGGTTATTGATCTTTGTGTTTTGACGTGGAGAGACATGTTCAGGTAGGACTAGATCAGGTACACGTAGTGAGTTGTGAAGAAACTCGGTGATAAACTCGTCGTTAGCGACGAAGGAGCGACGCCCAGATGCTACTGGTGACGGCGGTGGAGCACGAAATGATTCCGATAAATACGACATTTTTTACGACAAGTACTCACACACGCTTGTTACAAGCCTAAAAGTGTGGTTACTTAGAAACACTTTACTTCTAATAAGAGCATATACCTACATAAGTAGTAGCATTTGCATTTGCATTAGCATTAGCATTTGTTAGTATATTTATTTAAAGTTATTCTAATCTTTTAATGATTAATGTGAACTTTATTACTGTAAAGGGTCTTAAGGGATCAAGCAGCAATGATGGCATTTCTTTTTTCCTTTGCTTTTGAGGTGATTATTGTTACTAGAATATGTTGGCAGTTAAAAAACCCGCCAATGATAGTGCTTATCCACTACAACAAAAGATAGGACGGGCAATGACTGTTTTGGCGGGACGCCCTTATCCCCGTCGAAAGTCGCTAAACGAAAAAAACTGTGTTGAACTAGCACAAAGACTCGCTGACCGTTTACTAAATTTTCAACGCAACTTTTCGGCGGGAACATGTCCCCGCCGAAAGTGTTTCTCATATTTGACAAAGTTTGACCAAAATAAGAACACTTAATTGTTCGTGCGTTTTTTCCCGCTCCCACTTTCGGCGGGGACATGCCCCCGCCGAAAGTAATTAAAGATGCACAATCCTCAGTTTTTGGCGGGGACCTGTCCTCGCCGAAAGTATTAAGCATTTTTCCTCCTAAAAGATAACTTTATCCCGCCAATATTTTCTAGGTTTTGACAGGGACATGTCCCCGCCAAACGTACTGGCGCCAATTTTTCCTGCCAAGGTTTTACTTATATATAACCTAACCGTGGATACAAATAACCGACAAAATACAAATAACCAAATCGCTAATTCCCACAAAACACGCATAACAATGGATGGTTACACGCCGGAAGAGGAGTGGTCAAAGGTTTTATCGTCGATTCTCCTCTTTAATGAGGTTCTTAATGAATATGGCTACAAAATTTATGTTGAATATGGTTCTTATAAGAACTGTGCACCGTGGATGAGAGACCGGATTCTGGAATGGCTTAGGCAAAAGCCGTACTACAGAGAGTATTTGGAGGCTGTTGCTGATGATGAAGCTGAAAGCACGTTGGACACCAAACTTGATGATCTGGGAAATAGGTTAACAAATCTCGAAGATACGTTTGAACATATCAAGCAAAGGAAAGCAAGGAAGGGAAAAGATGGTGCAAGTTCTAGCAAAGCGGGAAGTAGCAGCAAAAAAAATGAATGGGTGATGTTTGTTATGGTATATGTCGTGTGTTGTTTCGTTTGAGTTGTTTCGTTTGCTTGTCGAGTTGTTTTGTTTGATCTGTTTCGTTTGCTTGTCAAATTGTTTCGTTTGAGTCTGTATGAAATGTATGTGGTTGAGAACCCTTGCGTATTTTAAATAAAATGTTTGCCTTTGTATTTGTTAATTGTGATATTGTTCCTTCAAATAAGCTCATAAACCCAAACACCCTTTGGTTGCAGAAATAAGCAATCCCAAACACCCCTATTTGGACAGCATAAACCAAACGGTCCTGTTTGGACAGCATAAACCAAACGGCCCTTGTGGGCTGCTGTTAACCAAACAGCATAAACCAAACGGCCCTTGTGAGCTGCTGTTAACCAAATAGCATAAACCAAAAGGCCCTGTTTGGACAGCATAAACCAAACAGCCCTTGTGGGCTGCTGTTAACCAGCTTCTTTTGACCAAAATGGTCATGGTTGCAACAACAACATTTTATTAAACAAACAAACAAACAACAACAACAACAACAACAACATTACATATGAATATTGTCCATGTCACCTAACAGCTCACGGAGTATTGCAGCCGACATACATGCATGGTCGGGTTCGTCGGGATTCGTTGTCATTTCAAGTCTTGCCTCCAGCATCCTTACTCTTGTCTCTAGCACCTACTTTTGTGCCTCCAGCATGTTTATCCTAAGATATTTTTCATTACACTTTGAGCACCCTGTTGGTGCAGCTCCAGAACCGTGAGATGTTGAATCAGAAGAGGTTACTCGTAACTGCTCATCAAATTCACTCTTCCACATAAAATATTCACATCCATGATCTTTTTCTCTTGACTGTCACATAAATAATGTAATTATGTGATTGTTTGTATATTTACATAAATAAGAAATGTATAATTGTTCGCCTTCGAAAGATGACATGCATAATATTCCCATCCAAATGTATCTGGTTGATGTGATTTTCTTTTTTTATATTTCTTGTTCCACAATTACACATAAAAGGATTATATCGCTGCATCTCAGATTTTGAAATTGGTGTGAAGATAATAGGTTTGGTGTTATCAGGTGGTGATGGGGGATGAAGGAGGTGATGTTGTTGCTGTTGTGAGAGAGAGGGAGAAAATATAAGATATAGATTGGGTCTGCAAATGAGATAAAGGGTTTATCATTTATTTGCTGTTGTGGATAAGAGTTTTTGGATTTTATGTAGATTTTGGATAAGATTTTTTTGATATTAAAGAGGATAAGGTTTATCATTTATTGGCGGGGATATGTCCCCGCCAAAAGAATTTATGAAAACAGTATATTACATTTTTTGGCGGGGATATGTCCCCGCCAAAAGAGGTTAACACAATAGTACATTTATGAGAGATCAGCCTTGTACAGGTAACTTCTCATTTTTACAACTCTGAAACACATCATAAATTTGTCCAAGAATGGAGGTAGAATAGACATTTTCTCAGCTCATTCGTTAAACATCTCGTGTACAACTGTATCATCTCGGCTCATTCACTCCTGTACAACTATATCATTTCGGCTCATTCGTTAAACATCTCATGTACAACCATAATCTCGGCTCATTCGTTAAACATCTCGTGTACAACCATATCATCTCGGCTCATTCGTTAAACATCTCGTGTACAACCATATCATCTCGGCTCATTCGTTAAACATCTCGTGTACAACCATATCATCTCGGCTCATTCGTTAAACATCTCGTGTACAACCATATCATTTCGGCTCATTCGTTAAACATCTCATGTACAACCATATCATCTCGGCTCATTTGTTAAAAATCTCGTGTACAACCATATCATCTCGGCTCATTCGTTAAACATCTCGTGTACAACCATATCATCTCGGCTCATTCGTTAAACATCTCATGTACAACCATATCATCTCGGCTCATTCGTTAAACATCTCGTGTACAACCATATCATCTCGGCTCATTCGTTAAACACATTTAATGTACGAGAAGTCTTCTTCACGGCCATTGGTTGATACAATCTTATCATATCGACTCATTTGTTTAACTTAGTTAAAAATGATGTAAATTAAGTATAAATAACTTAACTTAGTTAAAAATTATGTAAATAATTTTAAAAGTTTAAATTAATTAAAGATTAATTAAATATTTAAAATTATTTTAAATTATAATTAATAAAATGTTTTAAAATTAATTTTAAAAATAATTTTAAATTATTTAAATTAAGTATAAATGACTTAATTTTATTAGGTAAAAGTGATGTAAATAATTTAAAATTTTTTTTAAATTAATTAAATATGATTTAGAAAAAATTTAGTTAAATTTAAAAGAATTAATATTGATTTAGAAAAAAATTAGTTACAACAAATAAAAGAGTTTTTTTTTTTTTTTTTTTTTTTTTTTTTTTTTTTTTTTTAACTAAAACAAACTCTTTCCGCGGGGACATTTCCCCACCGAAAGATTTCACCAAAAAAATTGATTTTCACTCGTAGCATTTACTTTATCCCGCCAAACGTTTTGGCGAATAATTACAACTTTTAGCGGGGACGTGTCCCCGCCAAAAAGGCTGGCTAAATGGCAATTTTACATTCGGAGGGGACATTTCCCTGCCGAAAGTAATAGCTAAAACCTAGCCTCCATATTATCAGATTTGCTAACACTTAAAAAAAAAAAAAAAAAAAAAAAAAAAAAAAAAAAAAAAAAACTCTTCTGCTTGCTTCTGCTTCTGCTTCTCATCTGCATCACCACCACAGCACCACCATCTCCACCACCACCACAGCACCATCATCTCCACCACAATACACCCACACTCGCACCATTGTACATGATGCCCTCTCCTCATTTAATTCTTTCTTTTTCTCATCTCCTCATTTAATTCTTTCTTTTCTCATCTCCTTTCTTCCTTGCTCCCTCTCGTTTACAAACCCAGGTGAGTGTGGGTGTTAATTTTGGTTAATTATTGATTTTTATTATTTTTTAAAATTTCCTTATTTTTTGTTATTTGTTAATTTTTGCAATATTTTAACTGAGTTTTGTTTATAAATGTGTTTTCTGATTTATGTTTTTTTTTTTTTTTTTTTTTTTAATTTTTTTTGTTAATTTTTTTTTGTACAAAATTTTTTTTGTACAGCCTGTTGTCGAGACCAAACCGAGAATCGAAGCCGAGAACCGAAGCCAAGAGCACAACGTGCCTGCTATCGAGACCACAACCGAGGTTTTCTTTTTTTTTTTTTTTTATTTTTTTTTATTTTTTTTTTGTGTTTATGTGTTATCGGGGACATGTCGCCGCCAAAAGTTTATAGTGATTAATTTGTGTTTATGTATTATTTTAGCTAGGCTATAGGGGCTGTTTGGCTTAATTAGTTTATCAGTTAGTATAAACTGATGCAACAGAACCTGCTGTCGAGACTAGGGCTGTTTGGATTAGTTTATCTGTTAGTATAAACTCATGCAACAGAACGGCACATATCAGTTAGTATAACTAGGCAATAGGGGTAAAACTAGGGTTGTTTTGGTTGTTCGTGTATGGCTGTGGAAGGGGTCGAGTCAAGGGTAAGTATTTGGGTTTAAATTGGGAGTTGGGTGTGGTCTGTTCTTGCATGTGGTATGAATAAATGTGAGGTGGCGGTGTGTCATAAAGGCTAGAACAGTAGTGTTTTTTGTCGTAAAGGCTAGAACGTCGATCGTGAAGATGAAGTTGACACTAATAATGATGATTTTTATCTTAGTGATGTGGGAGATTGATTTCAAATTGTAATTTGTTAAACGACAATTATTTGAATGAAATTGTTATCGAGTTTTTAAATGTGTTTATTTATTTATTTAATTATTTATTATTATCTTTTTTGGTCTATATTGTTATTTATTTGAATGTGTGTGTATATATATATATATATATATAATATATATATATATATTATTAATATATTTTAAAATAGCGTATATGTGTTTCTTCACTAATTTCTATGTTCTTGTACTAGTATGTTTACAGATGGCCGATGTCATAGCTACGAGCCACGGTGGGGATGGATGTCATGAGCCACCCCACCCTCCCGGGAGGAGGATAGGCGCTAACTGCGAGCGTAATAATTTCTCGATTATTTTAATTAAACTTGATCATTATTTGAAATTGATAACTTGTTATTTTATGTGACCATCACTTGAATTTGATTATTTGTAGGGTCTAATTCGAGAGCTCCCAGGCCTGGTTCCAAAATAGGCAGAGGCGGGAAGGTGGTTCATGGTGGCACAAAGAACGCAACACTACACGCGATGAGGAATGACACTGGTCGCCCGGTCTCGATCAGATTCGGGAAGAATGCGAAAGGGATGTGGGAGCATGTTGGCACTCACTCTTCGTGGTTCTCGAGCTTTGTCGGGACGTTGTTACGGGAAACGATTCCCATGTATTACGATTCGTGGGATAAGGTTCCCGAGACGACGAAGGCACACATTGATAACCAGCTCCACGTAAGTTTTTTTTTATCTTTTATTTTTTTAATTATTGTGTTTATTTATTTTAAATGTGTTTATTTATTTAAATTTGTCTCTTTATTTAAATTTGTATATTTATTTTAATTATATTTTATTGCAGCATTTTTTTGATATCGGCCCCCACCTTGCTGGTCCAAATGGAGATGAGATTGTCATTAGTATCGAAGCTTACCTTCGAAAGCGATACGATGACAACAAGTACAGGCACAAAAAGAAAAATTTTACACAACAAGGTGGGATTGAGAAACTGGACGAGATCAAGCAAAAGCGTCCCGAGAACAAGACGGCTGAAGAATGGGAGAAACAAGTCAATTTCTGGATCGACACGTACTTTGTTATTATTATTATTATTATTATTATTATTATTATTATTATTATTATTATTATTATTATTATTATTATTATTATTATTATTATTTAAGTTCAAAGTCAGCATTAGTTAAACTGCTTAATTGCTCATTCTGAGTGCTTATTCTGCTTTCTTATTGCTTATTACTGCTTATATAGGTTAGTTGATGCTTTGTGTTGTTTAGTGTTGAGTTGGATTTCATTTCCTTTGAGTTTTCATTAAATCATAAAAATAAACAAAAAAAATTAGAATAATCTGTTTTAGCTTATTTTAGGGCTTAATCTCAATTGAATTTTACTCATTCAGTCTTATTATAGCTTAATTTAGATCTGTCTTTCATAACTTTAGCTTAAAATTTGGTTTTCCTAGTTTAAAAGTGTAACAGCCCTACATAAAGGCGTGTTTGTAATAGTGCTCAAAATGGGTAAAAATAGTAGTTACTGTTCATTAGCACTTTTGTTAGGTTTGATCTAGCTTAATTAGACAAAGATAAGTAGTTTGTAGTTGCTGTTAAGCTTTTTTGAAGGTTTTTATAGGTTTAAAATGATTTGTCTAAGTTTTAGGTTATATCCTGCTCAAATGTGCTTATTATAGGAATAAGCATGTTAATACAAATATCGTCCTAAAAACGTTATTTATATTTTACGATCTTTGCTTAGTTTTGTTAATGACAAATTACAAAGTTTATCTTTAAGCAAAGCATAAATACAAGATTAAGTCTTTTGTATTTATGGTGATAAGTCTTTTAAAACGTTTACACATTACAAGTTCACTAGGAATAACATATATACATTTACATTTTTATTTCTTAAAATAGAAATATTTTGGATGACATCCTGGCATGCATCATATACATAATCTTAGAAAGATTGTGAGATATCTTATTTAGATCTTCAAGCTAAAGAGTTGACATTTGAAGCTATGGAAAGATTGTGCAAGATTTGGAAAGATTTGAAGATCTCTTAGCTGTCCTGCACTGGCGGATCCAAACCAGTACAAGGGCGGATCCAAATTTAGGGATCCGCCAAATCCGCCAACTGTTTAATCAGTTTGCCTATAAATAGAAAGCTGATCATTCAGTCCCATTTATCACTTACATAGCATAAAATTAGATATACATTCATTTACACATTACTAACCCATATCATTCATCATTCTTAGTGATCTTCCTTTTTGTAGATAAAGAGATCAAACATCAACAAGCTTGTTGCAAGTCTTGTAAAGTAGATACTGTGTGATTAGTTAGAGTTTACATATCATTGTTACACCTTTCATTTAGTAGAGTCCGGTTAGTGTTTTAGTCCTCAAAACACATAGAGTAAATGGGAGTAGTTGTACCCTTGTAAAGAACTCGACATTTAGCTTAGTGTCGGTAATTGTATAAGCGACGACAGGTTGGTTCTTCCTTGAAGTAGAACTCGGTATTTAGCTTTGTACCGGAAAAAGGTGTAAGCGACGTGTATTAAGGTTTTCTCCGCCAAGAAGGGAGTTTGTTTCTTAGTGAAGAAAAACTCTCGAGTTAGAGGCTCGAGGAGTGGAGTAGGGAAAGGAAGAGAGTCCTTGTAGCCGAACCACTATAAACATCTGTGTTGTGTGGTTTGATCCCTTATTTTCGATCCGTCGAATCCACCAACTGTTTAATCAGTTTGCCTATAAATAGCAAGCTGGACTCACTTACATAGCATAAAATTAGATATACATTCATTTACACATTACTAACCCATATCATTCATCATTCTTAGTTGTCTTCCTTTTTGTAGCAAAAGAGATCAAGTATCAACAAGCTGCAACATACTGTTGCAAGTCTTGTAAAGTAGATACTGTGTGATTAGTTAGAGTTTACATATCATTGTTACACCTTTCATTTAGTAGAGTCCGGTTAGTGTTTTAGTCCTCAAAACACATTGAGTAAACGGGAGTAGTTGTACCCTTGTAAAGAACTCGACATTTAGCTTAGTGTCGGTAATTGTATAAGCGATGTCAGGTTGGTTCTTCCTTGAAGTAAAACTCGGTATTTAGCTTTGTTCCGGAAAAAGGTGTAAGCGACGTGTATTAAGGTTTTCTCTGCTGAGAAGGGAGTTTGTTTCTTAGTGAAGAAAAACTCTCGAGTTAGAGGCTCGAGTAGTGGAGTAGGGAAAGGAAGAGAGTCCTTGTAGCCGAACCACTATAAACATCTGTTTTGTGTGGTTTGATCATTCCTATCTTTATTTACTTGCTTATCTTATATTGATTGTTTATTTGTATTTACTTTCAAATCACGTTAAGTCACAAAGCGAATAAATTTATAAAAAAAAAGGTAAAAACTATTCAACCCCCCTTCTAGTTTTTCACAAAGCAGTTTTAGGATTTGATCTTGCTTTCTCTAGGTTCTCTATAGTGTGGTAAGTGGATTTTCAAAAGTTGGTTGGAATCCATTAAGGTTCTATGTAGTTATGGTCAATTCAGTGAAATACTTGCCTCATAACACTATTTCACATCTGTCTAGTTTCTAAGGCCTTTTTCATGTGCTCATTTATGGTATTAAGTGCTTAAATTTGCTAGTTATAGATAGTTTGGTACATGGCCTTTGCTTAATCCCCATTTTTAGAACTGGTTTTAGCTTATTAAAGCTTAAAAATATGCTTAAAAGTGGTCTCAGTAAGCCATGTGGCATCTGCATTTTTTATGATTTTGCCTAATTCAGCCCTAGTTTATGAATTCTCTTAAGCTCATTTTAAGCTCTATTTTTCTAAAATTTGGTACATTTACTTTTTGGAAGCTTAAGTACTTGGTTCACATTTTTTTGAATTTTTTATATTAGCTTTTAGATAGCTTTTCAGTAGCTTAAAAGTGCCTTAACTGACTGTTTTGACCCTGCATCTGTCATCAGTAGCTTTTTTTTTTGTGCTTTATTGCTTTATTTTGTAGCTTATTTTGCTAATTGTAGTTTGTTCAGAGGATATTTAGTTTACTTAAGCTTATTTGAGTTTTCTATTAGCCTTTAGTTAGCTTATTAGGATAAATCCATTCCGCCTTAGCTTATTTGCCTAATTCATATACTGGTCTGATTTTCCATAGCTTTTTCTGAGCTTACTTCTAAGTTTTAAAAAATAGTTTTTTTTATAAAATTTGCTTATTTCCTAGTGCTTATTAAAATTTTAAAAAGAAAATTAAAAAAAAAATAGTTTTGCAAAAAGAAAGTCCAGGGATTCGAACCCTGGACCTCCTGCTTACCCACACCTCACAACACACACCCTTAACCGTTTTCCCTTGGGACTTCTTTAGTTAAAACCTTACACTATTTTTTACTTAACCAAGTTTTTCTTGAAATAGCCTATTTTTCTCAATTTGCTTATAATTGCTTATTTAGAACAGTTTTTCTTCCCATCTTATTTTTCCTGCATTTCTAATATCTTAAAGTAGTTTTTATACAAATTTCAGATTTTGTTTTTATTATTTATAATAAGCAGGTGAAGCACCAGACGGACCCGAAGAAGTTGAGGATCGGGGAGGTCAACAGGCAAAACAGGGGAAAAATGACAAGTACTAGCCTTCAAGGATCGCATTCCTTAGCTGTTATACGCGATAACTTCGTAAGACACATTTTAATCATTTTGTTTATATATATAGTATTGGGTGAACCTTGATTGATTTTATTTATAAACAATTGAGCTCCCCCACCGACAGTGAGGATACTAGAGACTTGATCGACATGTACAGACACACCCATATGAGAGGCGACGCCTGGGAGTCTCCACTATCCGAGGCCAGATACGTAAGTATAATTTATTTCCAAAAACTCACCAACATTAATGCAATATAATAAATCATGACTTATATATTACTTTTCTTGTTTTTTTTTTTGTAACTAAACAGAATGAGATGATACGGCTGCGGACAGAGAGCACCTCTTTTGTGAGGCGTATGTCTGACGTGGATATTTTGCTCCAGGTGATCGGCGGCAAGCAGCGAGGTCATATTCCTGGCATAGGTCCAGTGTTACCGGGCAGTGGTCACAAGACGACTCTCAGCTCATCACGAGCTCGCGAGGAAGCCTCCTCGTCGTCGCTGCAGGAGACCGTGAAGAAGTAAGCCCAGGAGCTGTCCGCGCACACTACACAGATTGATATGTTGCTGGATTGGGCTAGGAGACAGCCGTGTTTTACCGAGGAGCTAGCGAGGGGCTTTCCGGGGACATCAGGATCCCAAAATGCGTCACAGGGTGAGTCTACACCTACCGGGGAGGGTAGTGGGGGTACTGGGGATAGTGGGGAGAATGGGGATTAGTGTATGACTTCTTTGGGTCCGATAGGTCACTTTATATTTGTTTTTGGGTATTGGACAAAGTTGTGTACATTTAGATGGATTATTATGTGTTTATGTAGTTTATATGTTAGGATTCCCGCTAAATTGTTCCTCGCTAGCTTATGTATAGTTTTTGGACCATTTTGCGGATAGCTAGCTAGCTTATGTATAATTTTGTAGAATATCATGTGATCACGGTTTTTGAACCGTTTTTGGCGAATTTGGATTCATATGATTATGTTTATCGAATTTGGATAGTTATTGTAAAAACAGGTTCTATGTTTAGTGAAGTTGGCGAATTTTGATTAATATTATTTTTAGCGAATTTGGGTTTTTTGTTGTTGTTGTTGTATGTTTGGCGAAGTTGTTGTTGCTATTGTGAAAACAGGTTCTGCAGTTGGGTTCATTTGGTAGATTTTTTTTGAAAAAATTCCGGAAAAAATCTGGAAATTACCCATTTTGCAGCAATATGCTGCAAAATGGGTCAGACGCTTTTGGCGGGGACATGTCCCCGCCAAAAGGTAGGAGCAGATTGGCATGTTTAAGCGGCAAAACAAATTAAACAACAGTGAAAAGCATCTTTCGGCGGGGACATGTCCCCGCCAAAAGGTTTAATTAATTAATATAACCTCTTGATTAATTAACTTTTTAGTTAATTATTATAATTTTCGGCGGGGCCATGTCCCCGCCAAAAACTGTTGCCACGCTGGACAAACTTTGACCGGCTAAAAGATGGTGGGACCCACAAGTCCCAACCCAAAGTTGACATCCGTACCCGCTGAAAGCATCAGCGATGAGGCTCCTGCGAGGACGTTTCGGCGGGACATGCCCCCGCTGAAAGGGAAAAAAAGTTCCCTCCGAAAGCAGTGAATGTTGTAGTGATCGGTCTCAGACAAAAGATGTAATTTTATACTTAATAACGGATCTTCTAAAGTTCAATCTGAACATACTAGATCACGTTGACATTTTTGCGAGGACGAAAGAAAAATGGGTTATATAATGTTGGAATATGTTTTGTAAAAATGATTACTCCGTGTTTGTAAACTTTGGACTCTATTTAATACATGTATATGTAATATATATTTGTATTGGTTAGTGGGTTTGCGTTTTTCACAGTGAGAGCTTCGCAACGAGCGAAAGAGTGTTCAAAATAGAGTTAATATAAATGACATATCATGTTTCAAAGTGAGTCACTAGAAGCACAAAAAACTCACATTACTTGGAAAAGGAAATGAAGTTGTGTTATATAGAAATTCTAGTATCAACCATCAAAACTGTCTTTGAATTTCGGATTGTTTGGATTAGCTTCAGAACAAACTCATCAATGAGTCAGACTCATCCAACCAATCAAATAATGAAAAAATGCAGACAACCTATATGATCAACCTTTCTCACATACAGTATATCTCACGAGTAATAAGTCTTGTCAACAGACGGAATGAATCTTCTAATCCATACTTAGGAGAGATAAAATAAGCCTTGAACAACATCAAGGAACGGTTGAAACATTTGAAGAAGAGTGTCAATCCCATCTCCGAACATTCAACAAAGGAAAATTCACATAAAAAGGAGACAGAGAGATTATGACCAATGACGCTTGAAAAGCATGAGGTCATAAGACATATGTAAATATTCATCATCAAATGAACAACATTTTACTTCTTAACTCCACCCAGACTTCATAACATTCCTATCCATCTGCAGCATTCATCATCTCGAATCAACAAGCTAAAGAAGAACTAAAATGAGGAATGATTCACAAGAGTCACAAACTGAGATAGAGAACAATATGGTCTTCAAGAATGTTTCGAGAGGTTCCAAGATTCAATGATGAAGAAGAATCAAATGGTTATGAGGAAAAGGACTTCATTAGCAGATTCATGTGCTTTTTAAAGAACTCTCAACATTTAGAATGAAGAAGACCATAATGAAGCAAAAGACATTACTCTAGTTCTGATAAATGATTATCTATAATCAAGCTACAAGGATTCATTCAAAGAGATGAGAAGCTGGAAAACACCTAGACTTCAACAATCGGGACTTCTTTTACATTGGGGAGATTGTTAGGAATTATAAAGTGAATGTAATATTAGTCCACAAAGTAAGTTGGTAGTTTTATCAATAATAAAAGTCCAGAGACCTATCATGTAATAAGTCACAAATCAACTAATTATTGGAAGTATAAATACCCAATCATTAGGTGATGTGACATAAGTTTTGTGTGTCATAAATTGTACACATAGTAAGTGTGTTTGTGAGAGATCGTGTCAGTGTACTCTCATGTCAATTTGATTACGTCACTTATCTGTCGACCTCTCACTCGATCAGTTAATAAATTTTGGTCTCTCAACTAAACGTATTCTTAATCTGGGCATTACATAATGTATTATTTTTTTTTTTTTCTTTTTTTCTTTTTTTTTTTTTTGCAATGTTGGACAGTTTAGATGTTATCAAGTTACCAATAAGGCTAGTCACACTCGAACGTAAAATATAGGTCGTTCATACCATAGCTGTCAAACTCGCGAGTTTACACGTAAGATCGTACGATCTTACGTGCACACCAGCCAAAATCGTGTAAACTCGTCATAGGATCGCACTTTAGGTGGGATCGTACGATCTTACGTAAAATCGTTCGTAAACTCGCGAGTTTACACGTAAGATCGTACGATCTTACGTGCTCACCAGCTCTTGTTTCTGGAAAATGGGAAACGGGAAACGCCTAGAAACGCGGCGGAAACGTTTCTGGAAAATGGGAAACGTTTCAAATCTTTTGGAAACGCCTGGAAACGTTTTTGGGACATTTCTCGCTGGAGATGGCTCCGGTCCGGTGGAGGATTGTTGCTGGAGCTCTAAGAAATTGTTTTTGTTAGTTGAAATGTGAATAACAGTGTTTTGAGTGATGAGTATGAAGTAAAAAGATAATGGTGATAAATTAGTGTGGATTTGTAGCCGTTGGATGGTGTGACACGTGGAGTATTGAACTTTGAGTCTATCTTTTTGTCTATTGTGTTTAGGTGAGTTTTGGCACTGTATCTTTTTGACACGTGGAGTATTGAACTTTCATAGGCTGTTGTAATTGAATAAGGATGAAGAGTAGGTAGAGAACATCTCATGAAGAGTAGAAATATAAAAAGTTTGACTCGTTTATCATTTGCTTGTAAAATATGATAAATTGGTAGGATCGCAGAATCTCGATCCGATCCTACGATCTCAATCTTGCAAAGACAAAAACGATCTTGCGCGGGATCGCGATCTTGACAGCCTTGGTTCATACACCTTGACTGATCTTAAAATCGGTCCCCCCCCCCCCCCCCCCATTGTGGTTATGTTGGCAAACATCGGTCGAGCACCATGGAAAAAAAGAATCGGTCGATTTTATGACCGACATTTGTAAACGATTGTGTGAAATTTTTTATTTTTTATTATTATTTTTTTTTAACTTTACCACTTTTACAACCTTATAAATACCAACCTCAAACACATTTCTAAACACACAATTTCAAACACAATTCAAACACACACACATATCTTTCCCAACAATTCCCCAGTCCACAACAATGTCTCGCAAAGACTTCTCCCAACAATTCCCAAGTCCAGAACAAGTGCCAGAAGATATCTTTTCAACAGAAGATGAAGTTTATCACACTCCACCAAAGTCCAGAGGATATCTTTTCAGTGTTCCAACCGGAAAATGAACCGGTGAACACTCCACCGGTTGTCGAACAACAACCCAACCCATTTGGACTCACAGAGGATGAACTCCGACTTCTAGAGCAAGATGAGGAAGTCAGGAGACAAACAGAGGAACGAGAACTACAAGAAGAAGCTGCTCGTTTGGAGCAGGAAGCCAGGGATGAAGAACATCTGAGGAAGAACTGGTTTGACATAATGGAAGGAAAGTATTATGATGGCGAGTTTAGGTCCTCTTCGAGTGAGGAGGGTTATGTTTCAGATGATTCCTTTTCTTAATTTGTAGTTTTATTTTCATTAACGTATCGTAGTTTGTTAATCTTTAATTTATGTAATGTTTTTATTTTTATTGAATTTTAAGTTTTTTTGTTTAAAATGTTTGAATAAAAAAAAAAAAAAAAAAAAAAAAAAAAAAAAAAAAAGTCGGTCACCGCTGTGGCACATTGGTCATGTCTGGTCACCGGAGAGAGAAAGCTGACGTGGCAGCCGGACTGTGACTAGCCTAAAGAGTTAGCAGGTTATCCATTTTCCGGCAACTGTTTTTTATTCTGACATGTTTCTTGACATCACAAAAGCAAACATTACTATATATATTATAGAGCGGCAGAAACGACGTCACTTCTGGTCGTTTTGATTTTTGGTTTCTTGTTACCAAAATGCAATAGCCCAACTCAAAATCGAAAATGGGATACGTGTAAAAACTGTTTTCTCCTAGTACCCCTTTTTAATTATTATCGGCATTTGATAGTTGTGTGTTAGATTTTAGTGGCATTTAACAGTTATATGACAAATTAGGACGGGTCTAACATTTTAAAATACTAAGGGTAGTCACAAAACCAGAGGCGTAATCAAAAGCTTTTCGTTCATGAAAACAAAGGCCAACTAAAGCACTATAAAAATAAATGTGGAATGATTGTTTGTAAGGGGCAAATACGCAAGTGAATTACCGGACACAAAGTACGCAAAATTTAAAACCATATATTACACAAAAGTAAAAGAAAAAAAAAAGAGCGAGGAATTGACTTTTTCTTTTTTGATTTATTAACAACAACCTATTGGGTGTTGTTTAAGCATTCATGTTTAAAAAATAATCATTTAGTGATCTTTAAACATTTTATATTTAACATCACATATCATGTTTAAAATGATTAAAATTGTATAATTATGGAATACATGAGTTAATTGAATAAGTTTTTTGTTATATATATGAAAATGCTTAAACAACACCCAGTGGCAGTAAGTTTTAGGTGTCGAGATGTATAAAAAGTAACTAATGGGTTTTATTGGTGGTCAAGTGAATTGGGTTGATCAATGATGAGTTGGTCCAGTGGTAGGATCTTGGCTTGTTGACCGTGAGTTCTCAAGTTCAAACCCCACTAAGGCCATCTTTGAGATATTATGAAGTCCCTCTATGAGGGCTTGGCTTGGGTTTACTCAGGTCAAGTCTGAGGGGGCAGGGTTTACCCCTATTAATCGTCGTGCCTTCGGGCGGATTAGTAGGGGGTTCTCCCCCCATCGGGTATTTGAACAAGGCTTTCCACTTCGAGGGAGCTCTCTAGCGCAGGCCCACAAAGTAAGCTAGACCTCCCGCTGTCGAATCGCGACACGAAGTTTCAAAAGAAATTCACCTTTCAAAAAAAAAAAAAAAAAAAAGTGAATTGGGTTGGGCGGAAGTTGGTTGGAAATATGATCGGAGAAGATGACGTAAAGAGGTGATGATCTACAACCTTCTTTTATGTAGCTAAATGTTTTTCGACATTGCAACATAAAATGTTTGATACATTAAATTGAAAAAAAAATAATAAAAATAAAATAAAAATAAAAGATGAGTACCTCAAATTGAAATTGCACATAAGATCATTACCCTTTAATGCGGTTTTTTAACATATTATATAATGTAGTCAATTACAAATTAAAAGTTTTTTTAAGACAATAACTTCACACTCATGTTTACATTTTTTTTTCGACAATTGGCAATTTTTTACCAAACACATAACAAGACCCAATATTGACACAAAATAAACAGGTTAAGTTTACGATTAAATGCATGGTTGACACGGCTAATCCGTTTAATAAGGAGGGTTAGCTCTGGCTTGACATTCTTAACCCCATTAAAAATATTGATATCGTAGTAAATGTAAACGAGTTCGGGTTTGCATTGAATTGAGCTTTTCGACATGATTCATATATGAATGTGACTACCCGAACCCGTTAATATGAGCACAATACGAAATACCCCTTGATTATTATTTATTTAACAAAAAAGTATGAAAAAAAATTCTTTAAACATACTTTCATTGGAATGGGAAAGTCGAAACAAAATAAAGTAAAAATGAAAGAAAAAAAACAACCAAATGAGAAAACGTAACAAAACAAAAAGTAAAACACAAAAAAAGTTAGAAGACACAAAGAGGTATTAAATCATCTCTTTCACATCTAGTTTAATAAAAGTTTTTTAACGCTTTTGATGTTTTGAAAAAAAAAAATGCTTTTAATAGTGACCACTTTTTGCCCCTCTTGGCGACAAAAATAGAAATACCTTTTTGCTTAAACCTGTATGACTGCGTGATTAAGATAATTTTTTTTAGAAAAACTAACGCAACCAAAAACTCTAGTATTGTTGAATTTACCGGATAAAGTTATTCTTAGAATTATTTATGCTTACCTCAAACTACAAGTATTTCTTTAATACAAGTTATCCCCTACAGCTCCATGCTTTCCACAATGTTAAAGTATCTTCACATGTTGTTGTTGAATCTACCCTATGCTTACCTCAAACTAGATGCATTTCTTTAATAAAAGTTATCCCCTACAAACTTCATGCTTTCCACAAAGTTAAAGTATCTTCACATAAAATGTAACATCTTCATGCATATGGCACAATTGTTGGTGCATATGGTACACCAATTTATTCTTTTATTAATCAGGTAGCAAAGAAGCTATTCCCCCAATACTTGATTTATACTCGTCACAAGATAAAGTTGATTCTTCGTCACAATGACGCCATAAATGACCCCTATAAATACCACCCAAAACTACATATTTTTTGTACCCCGGAGATCGATCTAAACCGTTACATTCAAAGGTATTATTCTCTTTTAGCATCTTATCGTAGATTTATCTAATATCGAAAATTTGTTTTTATAAATGGTTATTAGCTTATTAGGTAAAATTAATACAATAGTTTATAACTTTATATATCTTGTAAGCTTACATAAACGATTTTAAAAGTATTTTTTCTATAGCGTCTTTGAGCGAGTTTAGGCTTATTTTTTGGTGTTATTCCATCTACCTTATTTTAGTTTCCATTTCTTGAGGAAGAGTCATTATTGTTTTCTGTTTTATCTTTATTTGCATTATGCTACGCATTAAATATACTTATTTAAACTGAAATTTTTTCGGTCGTGGACAATTTGAATGAAAAGTCACGAAAATGTGAATCTGGTAGCATTTGAACCACAACGTTATTTAATTTCATGTTATATTGCTCTTTCAGACCTGATTTCATTAAACTCACACTAACCAACCCCGGTTTTCTCATTTAGTTAATAGGAATAATATGTTGAATGATGAAAATGCTATTGAAAGATTTGACATGCAAATAGTTTGAACTTTGTACTTCGGATCTTCTTTCCAAAGACTTAGAAGAAATTTATGTCAACTAACATATATTTAACCGGTTTTTGTATAAATCTGTAAATAAAACAAAATGCTTTCTTGGGTTCATGACTTTCAAGTCGTTAACATAGTATAGATACATTGATGACATCACGTGTTTGAATATGATAATTCGATTATACACAAGTCCTAATTAGTATTTTGTTTGAAATATAGTACTAATTAAACCATACGTATGTTTATTGCTTGTAAAATTAAGACGCCTTTAATAATTTTGTCCCCAAAGGTTAAATCCCTCTACTTTGAGGACAGAGGAAGTGGCATGGGCATTTTTACTTCTATCTAACAATTCCTTTAATTTATAGCCTTTTACGTTGGAGATTCAAATGGAAAAAGCAAATACCTCGAATTCACAGAAGGCCAAAGTAAATACCTCGAATTCACAGATGGAGAAAGTAAATACCTCCAATTCAAAGACGGACAAAGCAAATAACTCGAATTCACAGGTTTTTCCTTCTCTCATTCGTATATGCTACTAAAGTCTAATATATTTGATCGACTAATAGATTGTCTCTCCGTTAGCAGTAATCTATCTATCTTCATTGCTTCATTTGATTACCAACACAATTGTCTAACTGTGTCACATTACTACCAATGAATCATTATTACTTATAAGTGGCGCTTCATTTGATTACCAACACTACCTTTTGAAAAGACCATATAAATATGATTAAAAATTTGAAGTTTTATTTTTCAGGCATAAAGTCTTAATAATTCATTTATATGAAGTGTTGTAACTCTTCTTATGAAATGGTTAATTTGTAATGAAAATGATGGTGAAGCTTATTAGTTACATTACGTTTCTTATTTGGTAAATTCATGTTATGCCTGTGGTTTTAATTGGTTAGAAGTTAAGAAAAAGTCATGATTAGTGACTCACTGTGTAATCTGAATTCAGCGACTCAATTCCATAATGATCATGTTAATTTAGACCCACTCTTGAATTAAAATTTGTCCTTTGATTTCAAAGTTATGAAAAACAAGTTTTTTAGAAAATGGACTCTTTTTGACCATGTTAACTGGCGTTAATCCCTTCGAATCTACTTGTTAAAGTGTCAACTGAAAGGAAAACAAATATCAGTGGCTTATAAATAAAGATTCCGAAGGACACTAGTCTTTGTTTGCTTTTCAAACAATAGTTTTCGTTTCTTGAAACCCAAAATTACAAACAATCACTACGTTTCCACATTTAAATTTTTTCTACAAACAGCAATGGAAAAACTTTTAATTCAAGAAAAAACCAAGTACACTCTCCTTAACATATCTTGTACACACACTTACCTCATTAAATTAAAAAAAATAATAAAAAAAAAATAAAAATAAAAAAATAAAATCTTGACTTTATTTCACTCCTCAAAATGACCTTCTCACCCATTACTTATCCAATATCATTGAGAGATAGTATTATGTTACATTAAGGCAAGAACTAATGACCCATATCATCCCATATTTTGTGAAGCATTTTCATAATCTTTTAACCCACCCTTCAATCTATTGAGTTTGTGTAAGAACAAAGAAATACCATTCAGAAGGATTGAAGCATAAATCAGTTCAATATATTGAGTTTGTGTAAGGAAGTTGCTAGCAGAGTTTACTATCAAAATCGAGTGCAAGTCATAGCTTTTTTTTATTTTTTTGGTTAAAGGTTTTAACCCGGTAAATATATTACTCCAAAAAACAGTTAAGTACATAGGATGTGAGTAAATCCTACATCTCAGCCCGTTACATAGACACTACTACTCCTATAAAGGAAAATAAGCAATAACCACTAGATTACATTTGACTAATAAAGACACCAAATATAAACTATCCTCTAAATTCATCTCGAAGATTAATGTCAAACACGTCACAGAATGCCAACCACTCTTTGGTTAAATCAAACACTTCATTCTCATAACCTTCATAAATATCATAATCTTCATCCTCGAGTAAAATTGCATTATATGCACCTTCACTTTGATGAGAAAGCCATGAATTAAGCAGTCTTGCAGTATACGTCCTCAACATCACTATCACTATCATCTACAACCTTAGTCACTTCCTTAACGGTATTACCATCATTTCCAGCATTCGAATTATCCACATTCTCGAGTACCTTTTCATCTTCATTCAATGCTGCAAATGAGTTCCTCAGAGTAACAAGATTTATATCATCCGAATTCACGTCCCTTATTAGACGAATGATCCCCATTCTTCTCACCATTACCCTTTTTAGATGATGTAGCACCATCCTTAGGTCTAGAGATTGGACTGTATTCAAATCGGGATTTAGTTCTCAAAACTATTTTATAGTTAACCACTTTGAGCCCTCTCTTAACCCACCGAAAACTCTCATCATCCTCCTACAAATTAGTTCCATGAACCTCCTTAGTAACCTTTGGGCAATTACCAAAGAGAATGTCCAAATATGGCACAGTTACAGCACCCAGGAAATTTCCTTTCATACTCAATATGAATAGTTTCCCGTGTATAACCATTATCCTCTAACTTTGGAACCACCACAACCAATGTATCAACAAACTCCTTATTAGAGCAGTAGGTATGGAATACGTTGTGCCTCGCCGTCTGCTGATGTGGCACCTCGCCGTCTTCCGCCGTCCTCCGCCGCGACACCGCTGCTTCTCGCCGTCCTTCGCCGTGAAGGTTTCGTCATCTGCACGACGAACATTTTGTCTGACAAAAGCAACGTTACTATCAATATTTAATTGGGGTGGGTGCCAATTTATAACGTTTACTTTTTTTTTTTTTTTTTTTAAACGGTTCGAAAGTTGGCAAATACAAACACACATCTTGAGTTTCAAACTGACTGTCTTCCTCTTCCTCAACTCGTTGTGAAAAAAAAAAACACAGCCACCATGTCTCAAAATCCGAATGATCCAGGGTATTTCACTAACCTTCTTGCTACTCATACTTACGCGGGTTCATCAAACCCATCAACCCCGTCTTCACAAAACTCCAACTCACAATCACCACAACTTGGTCAATACGGGACACAAATGTCTCCCGAGATGATTTATCAACAACAACAAGCTGCGTTTCAGGGATTCGGAAATTATCAACCACGTTCGTCTTCTCAATCTCAACCACAATTTTATAACCCCTCACAACCACCATCATTTCCGGCACCACCATCTGAAGGGCAATTCAAAATACCGGCAGCACCAAAAGGACGAGGGAAGAAATCAGTGGCAAAAAAATCAAAAAAGATCGTCAACTTGGACGATGACGATGATGATGATCTCGAGGCTGTTGCTCAAGCTTCAAAAAGAACTTGGTCGAGGGATGAAGAGATATTGCTAGCGGAAATTTGGATTGAAATTTCCCAAGATAAGGATATCGGAAATGACCGTTCCGATGAAGCCTTTTGGAACCAGATTCTTGAGATGTTTAACGATCAAAATACCCGTGAACCGCGTTCGAAAAATATGGTCACCGGGAAATGGACACGACTGAACGGTGACTGCCAAAAATTCAACGCTATCTACAAGCACTCGGTGCGTAGAAGCGGTGAAAATGACGGTGATCATATCGAGAACGCAAAGGCAAGTTTCGAACAGCGGTTCACCGGGAGGAAGTTTACGTATGTTCATGTTTGGGATATTTTGAAAAAATATCCGAAATGGGATGCGGAGGATCCCATTGATATTTCTTGTCTCGAGGATCTTTTTGGTTCGGATAGGCGTCCTCGTCCGGACGGCGCCTACAAAGCACGGAACACAAAGAAGCATAAATCGACTTCAGCGTCAAGCGCTGCGAGCTCGGGTGGGAGTCAAACGAGTTCGTATTCGGAGTCATTGTCGAAAAAATATGTTCAAAAAGCCGACGAACAAATGGCCGCGTACCGTGCAAGGAGGGAAAAGGATACGCGGATGTTAGAAATGGAGGAGATGAAATTTCTAATGATAGATCCCGGGAATCATAATCCGGCTGCTGCTGCTGTCATCCACCGGAGACAAGCAGAAATACTCAAAAAATTTGAAGACAACGCCGGTGGAAGCGTGAAATAGTTTAGTTTATTTGTATTGTTTTTATTTAATTTGTATCGTTTTTATTTTATTTTCGTACTTTTTTTTTTTTTAATTTCATAGTGTAACTTAATAATTTAGTATGTGTTTTAATATAATGTGTTTTTATTTAAAATGAAATTAATTTAGTTTATTTGATTAGTTGAAAAAAAAAGAAAAAAAAATAGTGGTGGGGTCCGAATGAGTAAGTTGTAGTGTGTTGTGATAAGGGGGGGTTGTTAGTTGTGTTGTATTGTGATGATGTGGCACCTGTGGGGCCCGAATGAAGAGGAAAGATTTACTTACCACACCTATTGTATCAACAAACTCCGTCTTAGCATCAATCTCAATCATAGCCCTAGCATAGCTACTACACCTCCATGACTAGAAAAACATATTGCTTGTACAAGTATCCAACATCATAGGCGTGTCAAGTTTAGTAGCAATCATGCTTATCCCATATGAGGTATATGCAGCTAATGGAACATCATGCTGTTTAATCCACATTGACACCTTAGATACAATCTCTTTAGTCAAACTAACAGAAGGAGACCATTTGTTGAGAAAATAGGTGTACCTATGATCATCCAGGGTCCATTATGTAGTACACTTTCTAAACCATGAGTAGTAGAAAACTTAAAGAAAAAGAATCCTTTTGCATTCGTTGTCACTTTCTGAATTCCATATTTACTCTACGTATCACGAATATAAGTTCGACAACAGGGAATGCTAACTTTTTTCTAATGAAATACCCATATTGGGAGTTTTTCAACCTCTTATTAACCTCCTCCACCGAAGCCCTGGGAATACCATCATCAAATCAGCATCTTTAAGAACATTAGACAGCAACTCATGACAAGTAACCTTCAACTTTGTGGCATTAGACCTCATTGTGTTCACATACGAAACCGGCTTCGTATGTTGACACGAATGTGCATTACCCTCTGTTGATTCACTAGTATTCATAGCAGCCTTAATAGAATCCAACGTTACAGCTTGAACTCCTTCCTGAGACGAAATAGGGCACTCCAAGTTCACATTACCCGCTTTCCTAGGCACCTAATTAACCCCAAAAACTGATTCGTAAGCATGGTTATGATCACCATGCGCACTGCTGTTATACAAACATTAACAACCTTTGTCTGGGTATCTTCAACATGAGTCTTCCTACTAGATAGGTTCGGAAAACTTGTATGATCATAAATGTTTTCAACTCTTGACATCGAATGATTTTGAACTCTTCACACATCTTTATTTTTGTGATTACCATATCTCCCACCCAAATTCAAAAAACCTGGTTGCATCCTTACGTTTAAACAGCCTCAACGACACATGGAAAGTACCACGTGATTACCAAAACAACGACCCAATGTTGCAGCAAACCCTAAGACGAACACGTCATTTTAAGGTTTCTACAAGAACAGAGCAGACCCACAAGCAAAGAATATTAAGTATAAGAACATCGTATAGGGTCTTAATGGATTAGTACTATACCAATAGTCAACAATGAAAATGTAGTAAAATTAAATGGAACAGATAGTCGATCTTCACGAACCCCAAAATCGGCCAGAACCCTAATCGCTCAATAAATTAAGACGATAGGATAATTACGATATAGTATGAAAAGTGATTGTAACTAAAGAAACCATATAAATTACATGACTTTTTCACAAATATCATTACATGTTTTAACAACTAGGTAATTTAATATCAATGGACCATCGAATACATATAACCAAACCCAATTCAACATAATTTTAATAAGTAAAAGTATACCAATAGATAATATAATATAAGTAATAAGTATAACGTATATAATATGATTTCTTTAATTGTTTTTCAAATTGAATAATTGTGAGAGAAACTCTACGTGGGTGACTGGGAGGGAGAATAGAGGGTATATTGTGAATACGTGGTCCACTGAATGGTTTAGCATGCTATGCCACACAAAACCGGTCAGAGCCTAATTTATCATACAGTGACCAAATTGTTTTTGTCAAACATACTGACCGATACATTTTGTAGTAAAAAGTATTGAATCATCTCATTAAGCACTAATGAAACACACCCTTAATCCATTAAACGTTACTTAACATGAAAATGTCATAAAGGATGCTTTTTCCTGGTTAAGTCACTAACATTATCATACATGCTCATTGTATATTCTTAATGGCCTTATTTCAATCGAGTTTTTATGTTTTACTATAATTCAGATAGTTCATTCAACACTTTATCCCGTTAAAATTAAAACTATTTTATGCATTCATCATTTATTTAGACAATAACTTTATCCCATAATGCGTGAAAAGAACAGAGCTTTGGGTTATCAAATATCAATGGCTTAGGGCAACCACAATGCATTGAGCTTTTTTGGGTTTAATACAACACAACTGTGGGATGATAGAGAGAGTTTGATAATAACTTGCTATTTACATATAATCGTCCAAATACAAATGAAGGGTTTGGTTCCTATTTATACATATTGAAAGGGTGTGATACCCCTTCATGAACCATTGTGATGGTTCACTAATAACCGCTATAACTGCCTATAACTACCCATACTTAGTATATACAATAATAATACACATTAACTAATTTAACTTATGATTAAATCAAATATTAGGCTAACATTCTCCCTCCTTATTTTGATTTATCCTTTCTTGCTTCATAGTAGGACTGGATCTTCTTCTTCATACATGAGAAGTGATTCTTGCTCATTCTTTTCTTTCTTCTTGTCTTTCCATTTTGTGCATTCATACGAGAAGTGACCATAGTTACCACATTCGAAACATCTAAATTTGCTTTTGTCCTTGTTACCTTGACTTGTATTTCTCTCATAATCTTTTCTTTCTTTGCTAAAGTCTCTTCCTTGTCCATTGTTAAAGATTCTTCCACGACCTCTACCATGGTTTTGATTACTACGTCCTCTACCATAGTGCCAACTTTCTGAATGATTACTTGAGCTTGCCATTAGGAGTTTAGTTTGATGATTTTCCTCTGGTTCGTCTTGACTTTTGAGGCGTTCTTCAAATGTTGTTATTCTTCCCACTGCTTCTTCAAATGGCATTGTGTCTATTTCTGAATATTGTTCAATAGTTGCTACAATAGGTAGGAACTTCTTTGGAACTGAGTTGAGCAACTTTCTCACGATCGCTTTATATTTAAGAGTTGCGCCAAGGCTTTTGAATTTGGCTCTTATGTTGCCTAACTTGCTTGCAAAGTCACTTATTGGTTCATTTTCTTTCATCTTTAGAGTTTCTAATTCACACCTCAATGTTTGTAGTCGTGCTTTCGGAACCATATCTGCTCCAAGGTATCGAACTTTAATTGATTCCCAAACTTCTTTTGCGTTTGTAAAATAAGATCATAGCTTGATCCCTTCCCACATGTGCAAAAAATGACCCCCATTACCCAACTAGACTCAACATCTTGCTACCTATATATCTTCTATTATGTACAAAACAATGCTTTTGTTTCAGACTGAATCTTATAAATATTACTAATATTAGCTATGTTTAAACCATCATGTGACCTACAGGAAATAGTGTCATTAACTTTATTTATAATTGAAATTCCTAAACTTACTTGTTCTCCTAAATTGCACCTGCAGAGTACTATTACTCGAACAGAAGAGACCAATAACCCACCTTCCCAAATGCAAAAGATTTATGAAGCCCTAAAAGATTCTTCCCCGGGAGTGCCAAAGAATACAATTGTAAATATTTATGGGTCTCCAGGAGTTGGGAAAACACGGATCGCAAATAGAATAAGTAAGCGTGTCGTTAAGGAGGGTATCTTTGATTTAACACTATGGGTGTTTATGTGCCGAAAGTATACCAGAGAGTCTCTCTTGAGGAGTATTGCTCGACAGTTATACTTACTTCCCACCACTGAGGAGTGGGAGGTTGAGGATGACAAAGAACAAAAGGATGATGCTAAGGTAACAAAAACGGAGAATGAGGATGAAAAAGACCAAAAGGATGATGCTAAGGAGAAAGTTGCTGCATTTAAGAAAAAAAAGATGGATGAAAAAAAGATGCATGAAAAAAAGATGAATGAAAAAATCCAAGGGAAGAAAATTCTTCTAATCTTAGATGATGTTCTAGATGGCACAACCGGAAATGAGAATGAGACAAAGTTTTGGGAAGCGTGGAAAAGTTTAAAAGAGGGGGTCCCTGATAGTGATGAAATTGATGATATTTCTGTAGATATTTCTTTCAAAACTAAGCTTTTAATCTCAAGATTAGAAATGAAGGATGAAGGTTTATCTAATGAAAACAAGTTTGAGGTAAAACCATTGCCTCGAGAAGTCTCTATTTCTTTATTAAAAGAAAGAATGGACGTTGACTTGAGAATTTCTGAAGAACTCTGCAAGTTAGGTGAAGGTTTCATTGAGTTAATCGATGATGGTTTGCCTGGTTCAGTTACAATGATAGCAAAATCTTTAAATTACTTTGGTAAAGATGCATCTAGAGTGTCTATGCTAGAAAAGGAGTTGAAAGAAGAAAAGGAGTTGAAAGAAGCAAAAGCAAAGGCGAAAGAAGCATCTGAATCTAACAAACATAGTGCCAGCAAGTTATTGTGCATGATGCATGAGGTTTTACCGATTGGTATTTTGAAAGATTTATGGTGGCCTGGTCATCATTTCTTTCGTGATTCTGGAAGTGTTCACTACAGTGACCTAATAACTTACTGGATCTTGGAAGGGTATCTCGGTCTTTCTAGCATGACAAAGCTGTACAAGAAGGGTCATGGCATCCTACTGGAGCTTATGGATTGTGGGGTACTGAAAGTTCAAGAAGAAGGTTATGTTTTCATGGACAAAACACTCATTATCACTGATAATCTATACCAGTGTATTGACCAAACCCCACGTCTTGGTTTGGCAACATTTTTTACTTCTGATAAAGACAGTTTTGGGGGAATCACACATGAAGATGGAATGTTGAAAACACCACGATCATCAAAGGAAGAATGTCAGAATCTTTCGACTATATTGCTAGACGGCACCCACTTTAGTGAGCAAGAAATGCTGGAATTCCTTGAACGCGAAAGGAAGCTTCAAGTTCTCGCTTTCTTTAATCTCAATATCACATCTTTGCCAATGTCGTTAGATACGATGGAGGGGCTTCGTGTTCTTGTGCTTAGAGGCTGTGAGTTTTTAGTAGATGCCAAACTCCAACTAAAATCATTGCAGGCTCTTGAAATCTCTGGTGCTAATCTGAAATTGAAATCCCAGTTTTTTGAGAATATGTCGAATCTTAAAAGTCTTAATCTTTCTGGACTGTCATTCAAGAAGTTACCTCAGGCAATTTACAGTCTTGATAAACTGCAGTGGCTAATTGTTAAAGATTGTCGTCGGTTAAAACAGCTAGAGAGTCTTTCAAAGCTTGAACATCTTATGGTCATTGATCTCTCTGGTAATACCTCTTTGGAAACTGTCGATAAAAACTTTTTGAAATTCAAAAATCTTCAAAGCCTTAATCTTTCCAATACCCTCGTTTCAACAACCCCGTTGCTCAAAAACATTGGCTCTCTCACTCATCTTTTCTGTCGTGATTGTACAAGTTTAGGTAGATTGCGAGGTTTGACACAACTAACCAGTCTCCAAACTATTGATCTCTCGGGCTCTAAAGATTTTGAAGAGTTCCACGATTCATCTTTACAAAGCCTACGTTCCCTCAAAACCATAAACCTATCAGGGACCGCTCTTGATCGTTTACCTCTCAACATTTCCAAACCTCGTTATCTTTATCTCAAGAATTGCCGTAAGTTAGAAAAACTTTCATGCATCGAATCCCTTGAAAACCTTGAAGTTTTTGATCTTTCGGGCTCAAGATACCTCAAGGAAATTGCGGACGGATTCTTTGACCATATGACAAGTCTTCGTGAGCTCAACCTTTCAGAAACTAATGTTGAACGCCTGCCATCACTTTCTAAACTTTCAAATCTTCGTAAACTATTCCTATCACACTGTTCTTCTTTAGTACGTTTGCCGTCACTCGAATCGGCTACAAAGTTGGAAATTCTTGATGCATCAAACTGTAACGCTTTAAAAGAAATTGAATGTAAATCCATTGCAGATTTGACTCGTCTTCAGAAGCTCGATTTATCAGAAACAAAGATAGATTCCCTCCCAACCCTTTCGACTTCCAGCAACCTCCGTCAGCTTTTGCTTAAGAACTGCAGCGCCTTACAGAATCTTGAGCTAAGTGGGAGGATCTCTATTCTTGAGGAGCTAAATCTTTCAAATATAACGTCGTTGGAATCGGCAGAATTTGTCAAGGATGTGAGCACCCTTCGGATTCTCGACCTCTCTTACACTTCACTCAAACAGTTACCACCCATGTCAAACCTCACAAACCTTACTCATCTTTCTCTTGCTGGTTGCTCGGCTTCAGACACCAAGCTGGATTTGGAACCACTTAGTAAACTTGAAGTTTTGGATCTTTCGCAATTGTCAATCAAATGTTTACCAAATCTTGAAAAATCCACCAACCTTCAAAAGCTCATGCTCAAAGATTGTCCTATGTTGGAAGGCTATACAGATGTAAAAATTGACGATCTATTTGAGCCCAACCTAAAAATACCTGATGACATCTCAAAATTAATTCATCTCGACTACCTTGAGTTTCCAAATATCAAGGTTGACAGCAGCCATGAAGACCAATGGAACATTTGCAAGCTGTCAGACATTAACAAAACTCCAGTGTTTGTTAGTGGCTGTCAGTTTCTTCAAACTCTTAAGAAAAATCAATTGCCACATGCACTGCACCATTTATGTGCAATTCCAGTCAAGGTGGAACGTGAAACTGGGGACAGATATCTTCAAAAAAATGAACTTGTTCATGATATCTACTTCCAAACTCATCAGTTTTCTCAATACAAGGCCAACAAGTCAGTGCAGATTCGCGGATTCAGCCATTGTCCAGAAGGTATCGAGAACATTATCAACAATGTTGACTTGGTGTTTCTAATTGATTACAAGCTCAAGGGTTTGCCATCTGGATTTGATGCCCTTATGCTCAATAAGATAAGGGGGTGTTGGCTAGAAAGGTGCGGAAACATGGTTACCATTTTCAGCGAGAGTGAAGGAAACGATAATCCCAATTTCGAATTGCCCTTCTTGGAAGATCTAGGAATTAGTAATATGGCTCTTCTAGAGAGTATTTATCAAGGAAAAGGGTTGTTTAGGAGCTTGGATAGTCTTAAGAGTTTGTATATAGACTGTTGTCCGAAGCTTTCAACAGTTTTTTCGTCATTATGGCTGCCAACAAACCTTGAAGTTCTTCAAATCAAACATTGTGACAAGATAGTATCGATCGGAGATGGAGGTAAACTTCCAAAGTTGATAACATTGCATCTATGGGAACTACCAGAACTTGAGGACATTAGCGCCTCATTTCCATCCTTACAAACTCTCAAAATCGGGGAGTGCCCGAAACTGAAGCAAACCAAAGATAAATTTGAGATTGCAAGAGATCTGAAGACGTTATGGATCTCTGGTGCAACTAGTTTGAAGAGCTTATGCATCAAAAATGAGGAAATTCAAGAACTCAGTCTTGTGAATCTGAAATTGGAAAATTGTTCGATGCTTGAACATGTTCTCTTTTCAAGTTCACCATTGGCTAAAATCGATACCATTGAGATCAGGTCATGTGAGAAGATAAAGACACTGTTTACTACAGACATCAACAACAAAACAACATGTTTAAACACGCTGCATCTTGAAGACTTACCGGTGCTGGAAAGAACGGGTCCCAGTATCTGGTCAAAAGTAAAGATAGTTCAGTTGGAGTGCCCAAATTTTAAGCCCGATACATTTGCCGACTAGAGTTGTCTAGAAACGGTACATGGCCTCAGGTACGTACCTCATCAATTTGCTGCCAAAGAAATCCATATTACCAAGATAGGTAATTGTTAGTCTTTTTGGACCATTAATTATAGTGTCTTTTCGCGCCCTTAAATCTCAGTGTTGGAATTTTATATCATGACATATCATATTAAAACACATAAACATCAAAGAACACATGCGGAAGCGTAGGAAAAATAACATGTAATTAGTTAACCGAATTTAAAACGTATGCGTACCTTTTGATTCTAGCAAAACAAGAATCAATTCTTCAACAATCAACGATCAAGAACCCTAAATATCAGGGCTGGCCCTGGGGGTGGGCGACGGCCCAGGGCATCAAACAAATAGGGGGCATCAAAATTTGGTGCGATGAATCAGTTTAATGTGATAAAAATGGTATTGTGATTATAGTACGCTCGAAATAAACCCACCCGTTTGGTATAACAAATGTGAGCGTGGAGTTAGCTCGGAAGTTGCAGGTTAAAAGAAGAGGAAGAAGATGAAAAATGAGGAAGAAGACTTTTATAGGGAATATAATTACTTTTTCTTGTGCAGTAAAATAAATAGGTATAGTACTTTAAAATGGAAATCACTTTTCTGGAATAGTCCATGTAGTTTCGGTTGCTTATACATATGGTCCTTCGATTTTATTCTTTTTTTCTCCATCCTATTCATATAAACTTGATTTAATTCAATGTTTATTTATGCAAAACTTAGAACACTTAAAAAGGACCCGTGGGTTTAATAGAGATTGGTATTTAGTTAATAAAGGATTGGTGGCTTATTTTTATTTTTTTAAATGTGGATATACTATAAATCTCATTCATAGTAAAGTTACTAGACATTTATAAGTGTACAATTTTCGTTTACATTTTCAAAATTTTGAATTAGTTACGAGGTCAACCGGGTTTTGTAACCGACCAAGTTTATTAATTGAAAGTGGGTTTGTTTGCATATCAAAACCCTAAAAGTTAGTGTGTCGATTATTACATCAACTAGTTTATTGACCCGTGAAATTCACGGGATTAAATGAAAAAACGTAAAATCGATAGAGAATGTGTTATGTAAAGACATTTAACAGATAAATGAGAGATTATTAAGAATATGTGAGTAAATAATATGTTTGATCGGGATGATAAAATAATGAAAGTATTAGATATTGGATAGATGTGTATAACGAACATGGATAAAGAATTACAGTAGACGAACTTGTAATAGTTTCTATTGAGATTGTGTAGTAATATGTAAGTATTAGACACTGCATATAATGTAAGAAATGATGAACTTAGTTGATATTTATAATTAAAATTTACGGGATAAAATGGAAAACCGTGAAAACCAAAAATAAAATGTATTATGTAAAGACATTTAATAGATAAATGATTGATTATTGAGAATATGTGAGTAGATAATATGTTAGATCGGAGTGTTAAAATAATATAAGTATTAGATAGTGAATAGACGTATGAAACGTAGATAGTCATGGTACATGAACATAAAATAAATTTTGTGCATGCTATAAAAGAAATAGAATCATTTTGGTATGTAGTTTTCGCACCCCTCCACGTACAAATAAACTAACACAACGAACAACATAATAAATAAAATCTTTAACAAAAAACACACAAATGACTTTTATAGTATTTAAGAGAACATGTGCCGCAAAAGTACGGTATTTAATATTAACACTTAGATCCCCATATTTTTTCATATTCTTTCATAAGGTATGTGTATTTAGCACATATCCCCATAACAACATACCAAAAAAAAAAAAAAAAAAAAAGAAAAGAAAAAAAAAAAATTATTTTCGTGGTTTTGTTCAACAGAACCTTCTTGATCTCAAACGGCGCAAAGATTTCAGAAGGTATATGCGTTTATAACGTTGTAATAACAAAGGTGTGCAAAAAATAGTTTGTTTTTGCTTATTTGCATGCAAACGTTTATTTATGTTCAAAATAGTAGTAAATGTAAGAGTTTAAATGTACATCTTGATCTTTTGTTGATGTGAAACTGTTTGTATTGTCTTAGTACGAATTATTATATCAACATATGCTTT
The DNA here is from genome assembly GCA_021014915.2 of Artemisia tridentata subsp. tridentata. Taxonomy (NCBI): domain Eukaryota; kingdom Viridiplantae; phylum Streptophyta; class Magnoliopsida; order Asterales; family Asteraceae; genus Artemisia; species Artemisia tridentata. Next base: position 82,385,186 of record CP139505.1, read on the forward strand.
ACCACTATCATAATAGTGACTTCTAACTCATTACACTTTGTTCATAACAAAAAAAAAAAAAAAAAAAAAAAAAAAAAAAAAAAAAAAAAAAACATCATTGCATAGGTTTTATACATTTATTTAATTTGAATTTAAGTATAAGAAATTCTTATCAAATAGACACACAACCTACAAACAAAGTTTTTTAGTTAAGCATAGCATTTTTAAAATTAATTTAACAAAATGTGTACTTCTAAACATATTAGCTTTTAGATAGCTTTTCAGTAGCTTAAAAGTGCCTTAATTGACTGTGTGGAAAACCAGAAGGGGGGTTTAATAGTTTTACGTCTTTTTAATTTTATTTTGAAAACTTTTGTTTACTTTTAAAAACTTCAATTCGATCTTATGTGACTTCAACTATTTAACAATATGAACAAATATAGGCAAGTATAAATAAGTAAAGTAAAGTAAATGAAATGAAAGATAGGGATGGAAATATCAAACCACAACGCAAGGATTTATAGTGGTTCAGCTACAAGGAAACCTTCCTTGCCCTACTCCACTCCCCGAGTCACCTACTCGAGAGTTCTTTTAACTATGTCAACAAATTACCTTATGGCGGAGAAAACCATACACAACTTTATCTTACACCGGCTTAACGACACAAAGCTAGATGTTGAGTTTTAATCGTAGCTAGAACCAATCTCACAACTTATACACGACTTCTACACAACCTATTCACGACTTTTTCACGACGGCTACACGACTTCTTCACAACGGCTACATGACTTCTTTACAACGGCTTCACGACTTCTTCACAACGGGTACATGACTTCTTCACAACGGCTTCACGACTTCTTGACTATAACTTCAAAACTTCTACACTACTTCTTTACAACACAACTACTTACAAAACTTTGATCTAATAAAAACAACTACACAAAAACACTTTACACAACTATACAAATATATGAATTGAGCTACAATACTTCTTCTCTAGGTGATGAAGAGGTATTCTTCTTTTGCACTTGAATGGAGGAAGCTTGGATCACTTGGAAACGAATGCTTAAGAAAATATGATCAAAGGATTTTAGAAAGGATTTACAAAGATTAGAGAAGATTTAGAACAGATTGTTTGGGGTGCAAAAGGTGAGAAAAAATCCAGGGGAAGGCTGGTATTTATAGGCAGAAAACTGGACAGCTGGAAGGCTACTGGAGCGTGCCTTCCCCTTAAATAGAGGGCGGTCCCCTTAATTTTAAGGGGGCCGCCTAGCAAAATTAAGGAGGCCGCCCAAGCCAACCGTTGTCCAGTTTTGACTTTTTGTGGGGAAAGTTTTTCTGGAACATTTTTACTGATTTTGGTTGAAATTTTGAATTCATAAATTTATAATGAATTAAACCTTTTTATTTATTACCAAAAATGTTTTTCTAAAAGATATAAAATGTTTTTGACATTTTATAAAAAATCTAGTGATTAAAAAAATGTTCCTTTGATCATATAATGCATTAAGCATTAGTTCATTCATACCTTAAGTGATTTGAGTTGTAGAAATAGATATTTACAACTAAATACTTGTTTACGTCATAATTTTCCATTTAATGATTTTACATTTTGTGATTATCAAAACGTAGAGACATCGAAAAATATTAATAACGTGTTTAGGCATTATTTATATCAACAATCTCCCCCTTTTTTATGATTACAAAACCTAAACTCATTAACTTGAAAAATTAGTTTTTAGACAAGTATTTAGTGAGTTTACATATATTTCTCCCCCTTTTTGTAGAATCAAAAAGGTTATGCCGACAAGTTTTATGAATAAAATTTGACGGGACGAGAACTCCCCCTTTGTGAGGATCCTGGTTTTGATACACTTATAAGGTGGTTAAACCTTGTCAACTTTGTGTATATGATATATTGTGTTTATATGATTAAGTACGCGAAATTTACTCAATCACACTTAGAAGGTTATTTGTGTTATGGAAATGGATTAGTTATGTTTGTTAGTTAGCAATGAACAAAGAAAGACTTATCACCAAACGATTCAATATTATTCAAAATAATACGAGTGATCTTCACTATCACTAGGGTTACAAAAACCTTGAATCTTATGTTTCTAGACTTTTGATATTGTTTGTGTTTGTTCTATGTCTTAACTGTTGTATGCTCTACACTTGGCTCTATATTCTATATCACAATATCAAGCCTAAGATCGTTTTTTTATAGTCCAAGAGATCTTTTACAAATATATGTTAAAGTCTTGTCGAGCTATCTACTATAGCTTGCAAGAGTCACTAAACAACTCATACACTTTAGAGTATACAAATTGGTTACTTAACTATGACACAACAAAGATATTTTTCTACTTAACACTTTTGACTTTTGTCTACATATCCATTAAGCAGCAGGATGACAAGCAGCTTCATGAGTCATCAACATAATACATTAGCAGCAGCTTTGTCACGGCAGCAGGTTGTTTAACATTAGCAGCAGGTTGTTAAACCTAGCAGCAGGTTCAGTAACACTAACAGCAGGATCATGCACTAACAGCAGGATCATACTTAGAGTATTTCCCGATACTTTAGACTTCAGAATATTTAATTCCCAACAATCCTCCCCTAAACATGTGAATCATTTCAAACATGTTTTCTGAATTAAATGAGGACTTGTGAAGATCTTTCAAACACTTCATGGATCTGAACTTTCTTCTATTCTGAACTCATCTGCTTTGTTCTTCTTTGACTTTAACAATATCAAAACATTGCTCCAAAATTGGACTAAAAGATGGTGCAATTTCCTTGGATGGAGGAATTATAAGAGGCAATGATGCTGTGTATCTTTGATGCTTCTTTCAACAAGTGAAATCATCTATCAACATGTCTTTTGCAAGTGATGAACAAACGTAGTGAATTGAAATTCAAACCTTTCTTCTTTTGACCTAGATAGAACTTTCTCCTTCAGGAATGCTTCATCCCTTCTGAATATATGATATGTTCTTGTCATTTTCAACCTCTATGTCATCATCTTGTATGCTCTTGTCTTCTCCTTCCTTTCATTGGATTATCTTCCTTTCTGGGCTATTATTTCCTCCCCTGAGATTGTTACCTCCCCTGAGATACAAATAACATTTGTTTCCTTCCCTTGTTTGGAAGATCTCACTGTGTACCATTAACTGATCTATCAATGTGAACTTGATGTCAGAAAATGTTGTACATGAAGCCATCAATTCCTTAAAAGTTAGTTTGCTGCCCTCATCACTTCTAGGTGTGTAACCTCCTATGAGTGGTGAATGATGGGGCAATAACTCATAATCCATCATGAGATGGTTTTCTGAGCCATTTTTATTCCAAAAACCTTTTTGAAGAAAAATCTTGACTTTTAGCAGTATGCATATGATTTTATTATAGAAAATCATACTGCTTTCAACCATTTTGAAGGGATCAAGTGTAGTTACAGACACTTAATCAACATTTCGGTTTAAAGCAACCTCTGGTTGTGTGAGAACCAATGTTTTCAGTTATAAATAACTGCCTGTGTGCAGATAAACTCATTCAAAGAGCTTTCCTGACAGGGTTTCCAGCTCATAGTAATTGTTGCCTCTAACACAAGTGTTAGATTCACTTTTACTAGCTGTTCTTTCTATCAGATGTCCTTAGACTTGCACATTATACTTAAAAGTATAAAATGATAGAAAATGAGTTGCATCAGTTACTATCTGATCAACTAAGTCATCAATTCAATGTGAAATATCATAACTAGGTTTCAAGAAAGAAGTTTTAAGGAGTTTTAAATCCCAAACTCAGTCCATCATAAACCTACTATGTAGCAGCTAAGATTAGCATTCTGGTGCTCCCACAAATTTCACTTGAAATTCCCTTTTGTGTTCAATAATCATACCTGAAATTGTTAGTCTAAAACCAAAAGAAACAATGTACAAAGTACTTGTCCTTCATTAGAATAATCAAAGAACTAACTGTATGAATAACACAATATTGTGCACTAGCAGCACCTTGTTGTGCTAGCAGCACCTTATGATATACTAGCAGTACCTTATAAATCCATCAACAAAATCAAAAATTTATTTACAAAAACACATCAGATTGAAAATTTTAAAGGTTAAGCATTCCAATACTTGCTACCAAGTACTGATACCTTCCAACATCAAAGGCTTTTTGTTAGCAGATCTGCAAAATTATGTTTAGAAGCAATTTTCATTACTTGAATTAATCTTTTCTCATTGCAATCTCTAATAAAGTGATGTCTAATTTCAATGTGTTTTGCTTTAGAATGTTGCACTGGATTTCTAATAATACAAATTGTACTACTATTATCAATATGAATAACAGTGTTTAAGAAATTGTACCCATAGTCAAGAAGTTGGTTTTGAAGCCATAGGACTTGACCACAACAACTTGCAGCAGCTACATATTCAGCTTCAGTTGTTGAATTAGCCACCATTGTTTGCTTCTTACACTGCCATGAGATAAGTCTACACCCAAGGAATTGACATCCTCCAGTTGTTGACTTTCTGTCCAAGCTAGCACCAGCATAATCACTATCTGAGTATGCTACCAAGTCAAAAGGAGATTCTCTAGAATACCATATACCCAACCTTGGTTGACCCTTAAGATATCTAAAAATTCTCTTGACTGCTGTTAAATGAGAAACCTTAGGAGTTACTTGAAATCTTGTACAAGCACAAACAGGAAACATGATGTCAGGTCTAGATGATGTAAGATACATCAAGGAGCCTATCATAGATCTGTAAGTGTGTACATCTATATTTTCTCCATCTAAGTCTTTAAGAAGATGTTTCTCAGCATCCATTGGTGTGCTTGCCACTTTTGAATCAGCAAATTAGAACTTTCTAAGTATCTCTGCCACATATTTGTCTTGAGAGATAAAGATTCCTTCATTTGATTGTTTAACTTGCAGACCCAAAAAGAATGTAAGTTCTCCCATAGAACTCATTTCAAACTTATCTTTCATAAGCTTTTCAAATTCTAAACACATTTCCTTCCTTGTAGATCCAAAGATAATATCATCCACATACACTTGAACTAGCAAAAGATCCTTCTGCTGCTTCTTGATGAAAAGTGTCGGATCAATATTCCCTCTTTGAAATCCATTCTCTAAAAAACAGGAAGCTAATGTTGCATACCAAGCTCTTGGTGCCTGATGAAGGCCATATAGAGCTTTCTTTACTCTGTACACTTTGTCTGGATGGTCAGGATCAGTGAAGCCTGGAGGTTGTGTGACATAAACCTCTTCTCCAATTGTTCCATATAAAAATGCACTCTTGACATCCATTTGGTAGACTGTTAAGCCTACAAATGAAGCATAAGCTAAGAAAAGCCTAATTGCCTCAATCCTTGCTACTGGAGCATAAACTTCCTCATAGTCTATCCCTTCTTCTTGTGTGTACCCTTGGGCTACTAATCTAGCCTTATTCTTAATCACTGTGCCCCTTTCATCCCTTTTATTCTTGAAAACCCATCTAGTGCCAATTACCTTTACACATTTAGGTAAATCAACTAGCACCCAAACCTTTTGAATCTTGAACTGAAGAAGCTCTTCTTGCATAGCCTCTACCCAGCTTGAATTATCTAGGGCTGTAAGAATATTCTTTGGTTCATCTTGTGAGAGAAAACATACAAAAAAACAAGAGTTTGAAAACTCATGATGTTTTGAAGCATAAAGGGCATCAAGAAGCCCTTGTTGGTCTGAAGACATCAATTGTTGTCTTGTCTTTACACCAGATTGTACATCTCCAATCACATTATCCAGGGAGTGGACTCTGTGAATTCTTGTGTGTGGTGTTGTAGGAACTTGATAGTTAGGTGGGAGATTACTGAAATCCACCTCAGTGTCTGAGAATTCAGCTTCATTTGGTCTTGAAGGACCAGCAGCAGCTTCATTTATCCTAGCAGCAGGTTGATTAAACCTAGCAGCAGGTTGCTCTGTCTCAGCAGCACTGTCAACATTTGAAACATTGTGTTGTTCCTTTATTCCATCATCCTTGAGTTCATCTTCAACATCTTCTTTAGCTTTACCAGAAGAAGATTCATCATTTTTTGAAGTTGATTCCACACTTGCATTTGACCATATTGGCATTATGACATCAGTTTGATCCTTTTCTAACTCTGCCTCATTTGTTGCTTGTGAACCTACAAAATCATTAGTTTCTGCAACAATAGGCACATAATTCATAGAATTTGTTAGATACTCAAGATCAAGTAGCCATTTTGGTCCTTGACCTACTACATTGGATTTGTTTTCTAAAAACTCCACATGTAGATTTTCTTCTACTTTCTCAGTTCTTAAGTTGTATACTCTAAAAGCTTTGCTATTGAGAGAATATCGAACTAAGAAACCTTCGTTTGCCTTACCATCAAACTTTCCTAAATGGTCTAAGGTATTGAGAATTGTTATATGACATCTAAAAGGTCTTAGAAATCCTATTGCAGGAGTTCTTCCATTAAAGAGTTCATATGATGTCTTATTGTGAGGTTGCACAACTAAAACTCAATTTTGGACATTGCAAGCAGTGTTGACTGCCTCTGCCCAAAAAGTTATAGGTAGCTTAGAATCAGCTAACATAGTTCTAGCAGCTTCAATTAGTGTTCTATTCTTTCTTTCAGCTACTCCATTCTGTTGAGGAGTTCTAGCAACACTAAATTCTCTCATAATACCTTTTTCTTTGCAGAAATCATCCATAACTCTATTTTTGAATTCTGTCCCATTATCACATCTAATGACTTTTACTTTCTTGCTTACTAGGTTTTCTATTTCTGTTATGAAAGTCTTAAGGATGCTTGATGTCTCATCCTTAGAATGTAAAAAGAAAACCCATGTAAATCTGCTATTGTCATCATTTATAACAAGACAATATTTCTTATGCATTATACTCCTTACTGAAACAGGTCCAAATAAGTCCATATGAAGCATAAACAATGGTTGATTGATAGAGTTAAAAATCTTTGGCTTACAAGTGGCTTTGTGTTGTTTGCCTTTTAGACAAGCAATGCATGTTTGATCATTTTCAAATCGTTTCTGAGGTAAACCTCTTACCAAACCATTTTTGACAATCTTATTTATGGTTTTGAAATTAATATGACCAAACCTTCTATGCCATTTCATTGATTCATCCAATGTGGCTTTTGATACAAGACAAGTTAAATGCTTTTTAGGAATGATGTTCTTCATATCCACACTGTACATATTGGCCTTTCTAGGAATTCTAAGAAGCACTTGACTTTCATCAGGCATCTTAAAATCTTTAGAGAGAACAAGATATTCAGTGTTAGTGAAAAGAACATTGTTCTTTTTGTCACACATTTGTGAGACACTAAAAAGAATATACTTAAGTTCTTGCACATAGTACACATCTTCAAAATCTAAATTTCCAGTTTTGATAGTACCTTTACCAGAAATTTTGCCACGAACACCCCCTCCAAAGGTAGCATATCCTCCATTAAAAGCTTCAAAATCTAAGAGATAAGACATGTTTCCTGTCATGTGCCTTGAACATCCACTATCTGAGTATCCTTGATCCTCTTGATCATCATTTGAATGTTCCTGCACATATATAAGAGTGTTAGTTTCTTTTGGGGACCCAAGCCATTACTGACTTGGATCTGCCTCTTGCATCAATGAAGTGTAATCTTTTGAGAACAGTTGATGCAACATTGGATTTAAGAATCCAACATGCTGAGGCCTTAACATCATTTGCCCTGTTTCCCTTAGCAGCATGTTGAACTACATGCTTAGCAGCAGAGTCTGCTAACTTTGTAGTTGTCCCCTTTGGTCTCCAAATTTGTTTATAGACCACTGCTTTTGTTTGAATGGGCCTCAAAAGAGTCTTAGATGCATGTTTATTAAAAGTTTTTGCATCCTTAGCTGTTGGTTTTGGCTTAACAGTCATATATGGTCCAGCAGCAGGTTCACTTGAACTAGCAGCATGACGATTTAGTCTAGCAGCAGGATCTGTGTTTGAGCCAGACTTGTTTGTGACTGTTCTGGGTTTGGTTCTCTTAGACTTAACACTAGAGTGAAAGTGAGTTTGAGGAGTTTGCCTTTTGTAATTCACCCTATTGTTTTCATACCCAGATACCCATTGGTTGCAGAAAGCTGCAAGATGGTCAAAACTACCACATGTATAACAAGCTTTGTTACAAAAAGCAAAGTCATCACCTAGTTGGTGAGACTTAAGGCCATTCCAATTCATTTGATTGCCTTTGGGCTTGTTTGTAGTTCTATATTGCTCACAATATCTAACTGGTTGCCTAACATGTTTTACATTTATCATAGGCCTATCAGTATTGTGTTTGACTATCTTAGGAACACTTGTTCCTACTTTCTTAACCAAGACAGGTTTAGACATAACCTGATTTTCTTCATCACTATCAGTTGTACAATATTCAACAACTATAGCATCTTTCTTAACAAAGGACACCTTGTCCTGAAAAAGTAAAGTTTTATCTAAACTTTTACTCTCTTTTTCTACCTTAAGGCTCTTATCAGCCTTAGTACCATATTCCCTGATTGGTACTTGAAACTCAGCTATTCCTGTGTGTGCTAGGTCAACACCTGGAGGTGAAGGAACACCTCTGTATGGTGGAGGGACAGTATTGTATCCTACACCAGAGTTAACCTTCTTGTTTACTTGAGCTTCAAAAAGCTTATTAACTCCCTCTGAGGCATGAGCTAAAGCATCTACAGTAATATTAACATTTTCTTTCTCTCTTTTGTGTTTTGCTAGTGACTCATTCAGTACTTCAATACACTCATCCTTGAACTCTATGTTTCTTTTTAATGCATTCATGTCATCAGTGAAACTAGATTAATTATTTTGAAAATGCAATATTTGTTTTTCTAGAACTGCCACACATCTCTTATGATTAGCTAAATTAAGAAGGGCATTAAGTAACTCTTCTCTCTGAGCATCAAATCTCTTTTTAAGATCTTCATAATTTTTGAGATTAGGACATGATTCAGTACAAGTTGGAATAGGATTTACCTCTGAGTCAGAAAAGGCCATTAGAGCAAAATCATTGGCCATAAGAGCAGCATTTGGTGGTGCTTCCTCTTCATCAGCCATAGAGCTTCAATCATAACAAATACCATCAATAGCCAACATAGCCTTGGGCTCTTCAACTAGTACTTCATTCTTCCTCTCTTGCTTGTACCATGTGTTCCTATTATCCTGCTTCCTTGGGCTTCTACATTCTTTAGCAAAGTGTCCCAACCTATGACAGTTAAAACATTCCACTTTCTTCTTATCAAACCCAGCAGTATCATTACCATTTATGGTAATCTGCTTCCCAGTTCTCTGCCAATACTTCTTAGCCCTCATACTAAGTAAGGCAACTTGCCACTTAATATCCATATCTTCCAAATCATCACCATCTAACTGCTCAAGGTCTTCATGATTTAGAGAAGAACCATTAGATTGACTGGTTATAAAGGCATAGAATGTTGGATCTCCAGGTCCAGCAACATCCTTTTGTGAACTAGTAGAAGGACCACCATAACTGATATTAGAAACACCTTCAACTTCATCTACCTCTTCAGATTTACCAATACTAGGAGATGACAAAAGTTCCACATTCCCAGAACTAGTACCACAGTTTCCAGACCTTTTTAGACTTTGTTCAACAATTTTAAAGTTGTTGAACAAATCATTGAGTTTCATTGTTTCAATGTCTGGTTTGTTCATCCAGACAATAACATGAGTATGGAACTCATCAGGTAGACTTTTTAAAAACTTCATATTGAGATCTTCTTTCTCAATATCAACTCCCAACACAGCTAACTGACTGACAAGCTTGTGTAACCTTGAAAACAGCTTATCAAGAGACTCATTACTAAAAGCAGTAAAGTTTGCATATTGTTGTTTCAGCAAAGTCTTATGTGTTTTCTTGGTAGATTCATTAATACCAAACCACGCACAAATCTCTTCAAAAAGAGTTTTTGCATCAAGATACTTGCAAAATGATAGCATCTGCTCACCAGGAATGGTCATAAGCAACAAGTTTCTTGCTTTTTGATCATTTCTCTTCTGTATCTTTTCTTCATTTGAAACTGGTCCATTGTTTCTTTTTCTAACTGATTTGCCTTCAAGAATAACATCTGTGTAGCCTAGTGTGAAAAAATCACCATACTGAATGATATCCCAAAGAGTATAATCTTGAACCATAAAATATTGCTCAATTCTCAACCTCCATAACTCAAACTCATTCTGTTTGATCATGGGCAACTTTGCAGCAACATTTGTTTGAACATCTTGAACATCCATTTCTGTTTCTTCTAAATACAACTATATCAGCCTACACTCTGATACCAACTGTGAGGATCGGGATTGATACACTTATAAGGTGGTTAAACCTTGTCAACTTTGTGTATATGATATATTGTGTTTATATGATTAAGTACTCGGAATTTACTCAATCACACTTAGAAGGTTATTTGTGTTATGGAAATGGAATAGTTATGTTTGTTAGTTAGCAATGAACAAAGAAAGACTTATCACCAAACGATTCAATATTATTGAAAATAATACGAGTGATCTTCACTATCACTAGGGTTACAAAAACCTTGAATCTTATGTTTCTAGACTTGTGATATTGTTTTTGTTTGTTCTATGTCTTAACTGTTGTATGTTCTACACTTGGCTCTATATTCTATATCACAATATCAAGTCTAAGATCTCTTTTTTATAGTCCAAGAGATCTTTTACAAATATATGTTAAAGTCTTGTCGAGCTATCTACTATAGCTTGCAAGAGTCACTAAACAACTCATACACTTTAGAGTATACAAATTGGTTACTTAACTATGACACAACAAAGATATTTTTCTACTTAACACTTTTGACTTTTGTGTACATATCCATTAAGCAGCAGGATGACAAGCAGCTTCATGAGTCATCAACATAATACATTAGCAACAACTTTGTCACAGCAGCAGGTTGTTTAACATTAGCAGCAGGTTGTTTATACTAGCAGCAGGTTGTTAAACCTAGCAGCAGGTTCAGTAACACTAACAGCAGGATCATGCACTAACAGCAGGATCATACTTAGAGTATTTCCCGATACTTTAGACTTCAGAATATTTAATTCCTACACCCTTGATGTGTACTCCCCCTCGTTTGGGGGCACCAAGGAAACGAGCTATGGAATGCTTGCAAGAAAAATGTTAGAAGCACAAGTATATGTAACAACAATAGGCAAGCACATAGAATTAGAACATTCATTAAATAAGAAGTGTTGTGTATAAATACACAACCAAGTAGATTACAACATAAGGCATACAAACATTCAAACAAGGCAACTAATGATACTACATAATCATCCCAAAAGTACATAATCCCCATAGAGCTTGCTACCAAAAAGGGTGGAAAAACATTATTTTTGTTAAAACATTTCATTTAGTTTGGAGAGAATGGAGGTGGTGGTGTTGAAATAGATGAAGATGGTGGAGGTGGTGGTGGAGGAGGGTTGGTTAACATATGCTCAATGCATGAGAACATGTATTGCATCTCATCCCGAAGACCAAAGATGATGGTTCGGTTATGAATGCAACAAAGGCAAGTGTCTCCATGAGCTTCAAGGAGACTCCAAGGAATGGGGTTAACAAAGAGGGGTGGTGGAAGTGGTGAGGATGAAAAGTGAGAATCAAGAGGAGTGATAGGTGAGATGGAGATGGCAAGCTCGGTGGATGGAGGTTCTTGAATGAGGTGTGGTGGTGATGTTGTTTGGGATGGTGTTATTTGTTGTGAGGAGAGGTGTTTGTTGATGTAGTCATTGATGGATGATGTTGAAGGTATGGAAGAAGATGAGGTACCATTGGTAGAAGGTGTTTTTGATGGTGCATTGGGTGCACTTGGGGATGAGCATTTAGGTGGTGGTGATGGAGTGGTGTTGTCTTACTTAGTGAGATCAATGAGAAGGTGTTTGGGTGCACTGGTACAGATTCTGCCTATCGTCACACTGGAAATGCGTGACTATATGCATATAGTCACACACGTTTTTTTGGGTGTGTGTGACAAAAAGTCGCGCCACCGTAGGTATCATATGGTCACATTGTTTATTTTGTGGCCGTTTTCATCGAAAAAGAGTGACCAAAACCCGAATATGTGTGACTAATTAGGCACAAGTTTTGTTGGATTCATCAGTATGTGTGACTATTTCCCATCCTATGGCCACACGAAAATATAATAAATGTGACGTTTGTGATGATTTAGTCACACATCGTGTGTTGTTTTTTTCGAGTTAGTCACATACAATTTAAAAAACAGTGGCCAAAAGTGTTAATAAGTGTGACCATATGCTGTTTAAAGTGAAGAAATGTGTACTATTGATCATCCAATGGTCACATGAATTTTTAGTTTGTGTGGCCATTTGTAATATTTAGTCACACAAAGCATGTTTGCTTTGGGTATTTAGTCACATACAATTAAGCATAAAGTGGCCAAAAGTGTTAATAAGTGTGACCATATGCTGTTTTAAGTGAAGAAATGTGTATTTTGTGTGACTATTGATCATCCAATGGTCACATGAATTCTTAGTTTGTGTGGCCTTTTTTAATATTTAGTCACACAAAGCATGTTTGTTTTGGGTATTTAGTCACATACAATTAAGCATAAAGTGGCCAAAAGTGTTAATAAGTGTGACCATATGCTGTTTTAAGTGAAGAAATGTGTATTTTGTGTGACTATTGATCATCCAATGGTCACATGAATTCTTAGTTTGTGTGGCCTTTTGTAATATTTAGTCACACAAAGCATGTTTGTTTTGGGTATTTAGTCACATACAATTAAGCATAAAGTGGCCAAAAGTGTTAATAAGTGTGACCATATGTTGTTTTAAGTGAAGAAATGTGTATTTTGTGTGACTATTGATCATCCAATGGCCACATGAATTTTATGTTTGTGTGGCCTTTTGTAATATTTAGTCACACAAAGCATGTTTGTTTTGGTTATTTAGTCACATACAATTAAGCATTAAGTGGCCAAAAGTGTTGATAAGTGTGACCATATGCTGTTTAAAGTGAAGAAATTTGTATTTTGTGTGACTATTGATCATCCAATGGCCACTTGAATTTTATGTTTGTGTGGCCTTTTATAATATTTAGTCACACAAAGCATGCTTGTTTTGGGTATTTAGTCACATACAATTAAGCATAAAGTGGCCAAAGTTGTTAATAAGTGTGACCATATGCTGTTTAAAGTGAAGAAATGTGTATTTTGCGTGACCATTGTTCTTCCAATGGTCACATGAATTTTTATTTTGTGTGGCCTTTGGTACTATTTAGTCACACATCGAATTAAACAAAGAGTGACCAATAATGTTGGAGCAGAGTTGCTACTGCTAGCAGTACTAAGGTAGTCCAAGGTAGTCCTGCTGAAGCAGAGTTACTGCTGCTAGTACTATGCTAGTGCTGCTGGAATGTGTATATATATTATATATAAAACAATATTAAAAAACACAAGAAATTTCAAATTGAATTAAACTCTAATGTATATAACTGGACAAAATATACAATTGTAATGTCGTACTTAATTAATCAAATATCTAAAGACTTTTGAACCTTCACCCCCTTAGCAGTTTGCCTTAAGTCGTTAGCAGATATATATTGTTTCTTTGTTGGTGCCTGTGGTACACATTTAGTCACATGGTTTGTTGGTGTAACCTGTAGTAAACAAAAGACGCTTCTATCAAACATTGAATTACATATGAATAATTATATATGTAGGTTGAAAAAAATACAACATCTTGATCGGTCAACAACTACCTCTTCCAATAACATAACTTGTCCTTTGGCCATGCAACGAAACTACCTTCGACTTCTTAACTGTTTGAACATTATTTGCTAGTCGGTTATGCAGCTGCATCACTACATGAATCATTGGACACTCTGTAGCAATCATTTGGGATTTTGTGTGTATGCAGCATTTGCTTTCATGAGACTGGTAATAACGTAACAAAAGCAACAATTTGATTTCTTGTTGCAGAGTTTGCACTTAATGTTACAAAAAAAAAAAAAAAATTGCATGTATATATCAAATATTAAACAAGATACAAGAACATGTTGATGAATACATACTTGTTGGCAGTCTTGTGAACGAATCTTGTTGCGTTGGGAATCGAGACCCGTTTCTTCGCGTTTTTTGCTTTGGCTTATTGGGTCCGACAGTTTTAGCAAGTTCCTATATGTATATATAAAACACGTTACATTATTTAAACAAAAGAGTAACAAGAAACATGTTGAAATACATACTGTTGGCAGTGGTTGTGTTGGAGACGACACATTTTGTAGCGATTGGGAATCTGGAGACCCGTTTCGTCGTGACTTAAGGTTATGCTTAGGCCTGACAGTTTTAGCAGCAGGTTCCTATACGTATATATAAAACACGGTACATTAGTCGATCATGTATGTAAAATTCAAAAATCAAAGGGCGATCTTTTATTACTATACTTACCATTGTTTCCGTTACCTTTTTAGAAGTTTCAAGGCCATTGGATTTCTCCTCAATTCCCGCATCTTTAGGACTTACAACACCACTTGTCTGAGTGCCATTGGAGTCACCTGCAATATTGTCAATGGCCATTGGAGTCACCTGCAATATAAATTAAGAAATACAGTCACTCATCAGTTTATGTTCAATGCCTAGTATCATTAGCATCAGTGGTGTTAGCATTAGAAAATGAAATTGTTAACAACATAAAAAATGGCTTACAACTGAGGCTATTGGCGATGGTTGAGTTGGCAGAGTTATATTCATCCCTTTATCATTCAACTGTTGCAGAATTTGAGAAAGCATTACATTTGTGTTTTCCACCTCACCGGATAATTTATTGACCTGCACATCTTTTTCGGTCATCTCGGCGGACAATTTTTTGATCAATTTATCTTTTTCTTCACGCTCGCGTCTCTCATTATCCAGTTGAGTTTGAAGTAAGGCAATTTTTTCATTGGCTTCTTGTTTTCTTCGAGGAAGGCCAAAATACTCTTTGTATGTTACTGCACCTCCCACTCCCCTGGCATAACCGCCCTTTTCCTTACCAAATACAAATGTCATGGCATCAGTGCCATCATCAAAACCCGATGTTCCTTCCTTGATCTTGTCATCAGCTTCTTTCTGCACAAAAAATATAGGAAATGTTGGGATTAAAAGTCTTCTTGATGCTGTTACTACTGCTAGTACACAAGCTACTACTGCTAGTACACAGTTAAATGTTGCTGCTATATAAGCATAATAATAGAATTAGCAGTCAAACTTACAAGTTCATCTCCCTTTGATTTAATATCATCATTTGGGTATTCGCCGTCTTTGTTTACCCTTCCTTTCACCCACATTACATCACGGGGGGGTTCTTCATCCGCTTCAATCTCTTTATTTTCGATCTAATAAACATCAAATGCATACCCATGTAAAGTTAATTAAACCAAGATAAACGAAAATATGTGGATGCTTACACATGTACAGTTAAACCAAGATAATCGAAAATATGAGGGTATTAATGCAAATGTGCAAATTGGGCAATGTAAACGGATTCATTTCTCATACTGATCGTCTCTTAATTGGTAAAACAAACATTGTGTAATCTTACCATTTTCTCTTTGACATAAGCATATCCACCTCGTCCCATTTTATGCTGATAAATATTTTGGGAACGCGCCATTTTACCTTTCTCAGATTTCTCCTAAAAACACAAAATCATAAGGCGTTTAGATGCGGTAATGCTGCAAACTGAAAATAACAAAATGACATATACACTTAATTAAAGATGACTAATTAAAACCTTGTATGCTTCGGTGGTCGTGTATTTAACATACTCGACCCAGTCTTCTGATTTCATTATTGTATTATACAAGTCCGGGACTTCATTCAGTTTGGAAGGTGTATTTAGGTTGGGCAAAATGTAGTTGACTTTGAGCTTCCTTCTGTAATTCCTTAGCATTTTACCAAGACTAATCATTATCAATTTTCTGTATTGGACGTCAACAACAAAAAATTTCTGAAAAGATTAACACAATGTTGTTAATTAGTTGCACATAATGTAACTGCATACATAAACTTATGTAGTATTGGGTTACAAAATAGTATATATGTACCAAGATTTCATCCCATAGTTTATCTCTTGCTTCTTTATTCACCTTCTTCCAGTGTAGAATCTTCACACCTATCTGCTCACGAGCCACATCTCCTAAAAAACTCACAAACACTGCTCTGTTTTCCCCTGTTACCCTACCGAGTGCATCGAAGGTTACCTTGAGCTTTGTTGCACCAGGTTTGTCATGCTTCGCGCGAAACTTTACTAGCCTGGTTGAGCCCCTCTTAGCTACTATCTCAGGTGTTTGGTTGGTTAAAGGCTCATCTATATCTTCTTCATCAGAAGACTTTTCGGATTCATATTCTAAGGCGTTATCATCATGTACAATATGATCAAGAGGAAGCAAAGTATGGTTATCAACAATGGGTTCAGTTTCCATGACTCTTGAGCAATAAAGGGTAAAAGAAAATGATTATGGCTTAGCTTGGAGAGTAATGGTGAGAGAAGATTTGATTTTTGTTTTTTATTTGCAGTCTTTTTTTTAGGAGAGAAAAGAGGCTATACACCAAGAATATGAATCGTTTGTGATTCAAAAAATTTCGATCCAAAAATTTGCCTCCAAGTTGTAATTTGAAATTAACAATTGAATTATTTGAAAATTTTCCCTTTGAACCTGTTAATTAAAGCATAAACTTGATTTTTGTTTTTTATTTACTATCTTAATAATCGCAAATAATGTATCATACTGTGCAACCATCACATCAACAGTACAAACGTAATTACTACATATTGTACCCTTACCAATTACATTTACAAAACACAAATTACTAATTACCTTTTTGTTATTTGGTTTCATTGTTTGCGTGCTTGTGTTTGCCATAAGAATGTGTGTGTTGATTAGGGTTTATTGATTTTTGTGTGTGTTTACAAATGACCGGGTAAAGGGATTAATTGCTGGTTGAATATTGAATTTGTGGTTTGGTTTAACTATAGCTGACGTGGCAAGATTTGTTTAAAAAAAAAAAAAAAAAAAAAACTAATGGTGATGAGGTGGCGGTGAAATCCGGCTATAGCCGGTAAATAGGGATGGCAACGGTTCGGGTTCGGGGCGGGTTTTAGTATACCCATAACCGAACCCGTTTATAATATACCCGTACCCGCCCCATATCCCACCGGATACCCGATTAATATTATCCATCGGTTTTTCGGGTTTCCCCGCGGGTATTAGTTATCCGTACGTAGTTGAATATTATATGGACAAAATTGGCGGTATTAAGATTAAGTCACGCTAAAATCCACCAAAAAAACAAAAGAAAATACTCTAACCACTCCCAACAATAACTCAGCTTTAAACTTTAACACAATGCCACGTCAGCTTTAACACACTCACCCTTAATTAACTGAGCTTTAGTTATACACAAGATGTTTAACGAATGAGCCGAGATGATATGGTTGTATACGAGATGTTTAACGAATGAGCCGAGATGATATGGTTGTATATATACGAGATGTTTAACGAATGAGCCGAGATAATATGGTTGTATACGAGATGTTTAACGAATGAGCCGAGATGATATGATTATACACGAGATGTTTAACGAATGAGCCGAGATGATATATATGGTTGTACACGAGATGTTTAACGAATGAGCCGAGATGATATGGTTGTATACGAGATGTTTAACGAATGAGCCGAGATGATATGGTTATACACGAGATGTTTAACGAATTGAATGAGCCGAGATGATATGGTTGTATACGAGATGTTTAACGAATGAGCCGAGATTATATGTTTGTACATGAGCAACACACCCAACAATAACTCACGCAACCTTTCGACCCTGTTTCATCATTTCTTAAAAGAGTTTAATTTCTAGACCAACCCTGATAGCTGGATGGTCTTGAGGCAACTCACGCAACCTTTCGACCTCTGGATCAGCACGATTATGCATCTGTAGCATAATACGAGTTATCTCACCTAGCAAATTGTTAATCAATTTGAGTTCTTTTTCTTGTTCATTGTGTAATCGGGTGAGGATAGCCTTTTGCACCTCTGCTAGTTAATTTGTTAGCCACAGTGTTTGTGTTAAAATTAGTGATACTTGCGAGAGAGTTTTATAAGAAGTTGTGTGAGAAAACGAAGTGTTGTGAAAGTGGCTTTGATAGTGGAAAGCCGTTAAACTAGCCGTTGGAGGCTATTTTAAAAATCAGATTGAAAGTAAAAGTAACCGTACGAGTATTATTCAAATTCAAACGTAAAGTAACAGTACAACATATTAATAACGAGCGGGATATTTAAATTTTAAAATTTCAAATTCAAATTAAACAAAAAGGCGGGATATATTTAAAATTTATCAATTCAATTCAAATTCAATTCAATTTATAAATTGAAAATAAAGTATCAAATACAAATACATTAAACATGAAATAGAAATACATTAAACATGAAATAGAAATACATTAAATGTCAAATAAAAACTACGTTAACATAAACAATGATTGATTAACATAAACAACATACGATTAACATAAACAACGGACGATTAATAAAAACTATCATCTGAATCTGGGTAACCATCTTCAGAGGATTCGGAAGGTGTGAAAAAACCAGACTCCCACCTTTGCCTACGTTCTTCATCCTCCCTGGCTTGCCGCTCCAAACGATCAGCTTCCTCTTCTCTTTCAAGTGCTTCCATTTCCAGGAGGACTTGCATATCTGCTTCCTCTTGCCTAAGTTGTTCCTCAGTTAACCCAAACGGATTTGGGTCTTGGTTATGAACTGGTTCATTTTCAGGTTGATTATTCACCGGAAAATTTTCCGGTTGGAAAACCGGAAAGATATGCTCGGGTGGAGTATGGAATTTTTCATTTTCGCTAGGTGGGCTTGGAAACTGCTGGCCAAAATCCTTTTGGCGAGGTGGGCTTGGAAATTGTTGGCCAAAATCCTTTTGGCGAGGTGGGCTTGGAAATTGTTGCCCGAAATCTTTTCTGGAAGACATCTTGAATTTGAGATGCTTGGATCTTGAGTATTTGAGAAGTTTGGAATGTGTTTCTGTGTGACTTGTGCTTCAGAAGCATTGGTATTTATAGGGTACAAATGCACACGTTTTATTAACGTGACTTTGAATTTTAATTGTTGGGGCTAACCTGCGTTAACGCAGCGTTAATATGTTGTACTTTATCTTACGTTTGAATTTGAATTTTAATTTTAATTTGTTAAGGCTGAGTTATTGTTGGAAGTGGCCTAAATATACCCATACTTCTCAAACACATTCAGACTGCGATAGATATTAAAGCATGTATTTACATTAAACATGTACTAGAAAATATCAATTACCCTAATGAAAAAAAAAGTCAATTAGTCATTAAAGTTAGCACACAAATTACATTAAAACATCATTAATATATAAAAATATCAATTACCCTAATAAAAAGTCAATAGTCAACCAACACCAAACCACTTCTAGATCAACTACACTAGTCAAATCCAAACCAAACACAAACCAAATCCGATCAATATTATCCATCTGTTTACTTTTGGCGCCTCTCGATGGTCCCTCTTCCCGCCTAAAGTATTGGGAACCGTTCGTATACCTCTCTAGCCTATTTGTACAACTCGACATGGAAAACCGTTCATAATTAATCAACCGTACCATATACAACTCCTTTGATATTTTCATTAGAAAATAAATTTCAAATTTCAATGGCCGACTCCTCTTCAACTCCTTCTTCCAACAAAAACAAACGCCCAAGGGATGATTCTCCTCCACCAATGCCTGAAAATTATAAAAAAATGGGCATATCCCAAAATATTTGGGAGAAATGTAGTAAAGGCCCGTATGGTGTTGAAAACGCATTGTTAGAAATTCACAACAAGCGTATAAATATGTATGAAGAAAGGAACAAGAAAGATTTAGAGGTCATTGAGGAGCATCAGAAGAAAATTGAGGAGAGGAACAAAAAATAGAAGAAGAAAGAGAGAAAATAGTTGATGTTTACAGAAGTATTGAAGCTAGTAAATATGTGTCTTAATGTATCTTTTCTTTATATATTTTGCCTATGTATATTTTGCCTATGTAAATGTAAACTTATTTTGACTTGGTTTAATATATGAATGCAGTTATTATGTACAAGTTTATGATATTTGAATACAGCTATTATTATTGTACTGCTAGGTAAACAATTGTACTGCTATCGAAACGTTGTACTGCTGGGTATCCTTTTAGCAGTGGTTGGGAGTGCAGGGTAGTTTGTATCACTTTTTACTTAAAGTGTATAAACCCCCAATTGCTGCACACAATCACATTCACGCACACATTACTCTCTCTCTTCCACTCCCTAATCGAATTTTAATTGTCAAATTGCAAAACCCCCAAATCAAATCATAATGTCGAACCTAACTTTTACCGAACCTCATAATAATGTTGCCTTTTTAGAAAAATCCAATAAGTCTGTAGATTTTACTGAGATCATTGATTTCCTTAATGCAAGCTATATTAAGTTTGCATTAACAGTAAAACCTACTATATATACTTCCAACATTATCCAGTTTTGGTCGTCTGCTAAGGTCAAAACTATTAATGGGGAAGCACAAATCCATGCCCTTGTAGATGGGCAGATGATTATCATTACAGAGGCGTCTATTCGAAGAGATCTTCTCCTAGATGATGCTAACGGAGTTGAGAATCTTCCAAATACTACAATCTTTGAAAAACTTGCACTGATGGGCTATGAGAGATATACAGATGCTTTAAAGTTCCAAAAAGGTAATTTTTCTCCTCAGTGGAAATTCTTAATTCATACTGTCTTAGTGTGTCTAAGTCCAAAGACCACTGCATGGAATGAATTTAGCAGTAATTTAGCTTCTGCTATAATTTGTTTGGCTGAAAATACTCAAAGATTTAATTTCTCAAAATTAATTTTTGATAATATGGTTAAGAACTTGGATGGTTCTTTGGCTAAATATTTTCTATATCCAAGGTTTTTGCAACTCTTTTTGGACAACCAATTTAAAAAAAAGAAAAGTCACAAAAATGTTTATCCCACTCCCTGCCTTACCAAAAAGGTTTTTGCTAATATGAGTAGGGTTGGAAAAGATTTTTCAGGGAGAGTGACACCTTTGTTTCCAACAATGTTGGCACTAGCCCAAACCCAAATGGGTGAAGGTTCAGCAATCCCAGCTGGTACCCATCACACACCCACAGAACAACAACAAAAGACCTATAAACGTAGGACTAACACCAAGAACACTGAGCTACCTCAGGCTAGTGGTTCTATACCAACTGTTGCAGATGAGGATGTCACTGGGGGGAGAGTGACATGTTGGCAAGGGCTGCCACTACTGTGTCTAGCTTAGCAGCAGCACAGGACAGTGGTAACATCATTAAGACCCGAACCAAGACAACTTCTAATGAAGAAAGTTCCTCTGGAACTGATTCAGGTGAAGGTCCCAGTCACATGGAAACAATGGGGGGTTCGGATGTTCATCCTAGGGGTGAGACTGAACTTAACTTTTCCAGTGATCCACCTCTCGGGCTAGGTAACACAAGCCGAAGTGGTGAGGATAGTATGCAACTTTTGAATGAATTGAAGGATACCTGTGCCAAGCTGTCTGCACAAATTGGTGATCTGCGAGCAATAGCTTCTTCCCAAGATGGAGTCATCAAAGCTCAAGGTGGGGAGATAAAGGCTTTGAAGAGAAGGGTTAGGTATTTAGAAGGAGTCAAAGGATCAAGAATTCCCAAACAAAAGGTTAAATCTTCTGAAGCTTCTAAGGATGCTCCCAAACAGGGAGGGAATGAAGGCAAAGTTTCAGGGGAGGATAACCAAGGGAATCAAGTGGTGATTGATCATCGTCTGGGCAAGGTTACAAATGCTGATAGTGCTACTGAGCCAATTACAGTTGGTACTACAAAAGCTAGTACTGCTACACCAGAGGTTTTTGCAAATGCTGTTAGTGTACTTGCTGAGCTGAAGACAGCAAAACCAGTAACCAAAGGTGTTGTGATACAAGAGCCATCATCCTCTCCAAAAGCTAAACAATCAACTCCACAGGTACAAGGCAAAGGTAAAGGGATTCTTACTGAAGAGCCTGTGGAGAAACCATTATCAAAAGAAGAGCAATTAAAAGTTGATGCTGAACTTGCTATGAAATTCTCAGAAAAGTATGATGCAGAACATCAGACAATTTTGGAACAAAGGAGAATACAAGAAGAAAAAGATGCAGAGTTAATAGCTTCATGGGATGAGCAAAGGGCTCAGGTTGCAGCTGATTCTGAGCTTGCTAAGAAACTACATAAACAAGAGCAAGATAAGTACTCAGTAGATGAAAAAGCCAGGATGCTGAAAGAATTTTTTGATGAAAAAAAGAAGTTGTATGCAGAACAAAGATATGCAGCTAAGAAGAACAAGCCACCCACTCAAAAACAAAGAAGAGATCTCATGTGCAGGTAGTTTTTTTTTTTTTTTTTTTTTTTTTTTTTTTTTTTTTTTGCAAAGGTATTTATATTAATATCAACAATACCCAATATGTACATCATATCATAAACATCTACTCATGTGCAGGTATTTGAAGAATGTGGACAGATGGAAACTAAAGGATTTGAAATTCTTGGATGATAAAAGAATTGAAGAATTATATGCAATTGCCAAGAGAAACAATGATCTCTTCTTGAATGACAGTTCAAAGAGAGCAGGTGAACAGTTGGAAATAGAAAGCAGTAAAAAGAGAAAACAAGAACAAACTGAGCAAGCTGTTGCTGAAGAACAAATGCAAGCTCACACTGAACTTGCAGTTGCCTCTGTAGGAGAAGCCATGGATGCACAACCTTTAACTGTCAAACATCCCATTGTTGATTATAAGTCTGGATCTTTTGGGGAAACAGTTTATTACGATATTAAGAGGCATGATGGTTCTTCTAGAAGGTATGTAAGCTTTCTTCACATGGTTCATGATTTTGATAGACAAGATATGATAGCTCTATGGAAATTACTCAAACAAATATTTGGTAATAAGACACCAGAACAAGCTAATTATGATAGAGAAGTCTGGAATTATTTAAAGGTAATGTTTGAACCAAATCATGAAGATGAATGTTGGAGAAGACTAACGCACAATACTGTTAAAGAATGGAAAATTTTTCAACGATGTGGAGTACATGCTTTAACTGTGAATGAGTTGGTGATCTACATGCTTGTAGAAAAGGATTACCCTTTAAAGTTTCACAAAGACATTCTACATCAGATGTTGCGTGTGAAGAAAACACTCAAGCTTCAGCTTAATTATGATGACATGGCATATGAACTGCTCAGGAAGATGGAAGAGTATCTAGGACCCAAGGACAAGAAATAGAATGTATAGTTATTACTGCCACAATGTATAGTTTGACTTAAACATGTATAGTTATTACTGCTAGTATGTATAGTTATTACTGCTAGAATGTATAGTTATTACTGCTAGAATGTATAGTCTGACATTTATCATGTATATGTCCACTTGCAGTCAAGCTTTATTGTATTTGCAGTTTCCATTTATCATGTATATGCACTTGCAGGCACTTAGTAACATGTTACTTCATTATAAAGTTGAAAATTGACTTTAGAAAGTCAAGTAATCTGGTTCCAGCTAGGGGCAAGTAACATACTTACATACTACTGCATTAAACTAGATAGACTATAAAATCCCAGCATTGTAATGGGGCAAATTAAATGAAGAGTCATGACTAACAGTCTGAACTCAAAATATGACTCTATGATTTAGACACCTAAATAAATACTTCATGTGACCATATGTAACATCTTGAATTTAGTCACACAAACACTCAATGTGACTAATATCAAGGTTAATGATAACTGAGTTCACATTTTGCTATACATATTAGTCACATGAATATTTCAGTGTGACTATTTTCAATGTATTGGTCACATATAATACCCTTATAATGTGGCCATAAACATAATTTAGATGCACATTTGTGGTATGGTGTTACTATTGTATAGCCTATAGTCACATGATTGTGCTACAATTAAATGTGACCATACACATTAGGAATTGGCAGGCAAACACACACTTAACTTTAGACACACATATTAACTTACGTGACTATTTGTATCGAATTTTGGTCACACTTAATCATGTATGCCTATGGTTTAGTGTGACCATATATGACATTTGGTCACACATCTCAAGTGTGTGACATATATTTGTCACTTTTAAATGCATATCGTGACTATGCTTCAAACTTACTTTTCAGTTGTCACACATTTCAAATTCATATGTGGCTAAATTTTCAACAAAAACTAGCAGTCACGCTTAAATAATGTGTGACAAACTTGAGCATATGATTTAGCCACATACACAATTACTTCGTGTGACCATATATGGATTTTGGTCACACTTTTCAATTGCGTGACATATATTTGTCACATATGTATATATATAGTGTGACTAATGTTTCAACCTTATTTGTATCCGTCACACGTCCCAAATTATAAGTGACTAAAAAATCAAAAAAAAATTTACCAGATACGTATAGTCACGAAAATATTCAAATGTGTGGCTATAGCCTCGGATGTAATTCCGAAATGGTCACACAAGTCGGATCAAGTGTGGCTGTTTATTTTATTCTGGTACATTTAGTCACATAAAAAGGCGACTGTGTGGCTGTTCGAAAAACAGCATGTGTGACTAAATCCCATTTTTGTACTAGTGGTGGTATGATGACCATTTTGTGTTTCTTTGAGGACTTGGAAATGGAGGATTTTGGTGATAGCATGGTGTCTTGGGTTGATGTTTGAAGGAGATGAGGATTGATGAAATGAGGCTTTATTATTTGGAGGGATTTTATAGTATGAAAGTGAGGTTGATTTGGGTAAGGTTTAGAGGTTTAGTAGTAATATTCCAAACTCAGTTGGGTTAATAAGAGAAAGGGTAGCTCAGACTAGAGAAAAGAGGTCACAAGATGCAAAAGAGAACAGTGAAAATTACTGTCCAGATGGCCGGTCCCCTTAATTGTAGGTCGGCCCCCTTAAAATTAAGGGGACCGCCTATCAAAATTAAGGGGGCTGCCCATCTGGTGAAATTGAAATTTTTTCAGAAAAGGATCAATTTTTGGGTTGTGTTTGTAGCAAGCTCTATTTGAATCATGTACATTTGGAAAGATTTAATAGTAACAATAACATATTAAAGAAACAATATACATATTTAGGACTAGAAAAATCATATTAGAAGCATAGGCATATTATATCAAGTAAACTAGTAACTTAGTTCTAACATGAAAGAAGTTTAACATCTAACATAATACAAGTCATAGCAAACAAATGTTAAGATAATAATACTACATATAAATGTCTAAACATAACATCAACAATAAACTAAACACACATCAAACATGTCTATTTATTTTTCTTTCCAAACATCTTCCCAAGTGTTTTTCCAATGGACTTGAAACCGCCTCGAACTTCTTGATGCATCTGTTGTGTTCTGTTGAGCAGTGAGGTTTGTCTTTCGAAGAATAGTTGGTTGGTTAGTTCAGAACGAGAAGGAACTTGATACTCGGTGTAATCAAGATTCGGAAGATTTTCAACGAAGGTCCTAGGTGATGGGGTACTAACACGTGATGTGCTTTCCTCCTCATCATCATCATCTCCTCGATGAGATGTAGACCCACGAGGAGCAGAGGACGTAGAGCGACGAGATTTGCCCTTGTCACTCCGGGTACGACGGGGTTGAACAAGAACAAGAGGACGCATGACTGGTTGAACGGACTCATACATTTGACTCTGAAGATGTAGATAATTTACCATGACATGATTGTAGAGACGAGCAAGAAACATACCATAAGGAAGATTGGCATGTGGAGTAGATTTTGCACTCATGATGCGATTGACAAAAAGATAAGCCAAATTGTATTGTTCTTCGGCAACAACACAATACAACATGTGAGCGATGCTAGCCGAGACATGGTCACGGTGGCCTCCGGTACCGAACGCATTCTCACGAATGAGTTCTTCCCAACGCTTCATGTCGGGGCTTAATTCTTTAAGAAGAACTTGATTTTGATTGATAACAACATTCCTCGATTTGATTACTCGGCTGGTCGTACCACGTTCCAGTTCGAGCATCCGACGAATGTCATCAGCAGAAGGAAGCTGAGAAGAGTAGGGACCCTGCTTGGGTCGATAACGCTCAAGAGATGAGAGGTCCCACTCATTAGAGAAAACGGCTTGACCGTTATAAGGAATTTGAAGAATTTGACCGAATTGAGCGGGAGTAAGAGTAATGAACTCGTTTTGAATCATGAATGAAATAAGGATATAGCCATAGTCGTCGGTTTGCACCGTAACTTGGCTATAGAAGTCGAGGATAAAGCGAGGAATGATACGCTCTTTGATTTTGAAGAGACAATCGAGATGAACATTAGTGAACATTCGTTCGATATTGTCGGATCTATAGAAGGATGGATCGACAACTCTCCCATCATGAATGTTTCTATCCTCATGGGGACGATAAAAGCATGCAATAACAGGAGAAATGCCGGGAGTCGCAGAAACTTTTGGAATGTATTCTTTTGTTTTTGAGACATCACCAACCGTAGCTTTAGGCATTTTCACCTAAACAAGATAGCAACAAGAAAAATAAGATTGAGAAAAAAAATACATATGTCATACACACTACTTATGTGGAACACAAACATACTTCGACTCTAAAAACTAAACCCTAAGAAGTAGTTTGCAATGTTCCTTAGTTTTAATTTTTAACTCGTTTAAAATGTATTTTACGATGTTAAGAAGTAGTTATCGTGATATTTTGATAAAGAACCAAAAATATCCAAACGCCCCTTTATGCATCATAAGCCATTTTGAAATGTGGCTAGATAAACATTAGATTGTATGTCTAGCTATTTCTTACGAGTATTCATGTTAAGAGACTTATGAAGAGGATGAAAATATAGATTTTGACTCAAAAAATGTGTTTTAATTCATTGTGCCAAACGCCCCCTTATTCTAGAAAAATAAAGACTCATTTCTCAATATACATATGAATTATGTATCTTGATGACTCAAAATGATTAGTTACATGTTTATAAACTTGTTCATTAGTTGTGGAATTTATTTTGACTTTGTTTCGGCTATTTTATGACCTAATCCAAACACCCTCTTATGTTTATAAAATCGTTTTTCATGATTCAAAAAGTAAATTTTTAGGATTAAAAGTTGTGATATTGTAATTTAGTTAGTTTTAACAAGTGTTTAAGGCATATTTCAACAATGTATGACAAATTTTGAATGGGGTTGTTTGGTTTTTCAAAATATTAGCATGAGGGTTCTAGATAACCTACATTCTATGTAAATTAAGCACTCTAATCCTATGGGGAGCATTTGGCAATGACATTCCTAGACTTAATTTCAATGAAAATTCGAATTTGAAAAATTTGAATAAATTACCTAATTGTGATTAGACACAAAATTGTATGAAATTAGACGAAATGAGTATGGAAAAAAAAACTTACAATATATGTTGCTAATCAAGATATAAGTGTTTGCCCCTTGCGAATCAAGCCCGATTAGGTGATTTGGTGGATGATTTTGAAGGTTTTGGTATTGTTTCGTTCGTATACAGCAGATAGGGAGGAAGAGTGGTTTGAGAAAAGGGAGTGTTTGGCTAAAATTCAAGAGGGAAAATGATTTTGGCTGCAGCAGATGGCCGGTCCCCTTAAACATTAAGGGGGCTGCCCACGATAACAAGCCGGTCCCCTTAATTTTAAGGGGGCCGCCCGCAAAAATTTTGGAATTTTTTATTTTTGTTTCTGACGGCAAAATATTTATATGTATATATTTATAGATTTATAATATATCAAAAATACGTTGGATTGTATAGGCACGAGGAGGGAATACTTGACATTTTATTAACATTTCGTTAATAAAATATATCTTTAAAATTTTGGATAAAATAATCAAGACGTCAAGTCGACAAATGTTTTAAGGAATGAGAGGGAATGTGAATATATATATATATATATATATATATATATATATATATATATATATATATATATATATATATATATATATATATATATATATATATATTGTGTGTAAACGTGGGATTTTGAATGGAGTCGAGAAATGATGAGATAATGACGGAGATAGGTGCTGACGGCGACGGGAGTTTGTTTCATCCATAGTTTTCTTGGCGTGACGGTCCAAGTGCTACTTCTACGTTAATCCACTTAACTCACTTCTCTTCAACACCATGAGTTATGTGATAGTGGACACGGAAGATTTTCGTGTTGAACGTTAAAGTTCAAAAGAGGCCAAGGGGGAAGAAAAGGTTCGAGGACGAAAAATTTCTCTTAGTTCTAGATAATCAACAAATGACGTATCTAGGTTATGTGCGTGTATATATATATATATAATATATATATATATATTATATATAATTATATATATGTATAATATATAGTATATATATATATATATATATATAATATATATATATATATATATATAATATATATATATATATATATATATATATATATATATATAATATATATATATATATATATATATATATAATATATATATAATAATATATATATATATATATATATATATATAATATATATATATATTATATTAGATAATATAAGAGGAAGTATACACTAACAATTACATAAGTATTAACTAACTAGGCATTTTAAACTAACGGGGGCATGCAATTTGCTAGTTCATTAATCTAAGCATATAACCTTTTAGTCTTGAATTTCTTCAAGACGTGTATTTTGACTTATAGAAGTCAATTGTAGATGAGACACCAAAATTTCTAATGAGATGACACTTTAGCCACTTGGTCCCCATTGTCCAATTGGTCCAAAGTTGTTCGGACCGAACATGGTTTGCAATTGACTTGGATGCATATATGGTGGAAGTATTCCCCAAGGATTGAAACTTGGTAGACTCGAGTAATTACACATTAGGTGACTATTATTATTATGGAGGTTGTGTCTTCTAGGTTGAGGGGTTCTAGGTCGAGGGTGAGGACTAATTGGTCTTCTAGGTTGAGAATTTTTAGGCCGAGGGTGAGGACTAATTGGTCTTCTAGGTGGAGGTGTTTTTGACCTTAATTTAGGTTTAGGGGATTCTTATTTGGTTTTTAAGGATGGTTTGTATAAAATTTTTACTTCTTCATTATTAGCTATGGGTATTTTTCTATCTTTCATAAGTATATACTTAGGTTTTGACTCTAAGGATTTTTGCTTGCTAGTTTCACATTCAAACTTTACATTTTTAGCTTCACTAGTTGAAGTCTCAGTTGAATTAAATCCTAGTCCGGTTTTGTCTCCCGATATTCTTTGAATACTTATTATTTCCCTAAGTGAATTACTACTGTTTTCAAATTTGTTAAGTTTGCAAATTTCTTCCTTAAGCATTTCGTTTTCATTTTTAGTTTCTTGACATGTTTTACATTCAAAAATTTCTTTGCCTTTTTCTAAGTTATGTAGTC